>OU343217.1:58523688-58808599 GCA_910596185.1 Chrysanthemum makinoi | reverse complement strand
AATTGTTGTTGTGTTGAAGACATAGGTGAAAGATGCTCCAAAGGGTCAAGTCGAAGGCATTAGTGAAAGGTGCCAAAGATCTGTGTCAAAGGCATTAGTAAAGGGTGTCGAAAGTCCGTGTTAAAGGCATTAGTGAAGGGTGCCTCGGTGTCGTGTCAAAGGCATTAGTGAAAGGTTCCTACGGTGTGCATTCGATATGGTGCATCGATGTACAAGATTGATTAGTTTGGGTCAAAGGATACATATCCTTGTTGATGCTGTAATAAGGAGTGGATCTCCTTTGGGATAGGTGTTGTGTAGTGTTGGGTAGTAGTTCCCCCTTTGTAATGGAACTCGTATCTAGCCTTGTACCGATAAAGTCTAGTATGACGTTGTGATAGGTTTGGTTCTACCTCGTGGAAGAACCCGGTGTCTAGCCTTGTACCGGATAAAGAGTAGGCGACGTTGTGAAGGCTTCTCCGCCACAAGGAGTTTGTGTTGTGTAGTGATTACGAACTCTCGAGTAGGTGACTCGGGGAGTGGAGTAGGGAAAGGAAGGTGTCCTTGTAGCCGAACCACTATAAATACTCACGTTGTAGTTTTATGCTTCTTACTCTTTATCTTTGCTTTACTTATTTATATGCTTATCTATCAACATCCAACACACACATTTAATAGATTGACATAAGTCGATCTAAATAGTTTAAAACGAAGTTTTAATCGGTAAAACTATTCAACCCCCCTTCTAGTTTTCCACAATTGGTACCAGAGCTTCGTTACCAAGTTTTTTTAGAGTATATTGTACTCTAAAAACTGTACACGATCCGTGTATGATTGAAAACTACAACGAAGGCTTTTATAAAAACAAACACCATGTCTTAAAAACACTTTTGTAGGATGTTTATTAGATGACAACATCATTTTTTTTTCTTATTTTATCTTACAAAAAGGCACTAACCTCTCTTGTCATATTGTTTAGTTAAGCTTATTTTAATCAATCCATAGGAATTCCTAGGTAACAAAAATTACCTTTCTAAGAAGGTATCTTAAACCACCACCTAGTTCTGGAAGGAACCAGAGTTGTCTATTCACATTTTCTTTGTCAAAAGAAAAGACACTCATAATTACATTAGAGGTATGACTTTCTAACTTATTTCTAAATAACATTAGCTTAGAATAAGTATGCTTGCATAGGAACCTATATGGTTATATTTTATTAGTTTTTAACATATGCTTCAGTAATAAACGTGGCTTCATTAGGAAACCTTCTTGCATATGTATTTCTCTTCCGTCTAAAGTCTAGGTATATAAATATAGGTTATCTTAATCCAAAAATCAATCATTTCTAATAATAAAACAAAACACAAATCTCAAAAATTCCTCCTTCCCCATAAAATCCCTTCCGCTCGTCTCACAACCACCAAACCCCATTTTTTTTTCAAATCTTCCACTTTCAAAATACCTCTCATTCAAACTTCATCTTCCTCCCTATCCCTTTTCGAAACGAAACCAAGGAAGAATCTCATCATCATGGTTTATATCGCTTTCGTGATCATTGTCTTGACACTCATCGCTCTCGTGTTTTCCATGATCAAGTTTTCTCATGGAGACATCTACTTTGTGCTGTTAATCTACCTTTGTATCATATATCCAATCCTTTGTATTGCTCTTAGCATTGAAATGAAATATTACTAATATATTATTTTATCCCGTTTAGTTCTCATAATGTGTTTGTCATTTTTTTTTCTTGTCGCTCATATCTTTGACCTTGACATACTTTCGAAATCTATAATGCATGCTTAAGTAGTAATATTGGCTAAAAAACACCTCATTCTATAAACCTAAAAGTTGCAAAAATCAAATTTCACGTCAAGATCATTTTCTGTCACTGCAGATCCACGGATCCCTAAAGTTTAACTAGCCGGATCCCTTTTAAAATGGAACCGGGAGAACCGTGGAATTGGGAAACAGAAACTCATGCAACATAAAAACCACTTCATAAAAACCTACCATAAAAGGAAATATCCTACTAGAATGTTAGTAAAAAGTAAGTTAATTGTCATTGTTAATAAAAATAAGGGTAATCAAATAAAAACAGTAGGAGATTATTTTCACCTATCAAATTTCCTCTCATTTGATGCATCACTTTATCCTAACTTGCTCATATAAATTATTCATTTCACTTTCATAGGTCTCATCATGACTCATGAGTATGAATTCAACTTTCAACTCACTTATGTCTACATTCCTAATATCTCCCTTGAGCCTAACAAACCTGGAAATCATGTCCGTGGGTTCAATAATCTCGAAACTCGTTACTTTCATGAAGGACGTGTTGTTGACTCACCTCTACTATACCAAGAAGGTATCAATACCTCATTCCGAACCATAGGACTAGAAGGCCTTCTCGGAATTAACAAGAAAATCTGTCCACGGTTTGTGTTGGAATTCTTCCGTCAAGTTGAACTCGTTCGTAACGAGGATCGTTCTCTATCACTATGGTTTTGGTTCAAAAACCAAAAATTTCCTTACATTCTTCGAATTCCAAATCATGGACAATGTGTCTTCACTGAAGATTGGTCTCTTGATTCTCTCTTCAACTACCGTGAAGAAAATAGCCCATGTTGTTCACACATACCTTCCTCTCAAGAATTAACTCGCTTGTTATGCAGACCTCGATGCAATTACTGATCCAACATAATCTATACACGTGATATTCGAGATGATCTTAAACCTCTCGCACTCATTCTACGTGAAAATGTTTGGAGCCTTAGGAGAAATCGAGAAATTCTTCCCGCTTGTTGTGCTCACATAATGTATTGTCTTCTAACCCAAAAACCATACAATCTCGCCTATTTCTTCGCAAGACGAATTGTAAACCTTCAAGGCAACAAGAACTAACTAATTCCATACGGAATGTTCCTGACACGCCTTTATCATCATATCATGTACTTTCATCCTCAATTTCAAAGTCCTTTATATGTACTTTTGAACAAGATGATGGAACCTTTGAACACATCTCATATCACGTCATTCTTCATTCCCCGAATCCGCAAATACTCATCGTCCATTTGACGATCCATCAAACGAAAACACACAAGAAACCTAGTCTCTTCTACAAATAGGTTCAATCCTTAGGATTCATCTTTTATCTTTATAATATGATCATTCCCATGAAATAAAACACTTTTCGTTTAATATCTCACTTATATAGGTGTTCAAATTCTTTTGAAATCGCTGGTGTTAATACACGACACCTTATGCAAAATCTGCACACTTTCTAGGTACTGGTCTGCAGCAGCCGGATCCCTGGGCTACAACTAGCCGGATCCCTCATATGAAGGATCCGTGGGATCCGGGCAAACAGAAATAAAGTTGCAAACCTCCACACATCAAACCATTCCTCTAGACCACATCATACTAGCTAAACATGATTCTTTAGGATAACTTAAGTCTTCTTCAAACTCAGTAAGTCTCATACTCACTCATAGCTAACTTATGATCACACTCTAGGTGCTTATTGATTTATCACTTCACCTAAACTCACCATATTTCTGCTCTAATACTCACACATTGTTCCTCACATCTCAAAACACTTAGCTTGATATTTCTCTCAATTTTAGCAAATTAATTTTAGTCATCCTTACCTCAAAATAGGCCAAAAACTAGTTCTTCATTTATCATGATTTCTAAAGAATTTTCCAAATTTCTCTTGAGCTACCATTTGATCTCTAGGATCATTTGACTCTACTTAACACTCTCAAAACTATTAGTGTCATTCTTGATCACCCATTGGTGCTTATAAAGTCCCATTTCTTTCCATAAAAGGCAATCATTAGCTACCATCAATCATTTCTCTTGATCATTTAAGACCCCTAAGAAGACTGAAACACTCAAGATGTATAGGTATTAGACCTTACAAAACATCATTTTCCTTTTTCTTGGCTGCTGAGAGTCGGATCCCTAGGATAATCCTAGATGGATCCCTCATTGGAGGGAACCGTGGGAACCGGCTGCACGAATTCAGCTAATCCTAGTTAAAAACAATCATTTCAAGCTTTTCTTGCTAACTTGAACACTCCATCTTGTCTTAATTGTCTTCCTTGATCATTGCATTTCTAAAGATTGACTCTTGTGCATGCAAATCATTGCATTTTGAAGGATCTTAGTGGTTTAAGCCTTAAATTCACTTACCAATTCCCTTCCTTTATAAACCACCTTGTTAGTACTTCTAAGTCACCATCTACAACTTCGTTCTCAGCAACTAGAAACCTTTTTCTCAATAACCTTTATCATTTCATCATGAGGAAAGCTTCTAGTGCTAACTCATCCACCAAAGGACCACCCAAGAAACTTGCTCGGGTTGTTCACGGAATCTCTTCAACCGAATCATCACCCGTTAAATCCACAAACACTAGGATTTCCCCTCCACCAACTCAACCAATCAAACCAATCCATAAAAGGATTGTTCCCACAAAACTACCATTACCAAACACTACTATACCGCCTAAACCAAACACCCCTATTTCCACTAAACCATCACCCTTAATGCCTAGAGCCTTATCATTCACCACTCCACTTTCATCTCGACATCTCTACAACTTACAGGACTTGCCTTCTAGGCCATCTCATCCTCTACCATTGCCAACATTTTCCTCAATAGAGAGAATAGCGCAACAACAAAACAATGGTGTTGAAACGACACTAGCACCGGTATCCTTTTCTCCATCACCCTTAAATAGTCTCTTTTGAATTATGAGGAATCATTAAAGTCAACCACCCGATCACATGGAAGTAGATACCTCTCTACCACCATCCTCGACACATATTCCACCACCACCACCCTTGGTAAAACTACCTCCAAATGTGCCTCCACAAATCCCTCCTCCTTTTGTGGAACCTCAACCCAACCTTCCATCTCAAGCCATTTCATTTCTACCACCACCCTTTCTGAGCCATGACAAAGATTGTTATCATTGTCAACATGTTGAAGGCTTGGTACATGAACTACGTGAAGAGCTACGTTTCATGTTTTATCACCTCCTCGAACGTTTCGATGAGGTCAAAAAACCTAAACAAAACTAAGCTTAAGGATTCAAGTGGTGTTCTAGTCTTAAGCTTAACTTAGATTGATTATGAATCATATTTCATGTTTTTGTCATTCTCTTAGTTTTAGAGATTTGTATATCATTTATCGTATTTTTATTGAGTGAAATTACATGTTATATGTCATATTGTTTTGAGAATATGTTTGGTGCCTTAATACATAACTCATTTTGATGTTGACATCACATTTTACATCACCATTGTTGTCTTAGGTATGCAGGCAGACAGATCCCACACTTTAGTCTAGACGGATCCCTCCCAGGGAGAAACCATGGGACACGTGAAACTGAAACATTTTTTCTAACCTTTGTTTTGTAAATTTTCAATATACACTTTAAGACTTTGACACCCTCAACAAGGGGGAGTTTATTGTCAAAGCAAAACATTGCAAAAACGCTTGCAATACTTTCACATAGGAGTACATTACTACTTGACATCCTCCTCACAAAGGAGCACTCGTCAAGGGGGAGCATGTTCGTCTAAAAGACGAAACCATTTGCAAACGATATTTCAAAACACTCGTTTAGCTTTCTTAATTACTTGACGCCCTCAACAAACGGAAGCACCCGTCAAGGGGGAGCTAAGAGGATAATCCTTCTCTTCCCTTACTCTCTACTTTTCATATTTCTACTATTCACATGTTTTTTCTTCAAACAATCTGTTAGTTTCTTTTCGACGCTCTTTTAGTTTCGACAAAAAAGGGGAGAAGAGAGTAAAAACTCTAATTCAAATTTTTACGAATTTTAGTTTTTCCTTAAAATAATCTTATGTTTTGTCATCAACAAAAATGGGGAGATTGTTAATACAAATAATCCGTAAAAACGTTTATTTATATTTTACGATCTTCTAATGTTTTGTCGATAACAAACGTAAAATCATTTTTGACCAAACAAATAAAATACGTAAATGGTTTGAGCCAATAGTTTACTAATACACTTACGTTTTCATACAAAATACTAAACAAATAATAGTGTTTACATTTCATAGAAATGCATATGTATAACAACTAGTGTTTACATATATATGCTTATAAACTTAGTATATTTATACTAAGTAATGGGTAAAAATCTAAGTACTTAACCTATTAACTAGATACATTGAATGTAGTTGGGTAAAACCCAAAGTCCATGACCCATACCCATGGAGCATGATCCATAACCCATGACCCATTGGATGACATCATGCATGAAGTCATGTTTAGCATTATTCATAACCCATGGAGCTAACTCATTACCCATTGACTAGATGCATTGCATCTTCTAGATACATTGTATCTATTTGGATATCCATGATCCATGACCCATAACCCATTTAGGAGGAGCGTTCCTACGGATCCCAGGATATACTGTACGGATCCCTCAAGCAAGGGATCCGTGGGATCCGGGGACAGTAGGATTTTGTCTATAAATAGTGGGCCATTTCTTCATTGTAACTCACCCCTTTCACACACATTCTCTCTTAGTGTTGTAAAATCTCTAACCTCAGATCCTAAGGATCTTTCTATGTAGTTTTGTGTTTGTGTGATTTTCTAGGTTCCTTTTAAAGGCGAGATCACCACCTCTTGAAGTCGAGCAAGCTCAAGTCCATAAGTTGCCAAGCTTCGTATCGCAAGATCTGATGTTATCTTGTTGATAGTTCTTTCTTCTCTCATTAGAAGTGT
Organism: Chrysanthemum makinoi; assembly: GCA_910596185.1. Taxonomy (NCBI): domain Eukaryota; kingdom Viridiplantae; phylum Streptophyta; class Magnoliopsida; order Asterales; family Asteraceae; genus Chrysanthemum; species Chrysanthemum makinoi. The sequence goes on along the minus strand of OU343217.1, from coordinate 58,801,854 downwards.
TGTGTTGAAGACACAGGTGAAAGATGTCTAAAGGGTCAAGTTGAAGGCATTAGTGAAAGGTGTCAAAGATCCGTGTCAAAGGCATTAGTAAAGGGTGCCGAAAGTCCGTGTTGAAGGCATTAGTGAAGGGTGCCTCGGTGTCGTGTCAAAGGCATTAGTGAAAGGTGCCTAGGGTATGCATTCGATATGGTGCATCGATGTACAAGATAGATTAGTTTGGGTCAAAGGATATTGATATCCTTGTTGATGTTGTAATAAGGAGTGGATCTCCTTTGGGATAGGTGTTGTGTAGTGTTGGGTAGTAGTTCCTCCTTTGTAATGGAACTCGGTATCTAGCCTTGTACCGGATAAAGTCTAGGCGACGTTGTGATAGGTTTGGTTCTACCTCGTGGAAGAACCCGGTGTCTAGTCTTGTACCGGATAAAGAGTAGGCGACATTGTGAAGGCTTCTCCGCCACAAGGAGTTCGTGTTGTGTAGTGATTACGAACTCTCGAGTAGGTGACTCGGGGAGTAGAGGGCAAGGAAGGAATGTTGTAGAACACTATAAATACTCGTGTTGTGGTTTTGTGCTTCTTACTCTTTATCTTTGCTTTACTTATTTATATGCTTATCTATCAACATCCAACACACACATTTAATAGATTGACATAAGTCGATCTAAATAGTTTAAAACGAATTTTTAATCGGTAAAACTATTCAGCCCCCTTCTAGTTTTCCACAAAATGTTATTATAATAAATTTGTGAAATTTGAGGTGTGACAACTCTCCCACACTTAAACTATTTGTGTCCTCACGAATTACCTCGGGTGACCGTACTAACTAGAGTTCTCGTTCTCTAACTAAGTCTCCCCACTTAGACTATATTTATGGAAAGTCATTTCTGAATCTAACTGATTTATCTAGCCATAATACTTGTCATAATATTTTCTAAACTTACATGATATACCTACTCTAGGTCTGAATCCAAACTTCTGGAATTTATTACATATCACATGTCTAATTTTAAGTAAAGCATTACTAGGATATTATCCGTTTCGGTAGGTTCTATAATATTTTTGTTTTTGCTAGTAAGTATCGAGTTTGTCTATCTGTTCACATGTCATTCACTTTCTATGGACAATTTTCTTATTGACTCTACTATAATGCTATAATAGTTTTCTACTGGGCTCTGGGATGTTCTTGGTAATCTATCTTAAGGTACTACACTGAACTCTACTAGTATTTGAGATGTCTTTGAACTCTACTGGTATTTGAGATGTCTTTATATTCTACTGATATCTGAGTTCTAAGATCTAATTACTGAATCTACACATTGAGAGTGATAAGACTTATAATAGTTCTATTCGTTCTTACTACTCATGGTTACACACTTTTTGATTCTATTTATGACTAAACATCATTTTATCTTTCGAAGGTTCAGTATCATATGCCCTTATTGTTCAGAAATTTCCTCGAGACATCCTATGATCCCAATAAATTCATGCTATATGATGTAACCTATCACGATGGTCAAACGTAATATTACTTGCATCACATAGACATGTCTTTGTTTCTATCGTATTCTACCTCGATTCATAACTAAAACTATTTATCTATAGTCGTATGCTACTATCATATATTAGTCTGTTGTTATCTATGCACTTCTGTTCATGCATTTTACTACTAATCGCATATTGGCGCGATAACATAGTTGATAATCATAGCATAGGATGCATGCTAAGTCTAATTCTGACATTCTACACTGCTAACATGGTATTATATATACCTGAAGTTCTAGTGTTATTCATGGTCACGTTGCTTTGTTTCTATCATTTAATTGTCTATGCATTTCTACTCGTGATTTCTGATCCTTGTTATATACTAAGATACTACATATGGTCTAATAATACACTTACCTTCATGCATTCTAAACCGGTTTCACTTATTGGGTGACTATATTACTACATGTCATAACATAAATGCATATATTATATCTAATTTTATTCCTGATTCATACTTGTTACATCTATAATCCTGTTATCATGGTATTTGTGATCATACGTTTACTCTACGACATTCTTAACATGCTAAACATAATTATAATTTGCTTATGCACCTAAAGCATAAAACTATAAGGTTAATATAGAGCTATGGGTCTAAGTACCCTCTATATACTGATTAAAATTATCAACAAGTTTAATTAAGGGTACTTGTACTCATGTTAAAATCCTTTCTCGTGATTATGTGAACTCTGAGATTTGTTTTCACTCTATTTCCATAGTCCTTTTCTCGTAGGTTTATCGACTCTGGGAATACCGAAACTCATAATATGTATTTGTTCTGTCATATTTGGTTTCATTTCAATACTATAATCTTCCTAAATACTGATTCAATTCTGAACATACTGAAATACATAATTATAATGCAACATATAAATATTTAACACATAACAGTTCTAGTAAGCTTCCCAGGACATCTCATGATCTCAATAACTTCATGTCATATTATGTAAATATTATTAGGGTGGAAGGTGTGGTGAGGAGTTTTCCTTCGCCGCATCACTTTTTTCTCTCTTCAAAATTTTTTCCTTCGACTTTTCCTCAATCATTGCAGCACATTTTCTCTCTTTCATACATTTTATTATTTAAAAATACCCCTAAAAATTCAAATAATCACTCACAACATAATAAACAATAATTTCTCTCACTTAAAAACCACTACCTCTCTCTTCAAATGCATACGGGACTCAAGTCCCGCTCCCATATAAATTTTACTTTTCCCGAAATGAAAGGTGGTGTTTGTTTTTCATGCTAAGGAATGTCCTTTTCCCGCTTCTTTTGCTTCATTACATCTTTTACACTTACGTTGATCAGACGTCATAATAATCACATTATATAACCATGAACTCATTGCTATCATAATCTACCACAAGTTACAAAACTAAAACGTGATATATAAATGCACATGATCTGATATGAATGCTAACTACATACAGATATGCTATCAATGCATACTGATTTTATATGTTTTCTATATCGTGAATATCCATAAAGTAAGCATGTTCAACTACTTAAGACCTTTAAATAACTTGTTTACTTATCAAAATATTAAGTTAACAACAGCGGCAGCACTTTCAAACCAACGAAATGATGGAAAGTTGGAAACATAATAAATTACTCATTTCGACTTGTTAATCACGAGCATGACTCGCCTACTTTTAATAGTTTTCACCAGTATGAACGGATCGAAGACTTAAAGTTACAAGGTGCTTTTTCTTTTAAAACAAAACACAAATATTTATAACAAGATGCATTTAAAAACCAGTTTTTAATCTAATGTTACATTACGTAGAAAATCCATGAGGTGTTTGTTTTTTCTTATTAACGGGCAAAACACTGAATCGGTATTTTTATACAACGACGAACGGAAAATGTCGAATGTGTTTTTTTAATCTAATGCTTCTTTGTAACAAAATAACCAAAAAAAATCCCGTTCAAACATTTCTCGTGATCAGATTGATTTACGCATGAGATTCAGACCAGTTCAGATTCAGATTCAGACCCTCTTAAAACTCTCTCTGTCTTCCCCTGTTTGTCACCATTAGAAACTAATTAATCTAGAATTTTTCAAAAGTCTCTTGATTCTTGGTCTTCATTTAACTTTTCTACGCGTGCTTAGAAGAAATTACGTATGATCTACTAGTCAATGAGATTGAAAGATAAATTTTAAATTACTTGGAATGAAAATAACATTTTTGTTTTTATGCTCTTCCATCCCTATCAAGCTTTGTTCTTCATTTGAATAATTTGACTTGGTACACAGGCAACTTTTTTTTTTTTTTTTTTCTCATACGTATGCAAGGTTTTAGTAAATTAATAAGAACAGTTTTACATTATTTTTTGTATGATAAATTTAAAAATGTGTTTATAGGTTAAATAATTTACTGTGATTACTGATTACTACTATAGTAGGTGGCAAATAAGTGAAGTAGATATGTGACATGTTGAAACATGCACCTTTATGGCTGTTTTGTTTTAGCGACTTACTTATTTTCTTTTTGTGTTTAAAACCAAAATTATACATAAATATATAAACCTTGTAACAAATTTATCCATCACTATTTAGAAAAGTAAATTTGGTAGTAGAAAATATTCCAGATATGAGAGAAAGCTTTATATATTAGAGTTGATTGATCTCGTATCAAGTTGATGAGAACTCGAGACCAAAAACTCAAAGATATGTGATATGTGGTATGAGTAGCCACACGACTTGCTTATATATGAGATTCTTCAGAGAAATAACGATTTCTAGTGATAGAGGAGGGCGACAGAGGAGGGTACGACATTATAAGCCAACGTTGTCTTTAAATATAAGTAAACTATTTATATAATTTTAAGTAGCCTGATTTTCTGTTGCTATACATTACATTTTATCGATTGCATTTCAACTAATATATTTAAATTAACAGAGGAAAAATTAACGAATATCAACTAAATTAATTGTAACATAATTTTATTTATTTATTTTATTTATTTTTATTTATTTTTTAAGAATTTGCCACATAACAAATAAGAACGTCAGTAATAGAAGGGTAATGGTATCTAATGGGCAAGGAGCTACAATGTGAGCAGGTATATTTTCCTCTTCGCTCCATTTGCATGAATTAAATTCATGTATACGATCAATAATATTTTTGCCTTATACACGCAATCTTTAGGACGAAATCTTGTTGGGTCTGATTTTCGACCCAATTGTTTTGACAAATATTTAACATAAAATAGCCTAATTTGTTAAGTCTTTGATAAGGATCAGGGAGAACAACACTGCTGATAAGGATCGAGAGTAAGACACCCCTTGATTGAAATCAAATGTCTTACTCTCTGATTGTTATCATAAAGTGTTACTCCCTGATGGTCATCAGAGAATGATTACACTGATGGTTATCATGAATTTAACTCACTAATTATCATCAGTGGATGTAACTCACTGATATAAGAACTCAGTGAGAGTTGTATAAAGCTCGATCAACTGTCAAGCTTCAGGGAAATCGAAGACCAATTGAAGAAACACTTTACAAACTGATGCGGTGTCAGGGAGTAAAGTATAAGGAGTTACAAACAACACCAGAGTCACTGAGACTTATCTCTGAAGAGTAACTTAGTCTCTGATAAATGGGCGGAAAACTTCTTGCGAAGATAAGCGAAAGGTCTTATCAAAGGACGAAAAGGTAAGATTTTGGGTATAAAAGGTTGGCAGCACTGGTAAACCAACAAAGATGCTTAACCTAGTAAACTAGGCACGTGCTATCTAGTGCAAGTTGGCAAAACTAACGTACCCATGTGATTCAATAGTATTTCCCTTCCTATTTAAACGAAACTTTATAACCAGGATAGGTAGAGATCCAAAAAAAAATATAAAGTAATACTTAGTATTATAGTTGATAGGATCTCATCTCCTAAGAACGAACTAAGCAAAGCTATCTGCCACTAGTCGTTCTAATGTGAGAGTTTCATTTGTTATCAACCGAAATAGTTTGCCTTGAGCTATTCCTTTGTAAATCTTTAATTCATTTTTAATAAGATTTATAAACGTTGAAAATTACAAATGGTGTTATTACGATTTTGGGTGATGTTGTTATTATTCTTATTATTAGAGCTCCGGGTACGGTGGCTGTTGGCTTGAGCCAAAGCCTTCAGCGCTAACCTTTGGCACGAGACTCCACACCGCAGGTGGGCTGGTGGGTCTTGGCGGCGTGGCCACCAGCTCACGCCAAACACATATATATACTTTTTTTTGCTCTTTCTTTTGTGTTCGTGCGCTGTGTTTATGTTTGTGATGTGTTTGTGTGATGTTTTCGTTTATTATTTTCTTGTTTTTTCTTTGTGTGTTTGCACTTTGCAGGCATGGCAGGAAGAAGACGAAGTGTGGGTTGTGGCTGCAAGTTAAAATGATTAGGTTTACTCATATTAATTGATTTTGCATGTGGGCCTTTTTTTGAGTTTGGACCATGTATATGGATATACACAAGTTGGGTTTGCATTTGGAATATAGAAATTATTAGGGAGCACATACTTAGTGTTTTAACTTCTTTTTTTTTCAAAATAATTGTGTGCTAATAATTTTTATATTTAAATAAATGAAAAAAAAAAGAAAAAAATTGTGGGGTTTAAGAGTGTACGATGGCATCAGAAAGCTGATGTTATGTTAGGGAGGGGGTTTTTATGCCATAGTCAAATGTGGTGCCATATGATAAAGGTGCTGAGGTGACACCACTTTTTCTCATAAAGACCACCTACGGCACCACACGATACCTAGCCCTCTTAGGAAGATATCATCATTTGCTCTAACTGCGTGGACCAACAAATCTCTTTCTACACAACATAATCGTTTTGAACATAAATAAATTACCTTAAACTATTATTACTGAATGCTTAAGTTACCAGAAACAATATTATTTAAAAACTATTGAGAGGCATCAAAATATTACTGATTTTGGGTCTAAATTCTTTAATGGTTTATAACTAGTGAGTTTATATGCTATAACTAACACAATACTGACACATACATTTAGATACAAATTATACACACTTTTAGGTCTACCAATAGTTTTTTTAATTAAAAAGTGCTTGACATAATTATTTTGCATGCTTAGTTATATGCCTACACAAATATCAAAATTAATGGTAAACATTAAAAGAAAGATAATTGGAACAACCCGTCTTACATTAGTAGAAGATAAGATATATAAGACCCTTATAAGCTTGAAACAATTGACTCCTACTATCATTTCATCATGATTTTTAGTTAAAACTCGAAAAGATACTCGTGTAGTCCATTGCTTTCGGCTTAGGACGTTACAAAAATGACAAACATATATCACATAATTAATTAAACATAGAAATTAATCATATTATTGGACATGAAAGCTAAATTCAAAAAACTAATGTAGTAGTGACTTGCATTATATTTATTCCGTTCAAAATTATAGTCGTCATTTTTATTTTAAAATATCTTAAAATAACAGTCTTTTCTTGCCTTAACGAATAAAAAAAGTTTAATAAGTGAAAATGATATTTAATTAGTTAAAGAGTATTTTTTTTTTTTTTTTTTTAAATGTGTGTTCATCAATTTATAATTTTGATGATCTAAAAAGCTAAAATAACCGTCCATGTAAAAACAAAACACAATCACCCAAATAAACAAATACTAGAAAACCTTTCACTTTTTAACTTTTTGTAAGATAGTAAAAAAAAATGACAATATTGACAAAATGGCATAAGTTGTTGAAAAAAATAACAAACCCCCTTGGTCAAACGCAGCCCCGCAATATTCTCCCCCGTGCGCCGCCGTCACCACCACCGTCACAACCACCGCCGTCGATTGTGTTAAAAATGGGAGGAGCGTCACAAGCGTTGAAACATATCCCAAGGATCAAGTTTCCTCAGCGTCATCTCAAACCTTCTTCATCTGGTTAATTAATCCTCATTTTCTAATTTTATTTATTTAGATTTCAATATCTTTATCTTATAGATCGTGATATGTTTAGATTCGTTATTTTATAAATGTCTTTATAGATGTCAATGTAAAAGTTAGATTTTTTGTGAAATGGGTTGTTGAAAGTTAGGAGAATTTGTTGATAGTCGCGTTAACGTGAGGGGGGGGGAGATGTAAATGTAAATAGGATATATAGGGGTTCCGGCTTATTTTGAGACTTATAGGCTTATATAATTTTACCACATCGTGGTAAACTTTTTTAAGCTCACAAGTCTCAAAATAAGTTGGAAAATTGGGGCTTATGAAATATAAGCCGAAAAACAAATAAGCTCATAAGCCACATATATGAGCATGAGCATTTGGTTCGTTCTTCGGTTCATGGTTTTAGTGTGTTTTGGTCTTTCGTCCGTTCCAGATTTAGGTTTGAATGTTAGATTAGGTGATTGACATACATCCTCGGTGATAGTTAGGGAGTGCTTGGGTTAAGCTTATTTAACTAGGTTAATGTGGAGGTGTAGCCTAATGGTGGGGGACATGTAGGATGACGTGGATGTCACAAGTTCGATTTTCGTCTCCATGGTTACATGTTGGCCGTGGGCCTGGTTGATGTATGGCTGCCAGTTGGTTTGTTTCTCACAATAGCTTAATAGCTTGTTAACATTTTAGAGCTAAGAGGGCGTTTGTGCTAGCTTATTTGATGGGCTTATGAGCTTATTGATAAAGCTCATTTTTTAAGGATTATGAGCTTAGCTACTTGAGCATATGAGCTTACCTAAGCTATAAGCCCAAGTTGATAAAGCTCATAAGCCATAAACTTGAGCTTATAGGATTTTTACATTTTTGAGCTAAAAGCTCTTTTGTGGAAGCCAAGACGGAAGTGAATTTATAGAGGGACTTATTAAGCTAGAAAGCATATAAGCCAAAATAAACTAAGCATTGCTAAATAAGCTAACCCAGACACCATTTCTCAACGGTATGTACTATGTAGGGTGATACTGCAAACGAAGATATCAATTATGAATATTGAGGTTATTTGATTTTCTATGTTTTCAATGTGATATTGATTTTGTAAAGTTTTAGATATGTTGGTTGTTATGTTTAATTATATAAAAAGGATACAGGTGAAAATGTGCTGGTACCTAATGTTTAGTATGATATAAGCAATATCAATTTTAAATTGCATAACACCTAGTTTGAACTCATAAATCGAAGCATGCCTCACTGTCTTCCTCTGTATTGCAATGGATGCATCATAGACTTATAGTAACTCATCATGGTGATTGAAATTTGGCGTATGATAAAAGCGACTTTGAACTACTAATAAGGTTATTAAATTGTGGCTGGAAGGTTCATGTCACAAATGTTTGCTTTAGGGGTATGATCTATTTGTGAAACGCAAGGAAAGAGAGCGGATACAATAGCTGAATAGAAACCCTCACAAATCCGAAGTGCATGGTATGTATTATGCATTAAGATTTTGTGGTTGAATGATACCTTAATATATACAAGGCAATTACGAACTTTTTGCATACAAAGCCTTTACCCAAGTTAACTGTTCATCTCAGCTTAGGGATATATGATATGTAGCTTCTGTAGTTGATGCCATTTATTCGAGGTTGGATATATGACATTATGTTTCATAATCTGTTTATTGGTTGAGTCAGTGTGTATCATTATTTTTATTGTAGCATTATCTTTCTTCAGTTTGTTTCAATTATATATGTTTCATATTTACTTAAATCATTCTGCAGGTTCTGCGGCTCAGACCCAAGCAGCACCCGCTGCCAATGATGTTCCTTCTACCTTTTTTTCAAAGCCCGCGCTTCTGAGAAAGCCTCTCTAGGTGGAAAAGCCTCTCTTCAACCCAAACGAACACCAATGACTCAAGAGGAGATCGATGCTATTATGGTAAGCAATATCATTTTTGCTTCTTTATACCTTATGCTGAAACTCTTGAGCTTAGCAGTGTGTTTGAAATATACATTTTGTCTTAGCCCTGCTTGATAAAACCTTTCTTAAAATGCTTAGCCAACAGTGTAATAGTACTATCTGTTACTTATGATCTGAATTTTCCTTAACTGTAAATTATAAATTGGAAGACCAAAAACGTTTCACATCCAGGACTAGGGTGTTGTGAGGGTGTTGCTATATGAATTTAACCTGTCCACCACAAATACCCCTGCCCTCTTCCCTCCCTACTCACACAGAAATGACAATGACGAACAAAATCAGAAGACTCTACTTAATGCTCTTTCTGTGTTTCACTTCTTCATGGGGTCTTAGCATCCACTCAAGTCTCAACATGGTGTGTCCTGATTTCATGATTTACTCAAGAGTTAGATATGAGCCATGCAAACTAGCGTTAGTGAAAGGGCAACATTCATAGTTTGATAATTCATATTTTTGTCATAAATCCGTAATTGTTATTCACAAAGGAGCTAGCATGACCACCTAATGTTCGGGCCTTAGCTCAAGCATATAGATATGTGTAGGCTCAGGACTAGGTGTTGATCTTTTGGATAGTTTAGATATATGCTCGTCTAGTTGTAAAATTAAACCCCTTAAAAAGAAATTCTAGATAGACTATCCCTAAAAGGTTACAAGTAGATGTCCCTAAATCAGAAGCATGGACCAAATAGATAAACGTTATAGATGCTTTATATAGGCTTTGATGGGATCAGCTGATATAGGTGCATCGAGGTTCCAAGACTGAGCCTCGTTAGTGCTCGGCTCTAACTTTGCATGGCCAAATTGTGAGCCCCAAGAGCTGTATTGTTTTTTCTGCACACCCTAGATTTGTCCAAATCTTAATAACTTGTTACTTGTTTTTGTACCTTTTTCTGTTTGGCAGTTGGGTGGCTGCTTATGAAGTTTGATGAAGCTTCTACAAGCGAGAAGACCATCTAAGACTAATATGCTCTTTTCAAGTTCATCTATGAACAACTGCTGTATGTTTATGAGAAATTAAACCATTTTGAAACATTTGTCCATAAAAATATGGTTGAAACCTAATTCTTAGTTTGAGTGCTGTTTGCATTCTTGATACTGATTATGATTTTGTCCCTTCAATGTAAAGCAACAACCGATGTACTCGGATTGTTAAACTTTTTATGTTTGATTTGATTTTGACTATGTGCTACTGGAACTCTGCTGGAAAGTCGAACTTTAGTTTGATTTGGTGCACTCTGTATCTTTGAAAACCATTTTTATCACAAAAGGCGGTGTTTGGGATCTATAGAGCTGTATTATAAATCATATACTAAACGAACACAGAAGTGAAAGAAGGAAACTGAAATTGGACGACTTATTGTGATAAGCTGTTTAGGTGTCACCGTTTTGTAGAATCGATTCAAGATTGGAAATATTTGCATATTACAGCTCTTCTGTAGATATCAAAAGTTTATAGGGAATTGCATATTCTTGTGTAAAATCTTGGATTTTATTGTATGTATTAGATCTATACACCTAATTATGGATACCATAGACGTTCAAACAGAAAAAGCTTTGATGCCATCGTCTTGCTCGAAATGAGGAACATCTTTTACTCCCAAAGTCACATACGCTTCCACTCCATCACCTCTTGCATCATCTAATAACATCATACCTCTCTTGAATGGTAGAAACCCGCAACTTACCCATATGGGTTTTCCAAAACCAAAGTCGACATCATAGAAGGGGAACTTGCACCAGCTAGCTAACCAGACTGCGCTTGTTGTATCAGGAATATTGGCAATATCAGCGAAGGAGTTCAAAATCATTTCTTTCCTTTCATTGCTATCATGACCAACTTTCGAGTAGTCTTTTATAGTTTTCATGAAAGAGTCTGCTAACAAATATGTCAAATCATGAAGCTCTTTTGTCATTTTTGTTGAACAAAATTTAGTGGCTGCTATCCCCCAGTGATTCCCTAAAGCATTTTTTGGTACCCGGGATGTGATCTTTTCCTTTTTTTGCCTTAGTGCAACTGGTTGGACCGAGACAGAATCTCTTGGTTGACCATAAATTGCATGATCTACGCCGATGAGAGCCTTCCATATCAACGCTGATACCAACTGTACCTTAGACAATTGATGGGTGCTACGTTTTCCTGTGAGCTTAACCTTGCCTTTCATATTTGATATTGCACTCTCATTGAATGAAAGTTTCTTTGTGACATAAACCTCATCGTTTACTAGGTTGGAAAATCCTGCCTCAACGAATGGCAAACCTTGAGCGGGAAACAATGAGGATGATGTGAAATCAACCACACTCGGTTCGACGTTGGTGTCTCTTTGACTCAAAGTAGCCCAGTGATTAAGGAAATTGGTCATAGTAGAGGCATCACAAATCCTATGTGCCACACTTACACCGAGCGCTAAACCTCCACATTTTAACATGGTGATTTGAGTGGCAAGCATAGCATCATTTATTTGACTAGACGAGTACCCGCGCCTAGCGGCAGCGATGTCTAGTTTTCTGCAAAGTTCTGATAACCCATAAGTTTCTTTCAACAAGCTGTATTTGTAGCATTAGAGAGTCGTTTTCGAATAACTACAATTCTGATGCGTGGTTGCATAGCAGATAAATATATAGTTTTTAAAAATTATGTGGAGTCGATCTAAGTGTGTGAGTATATTTTCTAATAGGATTGTTTTAAGTTATTAAGATTTTAGTAATAATAAATTCAAGCATTACAAAAAGCAACGGTATTATGTAGTTGGCAATATTATATTGTAGTTTAGAGGTATAGGCAACATGTGTGACCGCCTTTTCTTGTTTTGTTAGTAATTTAGGCAGTGATAACTATTTTTTTACATGTGTAACGTTTATCATTTGGTGTTTGGCTTTTAAAATTGTAACTTTGCAAATTGGATATCACCATATAAGATTATTTTGTACTATCAATTTGTATAGATATTTATGCATTGTTCAAAGCTATTTGTTTGAGGTACAAATAATTATCGCTAAAGATAACAATACTATTTATTTTTTGTGATTTTAATAAACTTACATAACATTATTGATACACTGGACAAAGAGCTATACAATATATATTAACTTTTAAACGATGATTCATATATGCTAGTCCCTTAAATGGTGCAAGAGCAACATTTTTTAAAATAACATTATACAAATGACAAATTACATGTGTCAAAGCAAAATAAACCAAAAACTACAATTACTTGGTCTCTTCTTTCAAAAAAATTGTCACGGGTTCCACAACTACTTCATCATTTCTCATATAATTTTGTCAAATTTGAAACCCGATTTCACCCGGGTGGTTCAACTGGTTGAACCGTTCCGATAAAAAACAGGTCGATTTAAACCGAGTCAAACCGATAGGTTGGGTCGAAAAATTGTCAAATTAAACCGGGTCACCCCGGGTTTGAAGCGTCCCGGGTCAACCCGGTATCGGTTTCAACGGGTCAACCCGGTATCGGTTTCAATTAGTTGTTTTTAATTTGGTGGATGTGCTTTTAATTGGGTGTACAATGTGAATAAATTATTGTACTTTTAAGTAATGGATTGTTTTAATAAGAGTATTAATTATATTATTTATTTCTCTCTCCATTGACCATGTTTTCAACATTCAACTTTCAACATTTTTCACTTTTCCACTTAGACCATTTTTCCATTTTATATAGTATAGATTTGTAACGCAATATTTGGAGGGAATGAAATCGTTGATCAACATGGGATCCATTTTGGGATCAAGAATTTCTTGAATTGTGATATCAGCCCGGGCTTGTATAAATTCAACACCTTGGTCGTTGCAATCAACTGTGCGCATGTGCTCCATATATCTACCAGCTAAAGGATACAACAGTCTTAACGTTTTCTCCATTGATTCCCCGAGCTTTTTGACAAACATTGGGTTATAGTGTGTATTAGGAGGGAAGAAAAAAACAAGAGGTAAATTCATGTTGGGAGCTAACTCATCAATGATGCTTATTTTATAGCAACGTCGATTAAGTGGAGTTGAAACCGAGGGTTTTATCAGTTTTCTCGAGTGGATTTCAATCTTCATTGCCGTAATCACTTTTACTCTATGTATTCTCATAGATGAAGCAAGGGGAATTGGGGTGTAAATGTATGGCACCAAAGATATTGTCATCTTGAAGATGGCTCTAAAACTTGTTATTCTTCTCATTAGGTGTTGTGTTAGCTTTTATAATGTGCTGTGAACTCAGCTGTAATTTTCACATTTATATGATCATACCGAACTATGGTGATACATTAACTACACATTCAACAAATAACAGCTTCACTATCCTAGGGGCCAAGGATGGATCTTGTGGGAAAGGGAGGGCCCCTGGGTTGTTTCTTTTCTTTCCTTTTTTTGGGAACAGTTTATGTTTACATTTAGAGTTAACTACTTTTTGGTCCCAGTGGTTTACTGGGTATTCCATTCTTGGTCCAAATTTTCAAAAAATTTTGATTTCAGTCCAAAAGTGATAGTTTTGTTCTACTTTCAGTCCATTTTAATAACGATGTTAGTTTTGTTAGTTAAGTCCAACTTTCAAGTGGCAACGTTAGTCCTTTATACTAACAGTCGTTTGCAACGTTAGTCCTTTATACCAACGATCATTTTTATATACGCTTTTGTACACATATTTATAAGTTGCTATAAACATTTTTACACACATTTTTATATACGTTTTTACACACGTTTATATATACGTTTTAAGATACGTTTTTACACACGTTTTATACACATTTTTACACACGTTTTTATACTCGTTTTTATATACATTTTTATATACGTTTTACACACGTTTTTATATACGTTTTTACACACATTTTTATATACGTTTTTATACACAAATTTTGTACATATTTTTATGGGTTTAGGCCGTACAATAGACGTATATTTTTCGAAATATACCGTTTTGGTACGTGAACTAAAATCCGTTCCATTTTATGTTGCGTACTTTTATGTTTTGTACCATTTTGCACGGTTAAACTTGTTTTACCGAAACCATGATCACTATTGCCACGTGTGCACGCCACGTCAGATTTCCACTAACAAAAATAAGTTAAATAATAGGGGTTTTGGCCGCTAAATAGCTACGTACTTTTTCAAATGTACCGTTTTGGTACGTGTATAAGTTTTTGTCCGTTTTTATACGTTTTAGTCCGTTTTTCTTATGTTTTTATATGTTTTTGTTCGTTTTTATACGTTTTCGTCTCTTTTTATACATTTTTCTTACGATTTCAAACGTTTTACCCCCATTTTATACGTTTTCTTATGTTATTACCCGTTTTTATACGTTTTCGTCCGTTTTTACGTTTTGTCGTTTTTTTTTTCGTTTCTTTACGTTTTTATGTTTTCGTCCATTTTTGACGTATTCGTCCATTTTTTACGTATTCGTCTGTTTTTTTTTGTTCTTGTGTCTTTAAGTTTTTATGTTTTCGTTCATTTTTTATGTTTTTTTTGACGTATTCGTCTGTAAAAAACAGACGAAACTACAAAAGGGACAAAAACGTAAAGATACAGACGAAAACGTAAAAAACAGACGAAAACGTAAAAAAAAACCGATGAAAACTTAAAAAAAACAGGCGAAAACCAAAAAACGGGATGAAAAGGTAAAAAAATAGACGAAAATGAAAAAAAAAACAGACGAAATTGTAAAAAAAGAAACGTAAACGAAAAAAAATGATGAAAACGTAAAGAAACGGACAAAAACGTAAAAATACTGACGAAAACCAAAAAAACAGACAAAAACGTAAAGAAACAGATGAAAACGTAAAAAATGACAAAATTTTTATAAAAAATTGGATGAAAACGTAAAAAACGGGTGAAAACGTAAAGAAACAGATGAAACATAAAAAAACGGACGAAAACGTAAAAAAAAAACGGACGAAAACGACCAGGGACAGTAGATGCAATTTGGGACAAATAAGAAGGACTATCTATGTAATTTACTCAAAAAATATGCCACATAGGTGTTTTTTCCGGTTTTATACATTCCCAACCGGTTGCCTGTAAACATGCGTGCAAAATGGTATAAAACATAAAAGTACGCAACATAAAATGGAACGGATTTTAGTTCACATACCAAAACGGTATATTTCAAAAAGTACACGTCTATTGTACGGCCTAAACCCTATTTTTATTTACGCTTTCACACACGTTTTTATATATATTTTTATATACTTTTTTACACATGTTTTTACACACGTTATTATATACGTTTTTATACATGTTTTTACACACATTTTTAAACACGTTTCTATATGCATTTTATACACATTTTTATATACGTTTTTACACACGTTTTTTGTACACTTTTTTATACACATTTTTATTTACGTTTTTACACACGTTTTTATATATGTTTTACACACATTTTTATACACGTTTTTACACACGTTTTTATATACGTTTTTAGATGCGTTTTTACACACATTTTTTTAAAAACGTGTGTAAAAACGTATATAAAAATGTGTGTAAATAAATATATAAACGTGTGTAAAAACATTTATAAAAATGTATCTAAAAACATGTATAAAAACGTTTGTAAAAACGTGTGTAAAAACGTATGTAAAAACGTTTAAAAAAACGTATATAAAAACATGTGCAAAAATGCGTATAAAAGCGTGTGTAAAAACGCATATAAAAATGTGTATAAAAAATGTATTAAAACGTGTATAAAAACATGTATAAAAACGTGTGTAAAATGTATATTAAAACGTGTGTAAAAACGTATATAAAAATGTGTGCAAAAACGTGTATAAAAGCATATATAAAAATGTGTATAAAAACATGTGTAAAAACATATATAAAAATGTGTGCAAAAACGTGCATAAAAACGTGCGTAAAAACGTGTATACAAACGTCTCTAAAAACATGTGTAAAAACATGTATAAAAACGTATATGAAAACATTTGTTAAAACGTATATAAAAACACGTGTAAAAGCTTATATAAAAATGTGCATAAAAACGTGTATAAAATGTGTGTTAAAACGTGTATAAAGATGTATGTAAAAACGTGTATAAAAAAGTATATAAAAATGTGTGTAAAAACGTGTATCAAAATGTGTACAAAAGCGTGTATAAAAATCTGTACAAAAGCGTGTATAAAAATGTGTATAAAACGTGTGTAAAAATGTGTATAAAAGTGCATATAAAAATGCATATAAAAACGTGTGTAAAAACGTGTATAAAAACGTGTGTAAAAACATGTATGAAAACGTGTGTAAAAAACGTGTATAACAACTTGTATAAATACGTGTATAAAATCATATATAAAAACGATCGTTGGTATAAAGGACTAACGCTGCAAACAATCGTTGGTATAAAGGACTAACGCTGAAAATGTTTGTTAATATAAAGGACTACCGTTGCCAGTTGAAAACTGGACTTAACTAACAGAACTAACATCGTTATTAAAATGGACTAAAAGTGGAACAAAACTATCAATTTTGGACTGAAACCAAAACTTTTTGAAAATTTGGACGAAGAGTGGAATACCCAGCAAACCACAAAGACCAAAAAAATAGTTAACTCTTACATTTATCATGGATGTTTGGAGTAGGGCTGAGCAGAATAGACCGTAGACCGGATTGAATCAAGAAATCAGACCAAATTGGATTGACCGGAATGAACGTATATTGGTTTGGTCCTTGGTCCACTCTTTTCCTTATATTCGGTCCTGTTCCAGTCTAGTATAGTCCAATCCGGTCTTACACAAAACCGCCCATTATGCTTTGTTAGATCAGACCAAATTGATGAACCGGACCGGAACGACCCGGACGTGAACCTAACAATGAGCATTTTGATTTTTAGTATTCGTTTAGCAAAGGAGCGGTGAGCTTTGCTATTTTTAAGGAATGTTCATTTTTTCAATGCTTCCTTAAGAAGCGGTGAGCGTTGAGCTGTGAGTTGTGCCTACTGCTCACAGCTCAGTGCTATTACTTACTGCTACTTTTAACAAACACACCCTAAGCAAACAAGAAACACTTTTTTGCAATTTTCTTGATAAACTAGCGCTAAAGTTTTATATGTAACATTTTAGCCCCTCTAAAATTCATATTTGTTATTTTCAGCCATCCTAATAACATGGTTCAAGCTCTGTAACTGTTTCGGGCATCAGCGCGCTTACACATTTCTATCCTTAAGTTTTAGCAAACCTACAAATTGGATGTAAGATTAGCATTATGTTCTCATGTTAGAACTGCAACATTCATATCTGAAAAATGACTAAAATTATTGTGGGAGAGCTGAGTTCATTCTAGTTTTATTTGTCACCAAAAAAATTTATGACGTTACGAACTTTGTTATTAGTTTCACATTTTCTTCTTATAGTTAATGCATACGTATATGTTGTATTGCATTCAAGTGATACTGTTGGGTCCAGTAAGTACCCAAGTCCTTCTAATCTAGGATTTGAATAGAAAATAACCTAAGTATTATATAACCTTAAAACATTGCTCAAGTCACTGAGTGAATAGTCACTTAGTGAGTCACTTTCAGGAAGCTCAGGACGAGGCTAAGAAGAAAGACTCTCCATTCAGTGAGGCGGAACTAAGTGAGTGATACTTGAGCCAAAGAAGAAAGTGATGGGTTCAGTGAGTGATGACAATAGCTCACTGAACTCTCAAGTCTCCTCAACAATAAAGAAGACTGAAGACTTGAAGACTAAAGGAAAGGCGGGAGTGCGGGACAATGCGTGATAAGTTTGAAACAGATAAGTGAGAGTCATCATCAAACAAAGGTCAACCTTACCCTCAATAGCTAAGGATCATAACAGTGTCATCATTGTTACTTAGAAAGCACCCTTGTCTCATACCCAAAGTAGATAATTGGAACAAAGACAAAGCACTTTATGTATTTTGTCCAATATAGTTTATGTCATTCTTGTCTTCATTGTACAGGTTGTTGTAACACCCCAAGTCTCGGATAGTAGCGGAAGTTAAACAATGGTATTACTTCATGGCACAAAGTATAAATACAGAAAACGACTCTATATGAGACGTTTGAAAATACATTATCATTAGACTTATAATAATATCAGAGTTTTACAACAAGGTCCCATAAGTTTGGTAATGTACATAAGTAGTACATAATAAAGTTTAAACTTCGTCGAATGATAATTATATGCAAAGTCTTTAGAATTTTCCGTGCGCATTCAGTGTATGCCAGTTTATACCTTAAGGACCTAAGATAAAACTTGCCAAAAAGTCAACACAATGGTTGAGTGAATTCATAGGTTTAAATGATGGACAATAAGTTTTCAAGGCAATAGTAATATTTGCAACGAATACAATTATCATTCAAACAGTTATTATTGCTCTAAGCTCATTGCACTTCAGACTGAATGTATATATCAATGTGCGATATATAGAATAATAATGGCCTCGTGTAGGTACTTGCCATATACCTAGTATTTCAAATATAGTGCGTTTGGTTACCTATCCGGCTAATTGGATCCGTCAATCCCGATAGGCCTATCCACAATATTCGCGCTCATACATATGTGATTAATGGTCCATGATATGGGGGACTTTTGACATAAAAGTATTTAGGCACTAGCAATAATATATTTACGATAAGCATACAATTTGCAAATAATTGTCCATAGTAAAAATAGTTTTAGCATGCATCTCCCCCAAGGAATTTATAAAATAGTTAAACAAAAGTTGGGGCTATGAACTCACCGTAGTGTTCAACAGCGAATTACAACGATATGATTTACATCAAAAGTCGCGAGCTTTTAATGACGACCTAAAAATATAATAGTTGCGTCTTAAATATTTAACGATAAAATACAAGCTAACTTTTATAAAAGTATTTAATATACTTTTGACATTGTACATATTTTTGTAAGTTTACAAAAATATGAAAGTTTAGTTTTTCAAAAATAGTAACAAGCCTTATTGGTAAACTACCCTAGGATCGGGTTTATATCACTTTTAATAATTTACCTATTCTGTAAATATTATTTCTACCTCTTATTTGGATAAACAGGTTATTTTACAATAGCAGTTCTTACTACTTTGGTTTTTTACATGAAAGGGTTCAAAAACAAGACTTTTTATCAATATATAGTTATCTTGTCTTAGTGACTACTTTAGTTCTAACCCTTAAATCATTATGCATTTATTTTTATGTCTTTGGAAGGTACCTACAAATATCTATCAACTTTAAGGGTCATATAGTCCTAATTTTACTCATAACATAAGTGAAGTTACAAATATCTACTTATATTTCAATGCAGATTTTGGACAGCACGCTAAAGTCTCGCCAAAATGTCCTCTGCATTTCATAAAGATGGGTCGAGTTCCAGAAATGACTAGAACTATGAGTTTTTTGCATTTAGAATCTGGTGTGCGGTTTTCGACACCTTTCACCATTTTGGCTCTCATTTACTCATCCGGATGATTTATGAAGTGCGCCTCACGGAAAAAAGACTGTAAGACATAGCTCTACAACCTTATCTATTTAGTTTTGGTCCAAAACTCACTAAGTTGTGCTTCCTATCAATTCTTTAGGGCTGTTCCAGAATTCAGATTCATAAAGTGCACATAAGGCTTGCTCTAGCTTATTTTCAAGCTAAAAATCATATGTGGAATGTCAAATACACATATAATCTTAAAAATATCATAAAAAAATATAGTCCAGAGTTATTTAGAATCATATTAAAGAAAAACAATAGGAATAAACACAAATTTTACAAGAAATTGGTTGAAAAAACACAATAACCACAACTACAATCAACCTAACGGCCTCTAATCTTCAACACTTCTCTTGAACCTTTTCACCTTTTGATTCTAACATTTATTAATCACCCAATAACCTCTTGATCTCAGCCCCTAACACCCTTTATAATCTCCTAAACTAACCATGGAATCATGAAATAAACCCAAGAATCATAACTAGCTACCTAAAACCTTCAACTTTGTAGTATAACTTGTAACTTGAAATCAGGAAATGATTGGATAATTCTTGCATCTCCGAAGGGGCTAGGCGGTAGGGTACTTGAGCAACTGGTGCAGCACCTGGCACCAATTCGATTTGGAATTCCACTTGTCGAGCTGGTGGAAGTCCGAGTAAGTCTTCGGGAAAATCTCAAACAACATGTACATCCTCAAGTCGCTTCTCTTCCGAATTTTTCTCCGTTATGTATGCTAAGAAAGCGTGGCACGCTTTTTCGATATACTTTTGAGTTTTAATACAAGAGATGATATTTAGGCGAGTTCCACTTCGATCTCCTCGAATAACCAAAGTTTCATTGTAGTGGGTACAATATCAAGTAAAGATGCAAATCAAGTAGTGGGTACAATATCAAGTAAAGATGCTTTTTTGGTGTTTACTAGATTACCATTAGCTAACTCGATGGTAAAAGCCGTGTCTAATGTAGTGGGTATAATATCAAGTAAAGATGCAAATGCAGTAGATACAAAACTTTTGCCAGCACCCGAATCAAATAAGATTTTTGCATAATGGTTATTGATAAAAACCTTTCTTAAAATGCTTAGCCAACACTGTAATAGTACTATCTGTTACATATGATCTAAATTTTCCTGAGCTGTAAAGTATAAATTGGAAGACCAAAAACGCTTCACAGGCAGGACTAGGGTGTTGTGAGGCTGTTGCTATTTGAATTTAACATGTCCACCACAAATACCCCTGCCCTCCGCCCTCCCCACACACAGAAATGACAGTAAGGAAGACTCTACTTGATGCTCTTTCTGTGTTTCACTTCTTCATGGGGTCTTAGCATGCACTCAAGTCGTAACATGGTGTCTCCTGATTTCATGATTTACTCAAGAGTTGGACGTGAGCCATGCAAACCAGCGTTAGTGAAAGGGCAACATTCATAATTTGATTATCACATTTTTGTCATAAATTCATAATTGTTATTCACAAAGGAATTAGCGTGACACACCTAATGTTCAGGCCTTAGCTCAAGCATGCTCAGGATTAGGTGTTGAGCTTTGAAATAGTTCAGATATGCTCGTCTAGTAGTAAAATTAAACCCCTTAAAAAGAAATTCTAAATAGACTATCCCTAAAAGGTTACAATGAAGTAGATGTCCCTAAACCACGGACCATGGACCAAACAGATAAACGTTGTAGATGCTTTATGTAGAAATTTATACCAATCATTTAAATCAATAACAAACCGTTTAGATTGAACCTAGCCAGCCACCCCTTGGCTCAATCTTTACTAATCAAAGTATAGAAACAGGTTTACAATACAAATAGAAACTAAACCAAGATTACAATCTTATGAGTTTTAGAACTAGAAGAAGAAAATCAGACTTGAGAGAAACTACACAGAAATCTTGTGAAAAACTAATCCAGGATGACAGAGATAGTCTCTTTTATAGCCTTGAGATACATACTTGCAGTTTAGCCCTTTAAACTTCCTTTACTTGACATTTCAGCCCCTCAGCTTTTAGACGGGTACATAAACTTCACACTATTGAAATCAGCTTACTTCAACACCCTCCCTTAAGCCGAGCACCTGAAAAAACATTGAGCAGACCAAGTCTAGACACAAATTTATTATGATCAGATATACTTAACCCTTTTGTGAATAAGTCTGTTGCATTCTCTTCAGATTTTACTTTTAGGGCATGTTTGGTTAAGAGAAATAGAGGTAGAGAAATGGAAATGGCATCATATCTCTTGTTTGGTAAGATGGAGAAATAAAAAAGCGGAGAAATCGAAATTCTCAGAGAGTTGGGTGCCTTTGTATTTTGGTTTCTTTGATTTCCTTTGTGATTGGTATGGAAATGGTGGGGTACAAGAGAGAATTGGTTGGTTTACACAAAAATATTTAAAAAAAAACACGTTTTTTTTTTTAAATACATTTTTAAAAAATAATTTGAAAAAATTAAAAAAATTTAAAATTTTTTTTTTTAAAAAATAAGTTTTTTTTAAATAAATACATTTTAAAAAATATTTAAAAAAAAACACGTTGTTTTTTAATACATTTAAAAAAAAATTTAATTTAAACATTTTTTTTTTCAAAAATAAGTTTTTTTTAAATAAATACATTTTAAAAAATATTTAAAAAACAAGTTTTTTAAATAAATATATTTTAAAAAATAATTTTTTAAGAAAGTACATAAATTTTAAAAAATAAATTTAAAAAAAGATAAAATTTTAAAATAATTTAAATAATTTTTTTCATTTCTCGGGTCAAGTCTCTGTTGTTACCAAACATTATAATTGAACAAAATTTTCTACTGATTTCTATTCTCTGAGATTTTATTCTCTGCTTCATTTCATTTCTTTGAAATTCTCTCTACCAAACGTGCCCTTAAGGTCTTTATGAAACCATCTGCAACTTTTTCTCTTAAAAAATATAAATCAATTTCAAAGTGTTTACTTCTCTCATGTAAAACTGGATTAGCAGCAATCTGAATTGCTGAATTATTATCACAACACATTTCTATAGGCAACTTAACAAGAACTTGTAGATCAGTTAACACTTTTGTAATCCATAAAATTTCACAACACACATTGCACATAGCTCTAAATTCAGCCTCAGTGGAAGACTGGAAACAACAAACTTGTTTCTTACTTTTCCAAGAAACAAGACTGGTTCCCATAAAGACAGCATAACCAATTATAGACCTCCTAGTAACCTTGCACTTTGCCCAATCTGAATCAACAAAAACTTTTATATCATTGCTATCACATTGCCTAAAAACTATTCCTAAACCAGGTTCTTTTTTTAGATACCTAAGAACCCTAAATGCAAGTCTAAGATGAGACTTCATTGGCTTATGCATTACTTGACTTAGACAGTGCACAACATATGATATATCAGGTCTAGTTAAAGTCAAATAAATCAACTTTCCTACTAATTTTTGATATTGTGTCACACCAGACAAAGGCACATCATCACCAAATTTAGAAATTAGCTTTTTATTATTAGGATTAGCTTCTATAGGTGTACTACAAGGTCTACATGCAAGCATTCCAAACTCATTTAATGACTCAAGTACAATATTTTCTTTGAGATAGACACATCCCATTCTCAACATCTATAACCTCAATTCCCAAGAAATATTTAAGTTTTCCTAGATCTTTGATTAAAAACTTTGAGCTCAGAAAATCCTTAAACTTATCAATTTCTTCAACATCAAGTTTCTGTTATGATAATATCATCTACATATACCAACAAAATCAAGATAACATCTTTTCATTTTTAATGAACAAATAAAAATCATTTTTACTTTGCACAAAATTATTCTCAAGTAACACAGAAGTCAACTTTTCATTCCACTTCCTAGGTGCCTGTTTTAAACCATAAAGGGATTTCACCAATTTACAAACTCTTTTATCATTTTTATCTGAGAAACCTTCTGGTAAAGTCATATAAACATCTTCTTGTAATTCACCATACAGGAACGCATTATTAATGTCTAGCTGATACACAGGCCAGCTGTTATTAACAACAATGCTTAATACACATCTTATAGTGACAATTTTCACAACAGGTGAAAAAGTCTCTTCATAATCTATACCCTCTCTCTGATTATAACCTTTTGCTACTAATCTAGCCTTGAATCTCTCTACCTCACCATTGGCTTTATACTTAACCTTGAAAACCCATTTATAACTAATGGCTTTTCTGCCATCTGGTAATTCAGTAATTTCCAAAGTACCATTTCTATTTAATGCTTCAATTTCTTGATTCATGGCTTCTACCCATCTGCTATCTTTAATAGCTTCTTCATAGGTAGAAGGCTCATGAATTTTGTTCAGAATAGTAGTGAACACATAATTATCCATACTCAGATTAGAATAATCAACAAATTTGTTAATATTATACTTAACATTTTTATTTAACACATAATCCTTATATTTAGATGGCATAGCAGTCATTCTACTAGTTCTTCTAACAGTTTGACCGACTGCTGACTCTGGTGACCCAAACATTTGACCAAACACACTTAAGTCTTCACCCTCAGATTCATAATCATCATCACTAAGGTTAATACCTTGTATACCCTCAGAAACATCAGTTTCTGTTGCATACTTCTTTGACCAAGTATCCTTCCTACTAGATTTATCACTAGTGACATTTGTAGTATCTGTATCAGTATCACCTGCTGTAACAGGTTGCACTTTGTCTATGTCACTATTAGAATCATCTACAGTGCTGACACTTGGTAAGATAATAACATCTGATACAGATTGCTTACTATTTTCTGTACTATCTCCCTTATCATCATTGGGATCATCAGATTTAAGACTACCATGGCTGTTATTATCTATTTGATCAAAGAAATTTAGATTATGTAAATCACTTTCTTCAAATACAAATTCTTTAGTGAAAGAACTATTTTTGAAAGGAAAAACACTTTCATAGAACCTGATATCTCTAGAAAAAACATATTTCTTTTGTTCTAGATTAAACAACTTATATCCTTTTTTGTCAGATTAAACAAAAACACATTTATCAGATCTACTACTAAATTTATCTAAATCATTTAACACTATGGAAAAACATAAACAACCAAAGCATCTTAAATTTAGGAGACTAGGTTCATTATTATAGACTAATTCAAACGGACTTTTTCCAGACAACACAGTAGTAGGCAACCTGTTAATTAGATAGGTAGCAGTTAGCACAGATTCAGGCCACATGTTCAAAGGTAATCCCCCCTGAAACATGAGGGCTCTAGCAGTATTTAATAAATGCCTATGTTTCCTCTCTACAACACCATTCTGTTGGGGTGTATACACATTGTAGTTTGATGTAAAATACCATTATCAAAACAGAAGTTTTCAAATTGTTTGTTTACAAACTCTGTACCATTATCACTTCTAAAGACTTTAACTGTTTTTTCAAACTGAGTCTTTAATATATTGTGAAAACCAACAGTATTTTCAAAAACCT
The DNA here is from genome assembly GCA_910596185.1 of Chrysanthemum makinoi. Lineage (NCBI taxonomy): Eukaryota > Viridiplantae > Streptophyta > Magnoliopsida > Asterales > Asteraceae > Chrysanthemum > Chrysanthemum makinoi. The sequence goes on along the minus strand of OU343217.1, from coordinate 58,776,534 downwards.
CGCTTTTATTTTTCATTAAGCACACCCAAACAGATCTGGTATAGTCATCCACAATAGTAAGGAAAAATCTATACCCTTCTCTACTAGTTATCCTATATGGACCCCAATCATCTAAGTGAACCATATCACCCAAATGCTTAGTCTTATGTTCACTTAATGGAAATGGTTTCCTAGTCTGCTTAGCTTTATGACAAACTTCACAAGGTCCTGAACTAGTATATTTAAGATCCTTGATTTTATGTTTTAAGACTTTTAAGACTTGATCTGATGGATGACCAAGTCTATTATGCCAGATACAATCTGACATAAAACAAGTTTTTATATTACTATTATTAATTTTTTTACATTCATCAAAGAAATATAGACCTCCTCTTTCACTACCAGTCCCCATCAGGAACCTTTGAGTGGAATCCTGAATTTTACAAATTTGATCATTAAAACTAACAACAACTTTATTATCCTTAGACAACTTGTGAACAGACAATAAGCTAACATGATATCCTGGAACCACCAACACATCTTTAACAATTAAATCATTTCCCAGTTTATAGCTACCAATTTGTTTAACATGTTCAACAGTTCCATTAGGATGTGCAACTGTTATATTAAGATGTGAAATATCCATAATATCATAAAGAATAGTTGCACTAAAAGTAATATATTGACTGGCTCCAGAATCTATAATCCAACCAATATAAGTACTATATGTACTTATATCTATGTACTTATATCTGAATTAAAGTTAAAAAATCTACAAGTAAAGAAACTAATAACACAATTAGAAAACACAATAGTACCTGCAACACTAGCATGAGCCTTGCTAGCATCACCTGTAGCACTTAACAAAGCCATTAATCTTTGATATTGATCACTAGTAAGAGTATGAGTTGTACTCTTACTGTGATCAGATTTGTTGTCTGTACTACACACATTGTTAGCATTATTTTGATTCATATTTCCTTTTCTAACAGAACCAGATGGATATCCCACCAACTCAAAACAACGATCAATAGTATGACCAGTCATATTACAATGTTTGCACACTAAGTTTGAAACCCTGCCAAACCTTCTGTTGTTATTATTATTTCTAGAATTCCAATTATTATTACTACCACCTGGTCTAGCTGCAAAGGCAGCAGGTCCAGATTTAACATTCTTAGCAGACACATGACTATTTCTGTGAGATTCATCTCTCGACAGAGTAGCAAATGTAGACTTAACATCAGGGTAAAGGTCAGTAGTAAGAATTAAGCTCCTAACAGAACTAAACACATCATCTAGCCCCATAAGAAATTGCATCAGTCTTAGCAGATCTGTATGCTTTTTCATTTTAGGAGCACTTTCACAAGTACATGTAGACAGATCAACCAGAGAGTCAAACTGCCTCCATAGAACATTTAGTTCATGATAATATTCAGATAATGATATTCCAGATTGTGTTAGAGTATGTATATTATGATGCAAATTATAGATCATTGATCCATCTTCTTTATTATAAGTTTCTTCTAACTCATCCCACACACTTTTTGCATTTTTAGAAAATATTTGACCCTTATACTGATCTTGTGAGATACAACCTAAAATCCAAGACAATACAACTGAATTACACCTATCCCACTGAGCCTGATATAGAACATCAGCAGGATCTCTAACACATTTTCCATTAATAAACCCAAGTTTATTTCTAGTATGCAAAGCTAACTGCACTGCAGCTGACCAAACTTTGTAATTCTCAATCCCTTCAAGTTTGAAGGATATCAACTGAGAACCAATGTCTTGAGGATGCAAATACAAAGGGTCATAAACATCAAGTTTTAACTCACTACTACCACCTTCTGGTCCCTTACCCCTGCTATTTTCTGGACCATCAACCATATTGACAGAAAATCAATACACAAACTAACAAATACAGCACAAGAAAAAAACAAATAAAAAACAGACAAGCAGAAATATAAGCAGCAGAATACAATCTCCTTATATCTCCTCAATCACACATAAGCCACCAATCAAAACCAATCAATACTCCAACAATCCCTTGAACTACTCAACCTTTAATCAACCCTAAAACAAACCTAAAAAAAATCTAAAGAAGGGAGAGAGAGGTGTTACAGAGCCTGCAAGCTTTCAAGAAATCAGCAAGAAACCAATCAGATCTAGCAGATCTCAATAACCAATAACCAATAAACGCAGCGGAAAAACAGCCTGATCACAACAAGAAAAAAACACTTAAGTAGCAATACAAGATCTCTTCACACAAACAAACAATGTAAAATACTCAAGAAATAGCCAAGATGATAGATATAATCAAGCCAACAAAACCTGAACTAGAGACTGATACGTAAAACCCCTAATTATGATGAACCGAACAAGAAACAACAAATCAACAACTCCCGATGAAGTAATTAAACCCCAATAACACTAAAATAGAGTCTAATTAAACTAATAACCACCAGAATCAGAAACCCCCAAAAATTAGACAAACCCTAATTTTGAGAAAATCTAATTAACCTTCAAATCTTACAAAACTAACACATAAAAACACCAATTACAAACTTAAAACAATCAAATCAAACCATACAGATCAAAACCCCCCAAATCTTGTAAAAATCCTAATTTTTGAAAAACCACAGATTTGATTAGAAACTGATTTAAACTTTGGTATAGAGAACCTGGCTCTGATACCATGTAGAAATTTATATCAATCGTTTAAATCATTAACAAACCGTTTAGATTGAACCCAGCCAGCCACCCCTTGGCTCAATCTTTATTAATCAAAGTATAGAAACAGGTTTACAATACAAATAGAAACTAAACCAAGATTACAATCTTATGAGTTTTAGAACTAGAAGAAGAAAATCAGAATTGAGAGAAACTACACAGAAATCTTGTGAAAAACTAATCCAGGATGAGAGAGATAGTCTCTTTTATAGCCTTGAGATACAGACTTGCAGTTTAGCCCTTTAAACTTCCTTTACTTGACATTTCAGCCCCTCAGCTTTTAGACGGGTACATAAACTTCACACTATTGAAATCAGCTTACTTCAACACTTTATATAGGCTTTGATGGGATCAGCTGATATAGGTGCATAGAGGTTCCAAGACTGAGCCTAGTATGTGCTCGGCTTGAACTTTGCATGTCCAAATTGTGAGCCCCAAGAGCTGTATTGTTTTTTCTGCACACCCTAGATTTGTCCAAATTCTATATGTTGATATTTTAATTAACTTAGTACTTGTTTTTGTTACCTTTTGTGTTTGGCAGTTGGGTGACTGCTTATGAAGTTGATGAAGCTTCTACAAGCAAGAAGACCATCCTAAGACTCCTGAACAATTGCTGTATGTTTATGAGAAATTAAACTATTTTGAAACATTTGTCCATAAAATGGTTGAAACCTACTTCTTAGTGTGAGTGCTGTTTGCATCCTTGATATTTTGTCCCTTCAATTTAAAAAAAAAAACAACCGATGTATTCGGAATGTTGAACTTTCCGCTTTTGATATGGTTTTGACATATGTGCAACTTATAATCTACTAGAAAATTAGTTTTAGTTTGATTTGGTGCCTTTTGTATCTTTAATAATCATCTCTATCATACAAAAGGCGGTGTTTGGGATCTATAGAGCTGTATAAAATTAGTCCTAACCAATACAGAAGCTAAAGAAGGAACTTTGAAACTGGAGGACATATTTGCATATTGAACTGTACTACTGTAAAGTCAAATTTGGTTTGATTTGGTGCTATCTGCATCTTTGATGGCTGAAATACCTTTAATTTTGCAGTGACTGGTTCAATCGAATAATACATCTAGTCCAGGTTCCAGATCAATTAAATTATATATTACTTGACCGATGCCTATATCTCAGAAGGGATTCACGATTGGATCATGTCGCATTTACAGAAGCAAATTAAAATCATATAAATATTCCGGCACTAAACAATATTACTGATACTTAAACTACCCAAATAAATAACATAGATTGATAGACATCAGGTGAACCTTCTTGTTCCACCAACATGAATAGATATCAAAAGCTTATAGCAAATTGCATATTCCTACTTATGTAAAATCTCAGATTTTATTGTATTTAGTAGGTTTATACACCTAATTTTCTGGATAATATAGGTGGTTCATAATCATATTAGAAATATATGATAAGGATGACTATGTTTCACGTTTTAAGGAGGAACCATAGACGTTTAAACTGAAAAAGCTTTGATGCCCTCGTCTTGTTCAAAATGAGGAACGTCTTTTACTCCCATGGTCACATACACTTCCACTCCATCACCTCTTGCATCATCTAATAACATCGTACCTCTCTTGAATGGTACAAACCCGCAACTTACCCATATGGGTTTTCCAAAACCAAAGTCGAAATCATAGAAGGGGAACTTGCACCAGCTAGCTGACCAGACTACGCTTGTTGTATCAGGAATATTGGCAATATCAGCAAAGGAGTTTAAAATCATTTCTTTCCTTTCGTTGCTATCATGACCAACTTTCGAGTTGTCTTTTATAGTTTTCATGAAAGAGTCTGCTAACAGATATGTCAAATCATGAAACTCTTTTGCCAATTTTGTTGTACCACATTCACTGGCTGCTATCCCCCAGTGATTTCCTAAAGCATTTTTTGGTACCCGGGATGAGATTTTTCCCTTCTTTTGCCTTACTGAAACTGGTTGGATTGAGACAGAATCTCTTGGTTGACCATAAATTGCATGATCTACACTGATGAAAGCCTTCCATATCAATGCAGACACCAACTGTACCTTAGACAGTTGATGGCTGTTGCGTTTTCCTTCGAGCTTAACCTTGGCTTTCATATTTGATATTGCATTCTCACTGAATGAAAATTTCTTTGTGACATAAACGTCATCGCTAACTAATTTCGAAAATCCTGCCTCAACGGAAGGTAAACCTTGGGCGGGAAACAATGAGGATGATGTGAAATCAATCCCACGGGTTTCAACACTGGTGTCTCTTTTACTCAAAGATGCCCATTGACTAAGGAAATTGGTCATAGTAGAGCCATCACAAATCCTATGTGCCATACTTACACCGAGTGCTAAACCTCCACATTTCAACATGGTGATTTGAGTGGCAAGCATTGCACCGTTTGTTTGGTTTGTGACGCGACATTTGGAGGGAATGAAATCATTGATCAACATGGGATCCATTTTGGGATCAAGAATTTCTTGAATTGTGATATCAGCCTGGGCTTGTATAAATTCAACACCTTGGTCGTTGCAATCAACTGTGCGCATGTGCTCCATATATCTACCAGCTAAAGGGTACAAAAGTGTTAACGTTTTCTCCATTGATTCCTCGAGCTTTTTGACAAACATTGGGTTATAGTGTGTATTAGGAGGGAAAAAAAGAACAAGAGGTAAATTCATGTTGGGAGCAAACTCATCAATGATGCTTATTTTATAGCAACGTCGATTAAGTGGAGTTGAAACCGAGGGTGTAATCAATTTTCTTGAGTGGGTTTCAATCTTCATTGCGGTAATCATTTTTACTCTATGTAATTTCATAGATGAAGCAAGGGGAATTGGGGTATTAATGTATGGCCCGAAAGATATTGTCATCTTGAAGATGGCTCTAAAAAATAGAGCAAAAGTTTAGTTTGTTATTCTTCTCATTAGGTGTTGTGTTAGCTTTTATAATGTACTATGAATTCAGTTGTAATTTTCACATTTATATGATCATACCGAACTACGGTGTTACATTAACAACATTATTCAATAAATAACAACTTCACTATACCCGGGGCGGGGCATCAGCGTGCTGATACTTTCCTATCCTTAAGTTTCAGCAAACCTACAAATAGGATGTAACATTACATAAAGCATTATGTTCTCATGTTAGAACTGCAACATTCATCTCTGAAAATGTGGGAGGGCCAGGGCCGGGTTCAATCTAGTTTTATCTCACCAAAAAATTTAATTATGACATTGCGAATTCTGTTATTAGTTTCACATTTTCATCTTGTAGTTGATGCATAGGTATATGTTGTATTGCATTCAAGTGATTCAACATTGGACCGTACCCTATATAAGATGTCCAGGTCGGTTCATTGCTAAAATTATACCAGAATTATAAAAAAGTGAAAGACTGAAATTTGTTCAAACATATTTCACCAAATAACTAATTTTTACCCAAAAATCTAAACTACCCATTAAATTAGCAAGGTTTTGCTATTTTTTTTTTTTTTTTTTAAATTATTATTATTATTATTATTATTATTATTATTATTATTATTATTATTATTATTATTACTATTATTATTATTATTATTATTATCAGTGTTGCAAAACAAGACTGATTAATCACCACCTAAGCGCTACTGGGCCACCAACCTTGCCAATTTGTGTAACTGGGTCAAACAAATCGGTCAACAGCGGTCAACGACTGTCAGGGGTGGTTAAACTTGCCGGAAACTTGCAAATCTCGCCGGAAATACCCAAAACTTGTCGTGAAGAAGTTTTAATCAATTATATTTGTTTTTAATATCTATCACAAGATGTTTTTCAAGGAAAGTCATGTCGGGAATATCCAAAACTCGCCGAAAGTACTCAAATCTGGCCGAAAATACCAAAAATTTACCGGAAATACCAATTCGATTAATCACCGATTAATCCCGCCTAGACCGATTACAAGCTACAAGGGGGTCAACCGCCCAACTAACGATTCACGATTTTTGCAACCTTAATTATTATTAACAATATTATATTATTTTTATTATTTTTTTTTAAAAGATCACAAGGTTGAAAATTAGCAATGTCTTGCGATTATTTTGAAAAAATTAGCAAGATGAACCTTGCTGGTTTTTTGAACCAACAAGGTCTTACAATTTTTTTTAAATCGCAACGTCTTGCAATTTTTTATTTATTTTTTAAATATGCAAGGTCTTGCTAGTTTAATGAGTAATTTGGCTTTTTGAATAAAAAGTGGATATTTGGTGCTACATGTTTGTAAAATTGCTTATTTTGTCAATTTTCAAAAAAAATATAAGAAAATTCATGTTTTAGGGCTAAAAAGTATCCTAAACTTGAGCTAAAGAGTAACTTGTAAAAATTGTCCTTTTGTCCAAATTAGAGGTTTCGTTTCAAACCTTTCGAAAGTACAAACACTGTCCCTGTATGGAATTTTGGGTTGTGGTTTTCGTTCCAATTCAAAAAGTAAAATGACTAAAATGCCTTTGTAAAAAGACTGCAACACATGGACGAAAATTGCAACCCAAAGTTCGCCACAAGAACGGTGTCTGCACTTTCAAAATGTTAGGGACAAACCTACAATTTAGCCAAATCACACGGAGGATTTTTGCAATTTACTCGAAGCTAAATGATAAATCATACTTTCATACAAGTCGATATTTTTTCCCTAGCAATATGAAGATGTAGATATCAACGTGTTCTTCATTATAAGAGGTTGAAGGTTTAAATTTCACCTAAGACAAAGGTGATGTAGGGACGGACCAACAGTATTTTAAGTTATCGTGTGCATAATTTATTTTACGTGTATGTAAAAAATAGAAATGAACAAGGCATGTATTTTTTTAACATATTAATGGACTAACTAAAAATACATGTATTTGTGCGACACAAAATTTCGAGGCCATGTTCATTTTAGAGAAATCGGGATTTTTAACTAAACTTTTCACTAGACGGTAAACATATATCGGGTAACTCCCGGAAACCCCCCAATTCCGCCCCTAGTGTATAATGTGTGTGGGATTGAATTTACAAAAAGTTGATACTCTATTTTGTAGTCTTATTAGCTTATTTATCGTATGGCTAAACTTATATATAAACTTGGAAGTTTCTAAATGATCGATATAGATGGACATGTGAAAGATAAGCTAACGAAATTAGATAAGTTAATAAACTTAAATAAACACGAAGAAGGACAAAAAGTGGAGGTGGTTGGTGGTCTGCATGACCAAACGAAAAGTTTGGTAATGTGTGTGAGCAGGGACGGAGTCAGGACCAAATATGACCGGGTGCACAATTTTTTTTTAACCGTAATATAGAAACACATTTCGATGGAACGGGGTCATTTAAGATATATTTAGGAAAAATCGATGTTTTCTTATAAAATTAACACTACATCAAAAAAATCCATAGGTGTCCAGGGCACACGCGGGACCCCCTAGCTTCGTCCCTGTGTGTGAGTGGTATTTGTGGAGTATATTTGTACTTAAAGTAAAGTACGTTTGTTTGGTTGATTTGGCGGTTCTTATTACGACAATTTGATGGGGGGATGTGATAAATGTATAAAAAGTTGATGCACCGGTAGTGGATAAAACCACTCCTACGAGTTGTTTAGGTAACTGAGATAACACACAAAAGTGCAAATACTTGATCCTGTGAATATGTGATCCACCGTCCATTTATAACTAAACTTTTTTTTAATAACAAACATAAAGAGACTACTAGAACACCACCACAAAGACAATCAACACGTAAAGCCAATACAATGAAGATACATCAACATCCAAACACTCCATCAAGACACAATCTTCTCTACAAAGCTAAAGTCAACTGTGGAAGAATGTAAATAGATATTTATGCACATAGTTTTTTCCAGATATTTTAGTGTATCTTCTTGAAGGTAGCTAGCTTATAAATAACACTCTTGAGTTCATTTCCTCTAATTGTAACAAACTGATGCAATAACAGTTTTTCCCGCCAAAAAGGGTTTCAAACGTTACACTCATTTCTCTCTAATCTACTGCAAACCATTAAACCACAAAACTCATCAGTTCTTTTAGAAAATCACATCAACTCGCATAACTTAATCAATCTCTGTTATTCATTTTGATCAGAATCAACAAATTAACTCATCTCACACCAAATTCACCATCAATACAGTTATATATGTTACAATCCAGTTCAATTCTCAGGTTTTACCGTTATTCTTGATTTTAGAATTAGATTCTTGATTTTATGGTTAAAATGGTGGAAATCACTAGTACAAATTTTGGGAAATCATCAGCAATCAATGAAATAATCAATTCTGATCATCCTTTATACCTTCACCAAACTAACCATCCAGGGTTGCTATTGATTTTAAAGAAGCTTACTGGATCTAAAAACTACAGGGAAAAGATCAATGGTAATTACCCTAAATGCTAAGAACAAGATAAAATCATCACCACTTAGCTTCCTGAACCAAGTATTGATTCATCTACTAGAGCTCTTTGAGAAAGAAATAATGACATGATCATATCTTTCATTGGTAATAACTAAAATTTCGATAATTCCGCATCAAGGTTGTGATTAGAATTGCAAGAACTTTATGCACAAATTGCTGGTCATAGAATTTATCAACTCACAAATAATATTGTTCAACTAAAACAAATTGATTACATTGCTAAGATATACTATCACAAATTGAAAGGATTATGAGATAAATTTGATGCACTTGAGGCTCCATATTGTGTGCGCATTTGTAACTGTGGAGATGGTAAAGAAAATGGAGAAAGGGGTCAAAGAAAAAGGTTAGTTCAGTTTTTGATAGGTCTTGATGACAGTTACTGAAATATTAGTGGGCAAATACTTTTTGATGCAACCTTTAGTTGTGAAAGCCTACAACATGGTAAGTCAAGAAGAAAAAAAACGAAGCGGAGCTTCATGTCGAACAACTATAAATCATTGTGTCCGGCTTGATCTCTTGTTTACTAATTTTGTTGTGCTTATATTTGCTTTGTGTTTATATGTTCTCTTATAAACTCCCTATTTTATACGGAGTAATAGTTTTTTTTAGAGTAAAAGAGTTATCCCTTGTAAAATGTTATTACTCAAAATAAATAATTAAGTACAATGGATGCGGGTGAATCCAACACCTCAACCCAAAGAAGCCAAACCAAAAGCGCATACAGTGCTTAAGACCTAAATAAGAATAAGAAATGACATGTTATACTTATGCAAAACAAAATAAAAACAACCATATCTAATCTGACCATGGAGACTAATGTCATATGCATTAGCAAACTTCAATTGAGCATCGGTCAGATCACAATCATCATCAATTCATCATCATCATCATCATCATCATCATCATCATCATCATCATAAAGGTTTTGGTCATGGGTATCTTCCTTCTATTGCTCAATAAGCTATTCATGCCCACTTCACTACCACCTTTAGAACCCTCAAATGCTATAAAACAAAAAGTTTCATTGAAGTCCTCAAGGACTTCATCATCATCACTATCCTAGATAACTAGATCACCAACCTTAGAAAATGGATTTCCTACCTTTTTTTTCCTTCTTTAACCATGTCAGGATTGTTCTTCGAAATACAAGAAGGCGCATTGGATGAACTTGGGATGCTTGCATAGTTTTAGCAATTTGCATAGGAAGCAACTTCTCATTAATTATCATCCAAAAACACAAACGTTCCCTCAATTATTTGACTTTTAAGCTTATTAATCTTTTCAACGAGAAATGTAATTTAAAAAAGAATGTATTCACCCGCGTTTCCACAAACCAAAAGTTTGAATATTTGATGGAAATAGTAAAGTTAAAAGAAAAAAATAAACAAAGTATGATTGATTTTTTTCCCCTTTAACGGCAATATGCATGTTTTGTATCTTTTTGTGAGCAAGACATTTCTACGTAAAAAAAGTTTTTACATTTAAATGACCTAACTTATTTGTGGAAATATAAGAACAATAGATAAATTGTTTCCATTTTGTTGACGCAGTTATGGTAATTCTTCTATGTCAAGTCCAAAACTTAGGGTAAGACCGAAATATTTTCATTGTTAATTATCATTTTAATAATAAAGTAAGTCTTTGAAATCTATGCTATTTTTTTAAGATTTAGAAGCTTTTTCTTATGTTCTTCACATGTGTTGGAATTTCTAGTAACGTGTATAAATATAAAAATGATAAAGGTTTTATTTCCAATTATCATATCAAATCATTGGTTAGGATTATTATTATTCAAATCATTGATTAGTAACGTGTATAAATATAAAATTGATATTGTTTTTTCCATGATAGTGTAGTCCATTTCATATGCAGAATTCAACCCAGAATTCCACTCTAGAGAAATATATCATATAAGTAATTGTAAAATCCCGAGCTTCTATATAAATCTCTGAGCAAGTTTTTGAGTTCTTAACCATCATTGTTAACAACTCTAGATCTCCTATATTTCTCTATCACGATGTTAGGTTCGTTGAGATCCATCTTCAGAAAAATCAAGTTCAATAAGAGTGGTACTAAAGGATGTTCAACGTATGTAGCTAGAGACGGTTTAGATGTGCAAGACACAGGAGACGATAGTAAATGGACGACGAAACCTTCATATTTTGATATGAAGCATGAAAGAACATATGACAACAAAAGTACAATGAGGGTAAAAGTGTTGATGACGAAAGAAGAGGCACGGTTGTTACTTACAAAATGTGACGATAGAGGAGCTCTTAATTTCAAGGATGTGGCTACAGAGCTCACAAAAATCCCTGCTGATCGAGTTGCCATTGTTAGTCACGATAGTCCTAATGGCAAAATCATGCTTGATAGCATACCTGAAGAGCTCTAGAACGATGTCATTTTCATTAGTGTTCGGGTTAACTAGAATATCTTTTTTTTTAGTGTATGTAGCCGTATTCCGATTCATTCTTTTATGTTGGATTCATATATCTTAGGAGTTTAAACTATTGGTATGTTTGAGTAGGTATTGAGTAACTGAGTAAGTTGAAGTGCTTTCTAGTTTGTTTGTGTCAATAAATGCAAAGAAATGAATTATTTTAACGAAAAAAAAGAGAACAATAAATGCAAAGAAATGAATTATTTTGCCAAAAAAAAAGAGAATGAGTGTGCCTTATGTTATAGCAATTAACAATAAAAAAATATGTCGATTTGCTATTTTGCATTGCCTGGTTCTATCTGCATGTTCCTGCCTATTATACTCTTTTTCCTCTGCCTGATTCTATGCTCTGTCTGTTTACGTGTTCTAATCTTTCCCTCATGCCTCCATTAGCATGTTTGGTTCTGCACCAGCTTCTAACAATTCTAATCTGTTTCTTCTCCGTATTTGAGTAGCTCTGCTTTGTGGTTCTGAATCCAGTTTTGGTTTTGCATCAAGTTTGGTCCGACTGTTTTAGATCTGATGGATTTTACAGTGTTCATAGTATGCAGTTTGGATTGCATCGAAAAGAGAATCCGTTTAGTACTGAGTTTTCACTCTAGGACCATCCGAAGTTGCTTGGTTGTTTTTGGGCTTTAGTTTATTTTTATTTTTTGTTTGACAAACTCTTAGTGTGTACCACTCCAATATTGTGATTTTGGGAGAATATTAGCTAATAAGGCCAACGCATTTGTTTAGGCTTGTTTAATAGTTAGTATTTTATTTTTGTCTTTACTATTAAATGTATTGTAAATGTTACTTTAGTTGAATTTGATCAATATATTATTTATTTTCCCTTTCACTTCTACACGAACATCTTATATAACGAGTGTTTGGTACCCGCCGCTCTGCGGCGGGAGTTTTCCGATACCGTGTTTTCTGGTTGTTAGTCGTGCTACTGTGTTGTTTGCGTTTTTTAAAAACTTTGAGCTTCTTGCGTTGTATTTTATATATTTGTGCATTATCTTTTGGTACATTGGTTGCATTTTTTAAAACTTGGTCGTGTTTTTTGACACTTTCATACAAAGGTATTTTATGTGGTATATATACATATATATTTTTTTTGGCACTTTAATAATATTCTTTGACTAAGAGTGCAAGGTGAGGTAACGACGAATAACACGTTATTCGTCTGCCACCTCAGCGCCACCTCATCACCCTCCCAATAACACACCAACAACTAAAATACCCTCCCCAACAAAAAAGTCAATAACATGTTATTGGTGCAATTAGGTCCCACAAAACACTATACAAAAAATACCCACTCACTCACAAAACAAAAAATAAATAAATAAATAAAGAAAAGAAAGCGAATGGCGCTAGCCATTCCTGTGGCTAAATGGACGAATGGCTAACGAATGGCTAAATGGACGGTAACGTATAACGTGTTGTTGGTTCCCAAAATTTACCAACAACGTGTTGTTGGTTCCCCTTACCGAGCTCTCTTAGTGTTTGGTTTACTTATTTGTTACCCACTGAATTTTCTCACACTATACTTTCATTTCTCAATTATCTCTACCTAACCATGGCAGGGAAGCCTAACATCGAAGAACTTCTGGCGGCTTGTGGTTCCACCGACCTCGCTACTGCTTATAAGTTCCTCTTTAGCAGTGAGGTGGCTGAGGATCGCAGTTTTCTGAACCGTTTGCAAGAGGAGCGGGACCAGTTGCGGCGCAAGGTTGAGAAACGGGAGAGAACCATTACAGAGACCCACTGGTTTGGGCCTTTCGATGGGCAAGCTGTTGATGGTTTAGGAGGTTTGGTGGAGCTCCAACGTGTTGACCGGGAGACTTTGCTCGCTCTTGGGGCTCTTTTGGATGCAGTGCGTGATGGGATCGCGGAGAAGGAGAGGCAAGTTGGGCTGATGGAGCTGAATGAAGGAATGTCCGATGGTTAGTGTAATGATCAGTAGCTTTGTTGGTGCCTTTTTTTTTAGCTGCTTGGGTTAGGGGTTGTTTGCAGCTGTGATTTGTTGGGTTAGGCATGGTTGATAAGTATTACTACGTATTATTAGTGTTTTTATGAAGTTATGTACAGTCTGTTGAGGGATGTAGCCTTTAGTAGGTTACCATTTTGTTTTATGTATGATAATCCATCTAATGTAAGGAAGCTATTGTAAGTTTTATTATGGTAATGGAAAATTAGCATCTTTAGCCTATATTTGTTTTGTTATTTTGTATGTTTTTTTGCTGTCCGCATTTGAGATATTGTTCATCATTGCGATTCTGTGCAGATTGTGTTGCCTCCATTATGCACGCGTATGAGCCTTTTATCTATTTTGTTTGTGGTAAAGTGTTTGTAGTGGTTTGTCCAGTGTTGGAAGTCTTTCAGTTTTGCTGTTCAATTGTGCACACCTCTGCGCATCTAAACTTTTGTATATTCCTTTTTCGCATATGTCTTTATAGTGGCTTTTGCACTGTTGGTAGTGGTCTGTGTATTGTTCCTTTTCTTTTTGTTAATGCAAATAAGCCGTAAAAACGTTTATTTATATTTTACGATCTTCTAATGTATTGTCGATAACAAACGTAAAATCATTTTAACGAAACAAATAAAATACGTAAATGGTTTGAACTAAGAGTTTCTAACACACTTACGTTTTCACATAAAACACTAAAACAAGTATAAGTGATTTTATGATTTAGTATTACATATGTACAACAACTAGTGTTTACATATTTGGGTAAGATATACACATAACTAATATGTAGTATATTGGGTAATATAAATGGGTAGAAATTTAAGTATAATAACCCATTGACCAAATACATTGAATGTAGTTGGGTACAACCCAAAGTCCATGACTCATGGAGCTTGACCCATAACCCATTGCATGACATCATGCTTATATCATATATGGATAATATCCATAACCCATGGTATTGACCCATACCCATGTGACTAGGTGCATTGCACTCTTAAAATACATTGTATCTAGTAAAAGACCCATGGATCAACCCATAACCCATGACCCATGACCCATAACCAAAATACCCATGGGTAAAGAGGAGCGTCCCACGGATCCCTAGCTTTACGCTAGACGGATCCCTTGTGGGAGGGATCCGTGGGATCCGGGGAACAGTAGACACTTTTCCTCTATAAATAGTGAGCCATTTCTTCATTGTTTCTCACCCCTTTCTCACATATTTTCTCCTTGAGTTATAAACTCTCTAACCCCAGATCCAAGTGATCTATGTATGTAGTTTTGTTTTTGTGTGATTCTCTAGGTTCCTCTTAAAGGTGAGATCACCACCTTTTGAAGTCGAGCAAGCTCAAGTCCATGAGTTGCCATGCTTCGTTATCATCAAGACTACTGAGGTTCTCTTGTTGATAGTTCTGTTCTTTCTCATAAGAAGTGTAGTGTTGAAGACATTAGTGAAAGATGTCTAAAGAGTCAAGACGAAGACATTAGTGAAGGGTGTCGATCGTCCGTATTGAAAGCACTAGTGAAGGGTGCGTAGAAGTCAAGGCTAGAGGCATTAGTGAAGGATGCCTAGAAGTCAAGTCACAAGACATTAGTGAAGGGTGTCTTGAAGATCTAGTTAAAGTCATTAGTGAAAGGTGCCTTAGATGTACATTCGATATGGTGTGTTTCGATGTACAAGATAGATTAGTATTGGATCCAAGGATATAGATATCCTTGATGATGTTGTAATAAGGAGTTGATCTCCTTTGGGGTTAGGTGATTGGTGTAGTGTTGGGTAGTAGTTCCTCCATTGTAATGGAACTAGGTACTTAGCCTAGTACCTAATTAAGGGTAGGCGACGTTGTGGTAGGTGTGGTTCACCTTGGTGTGAAAGAACCCGGTGGTTAGCCTAGTATCAGAAAAAGAGTAGGCGATGTTGTGAAGGCTTCTCCGCCATAAGGAGTTGGTGTCGTGTAGTGATTACAAACTCTCGAGTAGGTGACTCGGGGAGTTGAGTAGGGCAAGGAAGGTGTCCTTGTAGCCGAACCACTATAAATACTTGTGTCGTGGTAATGTGCTTCTTACTCTTTATCTTTCATTACACATTTATTATATCCATCTATCAATGTCCAACATACACATCCAAATGGATTGACATAAGTCGATCTAAATATTTTAAAACGAAGTTTTAATTGGTAAAACTATTCAACCCCCCCCCCTTCTAGTTTTCCACAATTGGTTTCAGAGCTTCGTTACCAAGTATTTTAAAGTTTATTGTACTTTGAAAACTTGATACGATCTGTGTATGTTTGAAAACTTCAAAGAAGGGAATTTCTTAAAACAAAAAGTCATGTTCTTAGAAATCATCATTTTTTAAATGTTGGATAGTGATAGATCATTCTCACATTTTCTTTTGAGAAATCTTCATACTAGAATTCTTCCAATGACTTCGTTCTATCCGAAGAAAAAGAAGTCAACACCCAAAGAAGAATACAAAGTGACCACAACTTGCGTTTCCAAAATACGATTAAGTATTTTTAAAGCTCATGAAGTTTTTCGCGTCCATGGTTTCTAAAACCTTACAAAGGGAATATAGCAAATGTATGTTCTCTTAGTTACAATTAGTTGGTCAAAAACGTGCTAATTGCTTGTGGATAAAATGGTGATATATGCTTCTCTCTTATAATAAGCATAATATGAAAAGTGTTTTGTTGATTTTTTTTCTTTAAAGTATTGTTGTTAGATATCTTGTTAATCAAGCTTGAATAAAGGTAAAAATGGATAATATAACTTCACTAGTAAGTCTACAAAGGTTAAACCTTTTCATCGGGTCAAAACATGCATTTTTTTATTTATGTGTCAGATCCGCGGATCCCTCAGTTTACACTGGACGGATCCCTCAAGCAAGGGATCCGTGGGATCCGTGGTGCAGAAGACAGTTTTTGTCTGAATTTCAAAAATTCATAACTAATTAACCGTAAGTCGTTAGAAGTCGTGCCACCTATCGTTTTAAAGGTATTTGAGGCTACTTTCATTTAAAAATGACTTCATAAACTGATTCAAGACAATAATTTACAGAATCATTGATTTATAATAGAAAGTCATTTTTCGGTCATAAATTTTGCACAAACTTTTGATCTAATTGGAGGCGGATGTTTTCGTCCTTGAATAAGAATGTGTCCTATTTTGAAATTAAGGTTTTGATCATATTTATAAAAGAAACTAATCAAGCTTGGTATACATGTTCATATTTAACACAAAGCAATGAAAAGAACTTTCGTATGCTATGCTAAATGATAAATTGTCTTACCTTGCATTACTTGATTATTTGCTTATCTCAAATAGTTTTTGTGCTTTTTTGTTTGAATAACATATGTGGTTTCCTCACCTTGCTATTCATTCTCTTGTTTGTCGATTTAGTAATATTTTATTAATCAATGTGCTATTTGAAGGAGTGTTTAGGATAACATCTAGATGTGTCGAAAATGTTAGTTTAAATACTTAGATAAGTCATATAAGTTCAAAAATGTTTAAAACATGTAATATACTAAAAGGCTTCTTGTTAAGTTTGTCATATGTGCAACATAAATGTTTTATGTGCTTATATGATTTTTTGATTTCATATTCTTGTGTCGTTTTCTAAAAACCACAAGAATGTACATCGGATCATAACCTACACTTGTGTTGATGATGTACTCTCCCGTTTTCCGTTTCATGTTCGCTTTCCAAGCTTCATAGTAGGATTGACAACTTGATTATTTCATCCGATATACTCAAGTAAATTATTTTGCAACGCAAATATAATTGGTCATATCCGAAAAACCAAACTCTAGCTTTCCAACAACATATGTTGAACTAGCCCACACAACCATTTTTGTTCACCTTATGGACAACTTTAGATTTTTATATTTAAACATGACACCTTCGTCACCTTAGTTGTTTCAGAAATAATATTAATAAAAAAGAAGCAAAGTATCATCATTGTTACTCTTCGATATGCCATTGTAGGAATATAAATTTTCCTAACTTGAGAATGAGACTAGAGAACTTATTGCACTAGAAACTCAATTTGACCTAACGGTTGAATTGCTTCCTTGATAGAAGTTGGGTATGTGGAATCACCCGTAAAAATGGTTGTGTTTAGCCGTAATTGAGCACCACTAGTAATAGTCTCATTTTCATTCTCTCACATGGGAAATCTATACTCCTATGTTTTCCTAAAGTAAGTTTACAATGGAAATACTTTGCGTTGTCTTAGGATTACTAATCAAACAAGTTGTAAAATTAATTTTTCTTTTAGTTAATCCCAACCACTTGCCTCATCAAGCGATTATCTTGCTTTGATCGAGAAGAGCTACATTACTTCAAGGATGAAGTTCATTGTACGCTATTCACCATCCGTAATAACTATACTTAGTTCATTACCTTCACTAAACCAAAACAACCTTCTAAACAATTCACTTTCTTAAGGACGCATATACATGTGTTTTCTTACTCTTCAAAATACCAACACATAGGTAAACATCTCTTAGCTTAAACCAACTCACAAAACCGTACTTGAACACCATCTAGATCTAAACGAAGTCTAAGATTGTCCCGAACTAGCACCTCACAACTCTATTGTCTTGAACACCATCATGTACTCTTTCCTTTCTTGACACATACCTTGCACGCCGTTGTTAATACAAACGATTTACTAATCTAGATCATAAATCCGTTTTAAGCTTCTTGAATAGCGCTTGATAAAGTTGATAAACCTGTGTGTTGTTTGTGAGCTCGATCTCACTTGTTTGCTTATGTGCCATTTCTACATGCTATACTTAGTATGTTTTACTTGTATACATGTATACTGTAGAGTTCATTAGTTTCTTATTTCGATACTTAGAACAAAATGTTGCAATCTGACTGATAAGGAATCTGTCTCAGATGCCGGATCCCTGGGCTATAACTAGCCGGATCCCTCAAGTGAAGGATCCATGGGATCCGGGTGGACAGAAGTGCATTTCTTGCTTCCTTGCATCAATCCAACCTTCCAGACCTTCTCATACTAGATAAACATGATACCTTAGGATCAGTTATGTCTTCCTCAATTTCAGTAGGTCTCAAACTCACTCATAGATAACTTAGGATCATTTTCAAGGTGCTTGTAGATATATCGTTTCATCAAAACTCACCATATTTCCGCTCCAATGCACACACATCATTTCTCACATGTCAACACATCTAGTTTTATAGTTCTCTCAATTTTAGCAAATTGATTTGAGTCATCCTTACCCCAAAATGGGTCAAAAACTAGTTTTTCATTTCTTATAATTTTTAAGGAATTTCCAAAATGGTATCTTAAGTTACTATCTAGTCTTTAGGACCATTTAGCTCCATTTGACACTCTCAAGTTTTTAGTGTCATCTTTGTTCATTCATTAGTACTCATAAAAGTTCCAATTTCTTCCATAAAAGCCAATCATTAGCTACATCACTCATGGCCCTTGAACATTTAAGTACCCTTTCATCTAAGATACTTAGGAGGACTGAAACACTCAAGATGGTATAGGCTTTAGACCTTAGAAACATCATTTTTTTTTACACTTTCCTAGCTGCTGAGAGCCGGATCCCTAGGATTAGCCTAGACGGATCCCTCATTGGAGGGAACCGTGGGATCCGTGTGACAGATTCATGTCAACTCTAGCTAAAACAATCATTTCAAGCTCATCTTGCTAACTTGAACACTCCATCTCATCTTAATTAAGATCCTATATCAATACAACTATGAAGTTGACTCTTGTGCATGCTAATCATCACATTCCAAGGAATCTTAGTGGCTTAAGTCTTGAATGCACTTGCCAAATCCTTTGCTTTATAAACCACATTTTTAGGACTCATAAACTCATCATCCTCATCCTCATTTTCAACACATAGAAACCTTTACAAACCTATTTGAATCATCTCATCATGAGGAAAGCTCCTAGTAGTAACTCATACACAAAAGGACCACCCAATAAAATTGCTCGTGTTGTATACAAAATTTCCTCAACCGAATCATCTCCGGTTAAATCCACAAATGCTAGGATTTCTCCTCCACCAATCCTTCTTTCGTTTATAGAATCTCAACCTAACCTTCCATCTTAAGCCATTTCATTTCTACCACCACCACTTCCAAGCCACGACAAAGATTGTTATCATTGTCAACATGTTGAAGGCTTGATACATGAACTACGTGAAGATAAACGTTTCATGTTTTATCACCTCCTCGAACGTTTTGACGAGGTCAACAAACCTAAACAACCATGAGCTTAAGGATTCAAGTGGTGTCCTAGTCTTAAGCTTAACTTAGATAGTTTAGAATTCGTAATTCATGTATTGTTCATTCTCTTAGTTTTAGAAATATGTAGACTATCTCTCATATGTTTTATTGAATGAAATTACATGTTATGTGCCATGTTTTCCTAAGTATATGATTGGATGATCTTATACTTAACTTATTTTGATGCTTGACACCACATTTTTGCATCACCATAGCTGTTCTAAGCTCACAGGCAGACGGATCCCTCAGTTTTGCTTAGACGGATCCCTTCAATGAGGGAACCGTGGGATCCGTGCAACAGAAGACTTGTTTACTACTAACTTGAGTCTTATTTGCAGGAAATTATGCTCTATATACTTGTTTTTCTAACATTTGTTTTGTAGATTTTCAAAATACACATGAAGACTTTGACACCTAAAGCTAGGGGGAGCTTTGTGTCAAAGCAATACATTGCAAATTAGTTGCTATATTAGGATTATATTTCATGACATCCCTTTGTAAAATTGCAATCATCAAGGGGGAGCACATTCGTCACATAGACGAAATCTTTTGCAAACTAAGTTGCAAATGAACTAGCTTAGTATTATTCTCTTGACGCCCTTACATAGGGATGGACTCGTAAAGGGGGAGTAAACACGAGATCCTTTCCCGTTACTTGCTCTCTATGTTTTTCTTTTCTATTTTTAACATGTTTTTCATAAAAACAATGTGTTAGTTTCCTTTCGAAGCTCTTTTTGTTTCGACAAAAAGGGGGAGAAGAAAGTAAAAACTACAAATTCAAACTTTTACGAATTTTAGCTTTTCCTTAAAATAATTTTATGTTTTGTCATCAACAAAAAGGGGGAGTTGTTAATACAAATAAGCCGTAAAAACGTTTATTTATATTTTACGATCTTTTAATGTTTTGTCGATAACAAACGTAAAATCATTTTAACGAAACAAATAAAATACGTAAATGGTTTGAACTAAGAGTTTCTAACACACTTAAGTTTTCACATAAAACACTAAAACAAGTATAAGTGATTTTATGATTTAGTATTACATATGTACAACAACTAGTGTTTACATATTTGGGTAAGATATACACATAACTAATATGTAGTATATTGGGTAATATAAATGGGTAGAAATTTAAGTATAATAACCCATTGACCAAATACATTGAATGTAGTTGGGTACAACCCAAAGTCCATGACCCATGGATCTTGACCCATAACCCATTGCATGACATCATGCTTATATCATATATGGATAATATCCATAACCCATGGTATTGACCCATACCCATGTGACTAGGTGCACTGCACTCTTAAGATACATTGTATCTAGTAAAAGACCCATGGATCAACCCATAACCCATAACCCATGACCCATAACCAAAATACCCATGGGTAAAGAGGAGAGTCCCACGGATCCCTAGCTTTACGCTAGACGGATCCCTTGTGGGAGGGAATCGTGGGATCCGGGGAACAGTAGACACTTTTTCGCTATAAATAGTGAGCCATTTCTTCATTGTTTCTCACCCCTTTCTCACATATTTTCTCCTTGAGTTATAAACTCTCTAACCCCAGATCCAAGTGATCTATGTATGTAGTTTTGTTTTTGTGTGATTCTCTAGGTTCCTCTTAAAGGTGAGATCACCACCTTTTGAAGTCGAGCAAGCTCAAGTCCATGAGTTGCCATGCTTCGTTATCATCAAGACTACTGAGGTTCTCTTGTTGATAGTTCTGTTCTTTCTCATAAGAAGTGTAGCGTTGAAGACATTAGTGAAAGATGTCTCAAGAGTCAAGACGAAGACATTAGTGAAGGGTGTCGATCGTCCGTATTGAAAGCACTAGTGAAGGGTTCGTAGAAGTCAAGGCTAGAGGCATTAGTGAAGGGTGCCTAGAAGTCAAGTCACAAGACATTAGTGAAGGGTGTCTTGAAGATCTAGTTAAAGGCATTAGTGAAAGGTGCCTTAGATGTACATTCGATATGGTTAGGTGATTGGTGTAGTGTTGGGTAGTAGTTCCTCCATTGTAATAGATTAGCATTGGATCCAAGGATATAGATATCCTTGATGATGTTGTAATAAGGAGTTGATCTCCTTTGGGGTTAGGTGATTGGTGTAGTGTTGGGTACTAGTTCCTCCATTGTAATAGATTTAGGTACTTAGCCTAGTACCTAATAAAGGGTAGGCGACGTTGTGGTAGGTGTGATTCACCTTGGTGTGAAAGAAGTAGGTACTTAGCCTAGTACCTGATAAAGGGTAGGCGACTTTGTGGTAGGTGTGGTTCACCTTGGTGTGAAAGAACCCGGTGGTTAGCCTAGTACCGAAAAAAGAGTAGGCGACGTTGTGAAGGCTTCTCCGCCATAAGGAGTTGGTGTCGTGTAGTGGTTACAAACTCTCGAGTAGGTGACTCGGGGTGTGGAGTAGGGCAAGGAAGGTGTCCTTGTAGCCGACCCACTATAAATACTTGTGTCGTGGTTATGTGCTTCTTACTCTTTATCTTTCATTACACATTTATCATATCCATCTATCAATGTCCAACATATACATCCAAATGGATTGACATAAGTCGATCTAAATATTTTAAAACGAAGTTTTAATTGGTAAAACTATTCAACCCCCCTTCTAGTTTTCCACACTTTTGTATAAATGTTAGTTGTGTCTTGTATTTGGGCGTGCCTGGTTTTGTTTGGTGATACATTCGTTGTGCCGTCCATGTCGCGCCCAGGTTGTCTAGCCAAGCTTGGTTTTGTGTGTGATAGTGATGCTCTTCAGGATCAGATGTGCCTTTTTTAGAAGTAAGTTATTGTTGCGCGTGAGTGGGAGAGCATGATGCACGTGCGTTGCTTTGAAATCGCTGCACGTATCAGGTATCTGGATGACTTAATCTAGGGGGTTTTTCAGAAACAACGCGATTCAGTCGTGGCGAATTCCGTTACGTTTCTGAGGGAGGTGCGGGCACATGAGCGTTCTAAACAGGTTACGTTTCAGGGAATGCTACGTGAGGCGCGTACCGCTCTTCGAGCTGCAGCGAGTTACATCAACAATATTCGTGCGTTGTAATGATTTATTGTATGTGTGTAGTGTTTGTTTGTGTGAATTCAAGGATGATGAATTCAAAGCATAATTTAAAGTGAGAGTTCAGCTACTGTTAGTGTATGTGTGATTGCTGAGATTTTAACTCTTTCGCTTTGGTCTTGAGTCATAGTATTTTACTAGGCCTTGTTTGGCTTTGTGTTGCTTGTTGTGGTGGCTGGTTTGTGTGTCATGTGTGTTAGCTTGTGCTTGTACTATGTGGGTAAAATTTCTATTTAATGGAAGTTGTGTTGTTACATTTGCTTCAATTCGTTGCTTTGTATTTCTGTATAGAGGTGATGGCATTGTGTGGATATGTGATAGTAAGATGTTTTAACGACTATTTACATAGATGGAAAATGGCACGGCTTAGCATGCCTGTGTACAACCTTGGGAGTAACCTATTTGGTAACGTCTAAAATGAACATGTTTTTAGTAGCGTTATTGTCAGTTTTGTGCATGATATTCGGCTATATTTACTCATAACTGTTGCAAAAGTGCAAAGATGCGTATTGTGTATGTATATGTAGCCAGGTATCGCGAATAATGAAGAAATGAAGTTTTTATGCACATTTGGAAGATTCTAAAAGAAGGAAGTTGAGATTGGAAGCTTGTGGACTCAATGATATGGAAGCGTAGTGATTTCTAAGCATCTACAGCAAGGAAAGATCAAGTTTAGCTTTGGAAATCATCAACGTAAGCAAAGAATGAAGCGTAAAGGAGGAAGTCAACGAAAAAGTCAAAATAGCAAAACCCAGCCGATCGGTCGCAACCTGCAACCGGATCCGGCGGCATTGGTCAAAACATTAACCGATTCGTCGGCCAAGAAACCGATCCGGTTTCGGCACTGATTACACAAATCGCATTTATTGTTGCCTTAACTCCCCATAATCATTGGAGTCCGATCATTTCTTGATATTAACTTGGAGAGAACGTTTTTGGGCAGTTAAGCAAGAGCTTTGGCTATATAAAGGACCTAATACTTGTATACTAAGTGTGACACAACCAAAGAGTTTTAGTTTACACCAAAACTAATACTACCCTTATTATTTCAACCCCAAAAGCTTAGTATTTCTTGGAAAACGCCCAGAGCAAGGAGGGAACCATTCTTGTCCATTGTTTCGGTAATTTGAAGTTGTGCGGTGATCCTAGGTGATTAGAGGCGCGTGGTTGCTACAATCCACGATTTCTAATTCTTGTAATCACAAAAGTTTAGGTATTCTATGAACTTTGTTATGGAAATCTATTCTCTTGAATTGTTTGAATTACCTTGTTATGACTTGTGTTTAGATATGATTGTTTTCATGGAGTAGTTTGTGATATACTTGTGTGTTGGAATGTGATTAATCATAATAGTGTTCTCAAAATGTGATGCATGTATATATGATCTTGTTTAAATGAGTTTGTTGGAAAGATACTAGTCTTGGATTGATTTGTCAATAAAACATGTTTTAAGAAAAAGGGCCGAAAGGATTTCTCTTGTGTTTTATTCCAAAAAGTGAAGTGACAAACTAGTATGGGGATATGGTGAGTGACAACCACCATGTTTTGCTTATTAAAACAAGACTAGGAACATTTTCATCACGAAGGGTCGAAAGATTCGTAAGAACAAATTGAATGAGAACATGTTGCAAACAAATGGAACTTTTATAGGATAATCATTGGGATAAGGACCGAAAGGATTACCTAAATGTTTTTGTTCTTAGAATGATTTTTACAAACAAATACCATGGTTGGGGAATCATTTGCTTATGATTTGTGCATCATACTAAGAGTATACACCAAACCTTTAGGAACACTATCTATGGTTGATTATAAGACTACACACAAGTATATATTTATATTCTTGATTCATATTTTCACTAGAACACTTATTTGAGGAAGCCTTGACAAGCTTTCTTGTTAGAAACTTTTTAATCAAATCTATTTCAAACAAAAAATCCCTTGGGACGATCTCGACTTACCAAACTTTGCTATTGCGGACGAGTATACTTGCTCGTATGTGTTAATAGGTTATTCGGTTAATTCGTGATTATAAATTTTTAAAACTTGCACCAACCGAGCACATCAAGTTTTTGGCGCCGCTGCCGGGGATTTTTCTTTAATTTTCTTTGAAATTAGTAGTATTGAAAAAAAAAAGTTTTTGTTACAAACTAACCGATTCGGTTGGTTAGCCAACCGAATCCGGTTAGACATTCTGTGGAAATTTTTTTGGTTCGAATATTAGTTGTCTATATTTTTTATTTATTGTGTTTTGATTTTTAGAGTAATTTTTGTGGTTTAATCATTTCCTAGATTTATTTTTATTTTATTTTATTTTCTTTACATTTGTCATTTATTAGTTAATCAAGTTTTAATTAATTTTAATATTAATAGTTAATGGTAATGGTTAGGTAGTAATTTTATTTTATTTTATTTTCAGTTATAGTTTAATTTAATGGTAGAATTTATTGGTAGTTTATTTAGTTTTAGTTTTGGTTTTAATGAAATTTAATATGTTATTTTAATTATTTAGTTTATGAAGAGTTTTATTTAATTAACTGGAGTTAGTACACCTTAATGATACTTAATTTTCATTAATTTTTTGTTAAAATATATATATATATATATATATATATATATATATATATATATATATATATATATATATATATTTTCGATCAAACCGATCGGTCGCAACCCGCAACCTGATCCGGTTCGTATTTCTGTCTAACATTTTTCAACCAACCGATTCGGTTGGTGATCCAACCGAATCCGGTTGGAGTTTCTGAGTTGATTTTTATCATTTTTAGGTTTTGAGTTTTTATTTGATTTTTAATTTTGTTAGATGTCTTAGTTTGTTTTATTATATGTTTTTATAGTTTGTTCTTGTTTTACTAACTTTAACGCTAATCATTCGGGGATTGTTTTGTTTTGCTTTGTTAAGTTGTCTAGTACCATGGATAGTTTGAGCGGAATCTCGGAATACCTTCGTACTTTGGATGAAATGTTCAAGGATACCGGAAGTTCATTAGAAAAGATTGGAGGAATTTTGGAGGAAAGCAAGAAAGAATTGGGAATTGACACGGGTGATATGGAAGAAGTATGTGAAAACAAGGTTCAACTACCCAAAAATAAAAGAGTCGTAGTGTTCACACAAGCACCGTCAACGGTGTATGATTCACCGCTAATGAGATTTGGAACGCCTTGTAGCGTGGAAGGAGTAAGTGCTTAGGATGCACAGCTTAATATGGCTTATGGAGAGAATTATATCTTGGAAAAGGTTCTTGACGAAATCGGTCATGTTCGTATGGACTATGAAGCATATGGAAGAAAGATGGTCAAAAATCTAAAGGTCAATATTCATGGACATATTTTTGAAACTGATTTTGTTGTTTTAGAAGAAGGAAATGCGGATGAACCTAATGTGTGTTTTGGTCGAGATTTTCTTGTCACGACCAAGTGTCAAGTAGATTTTGGTATGGGAGAAATGCGGATTAATATAACCGAGTTAGAAGAAGGAAAAGGAGTCAAAGAGATGCTAGTGGAAGTTTGTGCAAACATGGAAGAAAAAGAGGTGGAAGTGGTTAAATTGGGAAAAGCAAACCGAAAGAATTCATCATCAAATAAGTTAACCCCAACAACAACCTCCACCACCAAAAATGATTACACACCATCGTCACCTACCACTACTATCAAACCCTTAACCGACAACCAAAAAGAAGCTATTTTAGAAAATCTAGAACAAAAATTTCTAGAGCTCAATGAAAAGAAGCCGGTTATAGAAGTTCTCCAAGATTATGTGCTTTACCGTAAGAAGTTGGATGCATTGATGCTAGCGAGGGCTAGGTTGGAAGATAAGAATCTCACGGATGAGGATCGAGATCGAATTTTGTTTAAAGGCATGCCAAGGAAAGAAAAGGATCCGGGTAATTTTGTGTTGCCGATCAAAGTAAATGGAACTATACCAGTTTATGCTTTAGCTGATACGGGGTCGAGTGTTAATGTGATGCCGTATCCATTGTTCAAAACTTTGGGACTAAGTAATCCGCAACCTAATCATTCTAAGCTTACTATGGCGGATAACACTCAAGCAAAGGCAATGGGAGAAGTTAAGAATGTAAGAGTGCAAATTGGCTATCAACCGTATTTGGCAGATTTCCTTGTCCTGGATATTCCGGTGGACAAGAGTTTACCGCTATTGTTGGGGAGGCCATTCTTACGAACTTGTGGAGCAATTATAGACATGGGAAGAGGCACCATGACTATTGACGATGGGATTTCGAGGCAAACATACTACCCAAAACCAATAGGACCAATTTTAGAATGTATGGAAGATTTGGAATGGATAGATGCAAATGATGATTTAACTTGTTTTGAAGTGGGACGCGATGTCCACGGTAATCCAATGTACGGACCTTTAACTCCACCTTATTTCGATATAGAGGACGAAATGGAACGTGCATTTGCGATAGAAGCTTTCTATAACCCATTCAAAAACATATTAGTTTACAAGAAGTTGACCGACTTTTTAGGATCTTTACCGGTGCAACTTAAGAATTTGGAGAGGAAACCCGAAGGGTCGGGGACTTACAAGAGACAAACAGGAGATGGAGCATGGCATGTTAAGTTTGATATATTATGCCCGGACGGACGAAGATTTATGAGAAAATTCAAAACTTTTGAAACGTTCCGTGAGTTGACCGGAAAATTTCAAAGCGAGGATATTCTTAGGCAAGAGTATTTTGAGGAATTTTGAGGAGAAGGCAAAGACCATAATAACAAGCAATCATTTGCTTGAATGTCATAAACTATTTCTTTTGATTTGATGCATTAGGATTTTTGTTATTTTTTTTTTTATTTTATGATTGAGGTAATTTTGTTTAATGCATTATGACTATGAGTTTTGAGTTGAAGTTTGGATTAGTTCATTAGCATGATGAGTTGAGTTTTTTTTTTTTTTTTTGATTGGATGATTGTTCAAAATTTCATATGGTGAATTAATGTTGTGTGAATCTTTAGAAGGAATTTTTGAGTAAAAAATGTTGCTTGGAGGGTAAATGCCTAAGTAACATGTTAAACGCATAAAAAGCAAATTTTGGCAAAAAGCATACCGAAACGGTTGTGTCCTTGACTGAACCGGTTGCACCAAAGTATAAAAATTTCATTTTTCCAAAAACACACACACACACTAATTTTCCAGGTGGTTTTGCAAAAATTCATCCAAGAGAGCAGATTGAAGTTGTTTAAGTTGTAGGAAAACATCATGGCACCCAAACAAGTAAGCATTTACATTCAATTAACCCAATTAAGGTTTTATTAGAACATTTGATTCGAATTGAATATTAGGTCACCAATTTGGGGTTTTTTGTTATAATTCGAATTAAGTGGTAATATTTTAGGATTGAGTGGGTAATTGATATAGGAGTGCATTACAACAAGAGATTGATTGGTTGATTCATCATGGAATGGATTTTAGATGATAAGATTTTTGGAATTAGTTGGGTTGTGCTTATGAAACAAGAAAAGTTGCAATTGATGATTCATTTTGATGGATGATATGTTTTTAAGAGTGATGGATGCCACATTATTAGAACTAATGATTTGTAGGATGAGTTCTAAGATGCTAGATGTTTGATGAATTGAAAGCGAGAGTAGAGTAATTATAGGATGTGGGAATCATTGAGGATGATAGAATGCGATCTAAGAGTGGTTTGGCGTTAGGAATTGAGATATTGAGGATTTGAAGGCGAATGCCTTATGCAGTCTGCACAACCGATTCGGTTGAGCATTGCAACCGAACGGTTGGTGTCTGACATATTGGAAACCGATTCGGTTGGTGATCCAACCGAATCCGGTTGAGGTTTCTGTGTGGACTTTTTGTGAAATTTTTAAATGTATCTTAGAGGGTTCTCTAACCTTCCTGTTTGTTCTAACACTCTCATATGGTCTTATTTTTGTGATTTCTACAGAGAATTATTGTAGGGAGCTCGAGTGGGGAGGAAATTCCAATTAACCCGCTTATTACGAAGTTTCGTGAAAGGAACGAGAAGAAGAAGGTTAAGTATAGTGTGAAGACGGAAGCAAATGCTAATTTAAAATTCAAAAATATCACCGACGGAGAGAAACATGCTTTTCGGGAAAGATTGTCGAAGTTACAACATAGAACATGTTTGGTTCCAAGGGTGATTGATTGGGATTTATTTGAGGAATGTGATTGTGCAGATGAGTTAAGAGAGATGATGCGAACGTCTTATGTATATCCAGGAGATGGAGATTCGTTCAATGATTTGTCATGGGAAAGAGCATTCAGTGTCAATGAAGAGGTTTATCGAGAATGGTGTATGGAATTCTTTTCAACCATGTATTTTGAAAGAAAGGTGGATGTTCGGAGTTTGATGACGGAGATTTGTATTTGGTTTAGGCTTTGTGGAAGGGATCATGCTTACACGTTGCCAGCTTTTGGTGTAGCTCTTGGTTTGTATGAGCCACATGAGGTTAATCATCGATTATTTGAAACTCACTTTTCTAGACTTCGGAGGTTTGAAAAAGATTATCCTAGTATTCCCGCTTATTGGAATCAAGTGGGAGATCCTACTTGTGCTAGGAGGAATGCTTCAACCATCAAGAATCCATTGATGAGGATACTTCACAAGTTGATTGTGACCGGGCCATTTAATAGATTTGGAAGCAGAGACAAATGTCATAAACCGGACTTATGGATTATGAAGTTGCTGGAAGAAACTAAGGACGGTAATGCCATTTGGCGATAGCGAATATTTGTCTAGGAGAGCCCCGGAATCAAGAGTAACATAACATTTGTGGAGGACATTTTGTGACAAGATTGGCGAAGAATCTTGGGTATTATGTTGATGAAGAATTGGCTAAGTGTGGAGAGCCAAAGTATAGTGAAACGTGGACTGCGAAAGGTTTTGATAATGCTTTGAACAGAGACGGGAACCGTAGGGTCATGGATTGAACCAAGACCACAACAGCAACCACCACGACAGCAAGGTAATATACCAATGGAGAACGTGCAAATGGGTACGTCCAGTAGTTTTGATTCAGGATGGGGAGAGTGGAACCAACATCTAGATGAGATTCAATGTAGGGATGTGTGGAGAGATTCGATGATGTTAAGAAACAACTACATCAATGATTATTCGATGCCTATCTTTCAACACATGGCTCGAGAAGCCAATTATGAGTTGCCACCCTACAATCCACCAAATGTTCCACCATATCCTTTTCCTTACACTTCTTATCCTGGACCCTATCCATATCCATATCCTGGGTACGCACCGTTTCACGATCCAGTACCCCATATGGTCGATTACACAAGTTGGAGGATCATCATCAGGAGTTGGAGGTAAGAAGAAAAAGAGGAGAGTTCGTTCAGAAATCATAGACGAAAA
Source organism: Chrysanthemum makinoi (assembly GCA_910596185.1). Taxonomy (NCBI): domain Eukaryota; kingdom Viridiplantae; phylum Streptophyta; class Magnoliopsida; order Asterales; family Asteraceae; genus Chrysanthemum; species Chrysanthemum makinoi. Next base: position 58,746,238 of record OU343217.1, on the reverse strand, counting down.
CTACGTAACCGAAAGTGATGATGATGAGTATGATGATGAAGAAGGAGAAGACATGAGCAAGGATGACGAGTGATTATGGATCATTCGTGAATTATGGTTTTAAAAACAATGGTCATGATGTGTTTTTAAACAATTTCTATCTTTTGATTCATTTCTTTAGGATGTTTGGCGTACTTTGTTTGATTTTATCTAGTTTTAGTAGTTTTGTTTTGTTTTGCGCATTGCGTGTTGCAGTTTTTGTTTGCTGGATGGATGTGTGGAAAGCTTATTGATGGTCAAATGTTTCGAGTTGGATAACTCACAGGCTTGCTAATGACCCAATGTGCATATTGCATATTCTATTCCGTGGTATCTTTTAACTATTTCTTTTTCCCATTTTCTTTACTTTGAAGTTCATTTTTCATTACATTGAGGACAATGCAAAACTTAAGTATGGGGGAGGGAAGAAAATAGGAAAAATGATACGCATTTTATTTATTTATTTTTTAGATAACTTTTGGATGCAAGTGATTAGAAGAAATTCGCCCTTGATGGTTTAATGGTTTTCGCGCGTTATTGATAATTAAAATACATAACTTGGGATTTCAATGGTAAAATGAGGTTTTGAAATTTTTTGAATTTGAACCAAATTACTGAAGTAATTCATTTTGGATTCGATAGCATTTTCTAGCATGCATAATAGCCTTTTTCCCACATTTTTGTGAGGTTTCTTTTTGTATAAAACACATCTTTTGTTTTATATTTGCTATGATTGTGCCGGTGATTGTGTCGATTCTAGAACTTGTACGAGTTATGCATTACGTTTAAAATCATTTTCGAGTGATCTAAATATTTTCAAGTGATAAGAGGCACCTTAGGTATAACCCAAATGGCCTTCCATTTTACATCTAATGATATATTAGCTAACCACATCGGTTAGTTAACCACCCACATGGACCCATTTTGTTAGTGCTCATTTTTAGCACTAGATACCCCTAGTTACACCTTCTGAGCCATCCTTTTCGTTTTTGTTACATCCAGATAAATACAAAAATATTTTACACTTTTAACCTTAGCCTACCCCTTATCAAGTCTATTGGTTTGTTGCTAGTTGTTTGGAATGATTGGATTGTTTTTTTTTTGAAGATTATGAGTTAGCCGCACTTTGCCATTCGTGTGTGCCATTCCGACAAAGACGAAGGATGCATACTTCTTATTTGTATTTTTGTGGTGATGCTTATACGAAGTGTGGGGGAGTTGTGATTTAAAAAAAAAATATTATTATAGCCAGCGAGCTATATGATGGATATTGATTAGCCAATGAGCTAAATTGAGTTATACATATTTTGCGGAGAATCGATATGTGAAGAGGAGTAATAATCATTTTTTGGGATCGTGGTTTGTATGATGACTAGCAACATGGAGATTTTGACTTGATTTTTTTTTTATTTTAAAACCAATTTCATAAATTATCCCATGCCTTAACCATACCTATTATGAACCCTTAGCCTTTACGTTATAACCCGAATAAAAGACCTCTTTGATGAATTTATTTTCTTTGTTTTGAGACTTGTACAAGCTTATGGTAAAAAGCATTGATCATGACTAGGCATTGAGTGATTTACATATACCCACCAATATATGAGTGTTGAGTGAAATCTTAAAGCCATTCGTGAGGTATCCTAGTTATGTTATCTAAAGTGTTTGGTTCATTTTTAGAAGATTTTCACATATTATAAGCAAAATAATAATTATCTTTATTGATAATTGTTACATCTTTCTGGAACCATGGTGTTATGGACCATTGAAATCAATCTTTGCAAATGTTAGACCTACTCGAGGGCGAGTAGAACTTAAGTGTGGGGAATTTGATAACGCCTAAAATGAACATGTTTTTAGTAGCGTTATTGTCGGTTTTGTGCATGATATTCGGCTATATTTACTCATAACTGTTGCAAAAGTGCAAAGATGCATATTGTGTATGTATATGTAGCCAGGTATCGCGAATAATGAAGAAATGAAGTTTTTATGCACATTTGGAAGATTCTAAAAGAAGGAAGTTGAGATTGGAAGCTTGTGGACTCAATGATATGGAAGCGTAGTGATTTCTAAGCATCTACAGCAAGGAAAGATCAAGTTTAGCTTTGGAAATCATTAACGTAAGCAAAGAATGAAGCGTAAAGGAGGAAGTCAACGAAAAAGTCAAAATAGCAAAACCCGGCCGATCGCAACCCGCAACCGGATCCGGCCGGGCGATTGGTCAAAACATTAACCGATTCGGTCGGCCAAGAAACCGATCCGGTTTACGCACTACAGTTACACAAATCGCATTTATTGTTGCCTTAACTCCCCATAATCATTGGAGTCCGATCATTTCTTGATATTAACTTGGAGAGAACGTTTTTGGGCAGTTAAGCAAGAGCTTTGGCTATATAAAGGACCTAATACTTGTATACTAAGTGTGACACAACCAAAGAGTTTTAGTTTACACCAAAACTAATACTACCCTTATTATTTCAACCCCAAAAGCTTAGTATTTTTGGAAAACGCCCGGAGCAAGGAGGGAACCATTCTTGTCCATTGTTTCGGTAATTTGAAGTTGTGCGGTGATCCTAGGTGATTGGAGGCGCGTGGTTGCTACAATCCACGATTTCTAATTCTTGTAATCACAAAAGTTTAGGTATTCTATGAACTTTGTTATGGAAATCTATTCTCTTGAATTGTTTGAATTACCTTGTTATGACTTGTGTTTAGATATGATTGTTTTCATGGAGTAGTTTGTGATATACTTGTGTGTTGGAATGTGATTAATCATAATAGTGTTCTCAAAATGTGATGCATGTATATATGATCTTGTTTAAATGAGTTTGTTGGAAAAATACTAGCCTTGGATTGATTTGTCAATAAAACATGTTTTAAGAAAAAGGGCCGAAAGGATTTCTCTTGTGTTTTATTCCAAAAAGTGAAGTGACAAACTTGTATGGGGATATGGTGAGTGACAACCACCATGTTTTGCTTATTAAAACAAGAGTAGGAACATTTTCATCACGAAGGGTCGAAAGATTCGTAAGAACAAATTGAATGAGAACATGTTGCAAACAAATGGAACTTTTATAGGATAATCATTGGGATAAGGACCGAAATGATTACCTAAATATTTTTGTTCTTAGAATGATTTTTACAAACAAATACCATGGTTGGGGAATCATTTGCTTATGATTTGTGCATCATACTAAGAGTATACACCAAACCTTTAGGAACACTATCTATGGTTGATTATAAGACTACACACAAGTATATATTTATATTCTTGATTCATATTTTCACTAGAACACTTATTTGAGGAGGCCTTGACAAGCTTTCTTGTTAGAAACTTTTTAATCAAATCTATTTCAAACAAAAAAATCCCTTGGGACGATCTCGACTTACCAAACTTTGCTATTGCGGACGAGTATACTTGCTCGTATGTGTTAATAGGTTATTCGGTTAATTCGTGATTATAAATTTTTAAAACTTGCACCAACCGAGCACATCATGTACGTACATAGTTCGATACTTTAGAGGTTACCGATCCCCAGTCATTACTGTACATACCTTACAGCTAACAGCTTTTACATTGTCCTACTAAGTTTAACTATCTTATACTAAGTAGAAAGAGACTGGTCACTGTCTGCATTATCATTCTTTTTTCACCTTCTTAGTTTCTGGTTCAGATGCATCACCTTCTTCCTCTGGAAAGAGTTCTTTACGGATCCCTGTAGATGCGCTTGTTCCAGGTTCTTTTTTTTTCTGTTGGGTCGGCGGTGTGTGGTGGTGGAGTGATGGTTTCTGTCAATATTACAGTGGCGGTTTCGGTGGTGGAAGTTGAAGAGGAATTGCCCTCTCCTTCCGTTTCTGGAATACCCGGAAGTGCTGGGACGTGGGTTATTGGTGGCACTGGTTCTGGCTGGTGAAGCTCCAATGCACTGTCAAGGATAAATCTTGCGTTTCCACGACGGCTTCCTATTGCGAAATGCACTTTGAATATGTGCCTTGTTTGCTGAAGGTCTCTGATGATTGCAGGTAGCTCATAGGGATCTGGGTCATGTATATAGCTTAGTATCTCGCTACATGGAGGCAACAGTGAGTTTGCGGCAGGACTGAAGCAAGTGACAGCCATCGTGCCAGTCTTATCAGTTAAAGACGCTTTAAAGCAATAGCTGTATAATTGTAATTTCATGGATATTTAATGTCAGTCGTATGAACAGCCGTGTATGTCTTTTCAATAGTTAATAAATCATTTCATGTGTATAGCTGTAGTTGGGTGGGGGAAACCCTCCATACTGTTGACAGTGTAAATGCGGCATCCCTTCGTTTATTTTTGTGTGGCATGTGCGATACCTGTTGAAATACCATCCTCTTCGTTCATCTATCCAGGTTATGATAGCATCGACTGAGAATTGTTTTTGCTGTTGTGAGTATGAATGAGGGAAGATCTGTTAGTTATTCGCGAAACAACTTTTTTATATGTCATTATATGGGTTTAATAATTACCGGATGTGCTTCAGGATTCAGTTCTAGCAATGCAGCAATGGTCATCGAACGTTGTGCTTGCTGTCCTGTTGATGCCGTGCCTTCAATCAAGGGTAGCAGTAGCGTTGGGTTTGGACCCAGGAATCCGGGAGCCCTACCATAAGGGGATAAGCATAAGGTTATTTGATTATGGTTAAAGTTAGGCTCAAGTAACTTTTTTCTCGTGACTCACATTTCTCTTATTTGATATGCTTCGAGAATCATTGGGTTTAGGTAGTAAGTAGTAGCCGGAGTTGCTGACAGTTGAAGCCCGTCTGTTTACATGGGCTTTGTTAGATATTGGTACCGATAACATCAAGATAATTTTTGGTTCCGCAGTTGTCATTTACCTGCAAATCGCTTGGCCCAGCATGAGCTTACAGCAATTATGATCGGTTGTTGCATTCCTGATAGTAAGTTGACCTCAAATCCCACAGCCGCCTCATTCCAAAGGCTAAATACTATGCTGTTGCCGCTGTGAATTTCTAGGGGTGTTAGTTTGTTATTATCTATAGTTGCTTGTGGGTAAATAAGGATCTGTTTAGACGTACCTTAGATTTTTTATTGTTACGTTTCGGTGAGAGATCATGTTCGTAGTTGTATCTCCAAACTCCCTTATGTCGCTGACATTACACACAATTCCAATGTAGTATGTATATCATGGTAAGTATAGGCAGTTATATGAATGAATGTTTTTTGTATTAGTGGTCGTTACCTGTAAGTACAGAGTCCCTGTTTTCCATACGCGCAGCTACTTCGTTGTAAGGAACGAAACTAAAATAGTGTTGTGGAAAGCGGTCTTCTTGAATTTCAGTTACTTTCGTATACTTGCCGAACAACAATGTTAGGTTGTTATTAACCGTTTGTTGCCAATGTTCTGTTCTCTTGCAGCCATATCCTTCTATGCGATAGCAGTTGTTTATTTCAATTTTTGTGTCAAATAGTTTCATATCCCATAACTGCACATTCGCCTGAATTGCACCACCCTGCAATTGTATTTCAATATATTGTTGAAAATTGTTTTATTATGTGGTTCTAGTAAGCTGTAAATATGCAGTGGTATTGTTATGTCAAACCTTTTTGTCAAGTAACATGTAGCACAACCCGGTTGGGTTAGGATCCGGTACATTCCTAGAATTCCACCGGCGGTAAACTTTCACGCGAAGCGGCTTTGCTATGTCTGCTGGTGTCAGGTTCATGAGGTCAGTTTCTTCTTCCTCTACCATTATAGCTTTACCTTTGTCTTCTTATCGGGATTCCATAGCCGCAGTCAGTGTTGGAGAAGGTTCAGGTGAGCATTGTTGGGTGAGCCGATCCTCTACGGATGACCTGGAGATCAGGTTTCCTCGAGGGTGCCTTACCCTTTCCTTTTTCGTGCCTCGTTCTCAGAATCGTTGGTTTCATTTCTCCACTCGCTTCCGTAATGAGGGTCTCAGGAGTTTTGTCAGACATATCTCTGGACATAGAGTAGAGCGTTAATACAGTTAAGAAATGTCAATACAAAAGTATGTTATGTTAAAGGTGGTATTTGAATGTGGGAAAAATAATGGTGATCCAAGAATAATGATCTGATATGTGACCGGTCCTGGTATGTATGCATTGGTTAAGATGCATTGACATTACATGTACTAATGACAGTGATTAACATATGCAATGCAAGTATACGAGTTTTTTGTAAAATGCATCTTTTTCTTTTGCCCTAGTGTTGCTAATGCTAATGTAAACCTGTTGTGTCTTGATCCTGTTTAAGAAGTCCCTGTAAACAGTGTTCTTGGTAACGGTGTTGGATTGGCTCTCTGTGTCCGTGATGATCATCTTCAAACATGATGGTGACGTCGCTCTTGACAGTTCAACGTATAACTGACCGTGTCCAAATATTGGTTCTGGTAAATAGATGCCTATCTTCTTCAATGACTGTCCCTGGGTTTTATCGATCGTCATGGCATAGCACACTTTGACCGGGAACTGTTTCCTTTTAAATATGAATGAAAGCTTTTCATCCTTGATGCCGAGTACTATCCGGGGTAGAAAGACTTTCTGATTCTTCCTTGTACCAGTGATGATCTTTACTTCTAGAACTTTTGTAAGCAGTTGCGTGACGATCATGCGGGTACCATTGCAAAGTCCTCCAGCTGGGTTCAAGTTACGTAATAACATTACAGGGGTGCCTATTTTCAGTTGGAGCTGGTGTGGCGGTAGTCCTATTGGATTGATAGTGTTCAGATATTCTGTTGGATATAGTAGTTCCGTTGAGCCGCCGTCATTTCCGGCAGGGACCGCGTGGTCTATACTTTTGTATGTGTGTGTCCTTTCGGGGATCTTTTCTAAGACAGATGCATTTATAAGATCAGCGGTTTCATTTTTGGGACACACAATGGCTTTTTCTTGGAGGTTATCTGCAGTGGGATGTTGCAATGTCATGTTGTCGTAGATAAAATCTACGAGCTACTATTTCCCACGCTCGTTATCTGGTAATCGAAACCTATCTGGGATTTGGATCCATGACGCGTTCTCAGGGTCTGTAGAGTCGGGTGTCCCTGCATAGCCGTCGCCTATGTCAAGCAACCACTTGGAAAATATGTTAATTTCATCCTTTTCTGATTGAGACATTCCTGGCCTTTCTAGCCTCTTATTTTTTTGCAACACGAATACTCTAAAATGTTGCCATAGGTAAGATTTTGATATTGATGACGCTATTATTTCAGTCTTAGGCGCACCTTTCTTAACTGGCAATGTCTATCTAAAATCGCCTCCAAACATTAACGATTTACCGCCAAATGGTTTTTTGGAATATCACAGATATCACACAACGTCCTATCCAGTGTCTCGAAACATTTACGGTCATTCATTGGTGCCTCGTCCCAAATCACCACGTCTGTTTGCTTCAGCAAGTTTCCCAATTGAGTATTTTTCTTTATGTTACATACAGACTCATCTGTGAGAGCAAACGGAACCTTGAACCTTGAATGAGCAGTCCTACCGGCACGCAACAGCAAAGAAGCAATTCCCGAAGAGGCAACAGCAAGCACGATTTTGGCGTACGACCTAAAGGTTGTTATTATAGTCTTCCATAAGAAAGTTTTCCCTGTGTCGCCGTGACCATATACAAAGACCAGTTCTTGACGACCTACCTCTTAACTGTGCATAACCGTTTCGAATATTGCCTTCTGTTCTTGATTTAATTGGGGTTTGAGCATGTCCCTTTCTCTTGACTCCGCGCGGTTGTAACATTTTTCTTCCATTATAGCCTTGTTGTTTAGTATGTTTAACAGTTCTTTAGACGGTAGTGGGAGACCGAATTCTTCCAAGGACTTGTCGTGGTGTGACAAACTTGACTGGAGCTCGTATAGTACGCCTGCTTTCAGTTCGGGTTCATTCACATGTAATAGGTGTACGCCAAAGAGCTCGGACAACGTCCTTGGAATGTCATCAGACATTTGTTTACAGAATGTGTCCCACAGCATGACCGGGTCCGTTACGTCGCAGAAGAGTAGGATCTGTACGAACAATGGGCGCATCTATGATGCTGATGTAGTGACTGCAGCCACTTCTAGCGCTATAGACCACTCCTGATCATCTTTTAGTAAACCCATAGCCTCCGTTGCTGCCCTGTTAGTTGGATACAGGATACCATTAACTGTCCGTATATCAGGGAATGAGGTGCAGCCTACTTGATGGCACAGAAGTAGTCGTTGATAGAAAAGGTCGCCTGAACTCGGATGGACATATGTAAACCTGTCGATGGACGGTTTATTAAGATAGGCTCTTGGAAACCACTCCATATCTTTCTTTGACCAGACAAATTCAGACGGAAATTTTAAGTATGTTAAATGCCTACCTACGATAGATGAAGCATTGAAATCTAACCACCCCGTGACCGTTGTTCAAGCACTTACTGGATCCTATGGCCGGCCTTGAATGTAACACGCTGCATGTTTTCCAAATGCACTGCACGTATTTGCACCGCTGGTTCCCTAAAATGAATGTCAAAACCAAAAATACGCCAAAGACGCTTCATGTGGCCCTATGTACCGGGCATCGACAAAGTTCTTTATCTCATCTATAACCTCTGGTACACCGGATGGAGGTTACTGATGTGGTTCGGATGAAGGCCCTAAACCTGCCAATGGCCTACTTTTCCTGGTTATCCTTGCAACGATTTTATCAGTTCCCTTCGAAATGTATTTGAAAAGGTATTTTATGAGTATAGTCCAACTACAGCACTCGAAATTGATATGGGCGTAGAACCGCATACATAAGAGTAGATTGTAAGGCACCACATAACCGTTGTCTAATTGCATATTCTCGCATGTTGCTTCGAATTCCCTATCCCTCCGGCGGGAATGGACATAGCCAGAGTCATCTATATATGTGTTGGCACAGTATTCTTTAGGATAGTGTTTTTTTCATGTTTGCCGATCACGCATACACGGAGCATTTAGAAACGGCAGACCACATGGGCCGTGCATCATGAGTTCCACGACCACTCTAAATGCTTCAGGTTTTGTGTGTTCATCTGGTAGCTCCGCAGAAATGAACATATCAACATCCGTTGGATTTGTTACTTTTGAAGAGGCATCATTCCAAAACAGCAAATGAAAATGAGGCAGGCCCCGCTTCTGAAACTCGATCGTGTACAATACTGAAAAAAAAGGTTTGAATTACTACGACAATATTAAATGTACCCGGAAAGGGAAGATGGTTATATATAAACTAAGAGAAAAGGGAAAAGAGCGATTTGTTGAATGATATCCCCTAACACTAACCTGCTGCAATAGCACCTAGGACTTTCTTCTCACGTACAAATTTAACTAATCACTGAACGTTCAAACACACGATAAACAACATCTGGCCTGTCAGCGGCAGTCAGGTGTGGAAACTCCGCCATGTAATCTTCGATCTCAGGCCATTTAACGTTGCACGTGAAAGTGACGAAAAATGTTGGATTCCCATGGACTCTGCATATGGCTAATGCATCGAGATAGTGACTATACATATACCTCGTACCCCCGGTGAATGATGCAGGCAGTTTAATCCTAGAACCTACATCAGAACCATCATGATCCCCCTTGCTACAACATCATATAGACCGCTCAAGTAGTCACCCCGTATATCTGCCTGATTTTTACGGACAAAGTCCATTCGATATTGTTCAATAGCACGATGCTTGATAACGACGTATTGCTGGAACAGGCGCCCCCCTCGTGTAAGTAATGTGTACCGATCATAACGGTCATGTAATAAATACGAATGATAGGCATTCATAAACATGCTTTTATCAATTTCATTCTCCACACCAGCAACAGTTCGAAGTGTCAAGCCTGTGTGATACCCCTCTTCACCATATACAAATAACAACGGGAATTCCAAGGACATGTAGCAAGGATGGAGCTTGTTGATTCGTTGAGGTTACCCGGAATGCAATTCGAGAATGACATCAAACTCGGTTAATGTTTCCGGGCCCGATTCAAAGACTATGGCTCTAATGTTATCTGCTGTTGGCAATTCATGCCTCGCTGAACCAACAATGCCGAAAAGAGATACTTTGAAATCAGGGACGGCTGCATCCTGCAATTTATCTCATGCCGTCCTGAATAGTTGGACTAAAGCGTTGTTATGATCTAGGAAATGTATAAGCCCTTCAAAAATATTTCGATCAAACAACGCTTCCGCATCTCTACCAAAATTAGCCAATCTGTTGTCAACTTCATGGTCCATGTCATAAATATATAACTGAAGAAACCTGGGATCTTCACCCTCAACAGGGCACATACGACCGATCCTGTGATATATGTGGCCGGAAACCTTGAAACATACGGCCCTCTTCCAGTATTGATTGTGTCATCTACGGGCGCTCCTAAAGATGTCACTACAAACATTTGGTTGAAGCCACGGATATTGGCCAGAAACCATGGGTCTTCAAATAAACCTTGTATGTACTGCGGATAATCACGTGGTATGAAAAACCGGACTTGACCTCCCATACAACACCTATTGTACAACGGACCGGATGAATGGGTAGAATGAGTGAGCCGTTCTTTATACCAAAACCGCGCATGACACTTTCTACAGATGCAGCCACATGACCCAAACCTTTCATATTGCTACGGTGCACCTATATTATACTGAGCCGTTCTACAATGAAGGTGACCAGCCAAAAGCATAACGATAAATTAACATATAGTGGCTGAAACAACGGCTGTAACCAATACCTCTAGCTAAGGGGGGGCCTTGTATATGCGTTGGATGCAGTATTGCGTGCGCCTGGGGCCACATTATCCGGAGAGGTGTTAGGTAACCCTGTTGAAGCTCCTGTGCCGGCAAAGGTAAAATATTGTTTAGCAACAACATCAATACAGGATTCCAATGACAGAAAATGTAAATCCATAGGGTGGCAAAATTAAATGTTTGTGTACCTTTTCCACGATAGGATGTCCGTGAACCTCCGGCAGCTGAACTGGCCATAGTGGGAGGCTACGACAGCCATCCTCTGTTGGAAGTAGTCTCCCCTCATGCCTAGGCAACGACACATGGAGAGACCCAGCTGCATTGATGTAAAAGGCATACGATAGTTTTGGAATCAATGGCCAACACATGACGTACCCTAACAACCAACAACACTGGTCCGAACCCAGCTGACTTACAGTTGTCAAGGGATGTTGCCGTGTCATCAAGCGGATCCTGGCCCAAGGAAGGCACCATAGTAGGCGTTGAAGGCCCTGCATTGCTTGATAGTGTTTGGTGACGTGTAAAAATCGGCATCACACCTGCCATATCAAAATCCAAGTATATAACCATGAATATATGTAAACCGATAGTGCCTAAGAACAACAATCAACAGAATAATATATATTCTACATACGTCGACGAACCGATGACCGTGTAAAGGGAACATAAGGTGAGTGGCCATACCCGATCCCTTAATCGGACGTAGCACCTGCAGAAAACAAATATAATGGATAAGCGGACGTTAACATGTCAACAAACGTGTGTTACATAATGTCAGACTTATAGCTCATTGAAAAAAACCTCTGCACGTGGCTGTCCTTCGCCTTTTCATGCTTGGTGCCCCCACCAACTGATACACATTGAAATACGGCATTGGCATTAGAAACGTCATCCATTATAACCGGGGTAACCGTTACAGCTTCAGAATCTAAATTGAATGGGCCCGAACCTACGCAGAAGTACAATAACAGGATAACGCATTTGACCAAGGACATGAAGAACACAAAATTACATGTACCATGAGCAACAAAGCGTACCTAGAACTGGCAACCCAATAGAAGGACTTTGGACGCCTACCGTTCCTATGACAAAACCAACAAATGACTACACACCGAAAATAATAAAACACCAAAATGGAATGTAAAACGAAAGAGAAACGAACAAAACATCAACCCTTACCATCGTCGCTGAAACGCGCTTTCTTGGCCTGCGTTCTGCTATCATCTACATGAGGCGCACGAAAGGTTCTTTTACTACAAGAGAAACCACTCACTGGTGGCACATGCCATTAAGCCACTTCCTGAGGCAAACGATTGGCGGACACCGTGTCCGCAACAATGGTTCGAACAGGACATGCATCGGACTCAACTATAACATGGACCTCATCACTTGTACCATGACCAACTGTACCTCGTAGGCCACGACCCGAAACCGATGTTCCAATACCACCCATACCATTACCAGGAACACTGATACTTATTCCTAAACAATCTTTCCTAGGAACAGTTTTTCTTTTCGTTTTCATGCTGAGGAAAAACAATGCAAGTGAAAATGCAACAAAACGAAAAGGAACAAAGCAAACACAGAATGGATATCCGTTTAACAACTTTTGGACAATGATCAAGACAATAGCATAAAAATGTCAGTAACAACCTAAAAAAATGGATAAACACTGGAAAAAAACACACCACATACATATACACAAACAATAACAACAAAGAACCATATCCTAAAGGCATGACAACACGTAACAACTCCATGAAACATGCTAAACCTAAAACCAACACCCCATGCAACATCCACATGTAATATCAAACAAACATGAAGCGCAAACAACATGCAATAGATATAAACTAACGAAAAGAAATGTCAACAATGGAGATCTGCATGACCTACCTAACACAGGATAGCGAGGTTTCTTCTATGGGAAGAAAGTATACCAAGCGTCAAAGCAAATGACACTATAACTGAGACCTATGAGAAGCAAATGGATCCAAAAATGGGCTAATGTACGGACCAACACTTTAGGCGGCCCACAACAAAACGAATAAAAAACGCCCCGAATAAAATAGTATAGTTTTTTAGACCGCTCAGCCATTAGGTTATATATAAATATGAATCATGAATCATCGATCATATCTTCCTTGTAAGCATACACCATTCTCATACTTTAAAAACAGACAATTGAGATTTTATCTAAATCTCTATTTCTATTTAAATGACTTATTCATCTGGAGTTTTGGTACAAAACATGAAGATTTCATCACCTATTGGATTAAATTCGTGTGGGTTTTGTTCTACCGATTTAGTTACCGAAAGGATCTGATGCTCCAGTACCTCTACCAACACCCGGGTGCCAAGTATGTGTAGATGCCTACGTTGAACATACTACTGTACATTTTCTCATGAACATGTAAAATTAAATAAACTGGTTTTATTTAGAGTTACATGCATGTTACGCCCATATAATGAAGTGTTGTGGAATTGAACATGATTGGGTAAAAGTAAAATATGATAAACATACTTTCTGAGATGTACCGGTATGATAAACATGGTCATTTATGTACCAATATGCTAAACCAAAGTTCAAATTTTGTACAATAATGGGTAATTCTTCACAGCTTCATCTCTTGCATCTGCATCGTTAGTCCTTTATACTAAGAGCCATTAGTAAATAACTTGTATATAATTTGAACTTTGGTTTAGCATATTGTTACATAAATGACTATGTTTATCATATTGATACATCTGAGAAAGCATGTTTATCATTTTTAACTTTTACCCTTTATATTTTTCATGAAAGAGTCTGCTAACAGATATGTCAAATCATGAAACTCTTTAGCCAATTTTGTTGCACCACGTTCACTGGCTGCTATCCCCCAATGATTCCATAAAGTATTTTTGTGTACCCGGGATGAGATTTTTTCCTTTTTCTGCCTTAGTGCAACCAGTTGGACCGAGACAAAACCTCTTGGTTGACCATAAATTGCATGATCTACGCTGATGAAAGCCTTCCATATCAATGCAGAAACCAACTGTACCTTAGACAATTGATGGGTGCTACGTTTTCCTGTGAGCTTAACCTTGGCTTTCTTATTTGATATTGCACTCTCAGTGAATGAAAGTTTCTTTGTGACACGAACGTCATCGCTTACTAGGTCGAAAAATCCTGCCTCAATGAATGGTAAACCTTGAGCGGGAAACAATGAGGATGATGTGAAATCGACCACACTCGGTTCGACGTCGGTATCTCTTTGACTCAAAGTAGCCCACTAATTAAGGAAATTGTTCATAGTAGAGGCATCACAAATCCTATGTGCCATACTTACACCGAGCGCTAAACCTCCACATTTTAACATGGTGATTTGAGTGGCAAGCATGACATCGTTTATTTGATTTGTGACACGACATTTGGAGGGAATGAACTCGTTGATGAACATGGGATCCATTTTGGGATCAAGAATTTCTTGAATTGTGATATCAGCCTGGGCTTCTATAAATTCAACACCTTGGTCGTTGTAATCAACAGTGTGCATGTGGCTGCTCCATTTATCTGTTAAACATTGAAACCCGTAGGTATAACTTTATTAATGACCATTATTTATAATGGTAAAACCCTAATTTCCAAAACCCATAAACTGGGCTTGGGCCTAATTATCCACTAATACTCCCCCGCAGTTCGAGCGGCGAAATCGCGAAAGATCGAACTGGAGTAGTAAACTAAGAAAGCAAAATAAAACAATAACTAAAATAAAACAGGATAACCCATAGTATCCCATATTCTAATTTTATTTTTATTTTTATTTTTTTTTTACGGATAACCAAAGTATCCCAAACAGCCGTCTCGGGAATAAGGGTGGTGGCATTCGAGCTCGGTTTCATGCGGTTTGAAGCCATACCGCACGGGCACACCATTGCCACTAGTGCGGTATGAATCGGTGTGGCATGGAGATCGGTATATCATGCTGATTTGGTATAGAGAGATAGCCAAAAGAAAGCTAACAAATTACATGAAGCCTTTCTACCCTTAGAGTGAGGTATGAGATTGGTATGATTGCCACTAGAAAACTATGGTGAGGTATGAGTGAGGTATGAGATTAGGTGGAATGATATTATTGGTGGCTGGTGAGGTATGGTGAGGCATGAATGCCACCACCCTAAGAACCCTAGATTCGACACCAACAAAAGTCTTCTCGGGAATAAGAACCCTAGATTCGACACCAACAAAAGTCATCTCGGAAATAAGAACCCTAGATTCGACACCAACAAAAATAGTCTCGGGAATTAATACCCTGGATTCGACATAAAACAAAAACAAACAATTAAATAACTATTTTTTTTATTGTTTAAACTTTAAATAATAAAAATCTGAAAATAGAGAAACATAAGTAAAATCCACACGTCACAAATTTCTCTTTCTCTTTCCATTTGAATTCAACCCGACCCAGTTCAATTCTCTCATCTCACCATTGGACATCAATGATGACTGATGATAGTCTTGGCAACATCTGATGAAGACAAAGTGACCAGAGAACGAAAACAATGAAATAGTAGACGTTAAATTTGTTTGTTAACCAAAGAACAAACACCTATTTTGTAAAGATTCGTTATCACATACAGAAACACTTAGGGTTGGATTATTTATTTTTTATTTTTATTTTGTACGGGAAAAGAAAGAAGAAGAGTCTTAGGGTTTGACAGGGTGGTTTAGGGGAGGTGGCTCAACATAGCCACCTAGGTATGAGGATTAGACCTGCTCTGATACCATGTTAGACATTGAAACCCCGTAGGTATAACTTTATTAATGACCATTATTTATAATGGTTAAACCCTAATTCCTAAAACCCACAAACCGGGATTGTGCCTAATTATCCACCAATATTATCTACCAGCTAAAGGGTAAAAAAGTGGTAACGTTTTCTCCATTGACTCCTCGAGCTTTTTGACAAACATTGGGTTATAGTGTGTATTAGGAGGGGAAAAAAGAACAAAGAGGTAAATTCATGTTGGGAGCAAACTCATCAATGATGCTTATTTTATAGCAACGCTGATTAAGTGAAGTTGAAACCGAGGGTGTAATCAATTTTCTTGAGTGGATTTCAATCTTCATTGCCGTAATCATTTTTCCTCCATGTAATTTCATAGATGAAGCAAAGGGAATTGGCGTATGAATGTAAGGCCCGAAAGATATTGTCATCTAGAAGATGGCTATAAAAAATAGAGCATAAGTTTAGTTTGTTATTCTTCTCATTAGGTTTTGTGTTAGCTTTTATAATGTACTATGAATTAAGTTGTAATTTTCACATTTATATGATCATAACGAACTACACAGGGGCGGAGCTACAAAAATTTGCTTAAGGGGCCACGTTTTAATAATTTTTGGAACTTACACTACAAATTGGTAATTGGGAAAATTTACACTACAATTTTCTCGCTAGGGGGCACGTGACCCTTGTGACCCCTCCTTGTCTCCGCCCCTGGAACTACAGTGTTACAGTAACAACATATTCAACAAATAACACCTTCACTATCCTTGGGGCGGGGCATCAGCGTGCTTAAACTTTCCTATGCTTAAGTTTCAGCAAACCTACAAATAGGATGTAACATTACATTAAGCATTATGTTTTCATGTTAGAAACGCAACATTCATCCGTGAAAATGACTGGAACCTGAAATTACTGTGGGAGGGTCGGGTTTAATCTAGTTTTATTTCTCACCAAAAAATTTACGACGTTGCGAATTCTGTTATTACTTATTAGTTTCACATTTCCATCTTGTAGTTGATATGTATATGTTGTATTGCATTCAAGTGATTCAACATTATAAAAGGGTGGGTTCATGATTCAACATTGGACCGTACCCTAGATAAGATGTCGGGGTGGGTTCATTCCTAAAGTTATTCCAAAATTATAAAAGGGTGAAAGACTTGAAATTTGTTCAACCAAACCATGTGTCATGTGGGATATATATGTAGCTCAGCCTTTACTTTCATAGAAGTCGATAGTTTTTGCCTAGCGGTAAGAAAGTGTAGATATTAACGTGTTCTTCCTTGTAAGAGGTTGAAGGTTTAATTTCACCTGAGACAAAGATGATGTAGGGACGACCGCGGATTCTAAGTCATCGAGTGCATAATTTATTTTACGAGTATAAAAGAAACAAAAAAAAAGAACTGACATGTATTTCTTTTGAAATATTAGTGGACTAACTAAACAAGACAAGTATTTGTGCGACACATAATTTCGGGACCAAGTTCATTTCAGAGAAATCGAGATTTTATCCTTCGAGTTCTCGTAAACCCTCTGATCCGCCATTGGTGTATGATGTGTGTGGGGTTGAATTAAAAAAACTCTATTTTGTAGTCTTATTAGTTTATTTATCCTATGGCTAAACTTTTATACAAGCTTTTAAGTTTCTAGATAATCAATATAGATGGACTTATGAAAGATATGCTATTAAATTTAGACAGGCAAATAAACTTAAATAAACACGGAGAAGGGCCAAAAGTGGAGGCGGTTTGTGGTATGCATAACCAGAAACATAAATCCTTGTACATATATGTAGAAAAATAAAATACAAAAAGCTAAACAAAAAGAAATATAGGAAACTGTTTGTTTTATTATTATTTTTGAAGTGCCAGTAAAAGAAATTGCACATTAACATTGCATTCACTCAGGACTCGTTTGGTTTGCAGAATGTTTTTGACGGAATTGAAATCTGTTTAAGGAATTAGAATGTGAAGGAATGGAATGTTAGAATTGAAATCCTTAGGATTTAAAATCTGACGGAATTGAAATTGCAAATACTAAGCATGTTTGGTTGGAAAAATGAAATGAGAAAAAACAATTATATTAAAATATTTAAAATTTATTTTTTTTTTAAATTAATAAATTAAATATTATTTAATACATAAATTACTTATCAAATTATATTAATAAATTTTTAAATAATATTATACAAACTAATATATTAAATAAATATTTTTTATATAAAATACAATTGTATTTTTTAAAGTAAAAATTAAAAAAGTAATCTATAAATAAATTATATTGAATTTTAAATAAATAATAATTTTTAAATACAATAATAATAATTTTTTTTAAATAAATTATAACTTATATGCAACTTTAAATAAATAACAATTTTTAAATCTTAATAACGTGGTAGTTTATAAAAAATATTAATAATAACAATAATAATTAAATGATCGTTTATAATAAAAATTAGGGTTGAGCAAAACAAACCGAAAAAACCAAAACCGAGTCGAAAACCGAAAAAACCGAACAGAAAAAATCGACCGAAACAAAAAACCGATGGTTCGGCTTCTACTTTTTTAAAAACCGAAAAATGCGGTTTGGTTTCGGTTTTCGTCCAAAAACCAAACCGCAAAAACTGAACCGAACCGAACCGAACCGGTTTTATTATATAATAACATCTAATTAATATAATATAATTATATAACTAAATAAATCAAATTTATAAATTCATATTTATTTTGTGAGTGGATTTATAATATATTTATCTTAAAGTTTATATTTATATGTGGGTTTATAGTGTCGGGTGTTTTGTGTGAATATATCAATAAGAATTCAATAATGATTATACTACGTGTATGTTCACTTGTATGTGTATGTGTCATTTATATGTTTGTAATTGTAGAATTATGCAATAAACATTATTATGCTTAAATTGAAAAAAAGTAAAAAAGAATAACTAATTTTGTACGTAAAACAAGTTTGTTGGTATAATTTGGCCATACCCAAATATTAACGGTTAGACAACGAAAAAACAGAAAAACCGAACCGAAACCGATAATAAACCAAAAAAATGGAACCTCCACAAACCGAACGGTTTCGGTTTTGGGTTCTCAAAAAACCGAACATTATGGTTCGGTTTTGGTTTTAGCCAAAAACCGACCCAAACCGAACCGTGCACACCCCTAATTACATAATTGGTCCTTGTGGTTTGTCGAATCTTGGGTAAAATGTCCCTGTGTTTTTTTTTTGACGGGTCATGTCCTCGTGGTTTTCTCTTTTTACGGATCATATCCAAATACCTAACATCTGTTAAAAAAGGACTAACGGGGTAATTTGTGATTCACTTGAAGGGCCGAAAGAGTATTAAAGCAATTCTTCTCATTTATTCCCACCTAAACACACCACACACTCTGTTTTTACATAAACCCTAAGTTATTATCATTCTAACACAATTGTAATCAGTAAAGTGCACCACACAACACACATTAGCCATTCTAAGATGGGTGATCCACAAAAATGCTCATTCCGACCACCAGGAACTGTGTTTGATCCATCAACTGAATATGGTACGTGTTTTTATGTTTCATCCATCAACTGAAAATTGATCAATTTTGACCTGTTAAATGTTAATTGAAGCAATGCATTGATTCATTTTATTGTATCTTTGTACAGGAACGAAGAACCATAATCTTTTCACATTGGAGATAAACCATGGTGGTTTTTTCACTATGGGGTTTGGAAAACGTTACTTAAATGGTAAGATAAATTGGTTTGATTGGGTTGATGCTGATCAATGGTCTATTTTAGAACTTAGTGACATGCTACGATTGTTAGGTTATAAAGAAGAAGTCATGTTTTATCATTTTAGAATCCCTAACACTAGTTTTGATGATGGCCTTAGACCCTTAGTAACAGACAGTGATGTAAGAGACATGATAAATCATATAGGAACATTGAAGGTTATTGAGGTGTTCATTGAGCTTTGGTTGACAGTTTTCCCTGAACCCCTCTCACAAGTTGAAACTAAGACCAAAAGTGTTGAAGTGGTTGTGACAGAACCTTTGACTTAAACACCTAAGACCAAAAGTGTTGAATTGGTAGTGAAAGAACCTTGGTCAAAGAGTATGAAGAAGTTGCCCATTAGGAAAAAATCTTTGAGTAAAACATATAAGAAAAAGTTTGTTAAAAAACTGTCTAAGAAAGCATTAGAAAATAAAATGTCATTGTTTGAGGAGTGGCATGGGACTGAATACATAGAGAATGACAATGTTGAGGATAATGTTGTCATAAGTTCTCCAAAACCATTGCCTGCTGAGACTGAATGTAGAAATGATAAGACTGAAATGGGTAGACCAAGTGGTGAAATGGGTCAACCAAGTGAGACTGAAATGGGTCAATCTGGTAGGATGAAGAAAGATGGCAAGAGGAGTACTGAACTGGAAGATGATGTATTCATAGATCAGGATAACAATATAGAGGATGTTGCTGTTGATATGGATGATTTTAGGGAGAATTATCTTAGGAATGCTAGGTCTGCAGTAGAAGATGAGCCAGAAGAAGAAGATGTGGACCTACATGAATTTGATAGTGCATCTGACTGTGATGGGGATCTTGAAGCAGATAGAAATAGAGCTTTGAGAAAGTTGGAAAAATGCGTGAAACAAGGTATGGTTTCACCTGGAAACTTTTATGTTGGTGAAAAGTTTGGATCTAAGTGGCTTGTATTAGAAAGGGTATCTAAGATAGCTGTTGAGCAAAGGAGGCAGTTACATGTTGTTAAAAATGACAAATTAGGGTTAGAGTCATATGTAAGGGTCAAACACCAAAATTTAAACCCTTTCCTGATTCAGGCCCAAATGAGGATGTAAGTGGTTCTGGGCTTTTTGAGAAAGCAAGTGGTTCTGGGCCTATTGAGAAAGCAAGTGGTTCTGGGCCTGCTGATGGGCCAATAGTCAATGATGAACATAGCTGCCAGTGGAAGTTATTAGTTTCTAAGGGTGCCCAAGATGAGACTTAGAGGGTTAAGACTTTTGATGACACCCATTCGTGCCTTCAATCTAGGGTAGTTAAAAAGTATACATCCACTTTCTTATCAAAAGATGTTGTAGATGCCATTGTTCCTAACCCCAACATTCCAACTTCTGCCCTTAGAGATCAACTCCAAAAAAAGTATCAAATGAGTTTTTCAAAAATGAAAACCTATAGAGCTAGAGTAATAACAAAGGATAAGGTAACTGGTGATTATGGTGAGCAGATCACGATTTAAAAGATTATATCTTAGAACTGAAAAGGATCAATCCGGATACAAGCTGTGAAACTAGAGTTGGAAAACCGGATGATCCAAAGAATAAGTATAGACAGTTTAAGAGGATATATGTATGTTTAGGAGCACTAAACAAAGGGTTTAAAGCTGGAAATAGAGATCTGTTGGGTCTTGATGGGTGTTTTTATGTACGGACCATGGCACGGTCAAATATTAACTGCATGGGTGTGGATGCAAAAATGGAACCTATCCGTTGCTTATCTGTTGTGGAAGCGAGAATCAAAAGAATCTTGGACTTGGTTTCTTGATTACTTGGGTGATGATCTGGACTTGCAATCAAATTCCAACTTTACATTCATATCAGATAGGCAAAAGGTAAGTGTTATACTTTTTCAACTTTCAACTGCCTATTAAATGCATTCACTTATTAAATGCATTCACTTATTGACTTTTTCTAAGTTTATAGGGGATAATACCAGCTATTAAGGAAATGTTTCCTAGTGCTGAACATAGATACTGCTTAAAGCATATCTATGACAACATGAAACTTGTGCTGAGGGACAGTTATACAAGGATTGTTTATGGAAATGTGCTACATCAACAACCATTCTAGTTTTCAACAAGAACATGGAAGAGCTGAAGAAAATTTGTAAAGATGCATATATTTGGTTGAATAAAATCCCCCCAATGCACTTGTCTAAATCACATTTCTCAGGTAACTTTATTTGACTTTTTATCATTGGTTGCTTACATTTGATTTGAATTTTTAACATGTACTGGTTTGGTTAGACTTTTTAATATGCTAAACTAGAATACTTTATAATGTCAGGGAGAGCACATTGTGATGTGCTACTCAACAATATGTGTGAGGTTCTGAATAGGCAATTGCTAGATGCTAGAGACAAGCCCATAATCACTTGTTTAGAGTATATTAGGGAATACCTAATGAAGAAGATTGTCAATGTTCAAAGGCTAATTGCAAAATCTGATGGACCTCTGACCTCTTACACCCAATGCAACAAGACTATTTACTGCAATCAAGGAAGAAGCTTCACAATATAAGGTTCACTGTTTAGCTGTCTACACTTTAAGTTTAAATGTAGTATATTGCTTGCAACATTCTGATTAATGTATATGTTTATTTGTTTTCCAACTTCTTATTAGGTGGTTTGGAATGGGGAGGATAAATATCAATGTACTGGACCTTTCCAAGATCAATGTGTAGTTGATATGAAGCTGAAGAGGTGTTCTTGTAGGAGATGGGAGTTAACAGGCATGCCTTGCAAGCATGTTGTTGCTGCTATTAATGATATGGGGAACAATGGCATGGAAGTTGGTTTACCAGAAGCCTGGGTACACTCTTGTTATTGGCTCAGAACATAGGAGAAGGTATATAGCTTCAAAATCCATCCTCTTGATGGTCCATGGTATTGGCCTAAACATAAGGCTCCAATCACCTTGCTTCCACCAAAGTATCACCCTCAAGTTGGCAGACCAGCTAAAAAAAGGAGGAAGAGTGCTACTGAACTGGAAGAAATGGTGAAGGGTGTAAGGTTGGCTGAAATCGGCAAAACCTGTTAGGTATGTCTTATGCAAGCAATTAGGACACAACAAAGGGTCTTGTAAAGGTCAAAAGATGGGACCAAAACCAAATGATGAAAAGAAGAAAAGGAAAATAGCTGCTAGTACACAGACTCCTCTAAGCAGTCAGACTCCTTCAATTACTCATACACCAAGTACTCAACCTCCTTCAACACCTAGAAGACCATCAAAGGGTATTGTCATCAGGGACTCCCCATCTGCCAATACAAGATCAACAAGTCAACTTGCTGTGTGTGCAGGCAAGGGTAAAGAAAAGGTTGTGTAGCCTTAGTAAACTGTATTTGTATTTTGTCATCAAACTCATGTTATGTTAGGTAAACTGTATTTGTATGGGTTATGTCTTAGGTATGGTCCAAATGATGTATGGGTTATGTCTTAGGCAAGGGTAAAGACATGTATTTTGTGATCAAACTATTCCACCTTACGGTAACCACTCAAGTTTCCAGGTTATGGTAACTTTATTTTGACATCAAATTGTTACAGGTTGTGTCTTTATGTGACATTCATTTTTACATTCATTTTGTCTTAGAATTGTGTATTTCTTTGACATGTATGGCTTGTTTGGGTTATGCCTTTTGTGTTAGACTTGTGTATTTCAATTTCACACTTTCATTATAGTGCTGCTATTCAATATGTTGACTTTTTATTTCTTTGACTTACATTGCAAATACAGTTTTCATAACACTTTTAACCATTACACCAACATAAACACAAACACTTTTAACCATTAACCCATAATATAACATTACATACCATATCAGATTCATTGACCAAAACAACTTACAATGGGACCAAAACATAAACCATACCAGTTTCTAAACCACCCAAACCTACCCATTTTACATTACACTTTAATTCATCAGATAAGCAACAAAAAAAACCCAACTAACACCTAAAATCCACTTCAACCTTTGAACTTTACTTGCTTGTTCATTCACTCTTGCTTGAAGCTCATTAGATCTTTCTCGTAGTTCATTCATAGATCGCAATAAGCCGTGTATAATTTGAACGGATCTTGGACACATTTCTGGGTCATACCAATCGATAAAGCCACAACTCCTCTACAAGTTAGCCAAATTAGCAAAAAACTTACAAATTAAACAATTAATTAAAAAAACAAATAACTTACCGAACTACAATAAAATCTCCTCCCTGGGTTTATGGCAGTCCATGATGTGCGAATATGGGAGATGGCATCACATTTTCTACAACGAATCATTATTTTCTTTCTTTTGTTTGTTGGATGTTTGTGTGTGTTTTGATCTAAAAAAACCATGACCTAAAGCTTATTAATAGGGAAAAGAGGGGGGAAATCACGTGGCAGATATGGAATGGGAGGGAAAACGTTATTTTATAAATCAGCCCCTTCAAGTGAATCACAAATTACCCTGTTAGTCCTTTTTTAACAGATGTTAGGTATTTTGATAGGATCCGTAAAAAGAGAAAACCACGAGGACATGACCTGTCAAAAAAAACCAGAGGGACATTTTACGCAAGATCCGACAAACCACAAGGACCAATTATGTAATTAACTCTAAAAATAATAATAAAAAAATATAATAATAATAATCAATGTTGCAAAAATCGGTCAACTCGGCCGATTAATCGTTAATCGGCCGAGTACCTTGTCGATTTTTGAAAATCGGTCGAAAAATCGGCCTAGGAAAAAAATTGACAAAGCAGTCAAAAAATGGTCAAATCGGCCTATTAATCGGCCGAATTGGTAAAAATCTGCCGAATCGGTAAAAAATCGGCCGAATCAGGTAAATCGGTCATTTAAAAAAAAATTAGGCATTCTACTTAATTTGGGGATCATATATTTTACTTATAACGCACTATGGGCATCATAATCAGAATTGGAGCCTTTATTGAGGTTTGGAAACATAGCAGGCTTGGAATCGGTTAAGATTTTTTAGTTTGGTCTACGAATAATACCAAAAATTGCGTGAAATGCCAAACCGATTAGTCACCGATTAATCCCGACTTGACCGATTACTTGCGCTAGGTGGTGATCACCGACTACCAATTCACGATTTTTGCAACATTGATAATAATAATAATAATAATAATAATAATAATAATAATAATAATAATAATAATAATAATAATAATAATAATAATAATAATAATAATAATAATAATAATAATAATAATAATAATAATAATAATAATAATAATAATAATAATAATAATAATAATAATAATAATAATAATAATATGAATTCCGTAGAATTGTAAACAATCCTCTCATATTCATGGAATGTTGAATTCCATATATATGGGATTTTGAAGGAATTTCATTCCATTCCGCTTGCCAATCAACCACAAGAAGGAATGAAATTCGATTCCAAATTCTTTAAATTTTTCAACCAAACATGTTATGAAATAGAATTGGATTCCAATTCCACCAGAATCCTTAGGATTCCGCCGAACCAAACGGGCCCTCAATATCCTTATAGATATAATCCGTTTACACTTTTAACTCTGAAGTTGGGGTTAATAAAGGTTCACCAATGCCCAAGCGAAAAGTTTGGTGTTTTGTGTATGAGTGATATTTGTAAGGTATACTTGTATTTGATGTGGAGTATGTTTGTTTGGTTGATTTGGCGGTTCTTATTACGGTAATTTGATGATAAATATGATAAATGTTTGAAAAAATGATGTGGCGGTAGGTGGATATAGTCATTCCTACGAGTATTCTAGGTAACTGAGATCACATGGAGAAGTGCAAATAGTAGTTGTTAAGATTTCGATCTCGATCCTGATTTTAAAATCTTACGATTTTACCATACTATAAAGCAAAAACGATCTCGATCTCACATAGGATCTTTACGAGATAGGATATTAACAGGATCTTGATCTTTACTATAGGATCTTACTTTTTCTCAACCACAAGCTCTACAAATTTATGTATTAAGTTTTGTAGAATATGAAAAATAAAAGGCTAATTGTAATGAACACTTCATAATCGTAATTTTGACATACATTTTCATGATATATAATATATAATAATATGTATATTTGCATAATTTTACAACACCTATTAAGAAAACTAGAAGACCGCCTACAATGGTTTCTAGCAGATAATTAATGATTTGTGATACTATGGTGAGTGTTTTGTGTAGCCTTTAAAATAGAACGTGAACCGATGAAAATGCAATTGCAAATGGTTGTACTATACGATAACTAAAGTCTAGACAAAATTCTTAACATCTATCAAAGAACATATAAAAACATTTAATGAAAACGAAAGTAAACATGTTATGAGATAAAAACTAACACACCGCGTTCCTTGTCGCGTAAAACTAACAAGGATGGGATTAATGGTGCCGTTGTTAAGAAGAACGCAAGTATCAAAATTAGCATGAATGTGATTAGCCAAAAAAAAAATAATAATAATAAATTGGCTAATTTTGGCTATTTTATAAAAAATTTGGGCACATTTAGCCTCATTTTTCTTTTGAAATGGCGTGATTTAGCCTATTGAAAGTTAAATGCACTAACGCACATATTTTCTCTTCATTGTAAAACATTATAATCGTTTTTGAAGAAAAAACTTATATATATAATATATTTATATAGCGACAGATCGTTTTGTGTTAAAAAACGTTTATGGGTTCTAAACGAAAAGTAATAAAAGTTTGAAGATTTGGGGATTAAACATAATGTTTTGAAACCGGTACGACCCGGGTGGTTCAACCGGTTGAACCGTTCCCGTCGAAAAATGGGTCGATTTAAACCGAGTCAACCCGACTGGTTGGGTCGAAAAAACGGGTCAAATTAAACCGGGTCAACCCGCCGGGTTTGAAGCGTCCTGGGTCAACCCGGTTTTCGATGTGTATTAATAGTTTCATTTTGAAACATATGTAGGTATTAATAGATGAAATTACTCATAATTAATTATTTCAATATTTCCTTTTTAATTTTTTCCACATTTCACTTTCTTGACTTTTCACTTTTCACTTTGACCATTTTTCTATTATAGATAGTATAGATGACACTATAGTAGGATCTTGTGAAAAACAATCTCTATAATCTTTTAAAAGCTAGTTTTGAGAACTTATTTTTCTAAAACAATTCACAATCTTAGTTTCCAAACAAAGATTATTTTTTGACTAAAGCTTATATTCCAAAAAAATAATCTTAAGCATCTATAATTTTTTTTTTTGGGTAAAAGGGACAACAATCCCCGGTTAAAAATATTAATCACCCAAGTCAAATAAGTACAATGGAATGTGGCTGAAGTACCACATTAACCTCAAGCCTAGCTTGAACAACCACTAAATCTTTCGCACCAAACATGCCCAATATATTATATTAGTGTTCTTTATTGTTATAATAGTTGAACTTACAAAAGTGACATGGTAACATAACCATTAATGTTTCAAAGATAAGATTAAAAAATAAATTGATTAATATTATTGATGCACAAATAAAACATGTGGTAGTTGAAGTTTATACATAAAGATGAACCATGTCTATGAAAGTATTATATATGAACTCTTACCACGTACATCAAACATAATTATAAATCAAAGTTATAACAAAATACAAAGATTGAGCTATTTGTTTTTTAATAAATAAAAATACATTATTTAAATTAGGTAAAATCTCGCGTGTGTGCGGGTTTTATAACTAGTTATGTTAATATATATTCTAAATTTATGATAATAAGAAACTATTACACATTTAAGAGACAACAAGACAAGTAAAAGCAATATTTATTGGGTACTTTATTCCTCGCCTCTTATTAGGTAAGAACCAACTCACTTTGCTTAGTTGGTTATCTTAGTTCCTTTTGGAGCTTGAGGAGGAGTTTTACTAGGGTTTGAGTCTCCTAAGTGACAAAGAAAATATGGATTTCCCTCTTAGTACAAAGCTGTGAGTTCTTAGGGCTTCCTTTCGAGGGTCTCTCCTAGTGGTTCGGGTCTCGGGGTCTGCCCGTTTGGATGGTTTAACTCGGAGTTGGATTTCAAGTGTGATGTAGTTAAAAAAAACAAAAACAAAAACTCTTTTTAGGTAAGAGCCTAAGGCCTTGTTTCTATCTATCTTTCTTTTTTTTTTTTTCTTTTCTTAATACCTCTGAATCACCACTTACATATATAATATTTTTTTTTATTTTATTTATTATTCAGGCCTACAAATTCCTCTTGTATCGTCTGAATGAGTATAGTGTAAAATATAGAACTAATCCTCAATAAGTAGTATTAAAAGAAGAAGGACTCACTATATTTATAAACCTCTTATTTTGAAGAAAAAAAAACCCCCAATATGACACAAGGTGTGACGTTTAATAATTTAAACAAACACAATCTTAATTCTTAGAGCATATGTATGTTAGGTTGGTCGGTAAGGGTGAGTGAGTCACTCACCTTGCCTTCCATTTACCCACCACTACTTTGCTTTCCATTTACACTCACTCGTGACTCACACATTTCAAGAAAATTAAGGTGAGTAACTCACCTTATTGATCCATGCAAAAACAATTTGTCCTTTTGATTTGTAGCTTTTTTTTTTGGTTTAAAATGTGTAATATTAAGGTGGGTGGAAGTGGATGCCTTATAAAAAAAAAAATGAGTGAGAGAGAAATGAGAGGAAAAGCTTATGTAGCGCTAATCTATATCTATACTACATTAAAAGGAAAAATGGTCAATATGGTCAATGTTGGAAAAGTGAAAAGTGAAATAGTGGAAAATCAATAACAAGGGTGAAATTCTTGTATTTTTGGACAGTATTCTTGCATTGTAACTTTACATGGAAACTGATTAACACTACAATAACTCGTGTACTAATCTTGTTTAAGAAGCTTTTTATTACAGCTACCACGCATTTGGAAACTATACATGCATTTGAAATTATATGCCATGCATTTGGAAAGTTAAAACCATGCGTTTGAAATAAAACATGTAATTGTGCCGTAAAAAGGATGTGAAAAAGGAAATATTGAAATGGTTATGAAACAAGCGAGTTTTCTGTTTTTATAATAAGAGAAACAATCAATCAATTATTTGGAATAGAGAAGAATTGAAACGTTACTAAAAATTGATGTTCTATTCTTTGAAAGTTCTTCTATGACCACCAAAATCACGCACTAAAATCACGCATCGTATCATCAAGAGTTCTCCACCTATAAAATGGCATCTTCAGATTCACAAATCACAACACCTCTATCTAACAAAAAATTCGACTACAACCGGTTTGGCCTTTTTTCTTGTTTCGATCTCAAGTGTGGTTGTTCCGATCTCAACTCTTCAATATGATTATGGTATGCTATTGTTGTTAGTTTAATCTAATGCACATGTACCTTATTTCAAGTTTATCAATTCATAACATATTGGGGTTTTCAATATTTGACAATCAGTGTAATCGGTTTCAAAAATTAGTTTGTCAAATCATATGTGTATTATCTATACTATGTACTCATTTTCTATTTTATTTATGTAATTATGCTC
Source organism: Chrysanthemum makinoi (assembly GCA_910596185.1). NCBI lineage: Eukaryota > Viridiplantae > Streptophyta > Magnoliopsida > Asterales > Asteraceae > Chrysanthemum > Chrysanthemum makinoi. Next base: position 58,717,409 of record OU343217.1, on the reverse strand, counting down.
TTTTAGTCAAAGGTTTTAGTAACCTGTATGTATGTAGTAGATATATATTCTTGTTGAATCTCATTCTTCACCTGGTTAATGTTTAATGTTCCCTTTTTTAGTCGATTAAAAGTTGTTTGTTCTCATTAACTGTTTCCTATGGCTCTATGGGTTTGTTTCATTCTTTAGTAAGCTAATTGTTTTCGTATTTCTTCTTAGATGTATCAAGAACATGAAGAACATGTGAATGTAGAGAATGTGGTGGACTTGGAAAGCAATAAAGAAGATAAACCAAAGAACTAGGACAACACGCAAAATGTCTTTGGTATGGGGTCATTATGATTCATTTGTTAATGACCATTTCCACGCTGTTTTACGAATCGTGTTTAGCACCAAGTAGAAGGGTGTTAGATGCGTTTAGGAGTTCTCTAACTCCTCCTGTTGTTGAAAGTATAATCTGTACCCAAGATTGTTTTCGTGAAAATTCCATTATGTTAGACGTTGCAGAAACTTAGTTTGTTTTGAACTCAGTATGAAAATTCCATTATGTTAGATGTTGAAAGTATAAAAACTTAGTTTGTTTCATTTTAGTTGTTGGGTTTTATGAACTTGATATGATGCACTGATGACTTGATGTTAATCAATGATCATTTTATAGATTATTATTTTACTACATTTGAGGCAATCTCATAGTGTGAATGTTCCTATTAAGTTTTTATAATGTTCCTATTAAGACGGTTCACCATTCTATACATCTTGCTCTTATTTGGTTTTATGGTACCCAAATAACTAGATTACTTATTTGGTTGGATTGGTTTGATTTTGAAAATTTTTGTTTGGGTATTGGGTGGTCAAAAATAATTTTTGAAAACCGATTAAACCTATTAAACCGTAAACCGACCGAATGTACACCCCTAAAGCTTGGATTGCGGCCATAAAGAGTATTTAACTTACAACAATATCGCATATCGTTAATCATGCTCGCCGCTAGGAACTGCCGTCAGTACTATATACTATATAAAATGAGAAACAGTAAAAGTCAAAAGTGGAAAAGTGGAAAAGTTGAATGGTCAAATGAGAGAAATATATGTAATTTTCCTTTTTTTTAAATGAAATAAAAAATTAAGCCTTATAAATACGCTTTAGGTGCTTAATATTTTGTGCATTTCACAATGAAAAAAAACTTTTTTTGTTTTTACTTCTTCTACATTTCGTCTACCAAGAAGTTTTACGCAACGAATAACGTGCATTGTTAGTTAGTATCTCATTATTGATGTACTCTACTAAATATTTTTATATGTCATTTGATATGTGTTAATAATTTTTTCTATAGTTGAATTATCACATATTACAACGGTTTGCAATTACATTTTCACCTTTCGCGTTCTATTTTGAACGTTATACGAAATACTTACCACAATATCGATATCGTTAATTGTTTCAAAAGTTAGGGAAGCATTACCGCTGCTAAAGCACGGTATTCCTTTAGTATATAAAATGAGTGAGACTTCTCCTTGCCTTCCAGTCTTACAACTTACAAACGTTGAAAGATAAACATTCAACTAAAAAACAATAAAAAGAAATTAATTCATTTATCCAAAACACAAACTATATAGTATAATTTTACGTATCACCTAAGCTATAGTATTTGTAAAACAAGTCTTTTATATATCATTCGATAAAACAAACTTACAAACAACCCCACGCAATCATTGTCATCATCTTCTCTTTTTACTTTATCTCTCTACCAAAAAACACACACACAAAAAAACAAAAACATAACAACAATAAAACATCCTCAATCTGCATTCCAACGATCTTGAGCTACATAGCTTGTAAGTTATTGTTTAATGGTTTTAATGATAATGTATGTTTGGTATCTTGTTGGTCAATTTTGTCTTTATTATGTCAACTCTTTGACTTTTTTTTTTTTGGTTTCTTGAATTGTTTTGTTGTTGATGAAAAATAATGAATTGGGTATTAAAGGATCAAGCTTTTTTAGTTGATAGTTAAAGGATTTTTTAGATTGTTTGTAAAAGGGGTTTTTCTGCTTATTGAGGTTTGATGCAGTAGAGGGTGTTTTGGATTAGCTTATTTTTGGGGCTTATGGGTTTATTTGAATTTGGAAAATGCTCATAAGCCCACTTTTTTCAGCTTATAAAGTTGAGCTTGTGGAATAAGCTCAACTTGACAAGCTCGTAAGCTGAAAAACGTGAGCTTATGAGCTTTTTCTAAATTCAAATAAGCCCATAAGCCCCAAAAGTAAGCTAATCCAAACACTGTCTGTGTTTGGTTGGCATTGGGTATTAAAAGTGATTTATCTGCTCATTGTGTTTCTAAAACACAAATAAGCAGTTTGTACTTTGTAGGGTGTTTAGGATTTCGGTATATAAGTGCAGATAGACTTGTTTAAGTGTTTTGATGGAACTATTAACGTGCTTATTTTGGAGTAAATAAGTTTAGCTTGGTCTCTGCATTTCTTTTAAGGAGATAAGCTGTTTAAATAAGCAGACCTAGATACCGTCCTTCCCCCCCTCCCTTTGGAAGTACCGTCTCTGCTAATTTAGTTTGAAATAAGCATATCCAATAAGTAGGATGGCACTGTCCTGTTTAAAACTGCTTATTAATCAGATAAGCAGTTCTAAAAAGTAATCAAAAACTTCATTTAAAAATAATTAAGCAGATAAAACAGTTTTAATAAGCAATCCAAAACACCAAGTCAAGTTGAATAGACCATTATCAGTACTTGGAAGTATCATTACACGGCATGCCATAAAATTATGCCCATTGTTTATTCATGCTAGATTCAATCACAAGCGATATCATTGAGACAGTGATCCCTTTGCTATCTATATAAGAACTGTATGTTTCAGATTGATAAATACAGATTTCTCAGTAGACCCTCGACTTTGTGAATCAGCAAAGTATTCCCTTCAATATGAACTTGTTTCCTTGATTCAGTTCATGAAATCTGCTTTTCTAGGCATCTTGTATGATTCTGTATTGTACTATCAAGGCCCATCACATAAACCAACATGGTTACCCTTCATTACGGGCTTTAGTGAGATATCTAGGGATAAGGACATCAACATCCTTATGTGTGCATATAAAATTTACTAGAAATACTCGAAGGTCCTTTGTTTTGACTGTAGTATAAATTCTTTGATGTACATCAGCATAGCTTCGGAAGCTGTTTGTGGGCAAGAACAAAACTAAGAAGTGCTGCAAACCTGCAACCATGTTGAACTTATTTAATCTACGAAGGTTGGCTTGGCCAGCAGTCAAAGATGGGCAACAAAAGGTCTGATACAATACAACACATTCTTTAACTCAGTTATATATTTTAATCTACATTTTCCCTAAAACTATAGTTACCGACTTACCGTGTTGTATAGGTTGTATTATCTAATGCAGAAGTGGAGTCACTTCGATCAGAACTTTCTGATTTGGAGGAACGAGAAGCTCATCTCAAAGCTCGGTAAGTACTACAAAGACTTTTACTTGTATTGTCTATAAATCTTTTTGAGGTATAGCATAGTACCCATGTTTTTTGTTTAATATCTTCTTTCTTAATGTGCATAACGGAATAAGTTATGTGGCAATTTTGAGCCGTATAATTATTAGTGGGTTGATTTTGGGTGTGTATAATCTCATCCAGGTCAAATATGTGAAATTAGTATTGTTTTTGGTAAAAGGGGAACGGGTCAAACAAGTTAATAGTCGGCGAAAGTCAATCATAGAATTTCTTGAATCATTTTATTATTAGATAAATAACTTTGCTTTTGTGAATATAATTAACACAAACTAGATACAAAAGATTAAGGATTATTATGCAAATAGCCAAAATTTAATATGAAAAAAAAAGTGCTTGTGGTCAACGCGATTCGAACCAGACTGTTTCAGCCGCTCATTGTGGTTTCTGTCAACTAAGGAAAAATATGTTTTCGTCGCTCAATGCCACCTGTCATTTCGTGCAGGTTAGAGCATATTGATGAAATTTTGCGGTCTGCACGTCTTTCAGGCTACTTACAGCTGCGAAGGGTATCTCCATCAACTCATTGCATACATATCACGTATCGAATAACTATGTGCAGATTGATAACTATTTGATAATTTTCATAAATCTCGTTTCACAGAGATGGGCTGCACTACCTGGAGAACCAGCTCCTATCGATGATACAGAAGTTGATGATTGGCTTCCACGCTTTGTTGTTCTTCAAGGACAGTGCATCTTCTTGTATTTCAATTCCACGGGTAAATGAGCTATCATTGATGGTATTTTTATTTTGGATTGCAGATGCTTTTATCTCATTGTGGAAGGGTAATTTTAGATAAGGGTTAAATATGCATAATATACCAATTACTTTTATCATTTGTCCCAATTTGGTCGTTGTACTCTTTTTTGGTTTCTCGGTCATTAAAAATATGGATTTGTGTCCCGCTTGGGTCAACTTATAACCAAATAACCCCTGAGAACTGGCTCTCAAAAATGAAATTTCATTTTATGCATAAGAAGTTAAATTATCCTGTAAAAATGTTAAAATTTATATAGAAGTGCTAGAAGTCATGAGTAAAAAAAGATGGTTTTCTGTCATGTTTCGTGTTTGGGTAATCTTAATATTTTTGTGTAAGTTTTAACACCATACATCTTGATGTAACACTTTTTTGCGTAAGTTTTATAACACTCATATAAAAGTTTTCATTTTTTTAAAGCTTGTTTTTAAGGGGGTTTTGGTTACAAAATGACCAAATGAGACACACAAGTCATAATATAATGACTCGTGTACAGAAAAAAGAAAAAAGAAATACAAAGACTAAAAAAGGGGGGAAATGAAAAAGTACGATAATTTTTTAGGGGGGTTTTGATTACTCACTCCACATTTGTACATGATTACTGTTTTTCTTTATTGATCGTCGTATAATTATGCAGATATAAGTCCTCAAGACTCCACCCTTTTGTCTGATGTAGTTGAAGTAGGGCGTATGCCAAGTCTTAGTCAAGAAGACGAGGAAACTCGATATTGCTTTTACATAGTAACTCGACAGGGACTAAGATATGAATGCTCAAGTGCTTCAAAATTGCAGGTACCGTCCCATACTCATTAAGTATCCTGCATACCTGCATACAACTGTATTTATACTTGTTATGTTTTCCTTGTGATTCGTAATCGTATACAACTAAGATTAACCCTTTAAAGTAAAATCAGAAATGAACTTCTCTTTGACACTTTACAGTTTGTAGTCATCAATTATCAAATTCGGCAAGACCACTAAATCAAAAGAAATGGTTTAAATTTAGATTAAAACCAAGTGACTTGTAGCGGTTTTCGTAGAATCAGCTTATATAAAGTCTGGTCATTTAGTGCCAATTTCATCTCATTTACTTATGATTGGCCATTTTGGAACATGTTTTATCTCAAATGAGTTGACGCTTGGCACGCTACTATTAACCTATAACACACACCTATATCCCTATAGAGACTTGAAAGTTGAAACCACAACCTAATGGTTGGTAAGATTGAATTACCATCTTTGGCATGTTTGGGCCAAGTGACGACATTCGTTCCTGTAAATAAGATACATACCATATAGAATCACTAGACATGTGAGGCTTGTGTGATTTTAAAAGCCACTCAACACTTGATGTCTTAATAGTATTTGGTGTTCTTTTCAGGTGGATGCTTGGGTGATAACATTACAAGATGACTGCAAACTAGGACCAGATTCAGCTACGCTCGATTATTCACACAAGACATGACATCAGTGTGCGCAAATATAATGTTGTACATAGTTGCTAGGTGTTGGATTGACTGATAAGCTGTTGACTACTTGTTTACTTGTACATACACAAACCCTCTTAAATACATCTCCAGAATTCCAAATTGTTATTTCCTTCATTTTTTGTTTATGGAAGTAACAAACAATAAATGGGTACTAGTGATCTTCTGGTGCATGTATCGGGTCAAAATGAATTTGAGGCGAACCCCTTTATTTATAAATACAGATCCAAATGGGCTGGCAAACATTTTTTGTTTTTTTTTCTTAGACTTTTATTTCGGCCTTGCTGCAGGCAGTGTAACCCTGCTTAGGCATGTTTGGAAACAAGAACTATTCAATCATTGTGTTGTAAAAGTATATCATAGGATAAAGCACATAGATCCGATCTGAGCGTCGATAGCATTCCAACATTACTTAGGGAACCATTAGTTCGGATCTAAGGTGTTCTTGACCAAATCACACATTCTAAAAGTAGTAGTTGCAGGTAATGTCTTGACCCTTACAAAAGTATTTACTTGATATAGTTATCTTATAACCCATGTGGTTTTTACATCTTTACAAACAAAACCTTAGTTTTCATTTAATGAACAATTAATGCATACTAGTATCAAATATTTCTTTTTACCAAAAATTGTATAGTTACACATTAAGAAGAAGCATCTCTTCTCATATAACCTTCAACAGAACTTAAGTTTATCATCTTGGATGTTTCGATATACATTTTCAAACTGATTTATCATGACTCATGTAATCAGGGCGGACATACTTAAGACTAACGGTATGCATGTGCACACTCGTGTAAAAGCAAAATTACTTATTTCGGAGTTTAATATCAAGCGCATACCATTTTCAAATTTTATTTAAGAGTGCATACCTTGTGACAAAATCTTCGTCTACCACTGCGTGTAATGACCATTATTTGAATGAAGTTAGGAATAGCTAAAAAACATATGTTGATCACGATTGGTTTTATTACAGTGTTTCTTGTTTTTTTTTCCTTAAAAACGCTCACTTGGCGAAAAGTTATACATAACAAAAATATTGTATGTTTTTTCGATCTTCACTAAAATTGAGGGTTCTTTGTGATAATTTTGAAGTTGCAAACTTCATGTTTAATATTAATATATTCTTTGTCTCTATAACTTAACATACCTTCCTTTGTTCTCACTTCATTTCATACTAAAAAAAACTGTAATCATTTTGAATATTGGTGATTGGTTGTGATTTGGATTGATCTATTACTCGAGGAGAATGAGCTCTCAAATCTATAGATCTGCTTCACGGACCGCTCGCTCTCTTCTTTCTTCTGCTTCCAAACACAGGCATTATATCGCATCGGGTGAGTTTACCGTACATTTTTATAATTTGAGCTTTGTTGTTGTCATCGAAATCTGAGTTAGATAGTTTTTTTTGTGTGTTATATATGTACTTTTGAATAGACAACGCGGGATTTACATCAACTTTTTTTTATTTTGTTTTTGGTTCACTTGAAGAAGGACGAACAGCTGCTGCAGCAGCAACAGTTTCCGTTAAAGGAATATTGCCAGCTTTAGCTGCTTTTGGTGATTCCGCAAAGACTTCCAACCAGTGGATAGCGGGTGCTCTTGCGCTTCCTGCTGCAGGTTCAAACCTTCTAATTCCTTAACTTGTTACCTTATTCTGATCCATACGGATCAATGCTGATAGCTTTCTGTTTATACATGTAACTTGTGACAGCTTACATGCTTCAAGACCAAGACGCACATGCATTACAGGTAGTTTAATCGTATTTGATACTGTTAATTTTCTTACGTGTTTGTTAATTATACTAATTTTAAATTGTTGGCGACATATAGAATTATATTTGTCGTATCCCAAGGGCCGGTAGGTTAGGATTTTATTCTATGTAACATACTTGAAACAACTGTATACATAATGATTTTCCATCAAATTTGGTAACCTGTTTTACTTTATTCGCCAACTTTTCCTTGAAAAATTAGTGCTAACTTTATCTAGCATGTGTGCAGATGGAACGAACCTTCATTGCTATTAAGCCAGACGGTGTGCAAAGAGGACTGGTAATCTAACCCTCATATAACATAATTTCCGCCACATACTTAACTTGTAAATGTTACGAATTTGTTTAAGATCCAGATTTCTTATTTTGCTAGATTTCAGAGATTATATCCCGGTTTGAACGTAAAGGCTACAAACTTGTAGCTATTAAGCTTGCGGTACCATCAAAGTCCTTTGCCGGAAAGCATTATAGTGATCTCAAAGATAGACCATTCTTCAATGGCTTATGTAACTTCCTAAGCTCTGGACCAGTTCTTGCAATGGTACGATCATCAGTGTTTTATGGACCTCATGAACAAACAAGTACACTTATTTCATTTTATTTGCATATGTAGGTTTGGGAAGGAGAAGGTGTGATTACATATGGCCGTAAACTTATTGGAGCCACAGATCCTCAGAAATCGGAGCCAGGAACCATTAGAGGTGATTTGGCGATTGTTGTTGGAAGGTACGTAAAACAAAGTTTTATTACTAATTCTACATATAGGAACTGCATTTTAAGCCTAAAAAAGAATAAAACATCATCAATAACTTTTTCATATATCGTGATGGAGTAACATCAGCACTAAGTATGAAAAAGGGTAACAACATGGTTCTTAATTAAGTATTCATTTTTGGTTTGTAGGAACATCATCCATGGAAGCGATGGTCCTGAGACAGCCAAGAATGAAATCAACCTTTGGTTCAAACCAGAAGAGCTGACTAGCTACACTAGCAACCAAGAAAAATGGGTCTATGGAGTCAACTAATCGATAGACACTTGAACGTAACCATAGAGGAATGTACCCGTCATGAGCTGCGATAGTAAAGCCTAGAGAGACGCTGATTAAGCAAGATTCGAGAATAACTATGCATGTTTAGACAACAAAAGAATAACTATGTATTTATGATTTCACATATCATTTCAATTCAAAACTGACAGAGGGTTTGTGTAAATCTTCAAGAAATAAACCACAAATATGATAGGATGAATAATTATAAATTGAAACCTTGTTGGACAAGAAGCACTTTTTTAATAAGCAAACCAAAGAAAATATTAGTTTGTTACAACAATAAATACAACGTTTTAGAATTATTTGTTTTGTTATCACAAAGAATTTGGATCAAATGAGAAATTCTTAACGTGAGACATTGTGAAATAAACATTAGAAATTCATATGGTCGTGTTGATTCATAGTTTTTATACATAAAAATATCTTCTTTGTAATTCAATACATAAAGATGATTTACAATAGTTATTTTAGTGTAGATCTACGAAATTTGTTAGCTTATTCAAAACTTTATCATTTATATAATATTTTGCAAATAATATATCAAATGTTACATTTTCAAAACTTTGAATCATGGGTTTGTTTCTCATCAACTAAAAAACATTTTTACAACCGATTCGGATAGAGGTGGCCAAAACCCGGTTTTTCATGATTTCTAATATTTCTCAGCTTTCCCTCGGATAGAGGCGGCCAAAACCCGGTTTTTTCAAAAACCGGTTCGGTTCATGGTCAAAGTAAACGAACCGGTTCGGTTTTTTGGATCCGGGGTATAAAACCAAGACCGGTATAACCGGTTCTGGTTCAGTTTTAAAACCGGTTCCTTGAAAAAACCGTTCGAACCGGTTCCAAAAACCGGTGCAGTTTCTTAACATTGGGCAAGCATTCAATCGATTCCGGTGAATATGTGTCCTCATTTTGATTTCTTTCTTACATCAGTACAACACTTAAACCTCTTCCATCCTAATGCCCCTCAAGAAGACTGCAAGATTAGCTCATAATCATCGGAACTGTGAATTTCAAGTGCCCATGAAAGTTTAATAATGATCATTGTTCGTTCTTTCCGTTTTTTTAAATCCATATGAAATGGATGAAACATGACTCATAATGGTGAGATGTTAGGAGGGGTTAAATGATGGATTTTCGAGCAAATGACCGTTTGAAAACGGTAACAAATGACCCCCAACGGATCTATCATGCCTACGGTATAGAAAAGAGAACATTACCGTTGGAACCGGTTTGGGGTTTTAGAACTGGTTTGGAAAAACCGGTGACAAACCGGTTCTTACGGCTAAAATGTGGAACCGGCGGTTTGTGGAAGAACTGAACCGGTTCTTGGAAAAACCGGTTTTGACCGGTTTCGGTTTCGGAACCGTTTTTTTTTGCCACCTCTACCCCGGAACCAAAGTCTAGCAACGTACAAAATGCCATTTCTCAGCTTTCCACCGGAACTAGAGTCTAGCAACGTACAAAATGTCATTTATTTGCAACTATAGTCATTTTGGATATCTCTCACATAAAAAATCAACATCTTTTTAATTTGTCCCACACTATACCAAGAAAAAATGATTTTTAAATTAAATATGAATTTTTGTTATACTTTTGTTGCTCGCTTGATAACTAGAAGTGAGATATTCACGTACTCGATCAAAGATATTCACGTACTCGGTCAAATTTGCAGAAATTACAGGCCTTATATAAATGGAACCATAAATTCATAGTAAAACATTTATCAAAAACCTTAATAGCTGCCTCAAAGTAAATTCAAGGTAATTTTTTTTTCTAACAATTTTCTCAAAGCATTTCATTGAGTCAATTCTTTGTTAATCACTAGTTTAATCGAGTGAAAATGCATATGTCGTGTACTCGTGTATATGTTACGTTTAATTAAATTTATAATCCAAGTTGATATATATTTGTCTATTTGTAGCTAGGATTAGTTGTATGGTCATGGATCATGGTAATAACAAGTATGTTCAAGGTGTACCCGACTTAAAAGAGGGTACAAAGAAGCACGAGAACGACGAATTATCGATAACAAGCAAGGTTGCAGGGTTTCTAGAAGGACTTAAGTCTTATTGTTGTGAATTAAATCTTATACTAGTGATTGCTCTTTGTGCTGGGATAATCTTGATTGCAACTATTATTGTAATCCCTCCAAGTTATTCATTAGAATTAAACGATGATAACGAGATACCAATGATGACCGAGGATCATGAAATCAAGTTTTATATTAAATCATCAAATGAGTTTGAGCGAACGTATCCCCCTGAAACTCGTGCACGAACTGAAATAGAGAATACCATCATTAGTGATTATGTACATACGGTACGGGATTATTGTGCTTATGAGCTCAAGTGGTTTATACGACGACCAGATTTTCCAACTCCAACTCCATTCTGTAGCAAGCTTCAACGCATAAATGAAGAGCTTGGAATACATTAAAGGCCATTACCTTTTAAAGTTTAGTGTTTCGGTTTATTAGCTGGTTATTTAGAAACCCGTTGTTTTTGAATATTTTTTTTGTTTATCTTCGGTATCATATCATTACTAAATATTTGACAATTCATTGCTTTACCCAAGGGTATGTTCTATCTATATTTCACCTCTCTCATACCTCGTTGAGACGATATTGGGTATTGTTATAATTGTTGTGACAATTGAATTTCATTCATTAGTTTGTTCATGGACTCATAGTTGAAGTGAATGACCACTTAATGATTACCAACATCGTTTGATCTACCAATTGTTTGTTTATGGTGTGTGAATGGTTGTAAGGGATATTAGTCTCAATCGTGCAATCACTTTAAGATTAAAGTATTTTGAGTCATTTAAAAGTTGCTACTTGTGCACGATACAACTTGCAATCTAGTTTCGTTATCCAACTTCAGGTTGTTGTCGCAAATGTCCAGCATATTTATTTCTACTCGAGGTTGTGATTTATAAAACACATACCCTCACTTTGGCTTCATATTGGAGCACCCACATTGCGGTTGGGTAGATAGTTGGATTCATTAACCACTGCAACAGAACAATCATCATCATTAAATATTTTACTTGTTAACTTTTACAACTACATAAACGAAAAATAAGGGTCCATAAGTATGCGGCTTACAAGGTACATTTGTTTATATAAATAATATATTCCAAAGTAATCAAGCATTTTCTTTCTGTTAATTACAATTTTTAGGAGATGATCACATCTTCGTCACAAGTATCTTTATTAAATTGCTCTTCCAACAACGGGCTGTTATGGAAGTTGGCTACGGGCTTGTTTGTTTACTTTTTTCATTAAGTCATGTTAATTAACAAATGACTTGTTGTAGAGGACCTCACTTTTATCACTTATTATTTTAAGTTATTTATTTTGATTAAGTGAAAAACAAACAACTATTTATATGACTTAATAAATTAAGTTTTTTCATATTAAGTCAATTAAGTTGCATTCAAACACCACCTACGACTAGGTCAAGCAAACAAGCACTTGAATTAATCTATAGTATTCCTTTTTACTATCTTTAGAAGTTTGCCTAAAGATACATAGAATATTGTATATTTCTATACAATATTTTCCAATGAAGTCTGTAAGCCTTATGCCTTGAAATCTCAACCGTTGATTCAGGAACAATTTCTTAATATAAAGTTTAATGTAAACCACTCAAGGCTAGTTTACTAGCAAAATGTTTGTGCCTATCATGACTAAAATATGATATTTCAAATTCAGTTTCTGTTATATGCAAACAACCTTGTATGGTTTGAATAGAAATTACTTCTACTCTTAGTTTCAAGTTCAGCTTTGCCAAACTTCTACTCTTAGCATTAGTGCTTTGTTGGTTTTAATAGAAATTAGGCCGGTAGCATGGGATGTTTGACTATCATGACTAAAATATGATATTCAAATTAGTTTACTGATTTATTTTATGCGTATGTTTGGCAAAGCTACCCACCAATGTTGGACATCTAGAAATACAATGTGTAAGATCATTTTCAACAATTATACCCGATCCTTATTTACAAAACTTTACAAATAGCATGAATATCTAAATTAGAAACACTTTACATTCTGTTGCAACAATCAATGGTTTACAAAATTTGATTGTAGCAACAAAACCACTCTAAATATTCTATACAGGCCATTAATTTATAAAAGCTAATTATTGAACAAGCTAGATAGGTATTTGCAGTATCATTCTCGCTATCAGTGAAGGACATTTGGGTGTAGCTTTTACTACTTTGCTAACCCTATAGACAAATAAAGCTGCCTAGACTGCCGTTAGGCCCGTTACAACTCAAATCAGATTCAAACCGCACTTTTTTAGTTTAAATATCATTAATTTTAATAAGGTGTGAAAAAAAAATAAATAGTTTAAGTATTATTAATTGTAGTAAAGAGCGGTGAGCTTTGCTATTTTTTAGGAATGTTCATTTTTCCAATGCTTCTTTAAGAAGCTGTGAGCGGTGAGCTGTGGCTACTGCTCACGGCTCACTGCTACTGCTCATTGCTACTGCTCACAACTACTTTTAACAAACACACCCTTAATGTTGAATTGTCTCGGTATAAATCAAGAGAAGCACAGAGGCAATGGTCGAGTGATAATGATTCTTATGGAATAAATGTTCCTCATACATCAACCTTTACGAGTATGTGTGTAAAACCCGAATTTCTAAAATTTACAAAAAGACCAAAATACCCCTATGATCAAAAAAATATGAATAATTAATTTAAAGAGTACCAAATAAGCTATGTAAATTCAGAAAATTATCAGATATGATCATAATAAATTTTAAGAACATTATAATTTTAATTTTTGTATTTTGAAAAGTATAAAAATCGGCCATATAATTATTTAGGCCCGAAAAGTATTTAAACTAATTAATAGAGTGTATAAATTAAGAACAAGGCCCAAAGTAATTTAAGAAAAATGTATGGTAATTTTTATGAGTCCAATACATTATATAGCCCATATAAAAATTATAAAAGCCATATATAAACACATTATACGGTTTAGTCTAATCCCTAAAAACCGATTATACCTTTGCCGACCTAAGAAAACCCTAGACAATTCAACATTTGTTTTTCAAGGCTTAGAGCTAATTTTCTTGGACGAGTTTGAAGGTAAAGAAGGTGTTAAAAATCTGGTTCGAGGTTCTAAGGTGCTGGTTTGATCGTGGTCATTTTCTGGGTCGGTTAGAGTTTTATCGAGTGGAGTTTGTGTGTTCTTTTGTTCTAACGTCCCAATCTCATCAAGGGTATGTTTCCAATATTATTTTCAGTCCTAAAAATCATATAGAACCTGTAAAAATTATTCATGCATATTTAACAAGTCGTATGGAATTGTTTTGAATTAAAACCCTAAAAGCGTATAAAATAGAGAACGAGCATATAATAATTTTTGGGACCATGATCTGAATTTTTCTAGAGACTCTTATAGGTTATACGACCTGAATAAAATACATATTAGTGAATTCGAAGCTTGTGTGAATTGTTATGGATTTGTTTTGTTCGATCGCTTATGAAAAATGAAGAATTTAAAAAGGGACGATTAGGGCTTGGATAAAACTAGGGTTTGTTTGTTATGGTAAAGATTAATTAATGCAGTAGTAATGATGAATTAATGATGGGTTAAACCTAGGTTTAGGGTTGTTCTTGAATTATGCATCAATCGGTTTTAAATAAAAGTTTTGGGATGGTTTTGTAAATTATGAAACTTAAAGGTTATTTCTGTAAATAGTAAAATAAAGGTACTGAACGTATAAGAATAAGTATGAGGGTTAAACGTGTAATTTTGGATATTTAGAGGGCCATTCGAACCGTTATTAATTTAAAAAGGGTATGTTTTGTAAATTCTAAAACCTTTGGGCTAAAATTGTAAAATCTGATAATATAAGGTTAGATCGTATAATTAAAGATGTTAAAGGTGTAATATGTAATTCTGAGTAGTTATGGGTCGACAAGTGTGAGTTAATTATGTAGAGGCATGCATGAGTTCGAGCCATATTCCGTTTGTTTTTCATATACGTTCTAGGTCAAAGTGGAAGTCATTAAAAGAGGTAACATGTGAATTAAATGCGTATTAAGTAATATTAAAAAGTATGGGAAACCCTAGAACCTAAATAGGAAGTCGATTAGGGTTAAAAGCTAAGTGTGTAAATTCGTTATTTCATGTGAGAGAGGGTAAGTTTTGGAGTAATTAATAACTATTGATTAAGAGTTTAATGAGCTAGTACTAAGTGTGTCGTAAACATGCGTGAGTTATGATTTTATGCAGGAAGTCACATATCATGAATTAAAGTATTGCATGCATGGTCTCATTAAGGTTTGTATGCGAACAATGTACGTGTGAGTCTTGATTAATCAAGTAAGTTAAGAAGGCTTGTATAAATTATTTTGAAAGAGAGTCCTAAAATCCGTTTTGACAATTATCAAACCCATACTATGAATGATGATCATATAAGCTCTCAAATAAGATGTATGCCATATTAAACCCTTAAGTTTACCATTTGTCATTTGCAACCCATAAGTTTGGCTAATTAATGATTAATACTCTAAAATGTTGGAATTCCGTCCGTCACTAAAAATGAGAATATTCTGACAACTCTAAAAGTATTAATGAGATTAATCCATTATGACATTAATGATGCTAATAAGTATTAAATAAATCATAATCCGTGTAGATTCGTTGAAGGAGACGCGACGTTACATTTTCGTGTTCCTACATTCGTTTGCTTTCCTCTCATTTGCTTTAAGGTACAGATATTCTGACCTTTTTAGTAAAGGTTCCTTATGATTTTCTTTTCGTTCGCTTTTCTATTTTACTTATTAGGGTTTCCGATGCCATTGCTATGAACCCTTTCTGATTGTTTGATCTGTTGCTTGTGTAAAATACATGTTCTAGTGAACTATGCAATATCTGATGTGAACTTATGTTAGGAAGATTTTGATATGCACCATCGTTGAACCTTGCTATGGTTGATTATGAACTTCTGCTTATGAATGTATGATATGCCACGTGATATGAACTTCGACTTCTGAGTATATGAATATGAACCTTATGATATGAACTATCGATGTGTCGTGCGTGACCTTTATGATGAATTATGATCTGTGTCATGTATGAAAATCTGTTTGACCCGAGTTAGTTTGACACCCGAGCCAAATATTTCACTAGTCATGGGGTTCCATGTCCGTATCAATGATGCACCTCTGATATGACTCTAGGGCAGTAGAGTGATGTTCTGCCACGTTCCTGGATGGTGGAGCATATTTTGTATATGTAGGAAGGAGCGTAGGGATGCATCCTAGATCGATCTGTTATCGATATGTTTTCTCGGTGAATGATGTCGTGTGCATACGCGTCTTCACAAAATTCTGGGAGCTAGCTACTCCAATTATTTTCTGAGGTTACCTTTTGAAGAAGAAAGATATTTCTAATATGATATGTTCTGGGCTCGTGGTAGTTAACTAAATCTTTATCTGTTATTTCTGTGTTAAGTATTCTGATTATGATTCGGTATGTTCAAGTGTTTATAAGCTAGGCTTATTATATGTTACCATATGTTATTATGATTTTGTATGTTTAAGTGACTACCGTCTACTGTGCTAGGATATGATTAATATGTTAAAATATGATTCGTATGTTGTCATCCGATGTTATGTTAGGTATCGTTATGTGAATTCATTGATCTGTGAGATGAATGTGCTAGTGTGAAAGTAAGTATCCTGAAAGTTTATTAAGTATGATTGTTCAGTTAATCTGGCGAACTTTGTCTATCCGTTAGGGTATCTATTTTCGTATGTTTGATCTGCCGTGTTTAGACTCTGTTTATATTAAGTTTTGGTTTGGAAAATGGTTTAATTATGATATCTGTTTTTATAATTTGCTAATTGCTATGCTATGTCTTTTGCTTATTTAGTTATAGTTTTCCTACTATGTTTTCTATTTGCATGTGTGACTGCCATGATTTGACTGCTATTTCCGCTGCTACAATATTGGATTAAGTGTGTTAAATGTAGATTAATTAATTTGTATGAATGCCATGTTTACTTTCTAGAAATTGTTCCGTTAGCCTTTTGATATTTTGTTTGGCTCATATGTACTTTCAATTTCCTGCTTTAGTTAATGTTTGGTTATCTTGATGCGTTTGCGTTGGTACCATCAATATGATATGTGTTTGTTCTTAATTGCTATTTGTTCTTCGGATTTCGTATGATTGTGTTTCCGCAAAATCTTCAATGATTCATTGATCTTATTCGTTGACTTCGTTATTCGTTTCTTTGTTTTATTTCGTATTTCCATTTTGTTTAGTTTTAGTTTCGTATATATCGTTCCGAGGCTTTGTAAGCTCAGCCGCACTTTCTTTTCTGCTTGGCGGTATTTAGCATTCAAGATGAGCTTATGGGATAGCTGATCTGGGTTGAGAGTAGAGACAAGAGCAAGATTTGAAATAGGGATCTTAGATTTATTTTGATATTAAGTTATTTATATTATCTTTTGTAAGTTTTTGTAAAGGCTTCCGCTTTCGTATAGTATTTAAAGTTCTGATATGAAACCGTATTGTGATATCTTTACCCTTGTCGGGTTGGGGTGTTACAATTTATGGTATCAGAGCCAGGTTTTAGGACCCTTAGAGCTTAGGCTATGACCTGTGAGGATTGGGTAGATTTAGGATTTTCCCATCTGCGTACTTTCTTTGCGTCCACTAACGTACTTAGATTTTGCTAATAGTTGGTTATTCTTTTAGATGGTTATCCCTCGTCGTTCTAGTTCACCTGATAGGAGTAAACAAGGACCAGCTAGGCAACCTAGGGAGAGGATGAAGTGGACCGTTGTTATTGCTAAAGGCTGCAAGAGGTTTGGTAGAATGAAGCGGACCAATAGGAGGATACGAGTTCCGGCCTATGTGTGGCCATGCACAATCGAGAGAGTGACCTTGAAGAACGTAGACGGAAAAGTAGTGAAGGAGTACGAAACTAAAGTCGTTGACAACCAAGGTTTCACCACTAGGTATCATGATAGATGTCCCAAGTTCTTTGAAGATGGAGGAGTAGGTTGGGCTGAGAGTCGTGATTCGTATGCTTTTGTGGATCGGTGTGCGGGAGGAAGAAGAGGAGTGGAAAAGAAAGTGACTTTGCTAGTCGTAACTACTACCGCAGCGTGAAGGAAACAAGAACGGATGGATAAGTGAGGAAGAAGAGGAAGAAGAGGAACACGAGGAAGAATACGAGGTGGACTCGGATTTGGAGTCTACGGCTACTAGTAGGTTTAATCCGATACAAGAATAGGAAATTGCGCTTCTGATTAGTTGTCCTCTTTATGAGAAATTTCTGACATTGGATTTTGAGTTTAGGTCCTTTTGTTTCATTTAGATGATTGAGTCTTGGATTATTAAGTTTTGTTTTGGAAGTTCATCTTAAGACGTTTTTGCAAATTTTGTTTGATAAATGGAAATAAAACAAAATTTTGAAAGTATGGTTCCTGTTTGTTGTTCTTTCTGATAGATTCGTTAATTTTCCGTTAGTCCTCATAAGTTTCGTCTGCTATTTGTTTCTTAATGGTGTTGCTTTATCACAGCTTGAAATAAAGTATGACCATCATAATGGTATACTCATGTGAATCTGGTCTGTTATAGTATGTTGCTTGCTATCTGTATGTTATCTGTATGTGATATGTTTTGTTGTGATTCTGGTTATGTGGTCTGCCATGACCCGGAACAGAATATGATGACAATAAGAACTTGTTATGTGATGCAAGTATTATGACGCCTGATCAACGTGATAATACCGAGATCATATAATTTGAACTTATTGAAATCATACGACGTCTGGGAAATGCCTGTGGTTGATAAGTGATTGGACTTTGACTTGTATATGTTATTTGGCACTCTTCATGTTCGTTTGAAATTCCGTACCTAATTGTGAGATTTTCGTTGATATCTGTTACGTATAAGTTTTGTACGATTGGGATCCGAAATCGTTATGGTCTGCGTGAACCTATGAATTGCTTTGTCTGCCTTAAGCTTGTACGTCTCCACGTACTTCTGCGATTAGTAAGACCGTTAGGATTCGTTCTGTCTATGCATATGTTGTTTTCATCATTAGATATCTGAATAAGTTAGAATTTGTCGTTTGATTTTCTACATCTCATCCGTTACCTGCCATTATTCTGATGAGTATATGATAGTCTGTTGTAAGTATTTGATAATTGCTTTGACTTCTGAAAATTATGAGTTTGTAGATTCTAATAACAATCCGTTTGTTCCGAGATAAGGTTAGCGTTCGTTATATTCCTAGAAATTCAGAAATCCGATTCGTTTTCTGTTCTGTTCCGTCTTGTTCAATTTCGAGGACGAAATTTTATTTTAGAGGGGAAGAAGTTGTAAAACCCGAATTTCTAAAATTTACAAAAAGACCAAAATACCCCTATGATCAAAAAAATATGAATAATTAATTTAAAGAGTACCAAATAAGCTATGTAAATTCAGAAAATTATCAGATATGATCATAATAAATTTTAAGAACTTTATAAGTTTAATTTTTGTATTTTGAAAAGTATAAAAATTGGCCATATAATTATTTAGGCCCGAAAAGTATTTAAACTAATTAATAGAGTGTATAAATTAAGAACAAGGCCCAAAGTAATTTAAGAAAAATGTATGGTAATTTTTATGAGTCCAATACATTATATAGCCCATATAAAAATTATAAAAGCCATATATAAACACATTATACGGTTTAGTCTAATCCCTAAAAACCGATTATACCTTTGCCGACCTAAGAAAACCCTAGACAATTCAACATTTGTTTTTCAAGGCTTAGAGCTAATTTTCTTGGACGAGTTTGAAGGTAAAGAAGGTGTTAAAAATCTGGTTCGAGGTTCTAAGGTGCTGGTTTGATCGTGGTCATTTTCTGGGTCGGTTAGAGTTTTATCGAGTGGAGTTTGTGTGTTCTTTTGTTCTAACGTCCCAATCTCATCAAGGGTATGTTTCCAATATTATTTTCAGTCCTAAAAATCATATAGAACCTGTAAAAATTATTCATGCATATTTAACAAGTCGTATGGAATTGTTTTGAATTAAAACCCTAAAAGCGTATAAAATAGAGAACGAGCATATAATAAATTTTGGGACCATGATCTGAATTTTTCTGGAGACTCTTATATGTTATACGACCTGAATAAAATACATATTAGTGAATTCGAAGCTTGTGTGAATTGTTATGGATTTGTTTTGTTCGATCGCGTATGAAAAAGGAAGAATTTAAAAAGGGACGATTAGGGCTTGGATAAAACTAGGGTTTGTTTGTTATGGTAAAGATTAATTAATGCAGTAGTAATGATGAATTAATGATGGGTTAAACCTAGGTTTAGGGTTGTTCTTGAATTATGCATCAATCGGTTTTAAATAGAAGTTTTGGGTTGGTTTTGTAAATTATGAAACTTAAAGGTTATTTCTGTAAACAGTAAAATAAAGGTACTGAACGTATAAGAATAAGTATGAGGGTTAAACGTGTAATTTTGGATATTTAGAGGGCCATTCGAATCGTTATTAATTTAAAAAGGGTATGTTTTGTAAATTCTAAAACCTTTGGGCTAAAATTGTAAAATCTGATAATATAAGGTTAGATCGTATAATTAAAGATGTTAAAGGTGTAATATGTAATTCTGAGTAGTTATGGGTCGACAAGTGTGAGTTAATTGTGTAGAGGCATGCATGAGTTCGAGCCATATTCCGTTTGTTTTTCATATACGTTCTAGGTCTAAGTGAAAGTCATTAAAAGAGGTAACATGTGAATTAAATGCGTATTAAGTAATATTAAAAAGTATGGGAAACCCTAGAACCTAAATAGGAAGTCGATTAGGGTTAAAAGCTAAGTGTGTAAATTCGTTATTTCATGTGAGAGAGGGTAAGTTTTGGAGTAATTAATAACTATTGATTAAGAGTTTAATGAGCTAGTACTAAGTGTGTCGTAAACATGCGTGAGTTATGATTTTATGCAAGAAGTCACATATCATGAATTAAAGTATTGCATGCATGGTCTCATTAAGGTTTGTATGCGAACAATTTACGTGTGAGTCTTGATTAATCAAGTAAGTTAAGAAGGCTTGTATAAATTATTTTGAAAGAGAGTCCTAAAATCCGTTTTGACAATTATCAAACCCATACTATGAATGATGATCATATAAGCTCTTAAATAAGATGTATGCCATATTAAACCCTTAAGTTTACCGTTTGTCATTTGCAACCCATAAGTTTGGCTAATTAATGATTAATACTCTAAAATGTTGGAATTCCGTCCGTCACTAAAAATGAGAATATTCTGACAACTCTAAAAGTATTAATGAGATTAATCCGTTATGACATTAATGATGCTAATAAGTATTAAATAAATCATAATCCGTGTAGATTCGTTGAAGGAGACGCGACGTTACATTTTCATGTTCCTACATTCGTTTGCTTTCCTCTCATTTGCTTTAAGGTACAGATATTCTGACCTTTTTAGTAAAGGTTCCTTATGATGTTCTTTTCGTTCGCTTTTCTATTTTACTTATTAGGGTTTCTGATGCCATTGCTATGAACCTTTTCTGATTGTTTGATCTGTTGCTTGTGTAAAATACATGTTCTAGTGAACTATGCAATATCTGATGTGAACTTATGTTAGGAAGATTTTGATATGCGCAATCGTTGAACCTTGCTATGGTTGATTATGAACTTCTGCTTATGAATGTATGATATGCCACGTGATATGAACTTCGACTTCGAGTATCGAATATGAACCTTATGATATGAACTATCTGATGTGTCGTCTGTGACCTTTATGATGAATTATGATCTGTGTCATCTATGAAAATCTGTTTGACCTGAGTTAGTTTGACACCCGAGCCAAATATTTCACTAGTCATGGGGGTTCCATGTCCGTATCGGTGATGCACCTCTGATATGACTCTAGGGCGATAGAGTGATGTTCGCCACGTTCTGGATGGTGGAGCATATTTTGTATATGTAGGAAGGAGCATATGGATGCATCCTAGATCGATCTGTTATCGATATGTTTTTCGGTGAATGATGTCGGTGTTACTATCTGGCGTCTTCACAAAATTCTGAGAGCTAGCTACTCCAATTATTTTCTGAGGTTACCTTTTGAAGAAGAAAGATATTTCTAATATGATATGTTCTGGGCTCGTGGTAGTTAACTAAATCTTTATCTGTTATTTATGTGTTAAGTATTCTGATTATGATTCGGTATGTTCAAGTGTTTATAAGCTAGGCTTATTATATGTTACCATTTGTTATTATGCTTTTGTATGTTTAAGTGACTACCGTCTACTGTGCTAGGATATGATTAATATGTTAAAATATGATTCGTATGTTGTCATCCGATGTTATGTTAGTTATCGTTATGTGAATTCATTGATCTGTGAGATGAATGTGCTAGTGTGAAAGTGAGTATCCTGAAAGTTTATTAAGTATGATTGTTCAGTTAATCTGGCCAACTTTGTCTATCCGTTAGGGTATCTATTTTCGTATGTTTGATCTGCCGTGTTTAGACTCTGTTTATATTAAGTTTTGGTTTGGAAAATGGTTTAATTATGATATCTGTTTTGATAATTTGCTAATTGCTATGCTATGTCTTTTGCTTATTTAGTTATAGTTTTCCTACTATGTTTTCTATTTGCATGTGTGACTGCCATGATTTGACTGCTATTTCCGCTGCTACAATATTGGATTAAGTGTGTTAAATGTAGATTAATTAATTTGTATGAATGCCATGTTTACTTTCTAGAAATTGTTCCGTTAGCCTTTTGATATTTTGTTTGGCTCATATGTACTCGAATTTCCTGCTTTAGTTAATGTTTGGTTATCTTGATGCGTTTGCGTTGGTACCATCAATATGATATGTGTTTGTTCTTAATTGCTATTTGTTCTTCGGATTTCAGTATGATTGTGTTTCATAAAATCTTCAATGATTCATTGATCTTATTCCGTTGTGACTTCGTTATTCGTTTCTTTGTTTTATTTCGTATTTCCATTTTGTTTAGTTTTCGTTTCATTATATCTGTTTCGAGCTTTGTAAGCTCAGCCGCCTTTCTTTTCTGCGGCGGTATTTAGCATTCAAGATGAGCTTATGGGATAGGCGATCGGGTTGAGTAGAGACAAGAGCAAGATTTGAAATAGGGATCTTAGATTTATTTTGATATTAAGTTATTTATATTATCTTTTGTAAGTTTTTGTAAAGGCTTCCGCTTTCGTATAGTATTTAAAGTTCTGATATGAAACCGTATTGTGATATCTTTACCCTTGTCGGGTTGGGGTGTTACAATGTGTTTATTTGAATGAAAATTTTGTGCTCTTACTAGTTAAACTATGCCACATATTCTACAAAAAGGTGTAGGATGAAGAGGTTACGCCGAATCTATAGGAAGTTTGATGTAACAAAGACGAACGAAGAATCTGTGCTGAGGGTGAGACTTACGGTTGGAGAGAAAGCTTTTGAGGGCTATTTGTCACTTCACGACTTGTACATGGTGTGCCTGGCTGTCAACGGATTCATTTTTGAATTTGGAAGGTATGTTAAGGAAGAGGAGTGCGAGAATCAGCAGAAAGAAGAGAAGAAAAAAGGGATGTAGGCTAAGGCGAGCAAACAGCAAAGAAAACATGGCACGCAACTGAAACAGAAGAAAGAAGAGAAGAAATCAAAAGTACACACTCAACCGAAGATTCTTAACTCATATTTACTCGGATTCGGTGAAGGGTACGGTAGGAGGTCTGGTCATCAATTTTGATAGTATTGAGGTAAACCTTTAGATACTAACAAGTTTGGCACACGACAGTTTACAATTTATAGAGCTCCATATTTATTGTTATTTTTTTTAAAGGTTGTTAACAGGCTGAAAAAGGAT
This sequence comes from Chrysanthemum makinoi, assembly GCA_910596185.1. Classification (NCBI taxonomy): domain Eukaryota; kingdom Viridiplantae; phylum Streptophyta; class Magnoliopsida; order Asterales; family Asteraceae; genus Chrysanthemum; species Chrysanthemum makinoi. The sequence continues at coordinate 58,693,933 of OU343217.1, read as the reverse complement.
TTAGTGTATGATACTATTCAAAACTATATTGTGGACTATGACCACATCTGGATATACAACAATATTCGGCATCACATCAGTCAGTTATATAGTGTGCACTCCCTGAAGGAGCTTTATTTTGACTTGTTTGAGCAGGTAGGTTATATGTCACTTTTGGTATTTGTATGCCTATTTAAATACTTTTTGTCTTTTATTTACGAATGTTAATTTGAATAATGTTAAAATTTAGATTGGTGAAAAAATGAAAGATGCTATTCAAGGCGATTGTGTGTTGTATGCACCGGGTATCGAAATTATCCGTGTTTATGTAACAAAACCAATAATCCCATATAGTATAAGGAAACGTTTGAACAAATTGATGAAGAACGCACCAAGGTACATCATAATTTTGGCATTTTTTACCTGCAGCGCCATAAGTTTGAACCGTTTTCTTTAGTTTCTTACATATGCTTTTCAATCTCTTGCTTAATGTACATATGAAATCTAAAAAGCTGAGTTCATTCACTTATAACAGGTGGTTTAGATAATTGCTCAAATTGGGTTTGGGTCAAAACGGGCAATTTCTACGTATATGCCTAGTTGGGTGGGTTGTCAACTCTTAATTTTATTGATCGCTATATGAATGTATCATTACAAAAACCGCAATACTGAATTTATAATACCTTGTTTTGAACAATGTTTGCTGGTCTTGTAGGCGGAGCCATGACATGCTTGCTGGTCTTGTAGGAGGAGCCATGAGACAAGAATTGGATTTGGTACTACACAGTGAATTGCTCTTTATAAGAAATGTTTTGTTAATGCAAATTTATGCGAGTTCAGAGCTTGTTTTCTTGTTTGATAGTTCATCTTGTTTGAATTGTTCTTTATAGGAAATGTTTTGTTAATGCAAATATATGTGAACTCCATTTTCAATGGTGCATATGGAAATGTTTTATTTATTTTTATTATTTTTATAGAAAATGGGTAAACACTAAAAATACTCTATGTATGTATCTATCTATCTTAACTAATAAAACACAATTTTGACATCTCCCTAATTAAATTTTTTCTAAATATAACTAAGGCTATATGATTGACATGTGGCATGAGAGTTTCTTCAGAAATAATTTTGAAAAAACACACTTACTACATATGTATCAATAAACATTTAAGCATTTCCTTTTTTGAATGTTTTCTAACTTGGTCAATTTTAATGAGTGATGAATACTGAAATCGTTACCTTTAAAGATCTATAGTATCCTAGGTTATAATATTGGAAGCAACTAAATATGGGCATGTCTTATTAAAATATACTAGAGGTTGCAAAACGGGCGGGTACGGGGTACGGGGTACGGGTCAAACGGGCTATGGGCCAAACGGGTGCGGACTAAACGGGCGCGGGCTAAACGAGCACGGGTCAAACAGGCTCATGCTATACAAATCGCTTTTAAAAAGACCCAAAAAGAAGAAATAAATTGATCTTTAAAAACAAGCTAATGTTCGAGAAAAACATGTGCCCATTATGCCCATTTAACTTTTAAATAGGCAATACATGCCCATTTCAAACAAAAAGAAGGGCCCAAAAGTGCCCAAATCTTTTAAAAGTTTGCTCATTTAGTTCATTTTTTTTATTTTAGGCACAAATTGCTGCCTCTAAAATATACATTCAAACGTCAATTTTGCAAGATATATGTCTACGAAATGAATCGCTATCACCCTATAACATTCTTTGATTTATAATATTTAAATGGGTGTTTTGATGTGTTCCAGATCAGAAATACTAATTGCTTCTATGTCTTCTCCATAATCTCTTGCTTAAATAGTTCATATTATATAACTCTTTCACTTATCAATCGTTATTAATTATTTTTCCAGTAAATCTATGTTTATTGAGTTATATATACACACTTTCAATTGGTTTTGATCTATTTAGGCTATATAGCACAATCATTGTTTCTGTTGCAAAGCATGAGGTATGTTCCATTCCTTTTTGGTATGTGATTTTGCTTTTTCCCTATTTTCATTAGAACCGTTTTGCAATTTTTTTAAAAAGATTAAGATTGGGATTATTGATATTTTACAGCTTTAAAGATGCAATAAACTTATGCATTGGAAGTTTAGAGGAACACCACGTGCTGAGTTATTGGGTATGTTTGGCAAAAGTAGCTATGAGCAGTAGCTGTGCGGCTCACCGCTCACAGCTTCTTAAAGAAACGTTGGAAAATTGAGCATTCCTAAAAAATAGAAAGCTCACCGCTCCTTTGCCAAACGATTTCTAAACATCAAAATGTTCATTGCTCACCGCTCATTGCTCCAAAAAGCTTCACACCGCTCCGTGCCAAACATATCCATTGTCCTGCATAAAAAGGTATGATGATCCTTTACAAAAACAATTTCTTTACTTTGTTGTTGCGTGTCGTCCTTCCATCTTTGAATTAGCACACTATATAATTCGAGTTCTTCACCAAAATGCTAAACGGAAATTTTCTTATGTCAAATATCTCAGTGTTTTTTTATTATCTAATTGAGTTGGTCAATATACATGCTTAGGAGGCTCCTCAGTGTCCCCTTCAATTTAATTAGGGCAAATATAAAAAAAAATTATTATACTTGCCACCTTTTCCTCTTCAGGGTAGCGAACAAAATTTTTTGCTTCTGCGGGTAATATACTTTCAAATTCATCCTCTTTAGGGTATTTTCATGAACATTTGGACAATTTTGCCCTATTACCCGAAAGAGGAAATGGAAAGATACTTTTATCATTTGCCCTATAGTTTTATTATGTTAAATTTTGGATATGTATTAAGATAAATTATTTAATGATTTATAATTGTGTTAAATCTATGATAAAAATATTTTGTTTTAAGTTTACACTATTTACTTATTAAGATAATTTAGTTCCAAATGGCCTCCATTTGCAAAGGACATGAGTTTAAATAAGTGTATACGGCTGTGCATTGCTTGCGTGTGGGGTTCAAATAGCAGTTTTAACCGCTACCATTTAGGGAAAAGCCGATTCTTACCATTCATCATTTCATTTGTATATAACACAATTCATTTCACATTTGTAAGCGGTTTTGATTTTGTAATTCTCTCTTGTAATAAACTTTTACAAGTCAGTAAGCCATAACAAATCCCATTAACTAATTCTTGAGCTCAATTCTTATTTGAATCGTTGATTCTGTAAGAGTGTATCAACGGTATCAAAGCGGTCAATTCGGCATCTTAACCCATAAACCTATTGAGTTTGATCGTCGCCGATCAAATTAAACCCAAAATACATTAGTTTCCCTATCACAAATCACGTTACCCTTGTTAATTCTTATTAGTTTTCTTAGCCAAAACACGTTTTCCATACGGCTAAATACATTATTTATTATTTAAAAAAGTATAATACTTTCCATTTCTCTACGGGTAATAGGGGCAAAATTGTCCAACTGTTCATGAAAATACCCTAAAGAGGATGAATTTGAAAGTATATTACCCGCAGAAGCAAAAAATTTTGTTCGCTACCCTGAAGAGAAAAGGGTGGCAAGTATAGTACTTTTTTTTTATATTTGCCCATTTAATTATATCACATTCATATGATTCGTGCCTCATCTATGTTGGAAAAACTCATGTAATTGATGAAGCAATTTCAAGACGACATGTAGCAATACACCAAAGTGTTATAGTGACCTAAAACTTTTTGAACTCCACGAATAGCTTATTCTTATTAAAATGAGTTTTGTTACACCCTTCTTTTACGTTAAAAAATCATCAAATAACGGAAAAAATAATCAACAATATTATAATTTGTTATTATGCGACAATGCATCTTCTTATATATATGCACCATTGAAAATGGAGTTCAACCTTTTCCATATAGTTTTTTAAAGATTTGAACGACCAATTGTATATGCATAACAAAAAAGATTTGAGAGATAGGATCAATGTTGAAGGGCCGCTAAATGTTTCGATGCTATGGATGTTAAGTAGATAATTAAACAACACAATGTAGATCTTTTTAGCTTTTTTGTTGCTTGCATTCAAGTATAATGGTGTTGAGAATAGCTTTTGAAGCATCCGTATTTAAATATGATGTGATTACAATATTAATGGTTATTTGTGTATAAAAGGAATATGGTTTAATGGCGTATTGTTTTTAGCGGCCAATCTTTTATTTTTGGAATCAGTATTACTCCCTCGGTCTCATAATAATTATCCTCCAGCAAATCATACACATTAAAATAAAAACATAATCATTATTGCTTTTGTTATTTTTTTATTTTTTTTTTTTATATAAAATAACAGTTTTACCTTTAACTAATTAATTATTAGTTTTTCTTTAAAATTTGTAATAATAATATCAAACAAGGGTAATATGATAATCTACATCAAATTTTCCTATCTATTTTTAACATTTGTCAATTTATTTAGAACATCCTAAAAATGAAAAATGGGTGATTATATTGTGAGGGAGGAAATAATAAGAAAGTTTATTAAGTATAGTTACAAACAAGGAATTTGAGTATAAAATCATTTAACTTAGTTTGGCCATTTTAATTGGTGAAAAAAAAAAAAAAAAAAAAAAAAAAAGTGAGTGAAAAGACTTCAGTTCCATGTAATTTGTTTGGTTTGAAATTAAAAATCAATTGCTCATTTAAAGGAAATCATTTTTATTTAGTTACATAAATTTTATTATATTTTAGTTGTTTCCTTATTATCGCAAACTTCAAGTTGGATCTAACCCTAATTTATGATCATATGTGTATAATTAATAGTTGATATTTTCTTCTCCAATAATATCACTCTTAGCTAACTTTTTTTAGTTGACATGTTTTTTTACTCATTATCAATAAGAACTTACAGTTACTTGCCAATTTAAATTTTGTAGAGTTTTATATAAATGAATGGAGAAGGCTATAAGATATATTTGAAGGGATTTGAAGAGAATATTTTAATGTTAAAAAAGGTACATCTCTTATGATTTATATATTGATTTCATCATTTTGTTTTTGGGTGTTTTTCATACGTTAGGCGAACTTTAACCCATTTAACGAACTTTTTTGTTTTTCAACCAGTTGAGATCGAAGATTTTGGAACCAATCATTCATAATTAAATGGGTCGAGAATCGAGTCTCTAAATGTAGAGTTATATTAAGATTATTAAAAAGTAATAATTTGAATAAACTAAATTACGATGTTTCTATAATAAAAAGCAATTTCGGTGACCTTCATCCAACTTGACATTTTCATTTTTAGTTAGTTTGTTTATTTATAATTCTTTACCTTTTATGTTTTCGACCTGTTAGAGTTGAAATATTCACGCTACATATTAAAAATAACTAAATGGGTTTAAATTTTCCAACTCTATACTTTTCATCTTTTATTCCACTATTTGGCTTAAAGGTTGCGGTCATCTGAATGGATTGGGATGTTGATTCGTTGTTTGTGAGTGTGAAAATAAACACAATATCAATATATCAAATTAATCGTGAAACCCGACAAATCAACCTTATAGGAAAAGGGTTAACGTGCCAAAACTCACGAATGTGATAAAAGTGATACCGGGCAAGTGATTACCCGGGTCGTTTTCCAACGAGGTGTGAATTGACGGTGACGTTTGAGGTTTGTTATTAAAGTGCTTGAATGGATCAGGAATTTACGATTTTGGTTACGTTTTCTACAATCTAAGGAACGGGAAAGTAATTAAGGCAAGGGAAACAAAGTAAATAAAAAATTAACTACTAAATAGCATAAAAACAATAAAACAAAGCTAAATTAAGTCCTAGGGTGCTAAAATGCAAAAACGTGAAAACCGGGAACACACCGAGCCCCGAAAGCGAAAACTTTGCAATTTAAACCTACGAGTGCAAAACCAATTTTCCTACATTTCTAAACGACTAAAAATAATTTTTAAAAAAAGCCGGGTATTTTTTCGACTTTTATTTTATTTATTATGAATTAAAAACTAAATTAAACTAATTAGTTAATTAAAAATACTAAATTATTTTGGAAATATCTGAGAAAATTACATTAAATACCTTAAATGGCATAAAATTAAAGAAAAATAAAAAAGGTGAGCACTGCTTGTGTAAATAAGCAGTTAATAAGGTGAAAAAGCTATTAAGTTAAAAGTGTACTAATGCGTTAAGTATTAAATAAACCAAATACAACAAAGAAACACCCCTAGTAGAGATGGTAATGAGTTGCAAGTATAAGTCGTAGGAATTTCACTGATCAGTAGGTCCAGTGTTCGAATCCCTGGATCAGTCACTTATTATTGTTTTTTTTTTCTTTTTGCCAAACTAAACAAGGGACAAAATAAGACTTTTTAACAAAAACTCAAATTATCAAAGCTGAAATGAGCTGATAATAGCTTATTTACACCAAGAAACACACAAGGGGCTGTTTGGTTTTGTGCAGCAAAAGGACACCAAGAAGCTATAATAAGATACAAAAAGCTTATAAAGAAGCTAAAACTTAATGAAGGCAAGTTAAATATACCTAAAGCACTAATGGGAATATAAATAAGCAAATGAAACATCAATTAGCCCAAAGAAAACTTGTCAAAGCTGCTGTAGTACCTAATGAGAGCTAGACTAAAGCACCTAATAAGCACTAGGGGGGATCTAATTAGCAGAAAGAATAAGCAAATGGAGTACTAAAACTAGCCAAGTTGCTGCTGAAAGTGCAGCCTAACAGTCCTAGGTGGGCTTGTTTAAGAGCTAATTAAGGTATCAATAAGCTAGTACTAAAAATTATAAAAAATGCTATCAACTAGACCACCAATCGAATATTAATCATACCAAATTGTAGAGATTAAAGATTTAAAACAAAGAAATTAAAATTCAGAAACAAAGGGCAGTTGGGCTGTTTAACAGAAGAGAAATGGTACATGACAGCAGATTCAAAGGCAAGTATGTTCAAGGTGTACCCGACTTAAAAGAGGGTACAAAGAAGCACGAGAACGACGAATTACTGATAATACCCAAGGTTGCATGGTTTCTAGAAGGACTTAAGTATTATTGTTGTGAACTAAATCTTATACTAGTGATTGCTCTCTGTGCTGGGATAATCTTGATTGCAACTATTATTGTAATTTCTCCAAGTTATTCATTAGAATAAAATGATGATAACGAGATACCAATGATGACCAAGGATCATGGAATCAAGTTTTATGTTAAATCATCCAATGAGTTTGATCAGAAGTATCCCCCTGAAACTCGTGCACGAACTGAAATAGAGAATACCATCATTAGTGATTATGTACATACGGTACGGGATTATTGTGCTTATGAGCTCAAGTGGTTTATACGACGACCAGATTTTCCAACTCCAACTCCGTTCTGTAGCAAGCTTCAACGCATAAATGAAGAGCTTGGAATACATTAAAGGCCATTACCTTTTAAAGTTTAGTGTTTCGGTTTATTAGCTGGTTATTTAGAAACCCGTTGTTTTTGAAAAATTTTTTTGTTTATCTTCGGTATCATATCATTACTAAATATTTGACAATTCATTGCTTTACCCAAGGGTATGATCTATCTATATTTCACCTCTCTCATACCTCGTTGAGACGATATTGGGTATTGTTATAATTGTTGTGACAATTGAATTTCATTCATTAGTTTGTTCATGGACTCATAGTTGAAGTGAATGACTACTTAATGATTACCAACATCGTTTGATCTACCAATTGTTTGTTTATGGTGTGTGAATGGTTGTAATGGATATTAGTCTCAATCGTGCAATCACTTTAAGATTAAAGTATTTTGACTCATTTAAAGGTTGCTACTTGTGCTCGATACAACTTGCAATCTAGTTTCGTTATCCAACTTTAGGTTGCTGTCGCAATTGTCCAGCATATTTTATTTCGACCCGAGGTTGTGATTTATAAAACACATACCCTCACATTGGCTTCATATTGGAGCACCCACGTTGCGGTTGGGTAGATAGTTGTATTCATTAACCACTACAAGAGAACAATCATCATCATTAAATATTTTACTAGTTAACTTTTACTACATAAGCTAAAAATAAGGGTCCACAACGTATATATTTGTTTATATAGACTAGGCGAGTATCCGCGCCTGGCGGCAGCGGTTCCTAGCGGCAAACAATTAATGATATGCGATATTGTGGGAAGTGTTTCGTATAATATTCAAAATATAACGTGAAAAGATCAAAATGTAATTACAAACGGTTGTAACATGCGATTATTCAACTTTAACAAAAATTCTTAACATGTATCAAACGACATATAAAAATATTTAGTGAGACTAAAAAAGAAAACATTACATCAAATATGAAATACTAACTAATAATACACGTTACTTATCGCGTAAAACTTCTGGTACACGACATTTGAGGTATAGATTCCTGCTTGACGGAACTCTTTGATTGGTTTAACCAATACCTTTGTTGTACTACGGGATATCACTCTAGACAATGCCACATAAAGATGGCCATGCGAGAAAACAGAATCGGGCAAATAGACACCCACATTTAGAATTTTTGACCCTGAGCTTTATTAATAGTCATCGCAAAGTTAAGGCGCACGAGGAATTGTGTTCTCTTTAGTTTGAAAGAAAACATTTCTTCTGTAGATGGAGCAAGAAGAATTCTTGGCAAGAGCACTCTAACTCCAGCGTGTTGTCCGACAACAACGCAAAATTTTTAGTGGTAGACAACTAACGATATGTGATATTGTGGTAGGTGTTTCGTGTAACATTTAAAATAGAACGTGAAAAGATAAAAATGTAATTGCAAATTGGCCACCTGAGTTCCTTCTTGAGCTTAGGGAGGGGTTTTACCCGGGTTCGAGTCTTGCAAGAGATAAAGAAAATCAAAATTTTCCTCTTATTGGGAAGCCGTGAGTTTCAGGGGTTCCCTTCGCGGATCTATCATAGTGGTTCGGGTCCCGGGGTCTCCTCGTTTGGATGGTTTAACTCGGGGGTCGAATTTCAAGTATGGTTTCATTCTAAAAAAAATGTAATTGCAAAAGTTTTAACATGCGATACATCAATTCAAACAATCATTCTTAACATGTATCAAAGAACATTTAACAACCGCTCATTTGTCACACAAACACAAAAATTTTAAATGTTTATTGCTCACCACCACCGCTTTAAAAAAGCTTCACACCGTTCTGTGCCAAACATACCCTTAACTATGGGTAGTGATATTTACACGGATGGTTTTACTTCATCCACAGCAAACTTGTGTGAGTTTACTTTTATGCCCCTCCCAATCTTTGACTGTTTTTGCAAACCACTCTTCAATGATACATCCTCATTCAACTCCATTATGCTTCAACTCAAAACATGAAATAATAAATAAATCGCACACATAAAACCGTTTCTTGCATTCACGATCACACACCATGAAATATAAATCACCTTCGAAACTCACTCATATGACTCTTCATATCGTACAAACCTTACTCATATCTGACACCATATATAGAAATTTTACGAACACAGCGAGAGGTGGGCTCATGGAGCGAGTAACTCGTAAAGATATAGTGGTTGATATGTACAATGTACTCCTTCGATACCATCGGAGCTAGCAAGTCGCATCGGTGTTGTCTTGTCTCACATACTAGAATTTCTACGGACGACTTTTATGCGTGCATCAACAAACGTTTCTAAGCACAGTTCCTATATTTCACATATGCGTGACAATTAGTGTCGGGTGCACGGTGGTGATTCGAAGTTCGAAAGTCACAAGATGTTATTGGTGAATAGATTGTACAACGTTAAGTAAAAGATGAATATGAATAGGATCAAATTTCATGTACTCACTAGATTTGGTCACACCTGTTATGGCATCAGTTTACATGTTTCGATTAGATAAATGATGATTTGCTCAGAATAAGAACAAGTCAAAGATGAATATGAATAGGATAAATATAGAGGTGCACCATTGAGAAGAGAATTCAACATGAAATTCCGTCCCGCTGTAATTGTTATGCAAAGTTATGTGTTGACCACCGGATTAAAAGTAAAATGGGTAGTGAGGGCATAAAGGTAAATTCACATTAATTTTCTGTGGATGTAGTGATTCATTCCGTGAAAATATCAACTCCCCTTAACTATACAAAGAACTTGTAGTGAAAGTTTCATAATTTAATTGTCTCATAGAAGGGTTGATCGTGTGTTAAATGTACTTAACCACATTCCAATCATACCAAAATTACATATTCAGGAAACTTGCATTAAAAGAGTCATCAATGCATGTCCTTTTCTTTCAAACAAAATTTCAAATTAAGTAGTAGAGATTAAGTGTTGCCATTTATAATTAAAAATGTTCTAATTATCAAGTTTGTTTTACTACCAACGAATTATCCTTTCCACCAATTACAATTTACTACCAACTAAACAACAAAATTATATACATTGGAATTAATTCTCTAAAAAATAGACATACACGTTGACTAATTTGATGAGAAGTAATAGGCAATGGAGAACAAATGGTTTTTTATACATAGTTTGAAAAGTATCACGAACTGCTTTATTGAAAGTACATGGTTTGGAAAGTTAACAAGTCAATTTACAATTACATGCAGGGTTTTCATCATTCAATAATCACATTGACTTTAAATTTTCAACTTTCAATTTTCACTTTCACCTTTGACTATTTTTCTATTTTATGTAGTAAAGATAATATAGACGGGTACCCGCGCCTAACGGCAACGGTGTCTAGTTTTCTTCAAAATTCCGACGACCCATAAGTTTCTTTCAACAAACTGTATTTGTAGCATCAGAAAATCATTTTCAAATAACTATAATCTGATGTGTGGTTGCATAGCAGCAAAAATATACAGTTTTCAAGAAAATTATGTGGAGTCGATCTAAGTGTGAGAGTATATTTCGAATAGGATTGTTTTAACTTTTAAGTTATTGAGAATTTCATAATAATAGATTCAAGCATTATAAAAAGAAACGGTATTATATAGTTGACAATATTATATTGTAGTTTAGAGTTATAGCCAACGTGTATGACCGCATTTTCATGTTTTGTCAGTAATTTAGGCAGTGCTAACTATTTTTTTTTACTTGTGTAACGTTTATTATTTGGTGTGTGGCTTTTAAACTTGTAACCTTACAAATTTAATATCACCATAATAAGATTATCTTGTACTATCAATTTGCTTTGATATTTAAGCATTGTTCAAAGCCATTTGTTTGAGGTACAAATAATTATCGCTAAAGATAGTAATACTATTTAATTTTTGTGATTCTAATAAACTTACATAACATTATTGATATACCAGAGAAAGGGCTATACATATATATATTAACTTTTAAAAGACGATTCATATATGCTAGTCCCTTTAGTGGTGCAAGACCAACATTTTTCAAAATAACATTATACAAATGACAACATACATGTGTCAAAGCAAAAAAAAAAAAAAAAATACAATTACTTGGTCTATCATTTTTTCAAATTTGTCACGGGTTCCACAACTATAATTTCTCATATAATTTTGTCAAATTTGAAACCTGGTTCGACCCGGGTGGTTCAACTGGTTGAACCGTTCCGGTCAAAAAACAAGTCGATTTAAACCGAGTCAACCCAACATGTTGGGTCGAAAAAAAGTCAAATTAAATCGGGTCAACCCGGTTTTCGATGTGTATTAATAGTTTCTTTTTGAAATATATGTCTTTAACATTTCTACTTTTAGTTTCAACTTTCCACTTTTTACTTTTTGGTTTTTCCTTTATATAGAGTATATAGCAGGGTACTCGCGCGTTTTGGCGGCGGGTACCCTGTGACGATTAACCGCAAAAATACATCTTGATGAGACCTGATTCACCAGTTTGTATCGGTTTCAATGGGTCTTCTCTGGTTTGTTTTCGGATGGATTTAACTGGTTAGCCGAACCGGTGGCAACACCGGTTCCCGGTTGAACACGTTGGTCCGGTTTTCAAAACTATATGTAACATCAACTTGTTAGCTTGTATGAAGTTTTGTGTGTTTTATTAATTTGTATAATATGTATAATAATATGTAATTTTCATTTTAGGGTATTTTAAAAATATCATTAATTAGTGTGTTTAATTATTTTATATTTTGGATTATGTTGTAGCATCTTTAAATTGTACGTTATGAAAATTTTATTGTACTTTTTAGTAAGGGGTGTTTTAATTGGTTGTTTTTAATTTGGTAGACATGCTTTTAATTAGTTGTACAATGTGAATAAATTATTGTACTTTTAAGTAATGTGATGTTTTAATAAGAGTGTTAATTACACTATTCATTTATCTCTCATTTGACCAATTTCAACAATTTAACTTTTCAACTTTTCACCTTTTACCGTTTTTCTATTATATGTAGTATAGAATAGATATTCCAAAGTAATCAAGCATTTTCTTTCTGTTAGTTACAATTTTTAGGAGATGATCACATCTTCATCACGAAGTATCTTTATTAAATTGGTCTTCCAAAGGTTGTGTAACGGGCTGTTATGGAAGTTGGCTACGACTAGGTCAAGCACACAAGCATTTGAATTAATCTATAGTATTCGTTTTTACTATCTTTAGAAGTTTGCCTAAAGATACATAGAATAAAGTATATTTTCTATACAATATTTTCCAATGAAGTCTATAAGCCTTATGCCATCTGAAATCTCAACCGTTGATTCGGGAACAATTTCTTGATATAAAGTTTAATGTAAACCACTCAAGGCTAGTTTACTAGCAAAATGTTTGTTACTACGATGACTAAAATATGATATTTTAAATTCAGTTTCTGTTATATGCAAACAACCTCGAAGTGTTCACGCCAATCTCTTAAAAAAGAGAGAACTTTACCCGCTTTAAATTTGTGTGACGATGGGTTCAAACACCGTGGCTTAATCACCAGGAGGTTAGGGACCATGATTAGCTAATCAAAAAAATGTTTAGAGTACATCAAAATGTTTTAGGGCTTTGTGGATCGATAGGCAACTGATACCATGTAAGTTTGGTATTCATGACAATCAATACATATGTATCGTACATATATAGCCCTACAAGGAGTATGCTAGAACTCGGGCTTGAGCCTAATACAAATAATATCTACAAGTATATCGACCCAATACATTTAACGACTAACGTAGGACTCTAAAAAGATGAGTTTGGTATCATTATTGACTACATGCAATTTGACTATACCACTTACTATTCCAAGGGTTGTAACTGAAAAAAATGTCAATAATGAATAACAAAAATCCTTATAAAGCTGATCATGTCGTTTTAGAATAGCCAAGGTCTCATCTGCATAGTCAGGATCGAGTCCAGGAGGCCTATTAGCATTCTTGTCGCTTAAATACACGTTGTTGGTTTATAAATAGCCAACCGAATAAAGGACCAAAAAACATGACCGACGCGGCCCCACTACAAGCTCCATGTTATAGATTCGGTGCGTAACAATAATCATTGTGAAGGAAACCAATGCAAAAATACCGGTGGTGAAGCACACCTTGCCGAAACCATGGCCCCTGCAAAACTTTGCAATCGGGAAGAAACTAAAACCAACCGAGTTGTATACTCTTCTTGGGCGATATCTAATTCCACTTCTTTTTCGGCTAAATCAGACTTCATAGTTCCGACCACTATAGCAAGTGCCGTAACCGAGAAAAAATTTAGTGCCTGCTCACACAATTCCTTGTACAGGTGATGTTGTTTCTTTACTATCTCAAATGTCTCCACATCATAATCAACATCCGGTCCGGGTGGTCGGTTTGCAAGCATGTTAGTTACAATTTCATCTTGCCTTACAAATGACCAAGCACACAAAACACCTACTATTATCATCGAGACAGCACCAAGTACCAACTCCATGTTTTGGTATCGATGGGTGAGAACGATCATGATAAAAGCAACAAATGCACACATCCCTAGTGTGAAACAGATTTGTCCAAAACCGTGACCCGTGCAAAACTTTGCTAGCAATAGTGAACTAAATCCTAGTACATGGAGAGCCTTTAAGAAAGATATGGCAAAAACTTCATCGGTGAAATAGGTATCCACTAACCCAAATACAATCGCGATAGCCGTGGAGCTAAAAAACAAAAGGCAATGATCAACCAACTCTTTGTATATTTTGTTGTGGCTTTTCTTGATAGCATCATATCTGTGATTGTTTTAATGATCAATAAAGAAACACCAATTATTTAACTAACATACAAATGGATAATCTTTAACCACCAATTATTCAACTAACATATAAATGGATAATCTTAAATCTTTAATCGTGAATAAAAAATATGAAAACAAAGAACTTGCCTTCGCGGTCGGTCGTCGGAGTAGATCCGACACTCTCATTCGTTCCATTATAAGCAATTGAGTTAGCAGTCATTTTCTTGAGTTTGATGGTTTAACCAGAGTGCTTGTTGGTTTTGAGAACAACAATGGAGATCGAGGAAATGAGAGGGAAAGTTTGTTAGATTCAAGAGTTAATTACTTTAATGGTCCTTCTGGTTTGTCGGGTTTAAGGAAAATTGCCTCTAAACCTTTCATTTCCATGGATCATCTCTCTATAGTGTTGACCCGTAAGAGATTTAGTCATTTGACCAATAATTCTGTTAATTGACTGTTAACTTAAAAGGTATTTTAGTACTTTTGTTGTATCATGATTACAAACTTTTTTCATAATTTCCATATAAAGTCACAAAGCCATACGCCCATACTGTAGTGAGAATGAGTTATAAATTTTACACTTTCAAATAAATTATAAAACCTTATTTGTCACAATAAATTTTAAAATACCCAATTAAAACTGATAGCATATTAAGACTATCGATCCAAGCCCACTAAATATACGTTAGGATAAAGCTCATAATCAACATTTGAGACACGCCCGATCCAACAAACAATACCCCCCAAACCGTGTTCATATACGCGCAAACAACTGTCACCTAACGGTTATGGTATGATACCTGACGCGTGACAGTAGGACAAACATAACAAGAATGTTGAGCGGGCATGTTATGTACAAACGGTACGAGACCGAGGAGAAGATGACACAAGTCATCCTTGTCTGCCCATCAGATAATCAACGCGTGATCTATCAATGGCCGTTGATCAACCACACGAGATTCTCACAGAACTTAGATACCTCCCTATAAATAAAAATGTATGACACACAAGAAAAGAGGTTAACCTAATTCATTAATATTTCACACAATTATTCACACACCGTGAACACAGATAATTACCACTCTTTTCATGTGGTCTTTACCCAATTCACTCTTGATCACGTTGTATTATAAAATGACACACGGACCTTGAAACTGGTTATATGCTTGTATCAAAATGCAATTAAGCAATCTCAAACACCACCTTGGCACCTTATATATACTCATTTGACATAATTTTCCTTACTCGAGGTTGTTGCGATTTATAAAATAAAACATGGACCCTCATTTTGTGTTTCATCATTGGAGCACCCACACTGTGTTTGGGTAGATAGTAGGATTCATTAGCCATACAACAAAACAACAACTTAAACCGTAACGTTTTATCCGTTTTATTTTATATCACACGTATCCTTCATTAAATTGCTCTTCCAAATGTTATTTAACGGGCTGTTTGGAAGTTGGCTACGCCTGGGTCACGCACACGATGCGTTTTATAAACAAGTACGTACCATGAACAATCAGCACACACAAAAATATATAGTATTCGTATTCGTTTTTATTATTGTGTTGATCGAGCTTGAATAACCAAAGCATGGAAAACGTTATCATCTTTGTGGTTCTCCAATTGTTAAAGCCTTAAAGGGATGTAGATGTGAAAACATAGTACGTAAATCATCCAAGGATGAACAAATTAACGAATGAAATTCAATTTGCACTAACGAAATCTGATTAAGATACCAAAAACGTCACAAACAGAAATTATTCAAAACAA
Source organism: Chrysanthemum makinoi (assembly GCA_910596185.1). Lineage (NCBI taxonomy): Eukaryota > Viridiplantae > Streptophyta > Magnoliopsida > Asterales > Asteraceae > Chrysanthemum > Chrysanthemum makinoi. The sequence continues at coordinate 58,678,076 of OU343217.1, read as the reverse complement.
TGGTCGGTTTCTAGCTAAGTAATCAACCAACGAAACACTAAACATTATAAATCAAAGGTCTTCTTTTAGTGCATGTGCTCCAAGCTCTTTATGTACGCGTTGAAGCTTGCTACAAAATGGAGTAGGAGTTGGAAAATCTGGGCGTCTTATAAACCACTTGAGTTCATAAGCACAATATTTCCGTAGCGTACGTACATAATCACTAATGATGGTATTCTCTATATCAATTCGCAGTTCCAAGAGGATATTTCTGATTAAACTCATTCGACGATTTAACATAAAACAAGATACCATATTGCTCGGTCATCATCGGTATCACACGCCTATTGTCTACTTCTAATGAATAATTTGAACGGATGATTGGGCGTTGCTTGCCGTATACTATAATAAGAGCCAAAAAGACTATATAGGCCAAGTAAAGAGTCACTATTACCTCCTCTTTGATCATTGATATCATTTTTAAAAGAGGATGAATACGTTTCTCCGCACATCGAATTGTACACATTAAACATTGCAAAAAAGAATAATAATAATAAATGAAACGAATCGGTATCGAATGTGTATTTGATTAAAGTGGTTTATAAGCCAAGTGATTAAAAGAAGAGAAAAATATTCGATGTTAGTTCATGATATGATAGAAAGCATGTTTTTAAATTGACTATATAACATCAACACATAAAGACCCGAAGAATTAATACCTTTAGTTCACTTGCGGCTGTTATTTGTGGTTTTTGATCGATTTTAGTATGATTTCATGGCATCGTTCCATTTATATATACTAGCCGAATACCCGCGCCTAGCGGCAGCGGTGTCTAGTTTCGACAATAGTCTGGCGGCAAATAATTTCCTTTCGACAAACTGTATTCGTAGCGTTAGAGAATTCTTTACGAAAATCTCTTAGTCCACTGACATGCATGAATGTATAGCGGCAACTGTGTATACTTCTCAACAAAATTTGGTAGCGTCGATTTGCCTGCGCCTAATAGCAGCAATATATAGTTATTGATAGGTTGTGGTTGTGTCATTTAGTTTTGTGTTTTTGTTTGTTATATTTGTGCGGTTTATCATCAAAAATATCGTTATAGTGACGCGATTATATAATTTTCGACAAAAAAAAAAGGTAAGGTGCATGTTGATAACGAAAAATAGTATCCTGCGAATAATTATTTTGAATGAAAACTTCTCGTTTGCGTTTTTATTACGGATGGTGGCGACTTTTGTTGAATACATAGAGGTGAACAAAAAAACCGGTTAACCGAACCGTAGCCGAAAAGAAACCGGAAAACCCAACCGGTCAAAACCGGTTTTGACCAAAACCGGTTGGTTTTATCAAACCGCCGGTTTGGAACCGTTTGGGGTTTTGGAAAAACCACCGGTTTGGAGCCGGTTTTATAAACGAATAACCAAACGGTTCGGTTAACGGTTTGGAACCCGGTTTTTATGGTCTAGGCGGGTTTTTGGGATTTTTGAAATTTAAACTTTTGAATTTGAATTTTGAAAGGGAGGGGGCGGATATTATTTATTTTGTTTCCAAAATTACCATTTTGCCATACAAATGTTAGTATAAATAGATGTGTTATGTATTTGGTTAATTACCACTTTCAAGCAATCAAAAAACACTCCAAAAAAATCAAAACCGAAACTATTTCACTAAACACTAATGGAAAGTTCAAACAACACCACCAACACCGAAGCTGGTTCAACAAGTGCAGCGACGGTTTCGATCAGTTTTACCGTGTGACCGTGTAAAAGATCCATGGGAACACTTTGACTACGTCCTAATGTCGGACGGTAAGAAAAAGGCTCGATGCAAATATTGCTTGAGTATATTTTCTGCCGGTTCCAACTTCGGCGTTGAGGGCTCACATCAAACAAAAGTATTGCGGGCACTCAAATCGGTTCGGAGGCGGTCAATCGTCTATGGCTCGAGACGGGACTATTTTGCATCGATCATGATTTACTCCGTGAAAAAGCTGGCGGTTTGGTGATTCAACGTGGTTTGCCGTTCAACCACTATGACAACGGCGGCGGCGGAGGTGTACCGAATTATATGCAACCGCAATACAATCATGTAAGTCGTATGACTCTTAAACGCGATGCTATGAGAATGTGGAAAACGACTAAGCAAGATTTAAAAATAATTTTTAAATATGGATGCTTGTGTTAATTTAACAACCGATGTTTGGGCCGCTCTTCATAATTTGCCATTTAGGTACCTTTGTGTTACCGCACATTGGGTTGATCCCGAAAGTTGGCAAATGATGAAGCGAGTTGTAGCATTTGAAAACTTTCCGGTTCCTCACTCCGGAGAAGCTTTATACAATTTGTTGAGAAAAGTGTTTCATAAGTTTAACTTGACGGAAAAAAAATTTTCAATAACGTTGGATAATGCAAGTAACAACACAAATGCAATGGGTCGACTAAAAATGGAATATGAGCCACCTTGCAATGGCGAATTTTTTCATAGTCGATGTGTTGCACACATCATTAACTTGGTTGTGCAAGCGGGATTAAAAGATCCGCATTTGAGTGAAGTGAAAGAAGATTTTAAAAGAATGTTAGTTGATGTTTTTAAAAAGGGTAATAAAAGATATAATGCATACATTCGGATGTGTGAAACTGCGAGGGAAACATTAGTTTACAACCTTGTTGGGATATTGAAACACGGTGGAACTCCACTTATCTTATGTTCATAAGTGGCTTAAGACAAAAGGTGACCTTGCAATATTTTCATGATGAGAAATTGTCGGGGAGGGTAGGTGTGCTCCATTTAGTCAAGATAATTGGGATACTATTGAAAAATAACCCGACTACTTGAAGTTTTTTACAATGCAACCAAAAAATTGTCGGGGGTTTATTATCCGACGGCTCATTTGGCACTCGAGCAACTATTCTTGATGTCTTCACAAATCGCCGCATTTGAATTTAATGGTGATGTTTATACTAGCATGGTTTAGGAATGAAAGAAAAGCTGTTGAAATATTTTGAAACTTTGCCGCAGTTAATTACTTGTGCGGTCGCATTAAATCCGTGTTATAATGTAAATGGGGTGGAGGTTCTTATTGACTCGATTGTGACTGATTTGGGTTGTTTCGCGTCAAACCCGAACTATGCTAATGATGCAAAAGAGTCATTTGGCCATTCTTTTAAAAGTTTGTGGCAATATTATTTTGAAAAATAATGGCAACCCACCTCCTACTTGTCCGGAGTCTTCTTCATCATCATCAAGGGCTTTTAGAGGGAATCCGATACTTGCTTTGCATAAAAAGATAAGAGATAATCCCAACAAACGGATAAGAAATGATGGTTTAGCGACGTGAATATGAAAGATATATCACAACCGATTTTATCTCACATATTCCGGCCGAACAAGTTGAAAACTTTGATGTGTTGGCGTTTTGGAAAGCAAAGGAAACAATGTTTCCCGTTCTATCCCGAATGGCTCGTGATTTACTAAGTGTACAAGCTACTTGGTAGCTTGAATCCGCTTTTCAACAAGTGGAAGGGTTTTATCAAATCTGAGAAGACTCACACAGGCTTCTTTGGAGATGTGTATGGGTTTGAAAGATCATTTGGACGCAATGAAGCGAGTGCAAGATAAAACTGATCTTGAAAATGTCGGAGACTTGAAGGGGAGGTCTACGTGGAAGAGGCACAAGCGGGTGAAATCGAGATGCTTTCCGATGAAGAACTAAGACAAGATGCAGCTGCTCAAGATGCTAGAGGATCCGATGACGACTATTAGGACTTTTATGCTTACGTATTATGTTTTAAGTTTATGTATTTCCTTTGATGTATTTTCTTTAAGGTTATGTATTTCCTTTCAGTTTATGTATTTCCGACGTTATAAATAAAAGTTGAAGTTTATTGATATAAGTTTGTTAAATGTTGAAAAGAAAAAAAATCCGGTTAACGGTTAAAAACGGTTAAAACCGGTTAAAAACAGTTAAAACGGTTAACTATTTCAAAATTTTGAATTTTCTAATAGGCGGCAAAAACATTTTCAAAATAAAACCGGTTAGCAGGGTTAAAAGCAGTTAAACCGGTTACCTTTTTTAAAAATTGAATTTTTGCAAAAGCGGGAATTTTTGAATTCAAAAATTTAAAATCTCAACGGTTAACGGTCAAAAACCGTTATGAACGGTCCAAAACGGTTTAACCGGTCAAACCGGTCCGAAATATTCAAATTTTAAAATTTCAATTTTTGATTTTTTTTTAGCGGGAAGGTGGGTAAACTTTCAAAATTTGAATATTTTTTTTATATTTACATGTTTGCCATTGTAAGACTAGTATAAATAGATAAAATGTGTTTTATTTCTTTGAAACTTTTATACTTACATTTTTATATTTACATTTTAGTATGGTGATCTTTGATCCTGCACCACCTCCACCACCCCGCCACCGGTGGTTGTTTAAAGATTTTACGGCTTAAACCGTACCAAATGTTTGGGCTCACTACAACTACGTCGAAATGTCGGATGGCGCAGCGAAAGCTCAATGTAAGCATTGTTTTTGTTTATTCAAGCCCACTTCCAACCTGCCGTTGAGGGCTCACACACAAGTATTGCACGCCAAGCACTTGCAGTTGATGTCTGATTCGAGACCTCGAGTTGACGTTGAGTAATGTGTGATGTTTTATGTTTATGTTATTATGTGTTATGTTTTAAGTTTATGTGTAATGTGTGATGTGTCATGTATTCTCCGTTCTATAAAATAAAAGTTCTAGTTTATTAATACGAAACAAAGCGATGGAAAAAAAGCGAAAAACTAAGAACCGGTCAAACCGGTTAACCGGTCTAGACGGTCCCAAACCGTACCCAAACCGGTTTGGACCGGTTGGTTTTCTCTCCTCACATCGGTTAGGTTCCAAACCGGTTAACCACCCGAACCGGGTTTTTTTTTCGTTGACCCAAACCGGTTCGGTTTTGACCGACCGTCAAACCGAACCGGTAAACCGGAATGTGCACCACTAGAATACATGCACCTTTTTCATTGAGCAGATGATAACATTTAAGACGGTACAATGTTTCTTTTACCAGCTATTTTTTCAAAGATGCCATGTTTAAGTCTAGATCGTTAAATGATAATGTTATCTGAGAGTCGTGGAAGAAGCCCGAATATCAGTTATGGTCCACTATTGGTAGTCTCACAAGAAACGTGGTTAATTTAGTTCCGAACATAAAGATTGAATTATTGGTAGCCTCACAATATGCATGGTTACCGCTGGTCTAGGAAGTAAGTCAAGACTCCAATTTTCAAATTAAAGTGGTAATGTATTCTGACAATCTCACTCATGCATTTTGCATTTACAAATCTCAATATATAACTAATAAACGTCAAATAAAAATTTTAGATAATGACAAAGAACCAATAGGGGTCAAACTTCGGTTTCAAAATCAATAAACCTACAAAACATAAACATTGAACTTTTGAAAATGCCCACTTCAGTCTTGCAGATCATCAAAGTTCAACTAAAACTAAAGCAGAACTTAGTGAACTAAATGTACAACACAACAACAAAGACCCAAAAACTACATAACTCATTCTTTTATGTCTTTAACGAGGGTTTTATACCCAGCGACGGGTGTTTTCAACAAAAATATTAAAATCGGTGTATAGAAGTACACATACAACACCACATTGCAAATTAAACAAAACTGTGTTAAAATGTTGCTAAGAATGTCTTCTTCCAAGGTAATCGAAACCCGATAATTGTAGTTAATCTCTGTCGCGGTTTTACACACTTCACGGAGCGGGTCTCTCTGAAGGCAGTTCAATCTTTTAGCTTTCCCGTTAAGCCTGAACCTGCAAATATAAAAAAAACTTATATATTGGAAGTAAAATCCATAACAGCAGTTCATGTGTTATGAATTTTTAGCAAAGAATAATTGTTTCTTACAAATAATAAAAATAACATAGGATTTCATTTATTTAGAAAGTTGCTTGGCTTGATATGTTGGATTTTATATACTGCACATGTATCATCATCTATATATGCTTTCGGTTTTGTAGGCCTTGAAGCTGTCATACAAACATATCAACTAAACCTCCAGATTCTCTTTTTTAAATGTCACTGGGATTACACGCAATTGAGTTTCCATTGGCTGCAAAGACCATGAAACTGTTTGTTCTAGATGTTAATTATCTGATTATTTAGCAATCATTTTACATATCGGCTAGAAACACTTCCTAAACTTTTAATCTACTATAACTACAAAGTTTACATTATATCAGTGATTATCTAACTTTTTTATGCCTTAATATTAGTATATTACACTTTCGACAACTTTCGATCGATCTCCTTTTTAGTTGCCTTTCATTCTATTTAACCAATTGATCCACTAATAGATAGAACACTACCAAATTGACCTACTTATAAGACAATAATCAGAATAGCCGGTTCAAAAAATAACCGGTGTTCAAAACTAATATAGTTAAAAGTATACCTCCAAAACCGACTTAGCCATCAGCTTTAACCCTTCCTAAACCTACTCATTCTGACCATCCCCATCCTCATCCTCCTCCATACCATCATCCTCATCAACTTCCAGCTTCTCGGACTATTCCTCATCTCATCCAACACATTCGGCTAATGTCGGAATCACCTTTTTAGCAATGTTCTTATAGCTGCCCTTGCTAATCAGAGAAAAAGCAAGTATGAAGACATCAGCACCACGATAGCTCAAAGGTCTCCATCTATTGTAATCTTCTTTCCCTGTTCACAGTAGTAAAATAGTTAAGAGCATAAAACCATAAGAAAAATGCGGCATATTTAAGGCTTATAACCAACCACATAATTAACCTGCAGTAGCCCCCAACCCAAGATTAACGGTGCTCCCATCTACCTGAAACTACCTAAACCATCGAAAATGGCGTAATCGGTCCTAACTATTAGTTTCCTTCACCACAAAGAAAGTTCACACAGGATAATGGATCTCGCGGCCGCCCTTTAATATAGGCTGTCCTCCCCATAAAAAGTCTCAAAGAGACCATCCACAATACACATCTCCCCCAGCTTTACACCCACTTCCCCATGGTCCGTGAACGATCCACTCGCCCAAAAATACTAACTAAGAAAAGATTCAATGACATAGTTTTAATAAAGGGACAATCCTTTCACATGGAGCATAATACATTCAAACACAGTACCAAAATACACTTATTAAGTCACAACATCTCTTTCATGGTTTACAACTCCAAAGCCCAAATCATAACATCTACGCTATAAACTTCTTATTAACTACTGTCTACTACAACATAACAAATCATATAATTAGATATTTAAGCATTTCACAGTCAGTATAATAATTAACCTTGCTTCATAAGCCCACTTTTCGACTTATTTTCCTGTTTAAGAGCTTAATTTCATGTTCAATGGGACTAAGGTTATTGAAAATTGAGTACTCAATCAATCAAAACTAAAATTACTCAAACCCATTATCAAAATCAAAAACAAAAATCATTGAAAGAAAACTCTAAAATCTATCATTACCTTGGTTCAACAACCTTATTCGTGACGTGACCCTTGCAACATCCACAACCTTTTAAACATTAACCAACCAACAAAAATATTAAATTTCCAAACACCTTTTTTAAAACCTCAAAAACCCACAAACAAATTTCAAAACCAATGACTAAAAACACAATCTTTGTTCCGCCCCTGTATTTAGATGCTTAACTAAATTCAACATAGCTTTAAATTAATATTAAGTATTGTATCAAATAACAAAACCCAAAAAATAGCAAAACATACCTGTCAAATATCAAAAACCAAATACAACATAGCCTTAAATTAAATTTAACTCGTGGTGGTTGTTGCTGATGGTGGCGGCGGAGGATGTGGTTTGACAAAGGTAGTGATTGTGTCGGATGACAGCGCAACATACAGCGGTAAGCGGCGGCTATAACAAAAACCGAGCCCCGACTACTTGAAACTACCTAAACCATCGAAAGATGGTGGCAATTTCGGCAGATGGTGGCTGAGATAAGGTTATGATGTCGGCGGCGGCTGCTGTTGGTTTAGTGAGAGAGATATGTGGTGTGTTTTAGGTTAGAAAATATATGATATCAGTGTGTGTTTATTTGTGTGTTGGTTTTTCTCTCTCTCATTTGACTTTCAATTTCAATTTTCAACTTTTCACATTTTCCCTTGACCTTTTTTCCATTTTATATAGTAAAGATTTAAGGCCAGTAATTTCTGCTATTCTTTTCCTAATTAATCTATTATCTAAAATTTGAAAATTTGTGGAAACAAACGTTTCTTAGTTTATCTTTTATATTCATAGTTAATCCTAAATAATTAATTTTGTTTATGTTAAGTTAAATAGCTAAAGTTGTTGAATCTTCTTAATGGATAGTTAATCTTTGGAAGTTTTCTAAAGATACATAGAATACTATGGGTGCGTTTAGTTGAAAGAAAACACCCGTGTTTTCTACAAAATATTTTGTGGTAAATAAATAAAACAGAGATCGCGTTCAAAGTAGTGGTTTCTGATAAAATTCTTTACAAAACACAAAAATTCCTATTTTCAACTTTAATACACAAAATTACAAAACACTTTTTTTTGTTTTCACCTATTTTCTTTTAAAATACCCCTAATCCGTTTTCGTCGGTTTTCATCCGTTTTTGTCCGTTTTCATCTGTTTTTTACGTTTTCGTCCGCTTTTTTACATTTTCTTCAGATTTTTTACGTTTTCGTCTGTTTTTTTACGTTTTCGTCCGTTCTTTTACGTTTTCGTCTGTTTTTTACGTTTTCGTCCAGTTTTTTTACGTTTTTGTCTTTCTTTTTTTTTTACGTTTTCGTCCGTTTCCTTACGTTGTCGTCTATTTTTTTACGTTTTCATTCGTTTTTTCTTGTTTTCGTCTTTTTTTATGATTTCATCCGATTTTTACGTTTTCGTTTGACTTTTAATGTTTTTGTCCATTTTTTACGTTTGCGTCCGGTTTTTTACGTTTTTGAAAACGTAACACAACAGACGACAATGTAAAAAAAGGACGAAAACATAAAAAAAAAACATAAACGTAAAAAAATGGTCGAAATCGTAAAAGACGGTCAAAAACATAAACAACCGGACGCAAACGTAAAATGGAACGTTAAAGTCAACAGCGGACGAAAACGTAACAAATCGGACAAAAACGTAAAAAATCGGACGAAATCATAAAAAAAAGACGAAAACATAAAAAAAGAACCAAAACCTAAAAAAAATTGACGACAACGTAAGGAAACGGACAAAAACATAAAAAACGTAAAAGCGGACGTAAAAAAAGCACGAAAACATAAAAAATCGGGAGAAAATGTAAAAAATCAAATGAAAACGTAAAAAACAAATGAAAACAGACAAAAACGAACAAAAACGTATATAAACGGCCTAAAACGTATAAAATTGGATGAAAACCGACGAAAACGTATAAAAATGGACGAAAACAGATTAGGGGTATTTTAAAGGAAAATAGGTGGAAAAAAAATGTTTTGTAGTTTTGTGTATTAAAGTTGCAAATAGGAATTTTGTGTTTTGTAGGGAATTTTATTGGAAAACACTAATTTGAACGCGATCTCTGTTTTCTTTATTTTCCACAAAATATTTTGTAGAAAACAAGGGTGTTTTCCTTCAACTAAACGCACCCCATATATTTCTATACAATGTTTTCCAATAAAGTCTCTAACCCTTATGCCATCTCCATTCTCAACCGTTGATTCGGGAACAATTTCTTAATATAAAATTTAATGTAAATCACTCAGGACTCGTTGGCAAGAGGTTGTGACTATCATCACTAAAATAGGATTTCAAATTCAATTTGTGCTATATGCAATCAATGGGTTCAAACACTGCGGCTTAGTCGGCTAGGAGGTTAGAAACTAGAGACGGAGCTTGAATAATATTTTTGAAGAGGTCGAAATACAATAATTTAATTTTGAAGAGGCCAAACCTATATTTGTCTTTTATTTAGTTTGTTTTTGCACGTAAAATACACACAATTAGTATATAACGGTCCTAAATTTGAGAAGGGAGGTTGGCACAAGCCCCTATTGCCTCTTAAAAGATCTGTCCGTGCTAGAAACCATGATTGCCCAATAAAAAAATGTTTAGAATACATCAGAATTCAGGAAACCGGTTGAAGAATCCCACTGAGTCCATGACGCGTACAATAAGATATTCACTTGGGATTAGTCTTCACGAACACAAGTAGTCAAATTTTGGGCTCCCTTATATCTCAAGGAAATTTACTCATGGAACAACTCCCATGTCTAACAATTTTACATAATTTTTGCAGTGGTTTTTGTTGGTTTATTGGACAATAAATTAATAGTTGTGTGTTAGGATCGAATTCGAGATCACGGGATTGCACACTTTACGTATGAGAATTAAAGTTAATAAATAAATGTTAATGTTATATTTATTTATTAATTAAATGAAAAGCTATAACGAACGTTAAGTAATTAACTGTAATGGACTAACGGGCGTCAAATGTAATTGAAAAAGGACTAAGTTGTAAATAATGGGAAGGTTTCTGAATCCCTTGTGGGATACCCATCCGATCGACCACAAGAAAAAGGAAACCCAATCCCTCTACAACTCAAACTTGTTCACCAAGTTTGTTTGAGTATAAATACAAAACCAAGGGTGTTTGTAATTTAACTCTTGGATTCATTAAGCTAAACCTAAAATTGTTTGTGTGTGTTTTTGCTTTCAAAACCGGTCGACACCCTATACAAGGGATCGATCACCACCTTTTTCCAAAATCAAGTTATTAGGTTTAATAAAACTAACATTACTTTAATTCGGTTTAGTACGTGTGCCAAGAAAGTGGTACTAACACATTATTGTTAGTATTCTTGGATTGAATTACAAAACAGTAAGGGGTAATTCACATAATCCTATAAGCCCTAATTAGGATTCATCCAATTGCTAGTTTTTGTGGATTTGATTCTTGTTCGGCTAGAATCAAGAAAGGTACGCATATTCTTGTTTATGTTAATTAATTATTCGTTAAATCTTTCCTATACGGCCCGCATGTGTACCCGATGTTTATTGTTTATATTTATGATTAGTCATGTTATATAATTCCAACAGTGGTATCAGAGCCATTGGGTTTAATGAGTAATTAATTACATAAACACGTAATATAACGTATATTGTATGATGTTTGATGTGATTATCTAGGGTTTTGGTTTATTTTTTTTATGTGTGGGTTTTTTTTTAATGGGGCGTACCCCTTAATTTTTTTTAGTCGACATCTTTAAAATTTTTTAGGGTTTGAAAATTTTTTGCTAACCTCATCGAAACCTAGAATTAATATATATGTTACGTGATTAATGCATGAATAATGCGTTATGTGACATGGAATTTTGATATGCGATCTTGTGACTATTTGTACAATTGTTATGATATATCCATGATGATACATGCATGTTTGTCATGGATAGTTGCTTGATTTTTTTGTTTAACTGTTAAGATATATTTATCACATGTTTATTTACGATAAATCTTGAATTGGGGAAGACTCCAATTATATACTGTTAGTGCAAATATTACGATATTTAATCTATACAGTCTGGTTTGTTTTGATTGATGACAAACATGTAACTTGTAATACATAACGTAAAATTTACAAGTTACTTGTAATTACATTTGTCTCAACATACATTCAACACCTCTCGATGTCTCAAGTCCTCGTATGTTACAACACAGGTTCGTAAATGTTTGTTATGTGGCATTATGATCAAACCCATTAACAAATCATTTAGATTGTTTAAAATACGTTTAGAGTAACTAAGTATTTTAATAGGTTAACCATTCTATTTCGAACCTCATTTTACATTTTGCATTCACAAGTATTTTATACAAATACATTTTTTGTAAAATGTCTAACAAATATATACTTTTATTTGTACAAGTAAACTAACTATAATATTCATACAAGTACTAAAGTTTACTTACACTTGACAAAATATATTTTATTTTGACAAGCACTCAACTAGATATTTTATTTTACAAAAGGTTATTTACATTTTATTTACAAGTAACTTACCTTTTTAATAAGTATATACATTTGTTTAAATGTATTTTTCATAAAAAGGAAAACACTCTTTTATTACCTCATGCATAGTGTCATCTAAATCTTTAAAAGATTTTGGAAGATATTCTAAGATATCAAATCTAATAAATTATTATATTTTTGATTACCACTTTGGTTATAAATACCATCCCATTGTTTTCTCATATCTTCATCCCTTTCAACATACATTCTCTCTAACATTCTTTCATCAGTTAGATCTATAGATAACCATGTAGCAACATACATCAATCACCCTCACCATCACATGATCATAATGCTTCTAACATTCATCTTTGTTGTAAGCATATTTTACATTTTGATCAACCAAGGAAAGTTTAGAGATCTAGCCATCCTCATTCACCAAAGCATATCAACATATGAAGATTCAAGATCTCTTGATATCCTCATTGATTAAAGACTTCTTATTTAAGAAGATCATTTAGATTAGTCATTCATATCCATTAGACATTTATGTCATGGATCATCATTGTAAACATTATTGCATCATCACAACACTTTCACCAAACTAGATTAGATGGGTTATGTGTTTGAACCATAAAACACAAGGTTTGTTACGTTGGGCCATAAAACATAGTGGGAGTGGTTGTACCCTTGAAAAGAAATCGACATCTAGCTTAGTGTCGGAAATATTGTATAGGCGACGTTAGGTTGGTTCTACCTCGAACTAGAACCCGGTATTTAGCTTTGTACCGGAAAAAGTGTAAGCGGCGATTGTAAGGTTTTCTCCGCCGAGAAGGGAGCTTGTTGATTTAGTGAAGTAACTCTCGAGTTGGGTACTCGGGGAGTGGAGTAGGGCGGAGAGGAGATCCGTGACCGAACCACTATAAATCCTCGTGTTCGGTTTGCACTTTCCTTTCTTTATCTCTTTACTTTTATAATTGCTTGTGATGTGGTTTGATGTTTATACTTGTGTGACAACTTGGTTTACTATGCTTTATATTAGTCACAAACAATAATTGGTACTTTCATATTATAACAAGCTTCATAAACGATTTGATACAAAAGATCTAACGTTTTTAAACGGTAACGTATTCACCCCCTCTACGTTTTCACAATTGGTACCAGAGCCTCGTAGCTCTTATTTTCAAAACAAATGGTTTTTAAAATGGAGCACGATCCATGTATCAAATTACCATTGAAGCGAAATATATTATGAAAAATATTTTGCTAATTATACTTAGAAATTTTGTTGTTAAATGTTTAGATAAGTCACATTAGTAAAAATAATTAAAAAAAAATGTGTATTATATTTTTTCTATCAAATCTAGTAAGTCCTACACTTTTTCGCTATGAGTAAGTACATTTTTCCAATTTCTGTGAAGACCACGGATTGGGCGGAACCAAAAAAAGGGCTCCTTCCTTGTAAATTTTTGGTTCCTTGAGTACGCAGCTTTTTTGGCCAACTTAAAAACTCATAACTTATTAACCGTAAGTCCGTAGGAGTCGAGCCACCTATCATTTTAAAGGGAATTGAGTCTACTTTCATTTAAAACTACTCTCATGACCTGAGTCTAATTTTAAATAAGTGAAATAGACCAAATACTACAGTATGTCCAAAATATTAAGTTTCGCTTTAACATAAAAACTCAAATTTTTGAGTCAAGCAATTTAAGATGGTATTCTTTGAACATTGATATAATTTATTTTGAAACTAAATAATTATGTAATATGTTTAAAGAAAACTAATCAAGCTTGGTAACATCATCACATTTAAACGAAAAATGACGAAAAGTGTTTTTCTTGTTATGCTATGATAAATGACCACTTGTTTATGTTGTTTGCATATATGTTGCTTGCTTATTTTCAAATTTTGTTTACACGTGTTTGTTTGCATAATATAAGTGTCAATCTTGCCATGTTATTTATTAAACGCTTGACGATTTTTGTTTATGCACAATAGGACATTTGCTAGATTTTGTGCACTTAGTTGGAAAATTGTTTTACCATCACTTATAGACTTAGATCACTTCTTTTGCATAAGTTATACTAACATCTTGCATAACTTATGAAATGTCATGACTCGCTTAGCAATGAGTACTAAGTAAATTAGTCAAGTACTTTGAAAAATGGAGGTTTTAAGAGAGTGTTTGGTACAAGGAGAAAAACAATGTTGTATGATGTAATTTATTTGTTTTTACTTTTTAGGATGATAATATGACTTAAAACAATATTGTATGATAACCGGTTTATGCAGGTGGATAGCACAAGTGTGTTATCAAATTTTACCCATTTTCACTTTTATGTGAAAATCGTTAGCCCTTGGTCAAAGTCTATGCTCCACTATGTTTGTATATGTGTTATCTACTTTTCCTAACTAGAAGTAATTAATGTCACATGTTTTAAGCAAAATTTCGGTTTGAAAACTCCCCGACACCTAAAAATGGGTCGTGAACTTTTCGGTGTCCACGGATCAGACGGCACCAAAATGTTGGTACCGTCTGTTATGCATGTTGGTACCGCCATACATGCAGCGGACGGCGGTACCAATTTAAGGGTTCCTTTGTGTAAAGAAATGGTGCCGTGGATCCTGCAGGTAAGTTGTTGAATTTTACTAAATCCCGCAATCTAATTTACCAAATCTCGTTTCTAGGATACTTGTTAATGCATATCTTTCATGTCTCACTCAACACATCCTCAATGGATTAAGTTAGGATGTTTGACATGATCTTAGACACTTCCATCTCATTAGAAACTACCATCTTTGTATGGATTAACATCAAATAAAACACATCTCTTCGTGAATCCTTAGCTCCATAAATCGACACATTCAGGATGGTCATTTTCACACCTACACTGTTACTTTTCCTTAAGCTTAGCATTTCTTAAAGCAAAGTCAAAATGACTAAATCCTCAACCTCAAATAAACCACTAGGATTAGCATTCGATCTTGTTGCTTCATTAAACTTGAACTCTTCATCCTCGGACTCGTTACCTCTCAACATCTCATCACCCATTCAAGATGTGAACTTTCTAAACTTAAGTACTCCAACTCCACCACCATAATCACCCATCATTATGACTACTTCACAACCATCCAAAACACCTTCACAACCAAAGTCTCCAAAACTTGTACTTTGTGCAACACCACCAACATCTCCTCACCCGTTTTCGGATGACTTAGATGACTTAGCGAGACTAACAAATCGGACTCATTATTTGCAAAGATATCATACACAAGTCTAACATATGACTATAGATATTGTTTTGTATCTACATGTATTGCCTCACTTGGTTAACATGAAAATAATGTGTCATCCTTCAAGACGATAAGTATTTACATCGAGTCATAACTCACACGTATGTTAAAGACATATTATCAAGTCTTGTTATCCTTGAGTTCAATCTAAGCTTTATAATCTCAACAAATTAGGATTGACAACTTAAGTATTTCATCCGAAATATTCAAGTATATGTGACTTACGATTGTAGTCATTAAAAGTCATATCCGAAAAATCAACACCCAAGTATTTTAACAGCACATGTTGAAAAACTAATCCTAAAATGAATCAAACACTTATCCAAAACAAACAACCCTTTGTGCCACTTATCCCTCTTTGACACCTACTATCCCTCTTCCATCTTTTGGCACCATTAAGCGTGTTGCTCATGAACTTCCAAGAGCATCCTTTAAATCAAACGTGCCCTTTCAAGGTGAACCTATACCTCAGCCCCTAAGCTTCATAGACATGACCAAAAATTCAAGCACTTCACCCACTAGTTGTAGCAACCAATGAACCATAAGAATTAGTATCCATACTTTTTGTGTTCAACATCTATGGACAAATAATCAACCTAAGTACTCCCATAGCACAACAAACCCCTACATCACCACATCCTTATTTAGACACACTAGAAGACCTACCACCTAGATCAACCAATCCACCATCCTTACCATCATTTGAATTCGTTGAGTGTATTGCTCAAAAAGCCCTTGTGTCCAACACTTGTACTGAATCAAATGCACGTTTGAACAAACTCAACCATCCTTTCCCACATATAAGGACTTAGATAATTCATTATGGCTAGAACCTCAACTATAAAATAAGCATGGTGCTCTTGGTAATTGTTGTCAATTTCCACTAGGTATAAGTAGTACTACCTTCACAAATTATCAAAGTATTAGTAATACTTTGTCGTTAAACTTTTGCATAAATTTCGTTAAACCTCAAATCAACATTTTAACAACATATGTTAAAATGCAATCTCAAAGCCAACATCATACACCCCAAGCAACAATGACTCTTGAGGAGTATACATAAGAAACTCGAGTGAATTCCTCTTGTCATCATCTAGTGAATATAATCTTGAGACCAAGTTTATTTAGATGGGACTATCCGATTCAAACACTTTGGCTTCATATCTTCATTTAGGAAAACATGATGTTTTGAAAAACATTATGCCTATGAAATCATGCGTTAAATATTTATCTTGTTAAAAGGATATTGTATAACCTATGCATTATTCTCTCCTTGCGACATAAATGGTTGTGTTACAAAAGATTTCATTACACCTCATTGGCTAAATGATCTTGAAACGAACATCTACAAGTTCTATGAACTAGCGTATCCAATTCATCTTGTCATACTTATTTTCATAAGCATGATAACTTTATCCCATGCAATAATCTCATTTGTTGAAAGATACTATTTGTATTCATTTCCTTTCAAGCGTACATCATAACCTAACCTTGCTCAAACCTTGTGCACATCCAAGGTTAAAACTACACATCTCTAGAATATACACATGATCTATTGAAGTTAGTAACCTTATTTAGATTCTTGTCAAATAAAGTTCGAAAGAGCTTTCTTGAGAACATTGTTAATTTAACATATTCCATTCCCTAGTCTTAGATAATCAAATCACTTTTAAAGTATACACTTCAACGTAAAAGATGTCATCTATTAGATCATACAATTAGCTATGTAATTTGAACAACCTTAGATTCTAAACACAAGATTAAAACATATTGTTTATCAACACACCATTGTTAAAATTCATGTGTATAACATGACATCTTCATCACCTTAGTTATATTGCATATTAGTTGCGTCACAATAAGCCAAGTATTGGTAAACTATCATCTTTTATGCACTTTAATAGGCAAAATTAGGAGTTCCTATCTTTCTAACATGAGAATGACTACTGGAGAACCTAAACTCAATTTGACCTAACGGTTGAATTGCTTCCTGCAGAGAAGTTGGGTATGTGGAATCACCCGTCAAAATGGTCGTGTTTAGCCTTAATTGAGCACCGCTAGTAATAATCTCATATTCATTCTCCAACTTGAAAAATCTGTTTTCCTATACTTGCCTAAAGTAAGTGTTAAAACATTGATAGTTTGCCTCGCCTTAGGAATACTAATCAAACAAGTAGTATATATGACTTTTCTTTTAAAACCACTTGCATTGCACTTACATGTGTTGATTACATGTTCTTGTTTGATACGATAAGTTGATTTGACATTATCTTAGTGTTTGATAACTAGTCAAATGTGTAAACCTTATTACGGTTTTATCTTTATAATGCTTGTATTCTTGCTTCATGCTACTAAACGTTTAAACCTAAACTTTATTTGCATGATACTTACTTTTGAATTATTTTTAGCATGATTAACATGTTAATATGCCATTTTGATACGTGATAATTTTTATATGATATATTTGTGTTTGAAAGTTATTAGTTGGCATTCATTACATCTATGTGTAGTACGATCCAAATGATACATGCTCCAAATTGTTATGTCCTAAACATGGCTTGCATGAATCTTTCATCTTGTTTCTTTTGATTCTTGCCACACTATTTGTTTGCTACGTGTGCATATATAATCTGTCAAAGTGCTTTTGGCATGACAAACTTGTAGAAGCCTTTTTATCTTACAAATTAATCACATAGATTATTGTATATTCAAGTATGCTTAAGTGTCTAAGTCTAATGACAAAACAATCTCATAAATGAAATGTCTTGAATAAAGTCGTATTCTTGCATAATATGATTGTTTTGATGCTATCTTGTGTGGTGATTTCTTGTCTACTAAGTGCAATGTGTTGTGTTTGCTTATATAATATGTTATCATTTGATTTCTATCATGTTAACATCTTTTGTCACTAACAAATTTGTTTTGTAGGTTGATAACAAATTGTTTGTTATCTCACTTGGTTCTAACTTTTATATGCTCATTTTGCATAATCCCCTTTATTGCTACGTCGATTAGTACTATACTTTATGGGACCATATGCATATAGTTTATTGATCGACGATTAGTACTACACTTGCATATAGTTTAAAAGCATATAGAATTAAGTTCTAGAGGGTTGGCTTTGCATTTTTGTCTTTCAACCGACCTCTTTCCAAATCTCATTTTTGCTTCCGCTTTCCAAAAATCATCTCCATCATTATTTAGTTATAACAATACTCTGATCCTCTTCACTTCCTATTAGGAAACCACATGCCTCATCATACGATCATCTCGTAGTAATCGAGAAGAGGTATGAATTTAAGGATGAAGTTCATTGTATGCTAACCATCATCCAGAAAAACATCACTAAGCTCACCTCTTGCGTTAACCCGAATAACCTCCTAAACACTTTGTTGTCATTCCTTATTTGATACATTACACACTACGTTGGATGTCCACCAATTAAGGGGCAGAGAAATCCATTCACATAATTGTCTTTTGTCAAAATTTATGTCTCTTAGACTCTAAAATACCAACACATAGGTAAACACCACTTAGCTAAAACCGGTTCACGAAACCACAACTAGTTCAACCTTTTTAACTTTTTATCACAAGTTTGCACCAATACCTCATCAAGTGAAAAATGCATCATGTGTTTTTACAAAACGTCTTCATCTACACATATAGGATTTTCCTTAAACTAGCACCTTACAACTTCACTATCTAGAACACCATCATAGGATCTTATCCTTTTCCAGCATATCATGCATGTCATTGTCAGTGCAAACGATATATTAATCAAAACCGCCATTCCCAACACCTTTTCAACACGTTGGTATATCCAACTCTCAAATGATGTCATCCTCATATAGGTACTCATTATTATTATTAGTATTTTTCATATTGTCTTCACTTCTTTTCAATGTGAAAATCATCCATGACGGTCAAAACCATGCTAATACTACCTTTCTAATTGTCACCTAGAATAGGTCATCTTTATAATTCGTGTCAATCAATGAACGAATTTATCTTCATGTTATCACTTTTATATTTTTTGGTATCTTCATTATAATATTCTTAGATAGAACGCATTATTGATTACTCTTGGGTTGAAGCATATGAGAACTTGCTCAAAACAATAGGTTGTTAGCATCAATAAATCATTCAAATCATAACCCTTATGCATCATTGAAATGCAATGTCCATTCATATTTTTTTTCCTCTTAGCTTTGGTCACTTGACATGACGAAAAGATTGCATGAATCCATATTTTTATATTTGCTATACATACGAGTTTCTAACTCCTTAATAGCTTCCTACCTAATCACCACCACCTTCCATCACCACTTTCACTAATCATCACCACCATGGATTAGCGAAAACTTACTTTTGTAAATCTCGAGTCATCTACCATCACCACATGAATCCTACTAGTAAACCGACACCAACACTAGCACCACTAGTGGCACACCCGGTGGGTGACTCCATATCTTCTTTCTAGGAACTATTTTGTAGGCTTTTATCATATTATATTCTCACTTTTCTTATGATTGTAATTAGGAGACTACACTTCATGAGATCTTTGATTATATCATTTATCACATATATACATCTTATTTTTCTTTGTGAAAAGATGAAATATATTGCACTAATGTTTTTCATTGTAGGTTCATCATCATATACACTCGATTGTATATAACTTACTCATCTAAGGAAGAAGTTTGCATCAATTATTTTTCTTATTTTAGGTGCTTCTTGACACCCTCGAACAAGGAGGAATATCCTTTAAGCACTCATATTGCATCGTCTATACACTTGTTTGTATATGAAACATTTGTCTAAAGACAAAGCTTCTATTATACTAATATTTATTTTGAAGGTTCATCTTGACGACCTAGAGCAAGGGGAGCTTCTGTCAAGAATTTACTGAATGCATCTTATACACACTTTGTTGTATATCACTTACTTGTCCAATGACGAATATAGTTTTGCCCTAATATTTGTTTTGTAGTTTTAATCATACCGACGCCTCAAACAAGGGGGAGCAACCGTCAAGGGGGAGCATGCACGCATTTAGCATCATTATCACTTTTCAACAAGCATTTGTGCTTCGATAAAAAGTGCAGAAAATAGGCTAACATAGCTATGCATTTTTCTTTTTCATATATTTCTCATAATTTTTGTTGCATAAAGCTAACCTTGATATAGGTTAAGCCTCTTTATTTGATCCATGGATCCGCTACCAAACAAGGGACGGATTGAAGTGGACGATTTAACTTCACTAGGGATGATGCAAGCTCGCCTTTTTGGGGAGAAATTAAGTTAAACTCCAAGGACACACCCTTTTGTTTCGACAAAAAGGGGAGAAGAGTGTAAACGGAGAAGGTAATGTAAAGGTAGTAAGGATACAAGTAAACTTTTACATTTTACTTTCTATTACGTTTACATATCTTTGTCATCATCAAAAAGGGGGAGATTGTTAGTGCAAATATTACGATATTTAATCTATACAATCTCGTTTGTTTTGATTGATGACAAACATGTAACTTGTAATACATAACGTAAAATGTACAAGTTACTTGTAATTACATTTGTCTCAACATACATTCAACACCTCTCGATGTCTCAAGTCCTCGTATGTTACAACACATGTTCGTACATGTTTGTTATGTGGCATTATGATCAAACCCATTAACAAATCATTTAGAATGTTTAAAATACGTTTAGAGTCACTAAGTATTTTAATAGGTTAACCATTCTATTTCGAACCTCATTTTACATTTTGCATTCACAAGTATTTTATACAAATACATTTTTTGTAAAATGTCTAACAAATATATACTTTTATTTGTACAAGTAAACTAACTATAGTATTCATACAAGTACTAAAGTTTACTTACACTTGACAAAATATATTTTATTTTGACAAGCACTCAACTAGATATTTTATTTTACAAAAGGTTATTTACATTTTATTTACAAGTAACTTACCTTTTTAATAAGTATATACATTTGTTTAAATGTATTTTTCATAAAAAGGAAAACACTCTTTTATTACCTCATGCATAGTGTCATCTAAATCTTTAAAAGATTTTGGAAAGATTTTGGAAGATATTCTAAGATATCAAATCTAATAAATCATTATATTTTTTATTACCACTTTTGGTTATAAATACCATCCCATTGTTTTCTCATATCTTCATCCCTTTCAACATACATTCTCTCTAACATTCTTTCATCACTTAGATCTATAGATAAACATGTAGTAGCATACATCAATCACCCTCACCATCACATGATCATAATGCTTCTAACATTCATCTTTGTTGTAAGCATATTTTACATTTTGATCAACCAAGGAAAGTTTAGAGATCTAGCCATCCTCATTCACCAAAGCATATCAACATATGAAGATTCAAGATCTCTTGATATCCTCATTGATTAAAGACTTCTTATTTAAGAAGATCATTTAGATTAGTCATTCATATCCATTAGACATTTATGTCATGGATCATCATTGTAAACATTATTGCATCATCACAACACTTTCACCAAACTAGATTAGATGGGTTATGTGTTTGAACCATAAAACACAAGGTTTGTTATGTTGGGCCATAAAACATTACGGGAGTGGTTGTACCCGAAAAGAAATCGACATCTAGCTTAGTGTCGGAAATATTGTATAGGCGACGTTAGGTTGGTTCTACCTCGAACTAGAACCCGGTATTTAGCTTTGTACCAGAAAAAGTGTAAGCGGCGATTGTAAGGTTTTCTCCGCCGAGAAGGGAGCTTGTTGATTTAGTGAATTAACTCTCGAGTTGGGTACTCGGGGAGTGGAGTAGGGCGGAGAGGAGATCCGTGACCGAACCACTATAAATCCTCGTGTTCGGTTTGCACTTTCCTTTCTTTATCTCTTTACTTTTATAATTGCTTGTGATGTGGTTTGATGTTTATGCTTGTGTGACAACTTGGTTTACTATGCTTTATATTAGTCACAAATAATAATTGGTACTTTCATATTATAACAAGTTTCATAAACGATTTGATACAAAAGATCTAACGTTTTTAAACGGTAACGTATTCACCCCCCCCCCCTCTACGTTTTCACATATACATTAATGAATCAATTATGTGCTAATTGGTATATTTTAATTATGGGTTTACGCAATCAATTTATTGATGTATGTGGCTCACTTTCTATCGTTGGAGTGAAAACATTAATTAATATATACATTAATTTAACCTAGACATTGATTATTAATAGGTTTTATCGAATAAGTTGCATGTGGCTACTTGTTTACACGTATTAATTTGTTAGTTATGTGCGCATTGTTTTTTAGTTGTTTATTTTTTATTTGTTTACTTATTTGTTTATTATGTATGACAGTTTTAAGCAAAGGGTAATTTTGAATAGAAAAATAATACGGACTAAACAATGGTAAAATTTGATTTGTTTTGAAGAGTTAAGTTTTCAATAGTTTAATTGATTGGTGAATTTGGTACAAATGGTCTGAACGGCTCACCTACTAGAACAAACTATAAAGGGGTTAATAAAGAAGTGCGCACAGTCACACTGAAAGGATGTCTAAGGTAATGCTTTTGCGCTTACACGGTCCTGCCCCTGTGAGTTCGATTGGAGCTACTTAGTAAGCCATAAATGTACAAACTCATCTTAAGGGCGAAATAGTTTTAATTCCATGCGCCACTTCGGTGGTAATTACCCGAAACACTAAGTGTTTACACTTATGCAAAAGTACGGTATAATGGACGATAATTAACGCTAAATTCCTTGATTGGTGAACCTAATACCTCAATCAAAACTTTGATAATTTGATCTTTATGAATTGGTAATAAAAAGTTTTTTATTAAAATTATGCTACAAGGTAAATGCATGACATCTTTGTACATATTTGATTTGAGCGCATAAAATCAAAACTATTACCCTT
Organism: Chrysanthemum makinoi; assembly: GCA_910596185.1. Classification (NCBI taxonomy): domain Eukaryota; kingdom Viridiplantae; phylum Streptophyta; class Magnoliopsida; order Asterales; family Asteraceae; genus Chrysanthemum; species Chrysanthemum makinoi. The sequence continues at coordinate 58,654,876 of OU343217.1, read as the reverse complement.
ATAAATTAAGTTATATGCCATCTAATTAAAGGGACACTTGAAGTTGCAATTTACGTCATGACATTACTTGGTGAGATTGTGATGGAGAGGTAAATCTCTATGTAAAGTCAGACCTTACATGGACACATTTGCTGTTCTTTAAGTTAGACACTTAAATTGAGTAGGAAGTGAGAACTGGACTCAAGGCATAAGATGGGATGAAACATGTTTATATTTGCAATAGCGTTGGAAAATATAAATCCCATAATGATCTAGGAATTGGAAATTGTTTGTCAATTAATGTTCAACAAATTACCCTATTATATGCTTTTGTTACTAGCAGATCAACTGATGTAATGGAACTATGATAATTTGGATCCTAGTTTTCGAGAAAATTCTATGGTTATATGAATATTACCTTGGGTATTTTATTTTCTTGAGAAGTTTAATTATCGAAAATACTAAAATTGAATTTTGCTAATTCTTTAAATGTATTAATGCAATATTAAACCGTAAACGTAGGTTATTCCTGTATTGATAAATTGATCTACACCTGTAAGGGTTTTTGGTAGAGTCAACATTACTAAAAGAATAAACCTAGTCCTCTTTTCATAAGAAAGAGTGAGATTCAATCATATTCCTTTTCATGAATGAAGAAAGGTATGATAGGACAATTAGAATTGTCTAAATTCTAAATACGTAACTTGTAAGCAAATTTTAATAGTTAAGAAAATTGCATATTTTCTGAGTTATTAAATTAGAAGCTAGACTAATTACTGTATAATTGGTAAAAGATAAACTAGCATATTTTATCTAATTGTTGTGCTTTGACCATTTAAAAGTACTACTTACAATTGTTGGAATAGTAGAACTATTAAGAAAGAAATTGCATGCCCAATTTTTCAAGTTAATAGCATTGATGGGTAATTCATCATCTACATAGTAGAATACACACTTTTAGTACATAAGTAATTGTTATGTATGGACTTTCTCAAAAGTGTAGGGAAGTAAATAGAACACTATTTTCTTTCAATGGTTAATGAAACACTTACAATGTTGTCAAATCCAGTAGGAGTATTGTGTTCTTATTCTGAATAAGGAATTAATGTAATGATCTCTAATTCAGTGGGAGTTACAAGCTTTGTCATCTTGGTAGTAACCCAGATTATCTCTAGAATGTCTTAAGATAATTACTTTCCACTTGTAGACACTTATGTTTTCAAGGATAGTCATGTACGTTTCCTTATTAGACAATGAAGTGGTTCTATATCTACTAGTTATGCTAATATCAATGACACAATCATATTAGTCACATAAACAAACATATGTCGTGTTGTTTATCTGCTACATGATGTTGTTCCATGGACAAGTGGGAGAAATCTATATTGTGTGCAAGGTACAACATATAGGTATATGATTTAATGGATTCTCTTGACTGCAAGGTAAGAGACTAACATTCTAATATAACTTGCACATATCTAATTCAAGAAACACTTGGTGTTGCAATTTACGTCATGTCAGAACTTGGCGAGATTGCAACAACAAAGTAAATCTCCATGTGAAGTCAGAACTTGCATGGGCATATTTGCAGTTTCTAAATTAGACAAGTATTTAGAACATGTGTCAAAATGATATATAAGACTACTTCAAATTAAATATTTATGTATTACTAGAATGACATAAATAAATGAAGTAATCTAATACTACTTCAATTTGTTTATTTATGTATTTTGGAATGACATAAATAAAAATAATGTAGTCCTACATTATTGTGAAGTAAATAAAATTAACTTGAAATTACTATTGAAACCAAGAGTTGTGTTCATAATTACTTTAGTTAAACATGTTTATGATTCATTGTAAAGACATAAACATAAAGTCTTTTAAGACTTATAATAAAGTAAGACGTTAACTTTTATGTTTTTTAATTAAGACATATACAAGAAGTCATTGAGGTGATCAATGATTTATAACGTATAATGGGATTATAACAGTTTATGTTTCTTGATGAGACATGGATATGAAGTGACTTGGTTAAAGAATACTTTTGTTATAAAGCATGCAATTGGCTTGGAAAGTCTATTATACCATTAAGTTAACTTAGTTGGTAAATAGGTAAGCCAAAAGGAATATGTTTATCTTATATATTGTTAGATTGTCTTACAATATTAATTCTAATGAATACCATGTTCAGTTAGGAGAATCAAACTCTATTTGATTTGTTTGATTCAAGATAACCATAACTTCTTTCTTAAAAAGTAAGAAGGTTAGAAAATTGAGTATAAATTGAATATACTCAATATGACTCCAACCTAGAAGATTGATAAAACATCATTTCATTATGGAATGTGATGAATCACATTAAGTTTTAAATTGAAGATTCTAAATTTGTTAAACTACTTATGCATAGGTTATTAACAAACTAAAGTCAGGAATTATCAATGTCTATTTGTAATGTCCCAAAAAGAGAACAATGTAGTTTTACTCTAATTGCTAAGTATATATAGATAGTCTATATATTACAAAAGGCAAGTTGGAGTTTTTTTTATCTTGAAAGATAAAATTACAAGATACATAATCTTCTAAAACACACTAGTAAATATTATAATGAGGTTAGACATGTAAATGATAGACCTCAAGATGATGGAATTTTCATTCATAGATCTGCAAGGATATCTCAGATATTTGATCTATATGCTGAGAAGAATATGAGTTACAAGATTATAGTAAGCCTGATAATCATTATGATGGATTACCAAATATTGAATTGGGTAAATTACTCATACTATGAATGTTAAAGATGTTGTCCATAAAGATAATCAATTTTGGAAATTTGTTTATCTTAATAGTTAGACTAGAGAATCGAAATGAGTTTTTTCAAAGAGATGAAAAACCCTAGTAGTTTGAATTTCTATGTAGAAATCGTATGGACAATATTGTACACATATTTAACGCATGTTTTATGAAAAGATTATTAATCATACTTAAGCAATTAATTATGATTGAATATTCTTTTCTAGACACATTAAATATATAAAGATGATAATGGTAATACTTGTTTTCATTAATATGAAATATGACAATGGAATATCAAAACACTTTCTTGAGAAATTACTTGAGCGAGGACGGTAAGTAATCGAAAGGTTTTTTGAATTCATATAATCTTTGGTAGTGTACGAAGTGCAATAATTCATGAATGGATAAATGCATGCATCTATGAAATTATTCTTATGTTAAATTATTAAATCCTAGTTATGATTAATAATTGAAATAAGATAAATTTTAAGTATTTCTGAAAGCTAGTGGGAGTATTATGTTAAGGTTTTAAATCCTATATGTTGTACAACATATAGGAAGTAACATTCCTTGTAACCTAAATGTTAAGTCTTAGATTGGAATGAAACTTCACTTATAAGATTTAAGAATTAAAACATTCAACCTTGACATATATATGTTTATTATTAATAAACATGTGCAGTAAAATAAATGATTCTAATAAAAACATGATGTATCATTTGGAAAATGGATAAATATCTTTTGACAAGATAGAACATGAATGAAATCTAAGTTTGACCTGTAGATTCATCATGTACATCATGTTGTATATTAAAATTGTTGTATCATTCTTGAATAAGAAGTGATTTGACAACATTGATATCTAACTAAAAGTTAATTAGATAACTTGTGTAATGAATATTATAATAAGATTACATCCTCGGCCTGGAATTGCTCCTAGATACTATGGATGAACAATATGTCAATTGTTGTGCAAATTATCATCAGCTTCAAACTTGAAAGTTTGGAAGACATCAAACATTACACAATAAGATATTAAAGTTTACGGAGTTTTAATAAGCATATTGTTGTTTGTATACAATGATGCTGATTTAATTGAGATGACACTCAATACTAGTCATGGTGGGATTTCATCCTTGTTAATGGACATGTGAACTAGTTGTGCTATTAAGAGCACAGTTGCATTATACATTAAAAGAATAAGAATACTTTAAACTTTAAAAATGTTTGAAAGTTTAAATTGTCATAAATTGGTGAAAGAGGATGTCACACACTTTATGAATTATTATGTGAATTGGTGAATGCACACATACAAGGACTTCACTAATTGAATTCTTGAAATAAGTATTCTCAAAATTACGATAGATCAAGTTGGTTGATTTATGCCTTGTCAACAAGTATGATTGTTATTACTTGAGGCATAATTCATCAACTGGAATTTTCATGCATTGATCTATTTGGTATTTGGATAAGGGATGTTAAACAATTGTTATAATAAATCAAATACTTGGTATGTTTGATTTTATAATATATTGTATCCTATATTTACATGTTTAATCCGTGAATAAATTTATTTATTCTAAATCGTCCATTGTCGATTAATGATATGGGAGTATCGTTAAACTAAGACAAATCTGAGAGATATGGTAGAATATACTTGAAAGTATATTGATGAGAATGCATACCAATCTCAGATGATATTCAATGAATTGAATATAGGACTTATTCCAACTACATGATTTTACTTTATAGATATTGTTATTAAGTAAATCATGAATAGTTATCCTCAGACTTGAGATACCAGATAAGTGTCATGAATATAGTGCACTTCTGTGGAACAACTTAACGCTATACGTAACTGGTAGTCATAAGGGTTGTTTTCTGAAGTGTTGCAAAGTTCATGGGTTGATCTCATAGTCAAGATAGAATTTGTTCCTTCAAATTTATTTGGAGTTTAATACTGCTGGGCCCCTCGTAGGGTTGACAAGATGTTTCCGTGGCCACGCCCAAAGTTCTCCCCTGAATATGTTCAGAAAATTTGGTAATCTTGCTCAATCACTTATAACGAGAAACAGAATAGTTGAATGAAGAATGACTTAATTCCATATCTTTATTTAACAAGGTATTAGAAACAAAAGGATAATAATAATGAGAAATCATTAAAAGGTTTTCCAGGAGCCTTGCTCGAATTGTACTAGAGGCATCGAAGTGTTGCTAGACGCTAACCGATGTGATCACACTATTAAGATATGTCCAAGTGGGAGCTGTTGGTTTATTGGACAATAAATTAATAGTTGTGTGTTAGGATCGAACTCGAGACCACGGGATTGCACACTTTACGTATGAGAATTAAAGTTAATAAATAAATGTTAATGTTATATTTATTTATTAATTAAATGAAATAACTATAACGAACGTTAAGTAATTAACTATAATGGACTAACGGCGTTAAATGTAATTGGAAAAGGACTAAGTTGTAAATAACGGGAAGGTTCCGGAATCCTTTGTGGGATACCCATCCGATCGGCCACAAGAAAAAGGAAACCCAATCCCTCTACAACTCAAACTTGTTCACCAAGTTTGTTTGAGTATAAATACAAAACCAAGGGTGTTTGTAATTTAACTCTTGGATTCATTAAGATAAACCTAAAATTGTTTGTGTGTGTTTTTGATTTCAAAACCGATCGACACCCTATACAAGGGATCGATCACCACCTTTTTCCAAAATCAAGTTATTTGGTTTAATAAAACTAGCATTACTTTAATTCGGTTTAGTACGTGTGTACAAGAAAGTGGTACTAACACATTATTGTTAGTATTCTTGGATTGAATTACAAAACGGTAATGGGTAATTCACATAATCCTATAAACCCTAATTAGGATTCATCCAATTGCTAGTTTTTGTGGATTTGATTCTTGTTCGGCTAGAATCAAGAAAGGTACGCATATTCTTGTTTATGTTAATTAATTATTCGTTAATCTTTCCTATACGCTTCCGCATGTGTACCTGATGTTTATTGTTTATATTTATGATTAGTCATGTTATATGATTCCAACAGTTTTAGCCAACTCGTTTGAGATAAAACATAACCCGTATTGACCCATCTATAAGCAAAATAGACATAATTGTAACCTCTAGGAACCTTATTGACAAAAATAATCTCAAATGACCTTAAAGTTCTCCTTTTTTTCAAGAGGTTAGCGTGAACATTTACGTAATCTTATCCAATAAAGCTGCTGACAACACCAAACCATCGTGGCTTAGTCAACCCAGAACCTTTACATAATTTTAGTATTTGCTTAGTCAACACCAAACTACTGTGGTTTAGTCAACACCGAATCACAAAAATCCTTATAAAGTTGATCATGTAGTTTTAGAATAACAAATGTCTCATCCGCATCGTCAAGGTCGGGTAGAAGGCCTATTAGCATTCCTGAGCTTAACACATGTTGCCCAGCGGGGTTTTGATACTTGAACAAATTAAGTAACACGAAACAAATAACTAATAACGCTTGTATTAATAATAACGTGTTTGGTTTTACAACTATGTTTTGTACAATCTGATTTACTAACTGAGATCATTCGACCCCTATTTATACATGGTGAAACGACACCCTTGTGTCTGCAGAATTCCTTGAAACGTTGTGATGGTTTCTGAGTTTGTGTCGTTTCACAATAATAACCGCTATTCAATGATTTAGGTTTAATGTAAACCTATTTGGCCCTTGTATCTCTTTACTTGTACACGTAGGCCCTTAAACTTAGCTTAGGGACGAGATTATGCCAACAATCACCCCCTAATCTCGTACCTAATCTCTTCAGATCTTTTATGCCTAACAGCTCTCTTATTTCTGCGTACTTTGTCCTTGCCAATGCCTTGGTAAGTATGTCCGCCTTTTGTAAGTCACCACTTACGTGCTCAAAGATTCTTTTCAACACATTGTCTGATAAGGTGGTAGTGTATATCAATGTGTTTGCTTCTGCCATGAAACACGGGGTTCTTCATAAGTGCTATAGCCGATTTGTTGTTGACTTCGATCGTAATCTTTTCTTTCTTTCCAGCCTATTAAAGCGTTTAATAGTCTTTGTAGCCATACTGCTTGACAAGCTGCTGCTGTTGCTGCCATAAATTCTGACTCGCATGATGATAATGCAACAGTAGGTTGTTTTTTAGAAACCCAGCTTATAGGTAAGTTCCCGAAGTAAAATACGATCCCTGTTGTTCCTTTGCCTTCTTCTATGTTGATGCCATAATTGCTGCCACTATATCCAAGTAACTTGCATCCTCCTGTCTTGGGGTAAGTTATACCAAAGTTTGAAGTGCCTTTGATATAATGTAACACTTGTCGAATTGCCTTCATGTGTTGCTCCCTTGGTTCTTGCATGAATCGGCTTAATAAGCCAACTGAGTAACTGAGGTCTGGCCTTGTATAAAGAAAGTACCTCAAACATCCAATTAGACTTATATATTCTGTAGCATCAACTAGTTCTCCTCCTTCCTTTTTTACTAGCTTTGTTCCAGGGTCCATGGGAATCTTGGTTTCATTGCAATCTTCCATTCTTGCGTCTTTAAGAATCTTGTTTGCATATCCTGATTGCTTTATTGAGATTTCATCCTCTGTTTGGATAACCTCTATTCCCAAATAGTAAGCTAATAAGCCTAAGTCACTCATCTCAAATTTTTCTTCCATTTGTGACTTAAACTCTTGAAGGTCTTTCTTGTTACTTCCAGTAACTATTAGATCATCCACATAAACTCCAACAAGCAGCATAAAGTTGCTGCTTAATCTCGTGTAGATTGCTTGTTCTAATGTGAATTTCTTGAAACCTAGTGATTTCAAGGTTTGATCTAACTTCATGTTCCAAGCGCGTGGTGCTTGTTTCAATCCATAAAGTGCCTTATCAAGTTTATACACTTTATTTTCGTTTCCTGGTTTCTTGAAACCTTCTGGTTGTGCAACATACACTTCTTCTTTAAGTTCGCCATGTAAAAATGCTGATTTTACGTCTGAATGGTGAACTTCCCATCCATGATAAGCTGCTAATGCAAGAATTAACCTGATTGTTTCCATTCTTGCTACAGGAGCAAAGACTTTGTCGTAGTCTATTCCATGCTCTTGTACGTATCCTTTAGCCACTAAACGAGCCTTGTGTTTTATAATTCTTCCATCTACTTCTCGTTTAGTCTTAAATACCCATTTTAGACCAATAGCCTTCTGGTTGTATGGTAGGGTGGCTAGCTTCCATGTCTTGTTTTTGTTGATTGAGTCAATTTCTATATGCATTGCCTCAATCCACTTCGTATATTGTGCGGCTTCCTTATAATTTCTAGGTTCTTCCTCTAATAGCATTAGTTCATCAACTTGAACTCTTCGTGCGCGATCATATATGTTAGATAAGTTTCTGTATCCTTGAACTGGAGTATGATCATATCGTCTTGCTATAGATGAAGTTTGTCTAGTAAATTCTTATGAGTTTGGTTCATAGATATATGGTGTTGGTGTTGATGGATTGTCCATTTATTCAATCTCATCATCAGATACACTATGAGCTGTATTTTGTATGGGACTAGGAGCACTATCTTCATCATTTTCTTCCGAATTTTGTGTGCTCTCTACATCAATGGTACTTGATGTATGGTTTTCATTTATAATGAAATCCGTCCATTCTGGTTCAGTTGGATTAGGATTATCCAAGTAACCGTTCCAGTCCCATCCTTCATTCTCTTTGAATTTTACATCTCTACTTACAATCATAACCTTACTTACAGGATCAAATAATCGATAAGCCTTTGATCCTGGTTTACTTCCAAGGTAAACCAAGTCCTTGCTTCTATCATCTAATTTCATTAGATGTGGTTTGGTTACCTTTGCATATGCTTTGCATCCAAACACTCAAAGGTGTTTCAGGTTTGGTTTTCTACCCTTTAGCGTTTCATAAGGAGTAGAATCCTTCAGAGCTTTTGTAGGCACTCTATTTAAGATATAAATAGCATGCCTAATTGCTTCAGCCCAAAAATTTTGTGGCATATGCATAGCCTTTAACATACTTCTCGTTGTGCTCATTACAGACCTATTCCGTCTCTCTACAATACCATTTTGTTGTGGGGAGTATGGTGCTGTAAGTTGCCTAAGTATGCCTTTCTCTTTACAGTAGCTTGTGAATTTTTTTGATGTGAATTCACCTCCTCTATCTATTCTAAAAGCCTTTAAGTTTTTCCCGACCTCATTTTCCACCTTTAACTTGAATTCCTTAAAGGTCTCAAATGCCTCATCCTTTGACTTTAATAAGTATACCCACATGTATCTAGTACAATCGTTTACTAGCAAAAACATGTACTTCTTTCCTGATTCTATTTCTGGGGAAATAGGTCCACATAAATCTCCAAATACTAAGTTTAAAGGTTCCAAAGACTTAGTGTTTGTTTGATTTGGAAACGGAGCTCTAATGTGCTTTCCTAGTAAGCATGCATTGCATACTTGACTCTTGTGATTAATCTTGGGTATTCCTTCCACTAATTTCTTCCGAGTCATTTGTTTGATAGAATCGAAATTCAAATGACCCAACCTAGCATGCCAGAGCCATGCATGGTTTTCTAAATTAGCCAATAAACACATAGGCATACCAACATTCAAGTTAATCTTGTAAAGTCGGTTTATTGATCTTTCAACTCTCATGAGGAGTTTTTGATCCTGACCATATAGCAATAAGATATTATCTTGCATAATGATCTTACAACCATTCTCTGTTAATTGTCCTAGGCTTAATATATTTCTTTTTAAACTGGGAATGTAATAAACACTGGGAATCACCTTTTGTTCCTTGTTTTTACATTCCAGCAATATGGAGCCTTTACCTTTAATCTCTACATATGACCCATCTCCAAAACGGACTCTTCCTGAAATTTTCTCATTTATTTCCTTAAAGTGTGTCCTAACTCTAGCACCACTATCTAAGTACCATAAGCTTTTATCTGAACTTATGTACTTCTTGGGTTCAATCTCCTTTTCATTTAAGAAGATTTTCTCTCCCACGTCTCCTTTTCTTTCAACTGCCATCAAGAGCGTTGGTTCAAAGTCTTCTTGAACCAAATTTGATTGCTCTTCTCTCCTATTCTTTTCTTTGCAGTTTTGCTTGAAATGTCCAAGCTTGTTACAGTTGTAACACTTTACTTTACTTAAGTCCCTTTTCTGAAAATTATTTTTCTTGAACTTATGTGAAGTTTTCCTATCATTGTTGTATTGCTTGGGCTTTCCATCTTGGTTATCTTCAGATGATCTAAACTTCTCTTGTCCTCCATTCTTATGACTTGTACTATTGTCATAATTTGTGAACAGAAAGTTGTCCTGGTTGTCACTAGGGTTTCCATCAAAGCGTTTTACTCTTTCCTCAAAGGCTTTTAACCTTCCAATTGTCTCATCTAGCGTTGTGTTTTCTAGATCAGAAAATTGTTCTATGGCTGCCATGATTTGTATAAACATTCTGGGTACTGAACTTAATAGTTTTCGTACTAAGGTTTGTTGATCAAAAGTTGATCCTAAGCCACTAGCCCTTGTGACAATACTATTGAGTTTTCTTTGAGAAAATGTCGATACTATCATCTTCTTTCATTTTCAACATCTCAAATTCAGTTTTGAGAGTTTGTAGCCGTGCTTTTTGCACTCTATCTACACCTATGTGCCTAGTTTGTAGTGCTTCCCAAATTTCTTTTGCACTCTTACAACTAGCTACTTGTAAAATCATATCTTCTGGTAATGCCTGATACATATATGCAGTTGTAGTCATATCCTTCTTCGTATCCGGTTCTTCATTACCCTTAGGTTCTATTAATTCCCATAGCCCATTTGCTTTTAGTATGGTTTTTATACGAAGAGCCCATACTGTATAATTTGTATGTTTTAAAACGGGACATTGAAATTGGGAAAACGATGTAACCTCTTTGTGAATTACAATTTTCTTGTTTGTTTCCTTGCTTGTGTCTCCAGTCATTATGTCTAGAAACTATTCTTATTTCTAATATGGAATATATAGTAGGAATCTAGGAAATCTTATAAATTCTACTAGGAATCAAAAGAAAAAATTTCTAATCTTACAAGACTAAAAATTATAAAATTCATATTTTAGTTTAGAATGTAAAACCCGAATTTTGCGATTCCTCCACGATACGATTTTCTTTCGGTAGGAACACCCGAATGTGTTCACTTCCTTCCTTGTACAATCAACCAAACACTCCCCTTGGTGTCTGCCCTTTTTTCGAACAAGAAAAAAAACAACAACCTCTTCCCTTTGTTTATTTTTCTTCGTAGCAGTAAACAAAAAAAAAACGTTCCTTTTTGTTTTCTTTTTTTTCTTCCGAAATCAGTAACACCAACAAAAATGCTTCTTTGTTTCTTCTGTCTTCGAACCAACACAGAAAAAAATCAGCACCTTTTCCTTTTCGTCCTTAATCTCTTCGCCAAGGAACAATTGTTCCTTCCTCGTTTTCTGCCTATTTGTTGCCCAGCGGGGTTTTGATAATTGAACAAATTATGTAACACGAAACAAATAACTAATAACGACTTGTATTAATAATAACGTATTTGGTTTTACAACTACGTTTTGTACAATCTGATTTACTAATAAGGTTTTAAAATGTACCTTTTTGAGGGGTCGTTTAAGCCCTTATTTGATCACTTTTGTATCCGTTATTACTTAATATCGTTCATTTTCACTTTTTAGGTATCTTGAAGGCAAAATACTGGAATGACACTTATTCGGACGAAAAGGCGCGAATATACGAAGAAAATGGCCAAAGTCAAGAATCGATACACTCAGGCTGCTGGAACTAAAGGGGACGGCGTCAGGCACAACTAGCGACGCCGTCGGACAAGTTTTGTGACGACTCAGTAGCCAAATTGCTCATTTACAAGTGACGGCTTCAGGTTTTAAAAGGGTAGGGCGTCGCAACTCAGACGACCTAGATTTGATCCAGACGATGTCAGAGACTGAAGGGGACGGCGTCACAAGCATAAGGTGACGTGCCGCAAGACTAACGTGGCCAAGCGAAACCCTAATACGGCGACCCGACGGCGTCACAAATCAAAGGTGACGCCGCCGCATTTGTACTCTTATATATAGAATCGAATTTTTAGTTTTCGGTGTGTAGTCTTTGGAGTAAAAACCTAAACCAACCAAGGTCGTCTTTGTACAGTATTTTAGGGTTCCATACCCTATCTTACATCAAGATAATTGTTTTACTTCATTAATTCAAGTATGTCTTCAATTAATTGTGTGTATGCTTGCATGTTCCCCATGTCCGGCTAATTTACTTGTGTGTTTGCTTAGGTAATATGAAACTTAGTTATCGAATATTGATTGGTTGTCTCTAATCTTAATTGTTAATGATCTAGTATTGCGATAGGTCATCCGTTGTGTAGTTAATGCTTGATTAATCTTTGTGAACCTTAGCTTATAGTTACCTAGAGACATTGTAGGCTAAACCATCCGAAGAGTACCTTAGTATTAAGTTTATAAATCCTAGAGATTTTGTAGGCAATAACCTTTGGTAGTTTCAAAGAGTTAGGGATAAACGCATACCCTACGACCTTAGACACACAACGCGATTACGAATAAGGACGTGACAATTCAACCATTAATAGGAGATAATTAAGGAGTAATAAAACCTAAGTAAACACATCTTTAAATCATCATACGAGTACAAAATAATTAGACATAGACTACCCACTAGATTAGATAATTAGATAAGTAGAGTAATTGGTAGAAATACCAAAACCCCCAAATCCAAACCCCGAGATTCGTACCTTTCCATTTCCTAAAAAAACATAAAAAGATAAAAAAATAATCTTCCTCAACCTCAACCCCAACCTTAGCGTAGTAACTTCTCACTAGCATTCCTATTCCCCTAGAGAACGATATCAATTCCCTTGGCTTACCCTAATGCTACACTACAACGATTAGGTTCACTGCCTATGGTGTTGAAAAACTTGCTCGATGAAAAGGAAGTTCCTTTGAATCCGAACGACGCGTGTAGCGTTATCAAGTTTTTGGCGCCGCTGCCGGGGAATAGAATAGCTAGTTAGGAGTCCACCTCGTTTAGGTTTCCTTGCTTGATTCCTATCAAGTAAGCTTTTTTTTCCAAATTTTAGCTTCCTCGTATTCTATCCCCCTTCTTCGTGACCTTTGTTAGTAACCCCATCACTTTTCATCATGGAAGGTGATAACCAACCACCATTCATCAACCTATGTTGGATCGTTATACTCTAACCAAACTAACTTTATATAGCTTGTAAGGGCTTAGCAACCTCAGATAAATCCTAAGTCACTAATAAAGAAACACTGAATAACCTCTATTAAGTATGCGGAATTTACTTCAATAAAGCTAAGAAGAATTAACTTTAACTTCAATGATTTTATTAATACTTAGAACCTGCTTGATACACAGATTCACTAACAATCCCTAATGACTCTAATATCGAACTTGGTAAACTCTAATATTCTCTAATATTGCACGTACGTATAATGCCAATCTAGGGGTCCTTTTATAGGCATAAGGATAACCCTAGTCGGTTTACAACTCTATTCCTTGTACGACAAGTAATACTAAACTAAACTGAGAACATTCTAGAATTACATAATAATCCTTAACGATTTGCATAGCAGTCCTTTATCCTTGCAATACTTTGATGAGTGAGCAGTACTTTGACTTTCTTCATTAAGCAGTACTTTGACTTTTCAGTACTTTGACTCTTCAGCACTTTGACTTTCTATATCCCAACAATCCTCCCCTAACTTGAATTCTACTTGCTTGATTTCATGTTCCTTTGTATATTTAAGTTTAACATCTTTATCTTCAAGGAAAGATTATGTCTTTATCTTCAAAGTTTGTCTTTGTATTCCCTGTGCTTGTATTATCATCATCAAAGTAGTCTTTATCAGCAATTCTTTACAGCAACAATTAGCAAGCTCCATCTTTTCAGCTACTCAGCAACATATGACAATTTGTACGTCAGTTCATTAAGTTTCAGTCTATTCTCATCACTTTCAGGTGTGTAAACTCCTATGAGAGGTGAATCATTGAAAATTTAATGGATTTTAATGTCTCTTTACCAAAGCCATTAACTCTGGAGTAGCCAATGTTTAAGTGTGTAAAACCATGGTACATTGATAACCATATGATTTTTAGCAAATCATCAGCTATCAACAGATTTGTTTTGTCTTTACCAAAAGCCGTACCCTTTTGGACTAGTTAGTTCATGCTACCATGGTGAACTAATTACCATATAACTATTTTTTCCACAGCCTTTACCACAAGCCATTTTTCTTGTGGGCTAGCCAACTCTTTACATTTGCTGATATGGTGTGTTGATTACCATACAACTTATTAGCAAGTTGTCAACTATATAATGGATTTGAGATATCTTTACCAGAGCCGTTTGCTCATGGATTAGCCAGTCCTTTTGTTAAACATGGTGGACTGATAACCTTTTGTTGTAACCATCTCAAAAACTATTTGTTGATTTTAACTTTTGTTTCAAAATATTGTTCACTTAACAAAAGTTTTCTTTTAAAAACATTTACTGGTTTTGTGCTGCAAGCAGTACTTTGGTTAAAGTACTGTTTATTCAGCAGTACTTTGAATAAAGTACTTATTTTACAAAAATTTATACAATTAAACATCATACCAATACTTATGCTTCATCATCAGCCATTGTCCATCTGATATACAATTCAATAACCATTAGGGCTGTTTCATTCTCTTCTTCAACTTCCATTCCATGATCCAGCATCCTTATCATAAGATCTCTAGTCAAAGGATATCTTCTTTCAGCTAACATATGGATCATAGTTCCATCTTTCAATTCCAAAGCATGCACTCCTAATTCTTCAAAGAATCTCCAGCTTGTAATCTCCCAATCTTCTTGGTTTTGCCAGAGTGCATCAGTGCTTGTCTCCTCAGTTTCCCAGATAGTTGTCAGATCTCCTAGCAATACTAAGCCAACTCCATTTGATGGAATATGTGCAAAGTATTCTTGCACTAATTGATATAGTTGAAACAGATCTGCTCTATCTATTATGTGCAGTATATCCCATAGCAAATTGAACACTCTAAAGCTTTCATCCTCCCTATGGAACATCAGATAGTTTCTATCCTTTGATTCTACCACTTCAAATGTAGTTATCTTGGACTTCTTTACTGCAGCATCTTTGGATTTAGGATTATCAAAGTCGACAACTCTTATGTAATTTCTCAGCTCATCAACTGTATCAGATCTTAACTCAATCTTCTTTGATGGTTGTTCAGCTTCAGTTGTTCTTTTTCTTTTTAAGCTTCTTTTACTAGAATCCTCCTTTTGCTTATCATCATCCTTAAAAGAAATAATACTATCAACTTGCTTTTGATAAGCTTCTCTAACAGCATTATATAAATCTTTCATCTCTAAATAGTTCAGCTTCTGTAATCCAGTATATCCTTGACCCTTTAGATAAGCCATCATGGCATTTCTTTCTTTAGCTTTACTAGGTGCTCTTTGTGGTATAACAGCTTCAGGTTCCTTCATTGGTTGAGCAATCTCAGCATCATATTCAGCTTGAAACTTCTTAGCAGCTTCTTCATTCTTGGCTACTTCAATTGCTCTTATTTCTGCCAAAGTAAGCTTTTTCTTCTTCTTTGTTTCTACCAGTTTGCCTTTGCCTTTGTCCTTTGGATCTAAAACTGGTTGAGAAGCTTGAGGTTGTTCTTCAGCAACTCCTGGAATACTAACACCTCTTGGTCTTGATAGATTTTGAAAAATTTGAGTAACTGTCTCATCATCACTTGCAGTATGCTCGACCATGGGTGTATCAGCTTCTTCTTGTAACCAGCTCTTGTCTATGTGTTCCTTGAAGAGCAGTACCTTGATCACCAAAGACCTTGATCATCGTATTTCTACACGGCAAAGACTTTGAACTCCAGTTCCTTCAGGCTAAGTACTTTCAATATTTACATGTGCTTCAGTACTTTGAGGTTCATCTTCTTTATCTATATGAAACTCAGCATTTTCTTTCAAATTATCTTGCTCCAGATTCCTCCCCAATTGGATAGAAGATTGCTGTTGAAACTTTTTGCCCTTTGAAGGCTTCTTAAACTTCTTCCCATGCCTCCTCTGTGACTTGACCCACAACCAGTGATGTTAAATTAAAGGCCATACAAAAGACTTTAATCTTCTAAACTTGGTCTTCAGCTTTACTAGTTGTGCAGCTTGAGCTTCAGAAGCTTTCTTCAATCTCACTAATTCCCTTGTCAAAAAATAATTATCCAAAACCAATCCCTCGGCAGGTATCTCTCTAGCATCTCCTCTAGATGATGGTGGATTGATTTCTGGGTCTGACTCAGCATGTGTAGTATCTTGTATAGATGGTGTAGGTGAAACTAGTACTTTCTTGTGCGCACCTTGAAGAAGCAAGATGTTGAGAAGCAGTACCTTGAGTTGATGCAGTACCTTCTCTTTCATCACTTGCAGCAGCCTCATCTCTAACTGCTTGAACAATCTCCATCATTGAAGTAGTCAAAGGAGTATGCCTTTCAGAGAATCTATCACTCTTCTTAGCCATGAAGGTGAATATCTTTGCAGGTTGCACCATAACAGGTAATAAGCTCGAAGGCTTTGGGACATCATGAAGTTGTTTATTCAAGAAAACTTGAATAAATCTTGGATACATTAACCAGGGTGATCCATGAGAAAGGTGAGATAGCATAACATCTAGAATGAGTCTTGAAAAGTTGAAGAGACGATTTGTAGCCAATCCCACCAAAGCAGATGCTATATTAGATCCAAATTGCTCCCATTAAGTACTCTTAGAACTGATACAATGAAGTAATACACGTACCAAGTACTTCCATTGTGGACTAAACAAGGGTTTCTTGAATGTTGTTTCTGTTAAGGACCATTCATACCCAATATCTCTTAAAGTATCCCAAAGAAGCTGTTTCTCAAAACGTATAGCTCCTCCTTCATCGTCCAATAATAAATCTTCACGAATTGAAGCTTCACTAACTTTCTCAATCTTTCCAACGAACCTTATCCTATATATATGACTCATCCTCTTCCATGTGAGTTCTAGTAGTTGCCTAAAACTGTTGAATCCATGGCTCAATAACATCCGGTTCTACCAAAAGTGCATAATTGATTGTTGATCCAGCAAGGAAATCAATTATGTCATGGAATGACATTAGCTTTCTTATCTAAATTGGCCACCATGTTGTGTTTAGAAACTGTGTTTTGATTCGCCATTGATTAATGTTTACAAAAGAAAGTGGTTCGATGAATAGTAAAAGTGAAAGAGAGAGAAATATGGAAAAGATTGATAAGTATAAAGATGAGAGGGAAAATCGGAGGGTAGTTATTTATAGGTAAGATTTGAAAAATCACAGCCCATAATAACAAAGTTACCGTTATTTGAATATTAACCCATCTTTTGACCGTTGGGAACAGACGTTGATAAGACAAGCAAAGCTTTCCACGTAAGCAGTACTTTCCTAAGCAGTACTTTCATGTAACCAAAAAGCAGTACTTTTCCATTCTCTTCTTCACAATGGCAGAAACGTCAAATATGCATTGGATTGCCTCCCCTCAAGCAATGCATAGGACTATTTAACTAACTAATCAGTCCTCCCCTTGAATGTAGCTTAGTAATTAATCATACCAATACTCACCACCAAATGATTGAATCTTGAAACATCAAATCCTTTTGTGAGTAGATCAGCTACATTATCATCTGTGTGAACCTTGACAACATTAATGAGCCTATGCTCATAACAATCTCTGATAAAGTGATGCCTAATCTGAATGTGCTTGGTCTTGGAGTGATAAACTGGATTCTTCACAATGCAAATTGTACTCTCATTATCAATGTTGATAGGAGTTTTCTTGAAGTTGAACCCATAATCCAAAAGTTGATTCTGCATCCACAAGACTTGTCCACAACAGCTTGCAGCAACAACATATTTTGCTTTAGTGGATGATGTCGCTGCAATGGTTTGCTTCTTACATTGTCATGATACTAATCTTCTTCAAAGATATTGGCATCCTCCAGTGGTTGATCTTCTATCATAATTATCACCTGCATAGTCACTATCTGAAAAAGCTTCCAAGTGAAAAGGTGAATCCTTTGGATACCACAACCCTAACTTAGGTTGTTGTTTCAAATAACTAAAAATCCTCTTCACTGCATTCATATGGGAGACCTTGGGTGAGACTTGATATCTTGCACATAAACAGACAGCAACCATGATATCAGGCCTAGATGCAGTTAAGTACATAAGACAGCCAATCATAGATCTGTACAGGTTGACCATCTTCATCCTTGCCCAATGAGTTGATAGATTTGATAGGTGTGGTGACTGGCTTCATAGCATCAAAGTTGAACTTCTTAAGAATGTCAGAGACATACTTGTCTTGACTTATGAAAATTCCCTCCTTTGATTGTTTAACTTGAAGAACCAAAAAGAAAGTTAATTCACCCATAGAACTCATTTGAAATTCATGTTGCATCAGCTGCTCAAACTCCTTCACCATGGACTGTTTTGTAGCTCCAAAGATGATATCATCTACATAAACTTGAACCAGCATGATATCCTTCTTATCTCTCTTGATAAACAAAGTCTTGTCAATTGCTCCCCTCTTGTAACCATGTTGCAATAAGAAAGTGGAGAGCCTTTCATACCAAGCTCTAGGTGCTTGATGAAGACCATAAAGAGCCATAACTACTTTGTAGACTTTGTTTGGATGTGCAGGATCTTCAAAACCAGGAGGCTGTTTAACATAAACCTCCTGTGTAATCTTGCCATAGAGAAAGGCACTCTTGACATCCATTTGATAAACCTGAAATCCCATATATGATGCAAAAGCAAGGAATATTTGAATGGCTTCAATCCTTGCTATGGGAGCAAACACTTCATCATAATCTACTCCTTCTTCTTGTCTATATCCTTGTGCGACTAGCCTTGCCTTGTTCTTGATGACATTCCCTCTTTCATCTCTCATGACTCTGAAAACCCATCTTGTACCAATTACTTTCTTTCCATCTGGTAGATCACATAGTACCCAAACTTCTTGAAGTTTGAATTGAAGAAGTTCTTCTTGCATGGCTTCCACCCAACTGTCTTTAGTTAATGCTTGAGCTACATTCTTGGGTTCTTCTTGAGAGATAAAGCAAGTGAATAAGCATGTTTGGTGATCCTTATGATTCAGCCTGTTATGTTTATAAACAAAGCTAAGCAAAGCATTATGTGGTTTAGAAAAACCTTTAGCCTTGGTTCTTGTGAGCACTCCAGAAGTAGAATGTCCAATTATTTGACCAGTGGGATGATCTTTGTGAATCCTTAATGTAGGAGTCTGTGGTACTTCAAGATCATCATCCAAATTTGTGAAATCAGCACCTTCATTGGGATTAGAGAAAATACCTTCATCATCTAATTCAGCATCAGTATCTTCTAAACCAGGCATGGTCGGATCATCATCAAAAGTACTGTCAATAGGTGCAGCAGTACTTTGATCCAAAGTATTGTGATCAAAAGTACTGTGAGGGTGTTTTGTAGACTTACCCTTTTTCTTTCCTTCTTCAAAAGCTCTCATTTGTTCATCCTCATAAGATTGTGCTATTGTTTCTTGAAAAAGCATTCTATTAAGTTCATCTTGAATAGCTTGATCCTCAGCAGAAAAAGTGGATTTTGGTTCATCAGTGCTTTTCTCTTTCTCAACAGTTATAGGTTCTTCATCAGGAACAGTACCAGGTCTAATATTGACTCCATGAACAATGTACTATAAATCTTCTTCTTTGTGATCAGCTTGGTTTTCTTCTCTAACAGGAACATAATTCATAGAAGGAGTCAAAATCTCAAAATCAAACATCCAATCAGGACCTTTACCCTTTTGATTTTCTTGATCTTCTAAAAATTCAACATGAAGACAATCTTGAACCTTCTTGGTGACCTTGTTGTACACTCTAAATCCTTTGCTGTTGGTACAATATCCCAATAAGTATCCTTCTTCTGACTTGCCATCAAATTTTCCCAAAGCATCAATAGTATTGAGAATAGTCAGAGGACATCCAAAAGGTTTCATAAAACGTATGTTAGGTTTGTTTCCCATAAGCAACTCATAAGGTATCTTCATCTGAGGTTCGATGAATCGAAACTCTATTCAACACATAGCAAGCAGTACTTACAACTTCAGCCCAAAATTGAATAGGTAAGTGTGAATCTGCAAGCATTGTTCTGGCTGCTTCAATCAAAGTTTTGTTTTTTCTCGCTGCAACACCATTCTGCTGTGGAGTTCTAGCAATGCTAAACTCCCTCTTGATTCCTTTCTTATCACAAAATTCATCCATAAGCTTGTTCTTGAATTCAGTACCATTGTCACATCTAATCCCTCTTATTTTGAGTCTCAATTGATTTTCAAGGGCTATTATAAGATTATGAATAGCATCAAAGGTTTCATCTTTAAATCCCAAGAAAAATACCCGACTAAATCTACTGCAATCATCTGTCATAACCAGGCAGTACTTCTTCTTGTTGAGGCTTGCAACAGAAACAGGTCCAAACAGATCCATGTGCAGCAACTCCAAAGGTTCTCTAATGGTTCTTTCCTCAATCTTCTTGCATGAAGCTTTGTGTTGTTTACCTTTCTTGCATGCTAAACATGAATGATCATTCTTGTATGTTTTGGAAGGTAAACCTCTAACTAAATTTCCTTTAACCAACTTGTTGATATTCTTGAAATTTACATGGCCTAATCTTCTATGCCACAGATATGAACTAAACATGCTGCTATTTCAGAAGAGAGAAGACTCTTCATATCCAGACTGTACACATCATTGGTTCTTGGTACTCTCAGTACTACCAAGTTATCATCAACAAGCTTGAACTCAGGGGAAAGAATAAGACATTCGTGTCTGAACAACAGGGTGCTTCTTGTCACAGATCTGAGAGATTGACAAAAGGTTGAATTTGAGCTCCTTCACATAACGAACATTCTCAAAATCTGTGCTTCCTGCCTTGATAGTTCCTTTGTCAGTTACTCTTCCTCCACTAGCATCATTCCCAAATGCAACTCTTCCTCCACAATAAGATCTAAAATCTGACAGAATCTCTTTGTCTCCTGTCATGCTTCTAGAGCAACCACTATCTACAATTAGATGATCTTTAAGCTCCTCTTCTGGGTTGCCCTGCACAAAGATAAAAGAGTTAGTTAATTTTAGGAACCCAAGCCATTACTGACATGTGTTCCCCTTGTGGAGTTACCTACTTAAATTCTTTAAGTATGTAATTTCCACTGTCTTTAAGTACATGATCAATTATCTTTGGTTGTTCTAAAACTTGTGTTGATTTTTCAAAGAAAAATCTCTTTTTCATCCAAATTCTCTTTATTATTTTCAACAAAAATCTCTGTTTCACCCATACTTGCTGAAAGTACTGTTTGGTCCCCATCACTACTTTCTTTCTTAACCCAGCTGGTTTTAACTTTTAGTGTAGAGTTCTTTGATCTAGATACTCTTTTTGAGGTGTAACGCCTTCTAGATTGATAGTAATTAGATCTCCTAGGGCTTCCATTCCAAAAAGTGCTAGCAGTACCTTGATTGGGTGAAAATCTAACAGTACTTTGAGAAGGTACTGCTTGAGAAACTTTTGGCTTATCAGTACCTTGGAAAGTGTTTGAAGGTACTGGTGATTTTGAAAAGATCTTCTCTGGTGAGGGTACCTATGGTCTTGTGAGAAGTTGCTGTGGTTAACCCTATGTGAATGATTCCAGACTGGTTTATTTTCCCTTGGTTTTTGGTTGGCAGATCTGGTCTTTGGAAATTTGCTTAGACATTTTGAGTGAAAGTCACAGTGCTTAATCAAATGATCAGGACTGTAACAAACAAAACACAATTTTTGACCCATATTCCCAAAAAATCTTCCTTTAGTTCTATGATTAAAACTATCCTGTCTTTTTCGTGAATGATGAAAACTGTTTTGACCAAAATTATCCCAAAAAGGTTTAGCAGTATTTTGAAAAGGTTTTCTTAAAGGTACTGCTGAAGGTTGATGTGCTACGTTGGTGCAAGTTTAAAAATTTATAAACACGATTTAACCGTCTAACCTATTAACACATACGAGCAAGTATACTCGCCCGTAATAGCAAAGTTTGGTAAGTCGAGATCGTCCCAAGGGATTTTGTGTTTGAAATTGATTTGTTTGAAAAGATTCCAACAAGAAAGCTTGTCAAGGCTTCCTCAAATAATTATGTTCTAGTGAAATTCAATAAGAAATATATATATATACTTGTGTGTAGTATATAATCAATCATAAATAGTATTCATGAAGGTTTGGTGTATACTCTTAGTGTGATGCACAAATCATAAGCAAATGATTCCCCAACCATGGTATATGTTTGTAAAAATCATTCTAAGAACAAAAACATTTAGGTAATCCTTTCGGTCCTTATCCCAATGATTATCCTATAGAAATTCCATTTGTTTGCAACATGTTCTTATTAAATTTGTTCTTACGAATCTTTCGACCCTTTCGTGATGAAAATGTTCCTAGTCTTGTTTTAATAAGCAAACATGGTGGTTGTCAATCACCATATCCCCATACTAGTTTGTCACTTCACTTTTGGAATAAAACACAAGAGAAATCCTTTCGGTCCTTTTTCTTAAAACATGTTTTATCAACAAATCAAACCAAGACTAGTATTTTTCCAACAAACTCATTTAAACAAGATCATATATACATGCATCACATTTTAAGAACACTAATATGATTAACTACATCCCAACACACAAGTATATCCCAAAACTACTCCATGATAATAATAATAACTAAACACAAGTCATAACAAAGTAATTCCAACAATTCAAGAGAATAGAATTCCATAACAAAGTTCATAGAATACCTAAACTTTTGTGATTACAAGAATTATAATTCGTGGATTGTAGCAACCACGCGCCTCCAATCACCTAGATTCACCGTACAACTCCAAACTACCAAAACTATGGATGAGAATTGTTCCCTCCTTGCTCCTGGACGTTTTTTAGTAAGAACTAAGCTTTTGGGCTGAATAATATGGTTGGTATTAGTTTAGGTGTAAACTAATACAATTTTGGTTGTGGCACACCTAGTAAACTAGGACTAGGT
This sequence comes from Chrysanthemum makinoi, assembly GCA_910596185.1. NCBI lineage: Eukaryota > Viridiplantae > Streptophyta > Magnoliopsida > Asterales > Asteraceae > Chrysanthemum > Chrysanthemum makinoi. The sequence continues at coordinate 58,631,942 of OU343217.1, read as the reverse complement.
TCATTATATAGCCAAATGTGCTTGCTCAACTGTCCAAAAACGTTCCCAACAAGTAAATATCAAGAAATGATCGGACTCCAATGATTATGGGGAGTTAAGGCAACAATAAATGCAACTTTGTGTAACTGCAGTGCGAGAAACCGGATCGGTTTTTAATCTAACCGGATCGGTTGCATTTTGACCCAACGCCCAGCCATATCCGGTTACGGGTTGTGACTGATCGGCTGGGTTTATGCTGTTTTGACTTTTTGTTGACTTTTCGCCTATACGCTTCATTCTTTGCTCTCGTTGATGATTTCCAAGGCAAAACTTGATCTTTCCTTGCTGTAGATACTTAGAAATCATTGAGCTTCCCAATCATTGAATCCAAAAAGCTTCCTAGCTCGACTTCCTTCCTCGAGAATCTTCCAAATGTGCATAAAAACTTCATTTCTTCACTATTCGTGATACCTGGCTACATATACATACACAATACGCATCTTTGCACTTTTGCAACAGTTATGAGTAAATATAGCCGATTATCATGCACAAAACTAACAATAACGCTACTAAAAACATGTTCATTTTAGGCGTTATCAAAGGTTTAGCAGTACTTTGAGATGAAGGTACTGCTTGAATCTTAACATTATCATCCTTAGGTTTCACAATTGTTTCTTTTGAGGTTTCAGAACTAGATTGACCAATAAGCTTTTTCCTAAACTCTAGATTGTCTACTCCAAAACGAGAAACATCTGTCCTAAGTGGTTGAAAACTACCAGTGGGATGAGGAACTGCATGATAACCCTTGTCTTTCTTAAATTTAGGAGGTGTTTAGCTAATAGATTCCTCATTACTAGATGTGTCTACATAGTTAATAAGTTCATCATCACTAGCTGTTATATCCTCAAAATCAAGTTCATCCTTATCACTAGGTGGGTTTTCTTCTGTGTTACTAAAGTCCATACCAAAACCTAGGCCAGTTTTAATGTGTGCTCTTTTTTGTTTTTCAACAAAACTAACATGTGAAAGGCTAGATTTTCCCCAAGCAACAAATTTTTCTAGCAACTCATCCCTTTCTTTAGTCATCTTTTCTAGTTCAGAGACCTTACATCCTAACTTCCATTCACTTAATTTTAATTGGTAATCCTGTTGCTCATATTTTTCTGCCCAAGCAATTTCATTATTTTCATGTGTTATTATTTTGGCTTCCATTGACTCTAAAGTAATTTGATAACCAGCTACCTTAGACCTAACCCTTCTATAATTATCTCTTTCAGTTACATAATCATTAAGGACTTTTTGATAAAAATCATGACACTTAGAGCATACCTCAGAGATAGGGGGTGAACTTGGTGAAGTAGCTACCATAGCAAGCAAAACAGGTTCTTCTTCACATTCCATGCTCCAATCAAAGCTTCCTAGGCCATCTCTTGATTTCAAAGAAGCAAATCCTGGTTCCTCATCAAAGGCTGTGCTCCAATCAAACTCTTCCACTGCGACCATACAGTAGGTTACTGGTTCATCATCAAATTTAGCACTCTAGTCAACCTCTGATAGATTTTCTTGAGCAACCAAAGCTTTTGTTTCAGTAATAGGGATTTCCTTTAGTTCAAGCTTGGGTTTCTCAGTCATTCTATTTGCCTGATATTTAGCAAATTTGCACTCTCTTGCAAAGTGTCCAGTTCTTTGACAATTAAAGCATTCAATCTTGGTCTTGTCAAACGTTATACCCTACTTAGGCTTGAAGTCAATGCCTCTTCCTGTTTTCTTCATGAACTTCTTGATCCTAGCAGTGATCATAGCAACTTGCCACCTTATATCAATTTCTTCAAGAGCATCCTCTTCAATTTGTGACAAATCCTCTTCATAAGTAACAGGTAAAGTGGCTTGCTGAGCAAAGAATGAGCATACAACTTCATCAGAATGAATGGTGTTTGTCGGTGATGAGCTGGGGGTAGGATAGGTAACAATAATTTGAGCAACAATACTTTGAGTAGGATAAGCAGTACTTTTAGTGGAAGTACTGCCTCTCTTTTCAGAAGACACAAAAGCAATACTGTGAGATTTTGAACTTGTTTGGCCATTCATCTCATGCTCATACACCTTTAAGTGGTTGTAAAGATCATCAAAGTCCATAACATCCAAACCAGGTTGTCCTCTGATCATAGTAGCAATCACATGCCATGTAGATGGCAAACTTCTTAAGAACTTCAGATTTGCATCTTTAACAGATACCTTTGCTTTGTATAACTCCAGCATACTAAGAAGATTTTGAAATCTGTCATAGGCAGCATCAAGACCTTCTCTTTCACCAACAGTGAATGTTTCAAACTGTTGCTTCAACAGATTTCTGTGCATCTTCTTGGAAGCATCATTACCTCCAAATCTTGTCTTGAGAGCAGCCCATAGTTGTTTTGCATCCTTAGCATCATGGAACTTGAGTAGGTGACCATCAAGAATAGCAGACAGTAGTATGTTGAGAGCCTTTTCTTGATTTCTGACTGTAGCTGCTGGCAAGACAGCCTTAGGTGGTTTAGGTCTGCAACAACCTCATTACCATTAACAATTACATTCCATAGTGCATGGTCTGTAATAGCAATGTACTGCCTCATCTTCATGCTCCAAAGATCATACTCTCCCTTCTTGATGATAGGAATTCTGAGTGAGGTGATGGATGGGGGTGGTGCAGTTTCAGTCGACATCTTTAGGGTTTGTTGTTAAATCGGTTTTAAGGGTTTCTTCTTAATCAGAGTTTCCACACAAGCTCTGATACCACTTGTTGGATCGTTATACTCTAAGTAAACTAACTTTATATAGCTTTTAAAGGCTTAGCAACCTTGGATAAATCCTAAGTCACTAACAAAGAAACACTGAATAAACTCTACTAAGTATGCGGAATTTACTTCAATAAAGCTAAGAAGAATTAACTTTAACTTCAACGATTTTATTAATACTTAGAACCTGCTTGATACACAGATTCACTAACAATCCCTAACAGCTCTAATATCGAACTTGGTAAACTCTAATATTCTCTAATATTGCGCATACGTATAATGCCAATCTAGGGGTCCTTTTATAGGCATATGGATAACCCTAGTCGGTTTACAACTCTATTCATTGTACGACAAGTAATACTAAACTAAACTGAGAACATTCTAGAATTACATAATAATCCTTAACGATTTGCATAGCAGTCCTTTATCCTTGCAGTACTTTGATGAGTGAGTAGTACTTTGACTTTCTTCATTAAGCAGTACTTTGACTTTTCAGTACTTTGACTCTTCAGCACTTTGACTTTCTATATCCCAACAACCTACCACCAAATGACCCGCCAAGAGGCCGTACTCTTGGTGAATACTCGAGACCAATCCACCTAGGCTATAGGAACACCATTGAGCTTCCCAACCAAGCCCAAACTACGGCCCTACGATCCGACACCATCCGGTTGGTGCAAAACGGATGTGCATTCCATGGACTTCGTTCCGAAGATCCTAATCAGCATCTTAAGGATTTCCTTAAAATTGTCGATTCCATCGACCTCGATGCTACTACTCGGGAGACCACGCGTTTGCGTCTCTTCTAATTCTCTCTACCAGACCAAGCTAGTAATTGGCTTGAGCGACTTCCCGCCGGCTCCATCTCAAGTTGGGATGATCTCACCTCTCACTTCCTTGCTCAATTATTCCCACTGGGGAGAACCACTAAGCTTAGGAATGATATTTTGATGTTCCAACAACGTCAAGGTGAATCTCTCTACGAAGCATGGACTCGATTCAAGGACTTACTCCATAAAGTCCCTCATCACGGCATTGATCTTTGGCTCTAAGTCCAACTCTTCTATGATCATGTCAACTTCCCCACCAAGTGATCCATTGACCAAGCGGCCGGTGGAAACGGAAGAATCATGGGGTATAATAGAGGACCTTGCTCTCTATGACAACGAAAGTTAGAATGACCCCTGTGAGTTGCCCAAAACAGTTAAGGCAATCTCCTTGCCTCCCATTGACTCACAATCTTCCGACCGTAGGATGCTCGAACTTGAAGATCAAGTTAAATTCTTAATGAGCTCCTACGAGAATCCTAAGTCTTCACATCAAGTGAATAAAATCACTCTACCTTGTGAGTTATGTAGTGGTCCCCATGACACTCGTGATTGCACAAGACTCCCCGAACAAGCTTTTGCGGACTACGCCTCCACGCGTACCGACAGAGCGGGAGAGAAGTGGTACACTTTCAAGCCCGAACAAAACAACTTAGGAAACTCTTACAACCTCTCATGGAGAAATCACCCTAACCTTAAGTGGAACCAAAATTCAAGCACACCCCAAAGCTCATCTAGTCCACCTAATAGGTTCAATCCTCCAAACACCGGGAACCCCACTAGTCTTGAGGCAATTGCATCTAGATTCATGTCATCTCAAGAAACTCGATTAACTAAGCTTGAAGCCGATTTTAAGCAACTACAAGGCGAGACGACAGACAAACTTGATGCCCTCTTAAAATCCTTTAATGACCGGGAAATTGGAGCACTCCCAAGTAATACTATAAAGAACCCAAAAGTGAGTTTGATTTCATCGACTTCATGTTCTTGTTCACCATGGGAGAGTGCACATCCATGCCCCTCACACCAAACTGTTCACTCGGTAAACGTTATCAACAAGGGTTCCAAGCAATCCAAAATGAGGTACCAAGGCCCCGCACCATTGGTAGAACCTACATTTGAGAAACCCGTCAACCAAGAACCCAAACCTAATCTAGAAGAGGAGTACAAGGAACTCCATCAAGAAAAACCGGTTCTTGAAGTCTTAGCTCATGCACCTTATTATAATGCTTTAAAAGAAAAATATGAGTTAGAACTTAAACTTGGAAAACATGGGTCCACTTTTGTGCAAAATAATCTACCTAAGAAGTTAGACGATCCCGGGCTATTTACTCTTCCGTGTAGGCTTGGAACTTCCAAACCTCTCGATGCTCTAGCCGACTTAGGATCATGCATCAATCTTGTTCCGTTGTCCCTCCATAGAAACCTTAACTTAGGTAAGATAGAACCAACGGAAACCATCTTAGGTCTAGCGGACGGTAGTATTGCATAACCGGTAGGGATAATAAAAGACATGGTGGTACACGTAGGAGAATTGACTCTTTTGGCAGATTTCCATGTACTAGACATGAATAAGGACCCGACATGCCCATTGCTAGTAGGAAGAGGATTCTTAGCTACCGCTAGTGCCATCATTGATTGTAAGATGTCCAAAATAGTGGTAGGAGAGGGGAGTGCTAGGTCAATTTACGATGTCAAAAAGCATACGTACTACAAAAAAGAGGAAATCCCACATGAAATTAGGTTGGATAGAACGCCATCTAGATATGGACCTTGGTTAGATAAGAACTTCATAGGTCCCCAACGACCTTTCTACCTAGATGAAGCCTTTGCTAGTAAAGCAACTTTCCATGAAAAAGAAATGGCTAGGGACATGGAAGTGAACCGGTTCGAGGACGCCTTAGTATTTAGGAAGATGACTAAGTTACTAGGAAGCTTGCCCGTCAACCTTGTCATGAATAAGTGGAAAGTTGAGAACGACAAGCCTAAACATAAGTGGGATTGGGATAGACCGCCTAGTGATGGTAATGGAGAGTGGCACATTAGGATAACGATCTATGATCCTGATGGAGAGAAATTTGAAAAGGCATATCGAACCAAATGTACTACTAGGAACTTAAATGATAAGTTTGATCCTTATGACATTCTAGAGGATAGGCTTACTTATATCGGTACGTAGGGGCACGACTTCGAGTCTAGCTATAAGACTCATAAATAAAGAAAAGCGCTTCGTGGGAGGCAACCCATGCTTAATTGTTTGCTTGTTTGTGTCATGTATCTTTTATTGATTATTTATTCTCATATTTAAATTTGTAAAAATGCTTTATTTTGTCTTTAACATATAAAGGTATTTTACATAAGGGATAAGTATAGGAAGGATTACACACGTTTTCAAAAGAAACGTAAATACGAGAATTTCAATTAATTAAAAGATATACATGTGTGTTTGTTCGAGTCAAATGCTTGTATCGAGTCATAATGGATGTTTTGCAGGAAATTTTTCCAGATTCTAAAGATGTAAATTTTCCAGAATTTTTTCCAGAAAATCGCAGACCAGTTTTTGTCATGATAACCTGACGGCGTCAGGATCGCAACCTGATGGCGTCAGGAAGGAGTAGAAACAACTGATTACTTTTTCTCGTTTTCTGAGCTACTTATAAATTTTTGGAATTTTCCAGGTCTTAATTTTCTAGAAATTCTGTAAACATCCATTCCACAAACATTATATCCTAGTTTAGTAGAGTCCTATATATATTATTACCGCCGATTTTACGCGAAGGTTTCGTTTGTTTTCTTCAAGTGTACAGGTTTAATTTACCATGAAGAGGATACATAAGATGAGAAGGAGCTTTTCACGCAAACGTTCTTCTTGAAGAAAGATGTAACCACCACTTTAAACGGATCCTACCGAGCTAATCAGGGGAGTATTAGTTTCTTTCATCTTTTATTACCTTCCATTATCATAACTTTGATCCTTTTGGGGAACATTGGGGACAATGTTCAGTTTAAGTGTAGGGAGGGAAAATAAAACGGGAACTTTGAAACTATGCTTATCCTTGATTATTTGCTTTGTCCAATTGCATTTGTGTAATAAACCATGAGAAATATCGGTTAGGGTAATTTTGGCACCAAATTTAAAATTTTTCATGACATATAGGAGTGGGCCATTAGTCTTAATAAAGCGTCTCATGGATAGGAAATTATATGACTAGCACAAAAACCCTTTCCACTTAAATTCCACCTAAAATGTGAGGATCGCCCTTAGATTAGTAGGAATTGAAGCATTCATCTTTAATGCTTAGAGTGTGAACCGGTAGTATAATAGATTCTAGAACTTGTTTTGTGATGCATCCCGAGATCGCTAGTAAGACTACACTTGTGTAGTTAGGAATAACTAAATGATAAGAGGCATTAGAATTACCCTTGTTTAATACCCGTAATATAATTACTTCTTCCACATCGGTTGAGTAATTCCCCCGCACCTTTGCGTTGTACTCATCTTTAGTACACGATACCCCTAGTTAATCCCTCAGAGACTATCCTTTTCGCGGTTCTCGTGATGTTTCGGTTTTTCGGAATATCAATGAAGAGCATTGTTCACAATCCACCCCAAATGTACACCCAAATCGCCTTAGCCTACCTTGTATGCACTCACTTTTAGTGCATTATTGTTATCACACTAAACCCTTAGTTCAATTATCTAGTTGCTTGCATAAGTTGCTAAGTCGAGTCATATCCTTTGTACACAATTTTGGGACGATTGGGACTCATGGGAAAAGTTAAATTTTATGAGATGACGGGAAGGGAACGTTAAATTCAAATTTCCTTTATTTGCATAATAATGTACTCCAAGTGTTTTGATCTTTTCAATTCGGGTCATATTAGTGTTAGAGTAATAAAAACTTAAGTGTAGGGATGTGCCTATAAATCCCTATCATTTTGATGTTATCGTAGAGGATGGTAGAGTAAAAGTGTATTAAAAAAAATACGGGCTACCATCCTACATCTATCTTTAAAATTATGATTGTTTGTTTCAGTTATCTAGAGTCTAGAGTGTCGAGTCTTGGCTTAGCAACGCCATTTTTCGCATGCTTGTAACATAAAAATTTTTGACTTGCCACCACTAAATAGCCTATCCCACCAAACCCTTTGTTTCCCTACCGTAAGCCTATCATTACAACCCTTTAAAAGACCTCTTGGATAGTCTTTCCTAGGTGCTTACGCCAAAGCGATGGAGGTTTGATCTAGTCTCAAGCCTATGGTAATCTATGTACTAGGACCGGTTAATGAGTGTTTATCTTCCATTTCCAACTTGTTATATTTCATATACACCCGAGAGATGTGAGTATCCAAACACCCCATGTGAGGTGCTAGTATGTAATTTCCGTGCTTGTTATGACTTTTGCGGGGCTTATATGTGTTGTGAATCGTTCTAAACTAATGCTTCATGACCTCTAACTTATAAATTGATTGACTAAAAGCACATTTGCTTGAGGACAAGTAAATACCAAGTGTAGGGATATTTAATAAGGTTTTAAAATGTACATTTTTGAGGGGTCGTTTAAACCCTTATTTGATCACTTTTGTATCCGTTATTACTTAATATCGTTCCTTTTCACTTTTTAGGTATCTAGAAGGCAAAATGCTGGAATGACACTTATTCGGACGAAAAGGCGCGAATATACGAAGAAAATGGCCAAAGTCAAGAATCGATACACTCAGGCTGCTGGAACTAAAGGGGACGACGTCAGGCACAACTAGCGACGCCGTCGGACAAGTTTTGTGACGACTCAGTAGCCAAATTGCTCATTTACAAGTGACGGCTTCAGGTGTTAAAAGAGTGGGGCGTCGCAAATCAGACGGCCTAGATTTGATCCAGACGACGTCAGAGACTGAAGGGGACGGCGTCACAAGCATAAGGTGACGCCGTCGCAAGACTAACGTGGCCATGACGAAACCCTAATACGGCGACCGACCGGCGTCACAAATCAAAGGGTGACGCCGTCGCATTTGTAATCTTATATATAGAATCCGAATTTTTTAGTTTTTCAGTGTGTAGTCTTTGGAGTAAAAACCTAAACCGAACCAAGGCAGTCTTGTACAGTATTTTAGGGTTCCATACCCTATATTACATCAAGATAAGTGTTTTACTTCATTAATTCAAGTATGTCTTCAATTAATTGTGTTTATGCTTGCATGTTCCCCATGTCCGGATAATTTACTTGTGTGTTTGCTTAGGTAATATGAAACTTAGTTATTGAATATTGATTGGTTGTCTCTTATCTTAATTGTTAATGATCTAGTATTGCGATAGGTCATCCGTTGTGTAGTTAATGCTTGATTAATCTTTGTGAACCTTAGCTTATAGTTACCTAGAGTCATTGTAGGCTAAACCATCCTAAGAGTACCTTAGTGTTAAGTTTATAAATCCTAGAGATTTTGTAGGCAATAACCTTTGGTAGTTTCAAAGAGTTAGGGATAAAGGCATACCCTACGACCTTAGACACACAACGCGATTAAGAATAAGGACGTGACAATTCAACCATCAATAGGAGATAATTAAGGAGTAATAAAACCTAAGTAAACACATCTTTAAATCATCATACGAGCACACAATAATTAGACATAGACTACCCACTAGATTAGATAATTAGATAAGTAGAGTAATCGGTAGAAATACCAAAACCCCAAAATCCAAACCCCGAGATTCGTACCTTTCCATTTCCTAAAAAAAAAAACATAAAAAGATAAAAAATAATCTTCCTCAACCTCAACCCCAACCTTAGCGTAGTAACTTCTCACTAGCATTCCTATTCCCCTAGAGAACGATATCAATACCCGTGGCTTACCCTAATACTACACTACAACGATTAGGTTCACTGCCTAGGGTGTTGAAAAACTTGCTCGACGAAAAGGAAGTTCCTTTGACCCCGAACGACGCGTGTAGCGTTATCATTTACTAACTGAGATCATTCGACCCCTATTTATAAATGGTGAAACGACACCCTTGTGTCTGCAGAATTCCTTGAAACGTTGTGATGGTTTATGAGTTTGTGTCATTTCACAATAATAACCGCTATTTAGTTATTAGGTTTAATGTAAACCTATTTGGCCCTTGTATCTCTTTACTTGTACACGTAGGCCCTTGAACTTTGCTTAGGGACGAGATTATGCCAACAACACACGGTGTTGGTTTACAAATAGCCAACCGCATAGAGTACCAAAAAACATGACTGAAATTGCCCCCACTACAAGCTCCATGTTATGTATTCGGTGTGTAACAACAGTCATTATGAAGCCAACCAACACATAAATACCGATGGTGAAGCATACCTTTTCGAAACCATGGCACGTACAAAACTTAGCAATGAGGAAGAAGCTAAAACCAACCGAGTTGTATACATTTTAGCAACTAATGGTGAACCATCTGTCTTGGAAGAATGAGTATGTCGCACCTAGAATGATTCCAATAGTCGTCACATACAAGAATAAGATGGCATGATTCACCACATCGTCTTTGAAGATTTTCTCATATTGTTTTCTCATATACGGCGTCATAACCAACCACATCCGTAAAAAATCATCAATGCATTTATACTGATGTACAAAGTCCTTGCTTCGTATGCTTGTGTGATTGTATTTTTAAGGGTCAATTAAAACACTAATTACTCATTTAATATACAAATAGATAATCAGTATTATCATAATTATCTTTACAACTTCATTTTTGCAAGAAATCGATTAAACGCCGATTATCATGCAAGAAACTGATAAACACACATGCATGTATGTATTGAACATAGATAAACACAAATCGTCATTTTAATCATATTAAATCATATAAAAGTCGTTGAAGACTTTTTCAAATCATGCATTTTTCTCATTTAAATCATAGTCTATAATCGTGAACGATAATCATATAAAACACAAAAGAACTTGCCTTCTTCATTTCACGATGCAACATTGTTGATCGCTGATGATCAAACATTGTCATTTCATGTTCAATTAGCATTTGAGTGAGGGGCGCAGTTTGAGTTTGTAGACATTTTTATGAGACCCTTGTTTGAATAAGTGTTTGATGGTTTAAACTAATATCAAAAGATAATGAGTGTTTATTATTTTGAACTAATACCAAAAGAAGATAAATTTTTAGCTATTTGTTTGCATTAATTCTTTGTTGTTTTGAATAGAATTTACTTTTTTATTGCTTTTACTTTTGGGTAAGTTTGACAAAACTAAGAGTAGAAGTTAGCAGTAAGCAAACAGTAGGCAGTAGCAATTAGTAGTTGTGGGCGTTAGCAAATAAAGCCCATCTATAAGCCAAGAGTAGAAGTTAGCAGTAACCCGGTTGAAGGTTTCCAACGAACACTTTTCCGGTTTATTGTTTGGTTATTAGCGGTTTTTTTCGTTCGATACATTTTGATGTCATCCGATTCACGCGGGTTTTAGAAATTGGCCAACCTCATGGTTTTGTTTGAACCGACCGGTCTGGTCTTCAAAACACTGCTTATTAGGATCGCGTTCGGGTGAAAGTTTTATCCTTTCGGTTAACTCGAATAGCACCTACAAAAGGGATTTTTAGAACCTTTTTTCTTTCCATAACTTCCTTTGTTTCTTTTAAGTTTTTACCCAAAGTTTTTGTTTTCAGGTTATAGCATGACTTATTTGGGGTTAACTTGATTAACCCGGACCTAAATACACATAAACTTGAGTACTTGTACCATTAGCTGAGTCGAGTACATCGAGAGTTTTTCAAAACTTGGGTAAGCTGACCCGACTAGCCCTAATAATAGCCCTTGTCCCAACCTAACTTTTGCCTTTCAAAAAAACAAATGACAATCACACAATTAGACAAAGCAAACCCCACTTTCATTTAATTATTTCGGTATGATGCAAACACAATAATTAAATAACTTCTTAATAACATGATCATTAAAAATAAAGAGTACACGAGCCAAGTTGCTCATGATGCTAGAGTTCAACTCAACATAAGATCAAAACTAGCCGAGCTTAGGTCTAAGCTCAATCATTATCTAGAAAATAATTGATATATGAGCTTGAGCTTCATGTTTAAAACCCCAAGATGATACGCAAGAGAGGCAGTCACAAGAACCACTATTGCATGTTATTAACGTCGTTACACTTTACAAGTTCTTGGGTCTAGTGGTTCTTGGTGACACATGAATTTAGAGATTATGTCTTCAAGTCTCGTTGAAGACATTGTGAAATATTATGTGTGAGATATGTGGCATATGAATATAAAAGTCGATGCTAACGAACTTTCGTCGGGATATCAAACTTAATTTAAATATTAAGGTTGCGTTTAGTTGAGGGAAAACACCCTTGTTTTTCACAAGATGTTTTGTGAAAAACAAGGAAAACAGAGATCGCGTTCAAATCAACGTTTTCCAACAAAATGTTTTGCAAAACACAAATCCCTTATTTCCTAACTTAACAAGGAAAATTACAAAACAAATTTTAGTTGTTTTCTTTGTTTTCCTTTGTAACCCTCAACTCTCCCTCCCTTTCTTCAAAACAAAAAATAGAAACATCAACTAAATGTGTTTTCTATATTTTCAAGTGTTTTGTGAAGATTAATTCTTTTTCCCAATTTTTACAAAACTAGAGATAGAAAATAAGATAATTTGTTCTCCAACTAAATTTCCCGGGAATGTAAATGCTCACAAAACACTAAACATTCTGGAAAAATGATAAAAATAGTCCCTGAAATTTGGTGTCTGGTAAAAATGATACATGTGTTGTAAATGCATCGTGAAGTCTTAGAAATTTGCAAAAAAAGGTCCTTGAAAAATAATACAAATGGTCCTTGTTGTTTAAATTACGCCATTTTTTTTTAATCCATGTGTTAATTTATTTACTTTGCGAAAAAGTCCATGAAAAATTGCATAAAAAGTCCGTAAAACTAATAAACATTTACAAAACAGTCATTATATTAAACCTAAGGATTTTTATGTAACAAAAAATTATACAAACATTCTTCCGGTCCCAGAAACATTGTAATAAACATCCTTCTTGTTATTTGAGATTATTTTAGAAGTATTATAAAAGTTATAAATAACGCGAGGGGTGGCGGCATGAACAAACCTCACTCTTTTGTGTTTATAAAGCGTAACATAAAGAGACACAAAGTATGAAAATATTTATATATTTATATCATATTTTATATATATCAAATTCAAAAAAAAACGTGACGTAAGACGGCATGCCGTTATAACCAAATCTCACGCTTTTGCGAGGCTTTTATGAGGTCTTTGTGAGCCGTTTAGAACCATATAACATTGAGTAAAAAAATCCAGATTATCTCGCAAAAATGAGGTGGCGGATTGGAATAGAACATAAAAGATACCCGAATAAAAATTGTACGGTTTTCTATCACAGTAAAACTTGCTCCCCAAGGCTAGCTATTATTCTTTTAGTATTTCTTTTTGTCAAAAAACCCTAAAATAAGAAAAACTAAAAATCTTTTCTTTATTTGCTCCGTCATCTCACACTCGCCGGAACCCTAATTTTCAAATCACCGTCGCCTCCGTTAAATCAGGTAACAAGCCGTTTATTATTCTGTCTTATTTAACGCAAATCTGTTTTCTAATGTGTTTGTTTTGATTAATTGCTTAAATTTATGATGAATTTATTGAATTGATTGAATTTGTTTGGAAAAAAATTAGGGCTTTTTCGTATTTTTGTTTTGGATATGAACTTGTTGCTGATTTGATTTAAAAAGTTTTTTTTTTTAAATTATATGTGTTGATATGAGGGTGTTTGTTTAAGCTTATATAGGGGGCTTATCAGTTTATTTGATTTTACGGCTTATATTTAATACGCTCCACTTTTACGGCTTATTTTGAGACTTTTAGGCTTATATAAGTCTCTTATATCATAAGAAGCTTATATAAGCATCAAAATAATCCGCAAAGTTAGGGCTTATGAAATATAAGCCGAAAACCAAGTAAGCTCAAACAAAAATAAGCCCAATCAATGTCTATGAGCTTATATGAGGGCTAAGCTTATATTGTTGGGCTTATGAGCTTATATGAGGGGGTTTTGATAAGCCCTAATTTTGTGAAATATAAGTATGTTTACAATGTCTATGCGTTAATCGTATCTGTAGTGGTTGGGTATTTGTTGAATTAGTTCATGGTGAATTTGTAAAAAAAGGTTTTTTGTTTTGGAATTGATTCAAGTTTAGTTTTTTTTGGGGTATCATGGTTTCTGACTAATCCACGAGGTTTCAATCCACCGCCACTGAGAATAAACCGGGTAAAGCCCTTTTTTTTTTTCAGGAGTTTGGTGTGACCATGAATTGAACTTGCGAAATTGATTTGAAGAAAGTTAGGGGTTTTAGTATTTCTGTCAATACGAAGCATTTTATTTTTTAATTCTATTAAGATTGAATGAATGAGTTTATGGTGAATTTATCGAGTTTGCTTGTTTGGAAAAGCTAGGGTTTTTAAATAAATATGAACCCATATGATTTATTTGTTGTTTGTTGATAAATAAGGTGTTTTTTTTGGTGAAACTGATTGAAGTTGGATAGTATGTTTGAGGAACTTAGGGGTTATAAATCTGTTTTTTAAAGTGTTTGTATGGATAATGCGCACTTTTCCCATTGACGGCTGTTATTAATTTATGGTGTACCTATACGGCGTATAGGCTGCAGTTTAAAAAAATAAATAAATAAAATTTTTTGGCGTTACAAGTAAATTTGTTGAGAAAGTGTTTTTCTGGTGAAGGTTTTGAAGTTGGATGACTTGATTGAAAAAATTGGGGTTTTTTTTTTTTTTTTTAACCTGTGTTTCAAATATAAGCATGTTGTGTATTGTTGGTGGGGTTTGCTTGATGTGGTTGACGAAAGATTTTTGGCTAATCGTTGAGAAATAAAAGTTGTTTTAGTGAAATTATTGAATTCTGTGATGGATTTAGAGATTATTTAGTTAGAGTCTACAATGTTGTCGAACTCGCTAGGCGGGTACTCGAGAGCTGTTGGATACCTTAACTTGTAATCTGACTAGGTGGGGGAGTACTTGGCGAGTAATAGGATTGGGGGTTTTATATATAAATTTCGAATTTATATGTATATGACATGTTCATAGGGCCATAAAATTATGTTTTGAAACATTAACGCAATTGTTCAAATGCTTCAAACTGAGTTTTGAGTAAATTGATTTTTTGGCAATTTGGGTAACTAGCATCACTCACCTTGTAAAAAGTAATCCCCGATTACTCGGCCATGTAATTCAAGTTTTACAACACCGAGTTTGTTACAATTGCCAGTTAGCTGTAAGTAAAGGTTCGTTACACTGGTTTAAGAGTAATTCATAGCTTAGTTTTCATTTGTATTTTTTTTAAGATTTTTAATTTAATTCGGTTTGGATTGATTGTATATGCTGTTTTACTTGGTCTCCTCCAAGAAAGTTTTTCGTATACAAATTATATGATTATATATGTTTGATACTAAATTATTATTTAAATTTTTTAGAAGATATATAAGTACGTTAAGGTTGTTGACAAATAAACATGAAGCAGGTGGCTACCTTCATTTTTGTATCTAAATTATCAGCTTCGTTATGTCATGGAATGTGTATATATATGCATCGGTTAATATAATGTTCTTGGGTTTTAGTTTACTAAAGATTACTTGTTTGATGAATAATTTACAGATGGCAACAAAACCACTTACACCTGCTGCAATCGCAATGACAGAGAAGAAAATGGACATGTCATTAGGTACAAAGACATGCAATTTCGTTTCAGATGGTTTTACATATTTTTGATAGGTTATTGTATTGAGCTAAGATTTATGTATCTGTTTTCTGTCACAGATGATATTATTGAAATGTCCAAGAAGGGAACTGGCGTTAATAAAGCCAAACAGCAAAGAATTCCAGTAAGAGACTCTCTTAATGTGCTCGGATCACTCTTATATATTTTATTTTTTGTTCCTAACTTGATCGCGATTTGAACTCATGCAGAACAAGAATCAGAAGTATACAAACAATGCTGCCCAAGATAAATCTATGAAATTGCGCCGTTTTATGGACTCGAGATCATCTGTTAGACAGGTTTGTGGCGCATGTTATAGTATAACATTTTCGTAGACAGTTATGGTATATGTGCTTACACATTGTATAATAAATTCTGACAAGTGTTTGATATATCAGGGTGCTTTGGCTCAGAGGAGATCCAACTTTCAGGGTAACCAATTCCCTTTGGCAACTCAAGCTGCTAGAAAGGCTGCAGTTGCTCCTATCCGTAATAGGAACTTCCATCAGAACCAAGCAATGACTTCATATAAACCAAGGTAAGTTGTGTTTTACGTGTGCTTTTGCATTCCGTCAGGTTTTTGTTATGCAGCGCCAAGTTGTCCTTTTCTAGTTACATAAAACCGTTCACACATTTCTACAATCATCTGAATAAGAAATACGATTGTGAATTGATGCAGGTAATTGTGGTTTTTCTATATAGTCTACGACTTAGCCATGTGCTTGTTGGTTATATGCATGACACCATCATCTGTGAAAAAAATCGTCTCTTGTCTGACCTGGGCATAAAGGAAGTGCCTTTGTTGATTAAAATGGTTGATGCCCGGCACATGGAAAGAACTCCTGTATATTAAGTTTGAATTGCTGCATGCGGCTTGGCAGCTAATTTGCATAGTGCACATGGTCGTTTAATTAGTTTCCATTGTTAAGACATCCTTTTGGGTTGGATGGATTTAAACCAAAACATAGGGTACTGAAAATGCAGTTGAGACGCGGAAAGTCATGTTTAATTGGAAAAATCAGCAGGCTGTTTCTTACTGGTCGCTCTTAATCTCTTCTTTGGGCCTTCTGTTTGATTTTTGGTCATTTTGGAGCATTTATCTCTACTTTTATTGGTCTAGGCTAGTATCGTTTGAAGAGTTCATTTAGACATAAAACATAGGGTACTTAAAATGTAGTCGAGATGTGACAAACCATGTTTTTTTTGGGAAAGTCCGCAGCATGTTCGTTACTGGTCCCCCCAATCTCTTCTTAAGGCCTTCTGTTTAATTCTTGGACGATTTTGGAGCATTCATCTTGACTTCTCGTGGCCTAGTATCGTTTGATGAGTTTATATAAAGCATCTTTATTGCTTGACATGTGGTTTGTCGAATACATATATATGTCATTTAAAGGCTCCAGGTGCTATATTTGATCACTAACTATGAGTTGCTGCAGAAAGAACTTAAGCACCTTAAAATTTGTAATCGCTGTTATTGGACATGTGCTTTCTTATGAACGTACGTCTGTTGTGTATGAAATGAGGATCATGGTTGGGCTTGATCCTGTGAAGGTTAGAGGAAGCTTAGTTACTGTATATCTCATGTGTCATGCATATATCATTTGGGTAGATCATATCGTATGAATGTGGTGCTACTTATATATTCCTGTAAATTTAAGTGAGCCGATCCATGACTGGAGAGCTTTGCAGCTACCAGACTTGGTGTATCTGCTAGAAGTTTAGGCTGCCCCTCTAAAGAAAGTACCGAAGCTGTTTAGGAGATCAATCATAATTGGATACGGACTTGACCACCATCGGGGGAATATGGTCTTTAGTATTTAGGGGCAGTCTGTTCTTTGCTCTGGCTTCAGTTTGAATGTCATTATAGGCAATACAAAGGCTGTGCATGGTTGGAAGTTCACTCTTGTGGCACTTTTCCCTATTTCCGGTTTGTTTTCAGTTAGTAGTTTTGTTAAATTGAGGAATGGTAAGTACAATGCTGGTTCGTTTCTTGGTATGTGCATTCAACGGTGTGTTATTTGGTGGTAGCTGCTACTAGTTCTCGTCTTGTTGGCACAATCTGAAGGTATTCTCTTATCCCTTTCTCTAATAACTATTTATTTGTTTTGCAGGGCTGTGGCTCTACCATTTCAAAACAGGCCACAAACAAATGGAAGCTTTGCTGCAAAGGTACATGCTCGCTTTGACTCGACAATTTCACTGATGTAATTTTGTGAAGATAGGTTTTTGGGAGTGGGGGAACTTTGTATACGAATCTTACCCAAAAGGCCATAAGAGAGTGCGCATTACTTTGTGACAATAAAAAACGGGGCATTATATTTACATATTTTCCCAAACCATGCTTTAAGAGCATTGTACATCATGCATTAAAAACTTGTGTTTGGGGATATATGTAAATATTGGTTGGAATATGGGGATGTATGTAAATACCCCATAAAAAACTGAACATGTTGGATGTGTGGACCTTTTTAAAATTTGTCTATGGTATTTTTTTTTGTCCACATAGGGGTGTTCAGGATGCTTTGCAAATCTACTCTATATTTACTCAAAATAATCAGATCATCAAACTAATTATATGCTGTGAATCTGTGATAAAACACTATACGCACTTAAGGGCTTGTAGCCTAAGCCGTACCATGTGGTGTGAGATGTCCTTAACCAAGAGGTTATGGTTCAAGTTAACTTGAAAATTGCCAAATTGGAACACCAACTCTGCTCGGCTAGACAATATACCAAATGTTTAACTTCATCTGCTGGTTGTAAGTAAGCAATTTTGTTAACAATGTTTTGTTAATTATGCAGCAACAGACACAACCGAAGGTGGTATCAAAGCAGAGGCCTCAGACATTGGACTCATTATTCGCAAACATGAAGGAGGAAAGAATGAAAGTTATATCTCATCAGCAGAATAACAACTCTGGAAGAAGAAATGGACCTGGTCAGCAGAGGCCGAGACCCCCTTGGACCAGAAGATACAACAACTGAATGGTTACATTAGTGCAAATTCCCTACGGAATAATCTACTTGTATCTTTGGGTAAAGAAACGAATTTGTATTCCGGATGGATTCATCTTGATTGTGATTGCTACTCATTGATGTGTTAATTCATGTTTTTTCTTCCTATTGGAAGTGTTGCTTTGCATTATTTTCTCTTAAATGAGACCAGTAACATCAGAGAGTTCTGATCTGTTTTTTGCGCGACTGCAATTGCTTTACAGATTATCAGAAAGAACTTAATTTAGTGGTAACAAGTTAGTGTTGGATAGATGAACTGATTGAATGTTATTGTCATTATCTGTTACGGGAACATCCAAACTGGTCTATTTTGAGCGATTCAGTGTTAATACTTATTAGAGAAAAGTTCAATTTAGATATAATATTTTTTAAAGATCCAATGAACCAATCATGATTATTTATTTTTTGATCAAAACAAAAAAATTAAACTTTCTTTTTTTTTAAAATTAAATATCTCGCAAACCGTTAATTGTTACGCAAACGAATCATACCATAGCGACGAAATAAGCCAACAAGCCTTAAAATAAGCCAAAAAATTGGAGCTTATGAAATATATGCCTAAATGGGCTTATATTTCGTAAGCAGCAAAGCAGGCCCTAAATACGCCACGAAAGAATTACCCGTACTTTTTAATCATTTATCTACGTTGTCCTTTTTTCCTTAAGATCTGATGCAAGACGATTCGGCATATATTTCATAAGCTCTAATTTTTCGGTTTATTTTCAGACTTGTGGGTTTATATAAGTTTATTATATCATAATAAACTTATAAGCCAACAAGCCTTAAAATAAGCTAGAAAATTGGGCTTACGAAATATAAGCTCATATGGGCTTATGTTTCGTAAGCAGCCAAACATAAGCCAATTTGGGCTTATGTTTTGTAATGTTTCAAAATGAGCTTAGCCGCTTAGGGCATGTTTAATGTTTCATAACTTTTCATAATGTTTCGTAAGCAGCCAAATGGGCTTAGGGCCTGTTTGGATTTGAGCTTATGTTTCATAACCCTAATTCTGGCTTATTTTAAGGCTTGTTGGCTGATATAATAAACTTACATAAGCCCGCAAGTCTCAAAATAAGCCGAAAAATTAAAGTTTGTAAAATATAAGCCGAAATTTCATTTGATTCGACTTATATTTCATAAGTCCTAATTTTTCGGCTTATTTTAAGACTTGTTGGCTTATATAAGTTTATTATTATAGGATTATTATGATATAATAAACTTATATAAGCCAACAAGTATTAAAATAAGGCAGGAAATTAGGGCTTATGAAATATAAGCCCAAATAGGCTTATGTTTCATAAGCTTAGCCAAACAGGCTTTTAATCAAATGGACAATCGTTTCCGCATAAACTGCAATCCATAACCCCAATTGCTACGTTAATACCGTTTAATTGCTCTATACTTGTTTGAGGTACATCGGTTAATCTTGGTTAATCTTGTCGCACACGGGTAAAAAAAATATATCAATATTGTGTTTGTTTTGTTCATAATCAAAAGACCTCTTTGGCGGTATTTTTGTGTTCAAGAAAGCACTAGATTTCTATTAGATATTTACTAAACAAAGCATGTTATATAAAAAAGTCGCAAATAATAAAAAGTAATCTTTTGTAAAATATTTTTTGCTTACTTCTTGGGCCTGGTGGGCTATTTTTTTGGCCGGCATTTCTCATTTTTTTATTCTCAGGGGCGATTATTTTATTCGGTGCAATACAACATCATTTTCATCTGTCTATAATATATTCGGCGTAATACGGCATCGTGTTCATCCATCTATAATATATACTTATAATATAATTATAACGAGTGTGAGAACCCGCGCGATGCAGCGGTATTGCTTTTGTAGCCGTGAATTTGGATAGGGACTATTTTTGCCAAATTGCTATAAAGGACTTACTTTGCAGCGACACTTAAACCTTAGGGACTATTTTTGCCAACTTGGACTTACTTTGCAACGACACTTAAACCTCAGAGACTATTCTCGCCAACTTTTGAAAGTTGGCAATTAATACTTGCATTTGCAAGCACTGTTGCTCGCTTTTTAGTTATATATAGTAATTATAATTATAATATAATGTCTTTTAACACTTTCGAAAAGACAACAAACATATGCTTATTATAATGAAAAAAAAAGTCTCGATTGAAAACAATAATCTATACTACTTTATAAAGTGTTTGGGACTTTCTAAATAAAGAAGTCTTAAAATTTTTAAGACCAAAAACATTTCTTTAATAGGAAATTAATAAGCCATTAGTTAATGTTATTCACCATATAGCTTCCATGACAATTTTCATAAATAAAAAGTAACATCCATTCAAATATTTATACAGTCCATTAATACAGTCAAATATTTATACAGTCCATTAATACAGTCAAATATTTATACAGTCCATTAATTGTCGACTTGTAACAGCCAAACCTCAACCTAAAAACACAAACACCAATACGAAACACACTTTTTTTTTTCCGAGCACCAATCAAAAGACACACACAAAATTCGATAAATCTACTCTCATTTTGGTGTTCGGTTACCTACAGTAGAATAAATAAGATTTGCTTATCCAATTATAGCAATAGAATGACAACTTTTATTTGGATATGAAATAGTTTGCATTGTTATTGATTATAGTTATTAAGTTACTGTTAGAAAAAACGTATAGATAAAAAATATTTGCTCGCCGTAAAATTATGCACCGGGTACCCGCCGCCGCATTGCGCGGGTACCCTTCTAGTTATTAATAAAGTATATATAAATCGTGTTGCATGGCCGTTGAAGTTTAGAAGTTTATATTGTTTGAGAATTTATTTTGTCATTGTAGCTTTCTAATGCAATATTTACGCTAACCAGTGACTTCATAATAGCTACTAGTACAATTTTTTAACTAGTATTTGACTAAGCTGATCAATTACGGGTTTTTTTCATCATAGAGCCAAATATTTAAGCTCGAATCTTTTTATACGCGATCATTTGTTGTTGAGCCGCACCGATTCATTCTAGACAAACAGATATCAGATTACAAAAAAGCTCAAATGTCATACGTTTTGGTGTCTTTAATTTATTTCACTTAAAAATCTACTACTACCCATCATGTTATATGTTGTGATCTTCTTTTACTTTCTTTAAAATCTACTACTAGTTAAATGTGTCTCCAATAATCGAGTGTAGTTTTTTTTTAAAGAGATAACCCTGTGCTAGCTTCATCACGC
Source organism: Chrysanthemum makinoi (assembly GCA_910596185.1). Taxonomy (NCBI): domain Eukaryota; kingdom Viridiplantae; phylum Streptophyta; class Magnoliopsida; order Asterales; family Asteraceae; genus Chrysanthemum; species Chrysanthemum makinoi. The sequence goes on along the minus strand of OU343217.1, from coordinate 58,610,361 downwards.
GCGGCACAAGTCATGCATTACAATGCTAAAAACAACATTTTCGGTGAGCTTACATTCAATTGTCAACTTAAATACTTTGTAGGCTAAAAAAAAGCTTTCTACATTTGTTTGTAACAAAAACTGATGATATTATCACTTCAAAAAGAAATATATTAATGTGATAATATGATATATCTTTTTCATTTCACTTGTTATGTAGTTTATAAATTACGTGATTTTATGGTAAAAAGTACTACCGATGTTACTTCATACAAATAAATGTGATAATGCACATATGATTTATATAAACAAATATAAGCACGTACGTGCTTATATTTAATTAATGTAAACACTAGTTAAGCCTTTTGGATTTTACATGGTAGATGACTTAAGTTAATTAATGTGTAAAATAAATTACATATATGAACAAATATAACCTCAGTTATAATATGTTCAACTCAAACTACATTTAGTATGCGCCAACATACTTTTTAACGTGTGTTTTTTTCATGAACTTTTGCATATCATAAAAATCAATTTTTTGTTAACTATAACATCACAAAATTTAGAATATTTACTCTATACTCGTATTACATAATAACAACACAGGTGTCGGTCGTAGAGTTTGGGAAGATCTTCAAAGTCGAATTTAAATCTGGGTTTAAAATATGAGTTTCAATTATATAATGGAAACATTAGACTGAAAAAGAAAAAAAAAAAAGGAAAAACTTAAAGTGTGTTTTCTTTAACGCTATGTTCTCAAGATCTATTTAGAGGGGAAAGAACAGGATTTGGGAAGAAGATAAAATTAACTCGTATTCTCAAGATCTATTAACAAGAGAAAAGAAAAGAATAGAACGGATCATATAATGCTTTTTGGCTCCCAAATTTTCTGGGCAGAAGAGGTGAGGAAAGAAAGTAAGATTACTTCTATTCTGTATTTTCCTTTCTTTTCTTTCAATAAAAATCTCGAGAGCTAAGCGTAAGGGTTTTGAGGGGGATTTAGGGATTTAAATTTGGCTTTCTTAAATTGATGTTTGGTTGGTGGTGTTTATTTTTCAAAGGGTTTGTAGAAATCATGTCACGAGGATAAGGTTTTGGAGAAAACCTGTGGGACCATCTCATTATACTTTCACACATTCTTGTTTTACTTAAATTTTTAAATGATACTTTTTAATTTTACTTGTATTATAAAATACATTTAATATATATATTTTCTCTCTCCAAATCATAAACCAAATCGAAATTATATCCCAAACCCCCTATAAACAAATAGATCCTTAATAATCTTGGTGGGTGGTAATGGATGGTTGTAATGATTGGTTGTGGTGAGTGGAGATGAAGAAGAAGGAAGGTAGATAAGGTAAAGTAAAAATAAAGTAACTCCCAATATCGTCTTCTACGGGTTATGGGTCAAATACCGTCTTTCACGGTATATGAAGGAGGTTGAGATATAGACAGCGTTACACCTACCTAAGATAGAGGGGCTGCTTCTGGTTCTATCAAAGGTACCCGGTTGGATGTAGCTAGTGTACCCGGTTGGATATAGCTAGTGGGGAAGTACGAGGTCGCTCTCGAGAATAGTATGCCTAGGTACTAATCTAATGTATTTTACAAGTTTTATCACGGGTTTGATTGATTGATTATTCAAACTAATTAAACAATAAAATAAACTAATTAATATACAATTGTGGAGATCAAGATAGAGAGGTAAGTATTAGCCATATTAATCCTACAATGTTTTAGTCATTCCATTTATTAGTGCAATGATTTACATGTAACGTATCGGTGAAATCGAGATGTATAGAGGATATCTCCTTGGTCTAGACAATACCCTCCATACCCTTATCTAATCTAGGCTAGACCACTTGGTCCATGCATCTAGGCAATACACGTGTAATATCCTAGGCTATTGGTCCATGCACCTATTCAACTACAAGCATGCATTAAGAGGTGTCATTTAATCTATGTGATTTGTCAAGGTACCCACTTGGTCCATGCGATACCTACTCCTCCCCACTTGATCCATGCAAGGAGAGTGATGCTAACTTAAATGCTCATGCAATATACATCTAATACCCACTTGGTCCATGCAATATTAGACTTAAATCACATAATACTATAAACGAGTGTATACAAGAGAAAGACACATAAAATAAGTAATACAAAACAAGAGATCTTAAATGAAAGGAAATGATATTAACTAACTAAGATGGATAACACCCAAGGGTGTTAGCGCATAATTAATGTATGTAAAAGCACAAAGGAATGAATCACACGAAATACAAGTCATAGCGTAATCAAATGATTAAACCTAAAATGATGATATAGGACCTTCTCGGTTTCCTAGCTTCAATGATGGTGGAACTTTGCTCTCATGATGAGTGGTGAGTGAATGATATGTCTCATACCTATTTGCGATTACAAACTAATGTCAACCGCTTTGACCTCCTACTTTTAATTATATCATGATATTATCGACTTCTGCCTCTATATTGCCGCAACTTTAGAGTTATTGGCATATCAAATACGCATATTCCTTAAAGTTATTGTTACGAACACTACAACAAAATAGCTAACTTTTCACACTTATTAAAGCATATTTTCACACTATAAAGTGTGAGGAATTGAAAATTTCACACTTAGCTTGTGTGTGAACAATGTGGGTGTAGCAAATAATTTCACATTTCTAAATGTGAAGATAAATAAAAACTTCACACTTTAAAGTGCGATGATTTTGAAACAATTCTTCACACTTTCAAGTGTGATAACTTTAAAACAATTCCTCACACTTTTAAATGTGAGCTTTTAACTCTTCACGCTTTTAAGTGTGAGGATTTGAAACAATTCTTCACACTTTTAAGTGTGATATATTAATTCTTCACACTTTCAAGTGTGAGGATTTAAATAAAAAATCCTCACATCTTTAAAAGTGAAGAACTCTAAATGTCTATTTAATGAATAAATAAATAAATAAATTTTTATATATTAAGTTTTAACAATTTCTGGAATTAAAAAATCAAATATTACATAAAAGTGTTGTATAATTTCAAACACACATAACTCAAATTTATAAACACCATGATCCGGGTACATCAAGTATGTATTTCCTGGAACAAGTTACAAATTCAAAAACAAGTTGCAAATTCTGGAACAACAAAACAATATTCCTGAAGACCATTCCTCCGAAGGTGCTAAGTACAAGACCCGTGGCTCAAGTTTTGAATCTGCATGAAGATAAAACAGCCACAAGCTTAATGAGCAAGACAACAATAAAACTACACCAATAGGCACTTCAATGCTACATCTGCATTTACATATTTGCATACGCATCTCTGGATTCCTATGTTATCCGCCAATCTAAAGTTTTATACAGTCCAATATTCTAGTGAACATTAATCAAAAAACTTAACTTCACTCGTTGGGTATTGTAATGAAGGCATCCACAAAGGAATCATCTACGAGTACATGGCAAATGGGGACTTAGAAAGCCATATCTTTGGTATTTTCATTGTGCACATATCCTCATAACTTTAGATATATGAATATATCCATAGTTCTGACCTTGACATGAATATAAAACTTGTCTATACACTACTAATTTGAATTGTAATCATATTCTTCCTTCGGTATGTGGTCATACACCCCCTCGGCATAGAGAGGGATGACACAGGACACATGACACTAACATGACACTAAATTAGACCAGTTAGTCAACTCAAAATATGTGTTCTGTGTTCAACAAAAGTCGACTCAAATAACATTTTAGAACCACATACTCGATAATAAAAACGGGTGTTCAGGAATTAGGAGCTTAGTAAATCTACTTCAGTTCGCAGAAACCGAATACCTAACTGTTGTTAAACTTCTTAAAGCTCATACTGTTTGGAAAATAGTATTATTTATGTAATCCGAATTTCCAATCACACATACCCAGTCACTTGAATCAAAACTAGGAAGAACAAGTTCATGGAGGAATATACATAGATTTATAATAAGATGTTGCAGCCATAGGCTTTGCGCTGAAGTCTATAAACAGTGCACCATTTGTGTGCTAATATGGTTTTCCTGTATTATTTCAATTCCCATGCATTCATATTTATAAGGCCTGCGTTTGTATGCAGATGATTTGCACAAAATTTTGTTAAAAGACATCCAAGAGAAATGTTTCCATACATGAATTATGGGAGCGTGCTAAGCACTTTAGGTCCACTGATTGCGTATGAAACTATCCTTGCTATGTTAACATCTTCCTGCATGCATTCTAAAAGTGCTCTTATTGCAGGCAATTACTTTACGAAGGCATTAACACAATACTCTTAATAGATGACACCTCCTAATCAAATAGACCACAAAGACACCAGCAATAGGTCCACTTGCGAAATATATGAAACAACGTTTTGATTTGATTGCTCATAAATTGTTTAATTTGGAAGATGCCGTATAAAGACATGTTGTCGATTGGAATTATTGCCCATCCAAAAACCATTTTGCCATTAAAAAAAGATAAAGAGACATATCGGAGTAACAGAGCTAAATAAATTCCAAACAAAATAAGTCTACTGGAAGAATGACCAAGTCGAGAGACTTACTGTTTCGGATCATTGATCAATGTATTCCACTCTTTTGGGCTGACATACTTCCCAACTCGTTCATTAGGTGATACTGATGGCCTTCCAAGAGAAACTATCTGCACACAAGTGAATTAAATAAGTAATTAGGAAGAACTAACTAAAAACATATATTTAATGGCGGTCTTGCTCATGAACAGGGCAATACGGAGGTGTTCAGATGTATGTTTAAAAAAAATGTGTTTGTCTGATTTAAGGAACCATAATCAGATAATCAACAGTAACAAATCAGCCTATAGGAGATAATATAATATCTGAGAAAAAAATCTCATTATTTAGGGAATTAGGAGGTGTTTGTTTAAGCTAATATGTGGGCTAACGAGCTTTATGACTTCAGCTTATATTTTATAAGCGCATATTTTATGGCTTATAGTCTGGCTTATGAGCTTATCATGACTTCAAAGATAAAAAATTTGTTCATACACTGGAAAATAAGCTGAGAATAATGGGCTTGTGAAATACAAGCCGAAATCATATAAGCTTAAGCAAACACCCCCTTATAATAGATACGAGAGCCAAATGCTGTAAATGATAAGGCAACTTGTGCAAATGGGGCAAAAGTCTCCAGATGATAATCAGTAGCAAATACCCTTCCTCAATCATCCATGGAAATCACTAGTAGCTGGGGATACACACTCTACTTTTTATAATAAGAAAAGGTAAGTAATAAGTATAATTTAGAATGAACATATTACTAATCTTGGTAACACTACACGAGAATGTGCTTTTGTTGATAGCATTTTTTATTCTATAACATATAGTCTTTTATCAAATCACATATTATCTTTTATCAAGAGTGAATTCATGAATGCAAGCATTCTCAACAACAACAAAAACACAGTAACACACATATCTCACCCCAAGCATTTCGTCGAACACTTGGCCTACCACAACAGTTAAAAAAAGCATGACTTAGTTAAGCGTTTCGTCGAACACTTGGTCTACACTTACAGTCACAACATTTCACTCATTCAAACACTATAGTCAAATTCGTATCCACAACACGACTTCAATAACAAGACAAAATCGTTATTAACTCAATCAGGCATTTCATCGAACACTTGGCCTACATCACCAAAATTAGCGATCAAACACTCTATAACACATCAAAGTCACTTAATCAAGTTCAGATCATACCTTAGGTTTCGTATTTAATCAAGTTCGGATATCGTTTAGTGGTCAAACACATGATCCATATAGTCCAATTTTGCACATCACGAACTTGTAAGGCCACTAATTTACATAACTAACACCTAATTAACATAATTGAGAAACAATTTCAACAAATTTCGATAAAACTAGCTCGATATAAAAACGAAACGCACTAACGCACACTCGCCTAATAATTTACAACAATATGAAAACGAAAAACCATCACAGTAAGGCATATTATCACAAAATAACTGAATCAATAGATCAAAATCACACTTACTTATTAAACTGAATCTATTAGCAATGACCAGCTATATAAGTTTGTTGGATCGAAAGTTTTAAAAAATAAAAAGAGATGAGAAATGAACGAGTATAGTTGGATCAGTTTTGTTTATCATTTATTTTAAGTTAATCTTTTACATATAAAAAAACATCACAGAGGTAAGTGTGAGCTTTTTTTTCTAAATAATACGTAGTAGCATTTTTAAGTTATCACAATTTAAAGTGTGACAAAATACATACCTTTTTTTCACATATAAAAGTGTGAAGTTTTTATTATACTCTTCGCCCTAAAAGATGTGAAGACAAAAAAATAAATTATCTCACATTTTTAAGTGTGAACTTTTATTTTCACAATTAAAAGTGAGAAGTTTTTTATGACGCTTCATGTTTATCACATTTATTAGTGTGAACAATGTTTACACATTTATAAGTGTGAAAATCGTGAAATAAAAGTTCACGGTATATAAAGTGTGAAGAAAAAAGCGTGTACAAATGCCAATTTTGTTGTAGTGGAATAACACATAATCGAAAAACATTTGCTCGCCGAAAATTTTATTTACAAAGGCTATGTTTGGCGCAGAGCATTTTGGAGCTTTTTGAGGCGATGAGCGGCGAGAAGTGAGCTTTTTTATTTTTAGTGTTCGTTTGGCAAAGGAGCGGTGAGCTTTGCTATTTTTTAGGAAAGCTCATTTTTCCAATGCTTCTTTAAGGAGCTGTGAGCGGTGAGCACTGAGCTGTGGCTACAGCTCACAGCTACTGCTCACAGCTCACTGCTACTGCTCACTGCTACTACTCACAGCTACTTTTGCCAAACATAGCCAAGGTATCTAGCGCCACAACGCATGGGTACGTACCCTGCTACTGTAATTAACGTATTCAAGTTCTATTGTTAACTAATTTAAGAATTATTAATACATAGATTTCTTATTCCATCATGAGATATTATTCCCGCAAAAAAAGTCGCTGAATATATCTACCTTATATATAAAAGGGAAAATGAGTCGCTGAATATATATAAAAAGACTTGCAAATCATTTCCTATAAACAAGTGACATCCCCATTTTCTCTCTTGAATATTTAAATGTATATTTCAATTGCGTCATCTAGTATATGTTTGGGTAGCTTTAGCGAACAAGTTACAGTGATACTGTTTCAATGGAAGTAGCAGTACCAGCAGCCGCAATTATGGCGAAAAGTCCTGAAAAACTTGAGGTAGAATATTTTTTTAGTGATGCCTCCTTTTATATACATGCTGATATCTTTAAGTATTCGTTGGTGATGAATTTATTTTTGTATAAATGCAGGGGAAGTATAAAGCAATGGTGGTGTGTTGGATTCTTGGAATTGGGTGTTTGTTTTCATGGAATAGTATGTTGACAATAGAAGATTACTATGTTCATTTGTTTCCGGTAAGATCATAAACAAACTCTGGTGAGATATAACTTGCATGTTTGTAAAACGTTAGACTTTTCATTCAATGAATCGATCCTAAAATTTCATTTTCTAAGTAGTTTTTAAAGTTCAGGCTAGTTAGTTTGATCCTTAAACTTCAAATGGTTAAATTTTGAGCTTTCCGGTTTGGGAGTATTGGGTACAAGTATTTCTTGACTTTGTGACAAATATGTCCAAAACGGCTGCCAACCTTGTCCGGTGGCGGCGTCATTGTATTAAAGGATTGAGTTCACACTGACAACTGAGTGAAGATTTATCATGGAGTGTTTTCTTGCCTAGCTTTCTTCCTAATCTTTTGGATGACTTGAGGACAGAACCAAGGGGGTTCTCGCGGGGTCCCGGACACCTATGAATTTTTTCGATGTAGTGTTAATTTTTGAAAAAGACATTGGTTTTTTCTAAATGCATTTTAAATGCACATGGTCCATGTAAATGTGTTTCTAGTGTTATTTAGTTAGTCTACATACAAAAATTTTTGTGCACCCGGTCTATTTGGTCCTGGTTCCGTCACTCATATTAGGCAAGGCAATATTTGAGTTTTTGGAGGCCTCAGACGAAAATTCATAACGAGATCCTTCGAAAACTAATATTATATAAAGTGTCACTGTTTTAAGAAATATAATGCAAACTATGTATTTAAAGGTTCAACACATGACCTATTTACAGAAGCGGAGATAGTAGGGGACGCGGGGTGAACACGTGCCCCCTAGTAGTGTAACTTTTTAAAAATATCTTACTATTTTTGTAATTTGCCCCCTAACAAAACAATTTGTAATATAGTTTATAAAATTATCCCCTCACGATCATATCTTTCTGGCTCCACCCCTGCCTATTCAATATATTTTTTTGCATAATTGCTTTTTTCTTTGAGAAAAATTTGTGTACACATGTATATTGCCTTTGTTGAAAAATTTGAGGTCCTGGGCAATCGCCCACCTCGCCCACCCTCAAGGACGGCTTTGATGTTAAGGTGAAAACAAATATCAAATAATGTGTTCGGGTTTGCTGTAACAAAAACTGAAACTAAGTTAGGAGAGAAGACAAATGTGAAACGTTTTGATCATATTCGGGGAAGACATGAAAATAAACTATCAAACTAATATGTGACTATGTCTCATGGTTTTTTTGTTTTCTTTTTATGGGAGGGTTTTTTTTTAATGTGTTATATATCACTCTTTTGACTAATTTCAAACTGTATGTAAATAACTTCATTTAGAGTACAAAATTTTGCCAACCAGATGAAATGTATGTTAATCAAAAGCTAACAATGTTTTTCGATTACTTGAGCAGAAATATCACCCCACAAGAGTCCTCACGCTCGTATATCAGCCATTTATATTTACAACACTTGCACTACTCACCTACTATGAAGCAAAAGTCAATACTAGGAAACGAATTTTATTCGGTTACATTCTTTTCTTCATCAGTACTCTTGGCGTCTTACTAGTAAGTTCTGAGCATGCCTCTTTTGCCATATTACCAATATCAATTTTTTGTATTGACGAGATTGAAGTTACAATTTGTATGGTACATTACTATTTTTTCATCTTACAGTTAGATTTAGGCACATCTGGTAAAGGTGGAATTGGACCTTTTATTGGCGTGTGCGTAATCAGTGCTGCGTTTGGATTAGCGGACGCACATGTTCAAGGTGGAATGGTTGGTGATTTGTCCTTCATGCAGCCTGAGATAGTTCAAGTTAGTAATAACATTACGTTTCTAATTGAAAATGTTTTTTTGACTATGTTACACGATAATTATTTTGTTGGAATTTTTGTAGTCATTTCTAGCGGGTCTTGCTGCATCGGGAGTTATTATCTCGGGTTTGAGGATGATTACCAAAGGCGTGTTTGATAGTTCACAAAAAGGTTTACGAAAGGGAGCAAGTAGGTTTGTTTGCGTTTATCTTTTTCATGTTGGTTTCCTTACCGGTATACTTTTCTTTGAACTAATTGAGAATGCAAATGCAGTTTTGTTCTTAGCGATATGTACAATTTTTGAGCTACTTTGTGTTCTTCTTTACTCGTTCATTTTCCCAAAGCTTCCAATTGTAAAATACTATCGCGCTAAGGCAGCATCGGAAGGGTCTAAAACGGTTTCAGCTGATCTTGCTGCCGCCGGGATTCACTCGCATTTGGTAAAGTTACTGAATTATCCACTATTTCTAAAGATATGAAAATTGGCATGGTGCACTAATCAAATCTAGTATTTTGGTTGACAAAAAATTTTTAATTCAAAAAGTCTAATGCTGTTACATACGATAAGGGTTTTAAATATAATTACATATATTTTAATTTGAAATAGTATGTTCTGTGAAATAAATCAAGAGATTTAATACATTAAAACTACACTGGGTCCAAATTGACCTTTTTAGCCCGTGTTTCTGGAAAGAAATAGGTAGCCAAGAAGACGTATTAGACAGACGTTAATAATCTACAGTCGTCAACCAATCATAGCTAACAGAAGGAAAATCTTCAATTGTGTTTTCAGGCCGAATCTGCAACACCAGAAAGACTGACAAACCGACAATTGATAGCAGAAAACATAGATTATGCATTGGACATGTTTCTAATATACCTTTTAACGTTATCAATTTTCCCTGGGTTTTTATCTGAAGACACTGGAAAACATAGCTTGGGTTCATGGTAACATCAAAACTCAATAATGAAGCAAAGATGTATTCATATATTTATATCCCACTGTTACATGCTAATCAAAAGGCCGTCTATTTCAGGTATGCCATATTTTTGATTGCTATGTTCAATGTTGGGGACCTCATAGGACGAAACATCCCACTTATTGAATCTGTAAAGTTGGAGTCTAGAAAGGGACTCCAGATAGCCGTTCTTGCAAGATTCTTTCTGATTCCCGCATTCTATTTCACTGCTAAATACGCTGATCAAGGTTGGATGATATTTTTGACGTCTTTTTTGGGGTTAACTAACGGTTACCTTACCGTTTGCGTGCTTACTTCTGCTCCAAAAGGCTACAAGGTTTGTTTTTTCCATGCTAATAAAATGATTTTTTTGTCACAGTTTCAGATTATAAAAAATACGTACAAAATTATTTCGTAGCAAGAATGTTCATTTGTGTTTCTATTCTTATTATCTTATTTAGTGTATTTCTTATACGGCATTTCCTGTGTAATTTTCATGTATGTTATTGTTAAATGACCTTGTTGTGTTATTTAGGGGCCAGAACAAAATGCCTTAGGGAATATACTTGTGTTGTTTCTCATGGGAGGTATTTTTGCTGGGGTAATCTCAGATTGGCTATGGTTGATTGGCAAAGGTTGGTAAGTTAGTATGCTGCAAATTCTTCAATTTGTATTTCTAATTAAACTCTTCTGTTGCTGAATACAAAGAACATGTATAATAGTATTTGATTTTATTGTGCACTTTTATCGATGTCCTTGTTGACTAGCTAAACATCGCTCCTTTAGGCCTCAGCTGATAAGACCTGAATGAATGGAACTCTGTTACAGAACAAAACGGTTATATTTGCAATTAAATGATTAGGTTACAATGAAAGAAAGGATAGGTGATCAACTGAGAACAGTTCAATTGATCCAATTCACACAAACCACCGTGTGGAATTCAACATACTTGAGAATAATTCTAGTTGTAATACCCACAGACGGATTAAAAGTTAAAAGTGATCGGGTGCACAATTTTTTGAACTTCGGTATAAGGGAAAAAATTAACAGAAAATTATGATTTTTAATTACAATAATTAAGTTTAGTGAAAACTAAGTTCACTATAAACACAATATGTGAATTTGAGGCCTGGTGCATATTAGAAAATTCGGTGTTTTTTCCGAAAATTAATACTACGAAACAAAATTTTCATCGAGGTCCCGTGACACCGCGCACTCCCCCTAGTTTGGTCCCTGTCCCTGGTAATATTATCAGATGATCTCACCTTGGAATCGATCTTCCCTCATTGTTCAAAAAAAGATTGGTAACGGCCTCTCCACTAGTTTTTGGTTAGACCGTTGTTAGGAGCCCCACCTCTTTGTTCAACCTTCCCTCGATTGTTTCGGTTAGAACTGAACAAAAATTGCCTCATTAGTGATTGTCAGCCCTCATTGGTCTCCCTTGGTCTATGCCTTCACTCCTACTTCCGTACTCCATAACGATGTGATTCCGCCTCATATTGGGCCTGCTCTCGACCCAAATATACTTCCTGGGCTGTTCTTCAGCTGGACCTGGTCTAGACCCATCAGATCAATTGCTGAACATCATGACTTTCTGAATTGGTAAGTCACGTTTCTCATCTACTCCTCTCGAACACTGATGATTCGTTGGAATGCTTAATCTGTGACAATAGGATCTTTTCAGTCAAGATAATTTGTCATCACATCACTCTCCATATTCACCCCACAACTCCCCAACCCCATAGGTGGAACAAGTTAATCCTCATAAAAGTGAATGTGTTCGCATGGAGACTTGCCTTAGATCATCTCCCAACCCGTGTCAACCTTGATAGGAGAGGGATTGACTTAGAGTCTGTCCGTTGTCCCTTTTGCAATAATGATATTGAGAGAGTAAATCACTTGTTCGTTTCCTGCAACATTGAAAATCAACTACACTAAACTCTTTGATGTAGTCTCACAAACTATGTTATGGGTTCTGTGGAGGTTTAGAAACAATGTTGTGTTCGCGTCCAAACAACCATCACAGGATTTGATCTTAAACGATAATAAACTTTTCTCCTACACTTGGATTGTCTCTAGAATTAGGAAAATTTCTTTAAATTGGTGGAAGTGTGATGCAGACTAAATAACAAGATAACACAAATCGAGCCTGTTGATTCGCACGAATACCAGGATCGATTCTTCCAATAATCGTTGATTCAATCGAATGCCGACTATTAGGATTCTTAGCAAAACAAAATCATTCAAAATTTTTGCTCAAGAACAATGACTTCTAAGTATTTCAGCTTTTGACTCGATCTTCAAAATGACTTGTGTACATTTCAGTGCATAACTCGAATTTCAAACAAGAGGAACCTAGTGTACGTTTTAGTGTCCTGCTCCTATAAAAGGTGAGAAATCATCATAATCTTGAACATTTTTTTCAAGATTTTTCAAAATCTTTCAAAACTTACTGTGGTCAAGATAAATCCCTTCAAATCCCTAATCAATTTTAAACAGAAGGTTTGAAAATATACTTTCAGGGGGAGTATAAAACAAAAAAAAAATGTTCCAACTTTCATGCAAAGCTAAATTTGTTGTTCTCGCAAAGCTAAATATGTTGTTCTCTCCATAAGCTTTCTTAAAACATATCTTTTAATTAGTTGATATAAAAAATATCACATATATGATATTTTTGTCGGGGAGCAAAAGTGATTAAATAATGTGATCAAGCCTTTTTAAGATCTTTTGTATCATCAAAGTTATGCTCGACTCGATGTAATCATTCTGAATAGACTTGTACTGAAGAGTAATATTTTCAAGTTAATTCTGAGGGCTAGTTGTCACTCAAAACATGATAATGAATCCCTTTAAATAGTGACATAAACGTGTCACGCAAAGTCTTGTCTTTTTAGAATCTATCACTAATTTCAAGGGTGCATACTCATTCCTCTATGCGCAAAATCTTTTGAAGTTTTGAAACTTTATAAGCACATGTGCAGGGGGAGTAGTTATTCAAAATAAAAAACTTTCAAAGTGTTATCAACAAGATTTTATCTTAAACACTTTGATTGATTTTTAACTTGGTTTTATGTCTACGTTACAACAACAAACCGACCAAATGAAATTGACGTTCATGGAAGGTGGTTTAGGTTTAAGGTTTTATCCCATGGTCTAGCCAGAGCTGGAGGGACCTACCCAGAGACATTCCGCTAGTTAGAGTAGAAGTTCGTAGGTCAATTAGATGATTGAGTAAAGATAATAATCCTATTAATGTAATAGCTATCACTGGAACAATCACAACAAAGTGATAGTAAGGAAGACATGATGTGCATTGAAGGGGTTGAAGAATGAAAAATAAAAGTTAATGAAAGGGTTAAAAGATATGAAAAACCTCCATAAATGTAGTGCAAAAACCGGGTCAATACATATGTTATCGGTTATCGAAAAGATGATATTGATATTGAATACATACATCATGAACTCAGTGATGTAAATGCACAACCCTTCCCTAGCCACTCAAGTTTATCTCAACAGATTCTTGTTTCATTTCTCACGTAGATTAAACACGTAATCTATCGGCCTCTTACTCCAAGATGTTTTGATATTCTCTGCTCCAGCCTCCGCTCAATAAAACCAAAACACACAACCTGATTCTAGAGCCAAATGAGATTCAATAATAAAATCTCATAGGCCACATGCCAATTTACACTTGTTGCTCACCAATACGAACTCAAGTAGTACTTACGAGTCCTTCGTAGATCATAGCAATCTTGCCAGAACCTTTAATGTGGAATCACACTTGTGATCCTCAATGATTGGATGGAACGCCTACTAGTGTCAACATCAAGCAACACAAACTGGGTCTTCTAGTTACTCTTCTTGGATTAAGCATGGTGGTTGCTGAGCTTCAAGTGGGCTACAGTCGTGGAGTGATATGTGTACTCCATCGAGTCACTTTTATCCGTCGTTAGCTCACGAGCATCCAGATATAGGAACGACAGGTGTGAAGATATCGAAAAGTGTTATGATAGCATCTTAGGTCGCATCCGTTCTAGAGTATTGAAAAAATGTTTTTAGCGTCTTATGATGAATCCGTTCTAAAGTATTAGAAGAGCATTGTTAGCGTCTTAGATATCTAAACACTGAGAGCCGAGACTAACAAATATATCAAGTTATCTATTTTGCAGGTACTGATGATGGCCACCATCCAGGAAGAGCGTACAACATCACCATGTGCATCGACATCTTCACCTCCATATACTCATACTCAAATCAAGAATGTTCAAGACAAAGAAATCAAGACAAATACTAAGAGTTACATCAAAGTTAAGAGCCTATCAAGAATGTCAAGAACAAGTTCAAATATAAAGTGAGGAAGACGTAAGTATGAAGATCAAAGACTTTAAGTCGTATGAGTACGTTGGAGAGGACGTAACAACAACAAATTGAAGATGTTGATCTAAGGTAAGAAAGAACAAGTGATTTTACTCCAAGATCACAAAGCATGAAGGAACAAAGAATCAAGACTTCTCTATTACAACAAAACAAGGTTCAAGCACAAGATTACATAAGACCTAGCCATGGTGAAGCATTTTAAGAATGACCACCCATTAGGAGGAGATTGTTGGCATTAGAAAATTGATGGTCATTCTACCTATAGGATCCTTGTATATTGTTATTGAGATTGTAATAGAAAGTTAGTCATATTAAAGGGCTTATTGGACTTGGATAAGCTAATAAGTAATAGTTCGTTATAAGCTAGCCTTACAATTGTACAAGCCCAAGTCCAACACAAAACCCAAGCCAATATCATGTCCCACATGGCGTTTTCATATGTAATATAAGCACAAAGCTTTTCATTTTTTAAGTGTGTAAGATCATTTGATAATAAACATAGTTACATTTTTCTCTCAACTTGGTCTCATCACCTTTATCTCAGTAAAACTTTATCTGTCTAAAATATCTTCCTAAATTCGCCAACTTTATCATTGTTATGTGTGATTGATTCATTATGTAGAGTCCTACAGGTCTCCTTACACATAGGAGCCACTAGTTTTCGATCCACATTCCCACCTTCATTCAGTCCCAATTCATTCTCATAAACCATATCAAATGGTGTTTCTCCACTAAAATGCTCATGAAAACCAGAGTTAACTTGTGCAACAATTCAACTATTTTTCTTTGCCTTTTTACCTTTGTACTAATATGGATATCCAGTCTTTCAAAACATTGGTCAAACACATGACCTTCTTTACTACAATTAGTACAAATCTTCTTTGCATCATTCCTACTCTCATTCCTACCATTTTTGTTATTCGTTCTTCCAATATTTGAATTCCAAATATTCATAGTAGCAAATAAAGCAGTAGGTTGAAACACATGGCTAGTTACTTATTTTTGTTTCCTAATTTGTTGAAAAATGTAGCAAGCCTTGTTTACACTAGGAAGTGGATCCACGGCAAGAATCTGACTCCAACAGACTCATAACCATCATTCAGTTTCATCAAAAATTGTATCAACTTTATAATTACTATCATTTTTGTTATTCGTTCCTACTCTCATTCCTACCATTTTTGTTATATATTCATAGTAGCAAATAAAGCAGTAGGTTGAAACACATGGCTAGTTACTTATTTTTGCTTCCTAATTTGTTGAAAAATGTAGCAAGCCTTGTTTACACTAGGAAGTGGATCCACGGCAAGAATCTGACTCCAACAGACTCATAACCATCATTCAGTTTCATCAAAAATTGTATCAACTTTATAATTACTATCGCTTTACATGAATTTTTAACACAACACAAGAAAACTCTCTCGTTTTATGACAACTGCATGTAGACATACCATTCAAAATTTTCCATTCATACCAACATTTTTTCAATTTTTTAAAGAATGAAGAAATTATAAGGTTTCCTTGACTGATTTTGCTCAACTCTCTTTTCAACTGGTATATAAAAGGAGCATTACTTTGTTCATACCTCTCCATTTCTTTCCAAAGTTCACAGGGAGATTCACATACAGGAATGCATCTGACAATTTTGTCTCCATATAACTCAAGATCAAACATATCACCATGTAATCACACCTTATCCAACTATGCAAATCTTCACTATCACTTGCTGGTTTGAGACAAGAACAATCTATAAACCCTAGCTTCAATTTAGCGCCTAAAGCCATTTTTATTTTTCTACTCCATCCATGGAAGTTGCTACCATTAAACAATGTGTTTGTTAGCACCACTCATGGATGATACGAACTCACAATACATAAAGGATCATTCATTGTGTTTGAATTTGATTGATTTTGAATAAGTGGGGGAATGAGAGGAATCGCCCTTGATGATATCACAAGGTTAATATTGGGAAGTACTTCCCATATCATATTAAATAATTAGACAGATAGAAATATGTGAGCCTATGGGGTTACACACCTATACACTGAGGAATTATCAATAATAACACATTTAATATATTTATAGTAAGTATATTAATTATACTCGCTCCATCCCAAAAACAGCATCCAAAAAAATGGAGAAATTATGATATGTGTAATTAATGCTAGTTTTGATCGATAAAAATTCATTTTTACCATCATAGTTAATATAAAATTATAAAATGTGTAATTAATGGAAGTTTTGATTTAAAGGGTAAAGTAGGAAAACCTGTCATAATTATTGTCCATATATAAAAACTATACACTTATTGTGGGACAAACATAATTAGTAAGGTGGACACTTTTTTGGGGCGTAGGGAGTAATATTTAATATTTCACGATTTGCTTAACGATCGTTAATTAATCCGTTAGACGCATTACTTAACTAAAGGCTACTATTAAATATGTAATTGGAAATGTTTAATGGCCTTAACCTAAAACTAGTTGTGATAAGGGGACGACCATAGTGGTAAAAGGAAGGGGGAGATAAACTTGTCCACCAAGTTAAGTTTGAGTTATATTAGGATTTAGATTATTCTAAATCCTCATAACTTGAAAACAAAACCTAAAAAATACGCTCCCCCTTTCTTCTTACTAAAATTGGTCGACAACACCCTCCCAAAGGGTTTTATTGATCGACTTTCAAATAGCTAACAATTGTGTTGATCATGCTTGATCGTGAATTAAAGAACAAGCATTCGGATAATCACACAAGGATGTGTAGTGTGGACTAACTATAGAGATCACTAACTTTAGTGATTCAAGGGTTTTCGTGGGAGTCCAAAAAAAGATCAAGAACCGTTCTTTTCTCCATTCGTTCACTGGATGTTGTTACAAGCGGTAAATAAAGTATTTATTTATTAATCATTATACATCATACGGATCCACCTTAGGACCTTAATCTCCTGTGTAATTTAATGTTATAATTTATATATTAGTACACAAATCCGACAGTGGCATCACGAGCCATCTACCAGTTTTGGACAGCCCTCAAGGCTATTTTTTGTGAAGAAATAGACCATATAAGGTTTAAAAAAATCAGTTCTTGAGATCCTTAGGTCGCCGGTTTTACGTGTGCATGAAGGGGGGGGGGGTTATTTGTTTTAAATTATCCGTTATTTTGGCTTATTTACTTGTTTTCATCGTGTTCCATGGCAAACACATGCATGTTGGCCATGGACAATAAACCAACCTCTTGTAGCATTTATATTATTAAAGTGTTAATGTGTGGGATGTGCAAAAATGATGAAAACCTAGGCCTTTACATGCTTGTTTATCTTTATACATCATTGTAGTTACTTTTTTTTTGGATTTTGCCATTGTTTCGGCTTTTGATTAGTACCTTTAAATTACTTGTTGTCATTGTTTGGGCACTTTACAGTAGGTTGTTAGGTCTCATGTTATTCCTAGTTAAATATCACATTGTAGCCATTGCTCGATATGGAATAACGTCAAGATTAAAGGTGGAATTGCAAACCTGGAATTGTTGGAGGTTCATGTATTAATAAATTAATATTCGGATTTTGGAGTTAGGCTAGGAGTTAGGAGGTGAAATTTTAATGACAGGTACACGACTCACAGGGCTACAACTATGTAAACTTTCAATTGGGGAAGACTCCTTCCTGGATATATGAGACCCACAAGTTGGCTTAATTGCTCAAATAACATGTTGGATTAAAGGCTTTTACAGGTTCTACTTACTTTGGAATAGGTCTTAAAGCAAGTGGGAGCCCAATATTTGGTTTTAGGATTGTCCTTTAGTTTGAACTCTTGGGTTTTCATGATGGCTCATGGACCTGATCATATGATTTCATTGGTTGAGATTTTGCAAGTCGGATATGATTGTGTTTATGTTTCATGTATTTGCTTTGTATATATTGTTGTGACATGTGTGAATTGCAAACGATTTTGGAAAATAAATGGAACTAAAATTTTTGAAATATAATTCAATATAAACTAATGTCTTGCACTATTTTAGACGCATTGGGTTTGGTTAATACAATAATATTCTCCCGCTAAAAACATGAAAGTACACTGATTTTTATTAAACTTTAATACTAAATTAGAGTTTTGTACAGTTTTATTAATGAATGAATCACTTGGTTTTTAACCAAGATGGTCTAGGGTTTGGTTATCCTCTAATATTTTCTCGTGATGAAACGTGTTATTGCACTATTTTGTTAGTGATTGAAATACTTTGGGTTTTTATAACCTTTTGAGGGTGTCAATCTAGGGTTTGGTTAACTTTTAATGTTTTTTCGTGTTAGGAATTAGAAATTCCAGGTATTAAAGAGTCGGTCACCTCAAGTATATGTAATTGTTAGAAAGCTCGTAGTCGTAGTTATTTTATGTTAAGTAGTATTTAATTTTGTATCACCGTGGAGGACGGACGGGTCTTTACCAACTGTATGCCTGATCCACAGCCCGTTGTGTGGCGTTTTATTGTAAGACTATAAATACTCTCTACCTTCCAAGGTTGATATAGGTGATGATGAATATAATAAACATAAAGAAAACATATAAACGCAGCGGAATCATCACCAACAACGGATCCATATTGCCATATGATCAATCAAAATAAAACAAAGAGATGGTTTATACCTTTGAAGCGTGAATCCGGTTGCAAGACACCAATCACCACCACGAAAGGAATCAAGAAACCAAAAGACCAATGAAGTTGGCCTTTCCCAATGAATGAAACACACTACACGTCCTTGACTACCACCCGATGCTAGTCTAGCTACGTAGCCTTTAGCCTTGATTCACCTACAATAGACAAATAAGGTAGAGTGGGATAAAAGAAAAAACCTACTTGTTTTTCCTTTTGGTTTGCCGTGATATAGACTAGGGGAAATGGAAGTTATTTTCTCAATTATCATTAATTCCATTCAATATGATTTTAATCACATTTAATAGATTAAATCCCATTTAATCTTATCAATACCAATGATCATTAAGGACTTTATAAAAACTCCAATATCCCCTCTTGCCCCTCCTCATGGCCGGCCATATAGTGGGCCCACAATGGGCTTGCCCATCGTTGGTCCAATCCAAATATACTAAGTCGTACATAGCATTTGATGGCCCGTTATCGATCCCGAGTTACGTAGACGCTTATATATTGTAAATACGATAAATACAATCTATAAAATGGTATCTCTGTGTATAAGTGTGTGACCCCATAGGCTCACATATATCTAGCCGTATAATTATTTATTATGACACGAGCATACTCCAACAGTAGAGAGTTGGAACTCATAATAAGATTTTTCTTTCTCTCACTAAAGTTCCCAAACCTCTAACTTTCTCGCTCTAAAACCTCTTGTACGCCTACTTTGTGTTATGGTTTGATGTGTATGTGAAATCCAATATGTTACAATTGGTATCAAGAGCCTTGGTTAGATCATCTCTTACATATCTTTGGATTTCTAGTGGTTTTTAGGTGGGTTTTTTGAGTTTGAAAAAGTTTAGTGGTTTTTGCATCATTTGGTTGATTTCTAGTGTTAAAGTTTGGATTTTGATAGTACTTTTGTGTTTAGAATCATCACAAGTGTTTAGGTTTTGATTTTGAAGGCTTGAATCATCGTGGTTGGGTTGTTTTTGGATTGAAAAGTGTGTTTTTAAAGTTTTTCTAGCTAGCGACTTAAGCCACGGATAAGTTGTCTTGGTAGCGACTTGCTTTGTAATTTGGTAGCGAGTTGCAGTTGAAGTTCTTAGTGAGTTGAGCTAGCGACTTGTCTATTGAGACAAGCCGACAAACAGTACACTTAGTGGAGTCTCCACTACGAGTAGCGACTTGGTGAAAGTTAGCGACTTGTACTTAAGTTTGTTAGCGACTTGGTGATTAGCGATTTGGTGCTTAGCGAGTTGCTCTCTAGCGACTTGATAACTTAGCGATTTGGTGATTAGCGAGTTGCTCTTTAGCGACTTGACAACTTAGCGACTTAGTGCTTAGTGACTTGCTGTCAAAATTTTACTAGCGACTTGGTGCTTAACGAGTTGTTATTTAGCGACTTGACTGTGTCTTAGCGACTTGGTGCTTAGCGACTTGGTTCAGTTTTTTTTCTTAGCGACTTGGTTGACTCTGTCTGTAATACGGTGTTCTCTTGATTTAGTAAAATCCCGTGAAATAATCTATTTCCCGGTTTAATCATAGAGTTATAAAATCCTGTTTAATCTGTCAACATGTCTACCAACGTTCCTACAATCATCTCCACTGTTGCCGAGGATGTTCAAGCAGCTGGTTCAGATACTCGTCCACCCATGCATGACAGAACTGACTACTACGACTCTTGGGCTCAAAGAATCAGATTGTACTGTCTTGGAAAGGAAAATGGGGTCAATATTATCAAATTGATTGATGAAGGACCGTATCGAGTTGAGACGACTAGAGACATAATTGATACAGTTGAAGATGGAACAATGATCTATGGAATAGACGACCAAAGACGTATGATGAGCTCAATGATAAGGAGAAGAAGAGATTCGATGCGATATCGTGGCTTCTAACATTATACTCGCAAGGTCTTCCAAAGACATCTACAAGCTTATCAATCACAACACCGAGGCAAAAGCTGTATGGGATAATGTCAAGATGCTTCTTAGGTTCAATTAACGTTGAAGACAAAGAATCACAATTATATGATGAATTTGAGCATTTCAAGATGAAACCAGATGAGAGTGTCTATGAGTACTATGCGAGATTCCATAAGCTTGTGAATGACATGAGGAACATCAGAATGACCATGCCAAACATTCAGCTTGACTCAAAGTTTGTAAACAACATGAATCCCGAATGGCACAAGTTTGTCACATCTGTGAAGCTCACTAAAGGATTGAAGAACACAAACTATGAGCACCTATATGCCTTCCTTTCCCGAATGAAAGACATGCTATGTTTGAAAAAAGGATTCTGGAACAGTTCAAAACCAATCAGGGAGAAACAAGTTCATCCAATGACTCAACTGATTTCTACACAAATGTTGGGATCACTACCAAAGCTTCTCAAGTTGTACCCATGGGAAATGGAAATCACAAACTCATTCCTGATCCTATGTTCAAACAAGCCTGCCCATCCCACTTCATTAGTCAACTAGCTCTCATGATCAGTCAAAACATGAACACTCTCCCACATACCAACAACAATCTCAACAAAGATCCAATCCACATAATCAAGCCACTGTCAGAGATGGGAAGGTTATGGTGCGCAGCCAAGAAAGGCAAAGACGATCGATAAGTGGGTGGGGTGGAGGCTATGGAGGAAATCGTGAATCGAGGAAGGAATGGAAATCAAGGACAAGCAAAGGGTCAAATGTTACAACTGTGGTGGTGAGGGACACATTGCTAGGAACGCACATCTCCAAAACGCCCAAAGAATGCAGTACTTCAGGGATAAGATGTTGCTGGTGCAAGCTTAGGACAATGGTGCTGCTTTAGATGAAGAGGAGTTGTTGTTTTCGCCGAGGGTAATGCCAAGACCTATGATGCGTGATGTGGATGAGCGACCTATTCGGAGATAGGTCACAATCATCTGAATGCCTTTCAAGTAGCTGACTGTGATGCATACGACTCTGATGTTGATGATGGACCTGCTGCACAAACAACTTTCATGGCTAGCATTTCTCCAATGGTCTCTCCTAAGGTCTCATCTTCACCACAATCTGGACCATCCAAAGACAAAATCATCTCAGAGGTATTAAAACTATACGATGAAGTTGAGGTGCAAAAGATACATAATGAAATACAATCAACTGAAATCATTGAGTCCGATATTGAAAATATGGGTAATATCAATGTTGTCCCATATGATCAATATGTGAAACAAAGTGAAAGTGAGATTGTATCAAGTGATGTATCTTCTGCAATCAATGATGACTATGTTTGTGATGAATACACGCATGTGCCCCTGATGATTCTGTTATCTCTGAACTTAATGCCTATAAAGAAAGAGTGGCTATTTATGAACAACGTGCTAAGTTTGAGTTAACCACTGTGAGCGGAAATGGATGACCAAATGCGTATAATCATTAGAAAAAGTAATTTTAGAGAAGAAGTATTAAAACAAGAGTTAAACTCCTTACAAGAAAAGCTTTCTAAAACTGCTAAGCAAAAGCAAGAACTTCAAGAAAATGTGAAAATGCTTAAGCTAGAATTTAATGCAAAGGAATCAAAACTCTTGAATGATTTTTCCAATCTAAAACTTTGAAAAAAAACTAGAAAACAAGTCGCATAAGGTAACACCATTCAGACTGCTCACTTGATCACTAAGCATAGAGTTTTAAGTGATCAGCATAGTATTCCCATTATGAATCCAACTCGAGTATGTTAAGAAAGCTAAAGAAACCCAAAAGGTAATCTATGATGGCAATGAAATCCTTAAGTCTAGACAAAAACCTAGTTAGCTGAGAACACTGAAGAAGATAAGCAATTAGAAGATGTCACTAAAAGGAAAATGAATGAAAACTAGAAGAGCCCTTCTGCATAGAGAAAAAGAATCGGTTTCAAGCCCCAAACTACTCTAAGGAAAATTGGATTGCTTTTAACAAGTTTAAGCCTCAAACGTTGTTAACACCCGAACAAGTGTAAAATGGACTTAGAGCGAAAAAGCGAAAATATTGTTGAAACAAACCCTCCCTAGAAAATGCCTAAAGACTGCGGTATCCTCCCAATACACCAATGCATCTAGTTCCTAGAACTATTGCCACTAAAAGCAAGACCTTAATCAGCCAATATGTTATCTTTCAACTATTTGTTGATTTTGAGAAAACTTGTAAAAAAAGGATCACACCCATGGTATAATGAAGGAGAAAGGGTTTTGAGCAAACTAAAGAATGTTATTTAACCGAAGTCATGCCTTTCTTTAAACAACTAAAAGATCACTTTGAGAGTCTTATAAAGGGAATGAATTCTATATTAAAGAAATGGAAAAGGAATTTGATGCAATGATAGTTGAGGTTAGTGATTATGAGCGAGCATTAAAATATAATGAGATTGAGAGGAAGAACTTACACACCTTAAATGAGAATCGATTAATGTATTGCTCAAGATGTGTTTTTATCGCTACAAATTGTTCCATTAATGCTTCTCAATTTCATGAATTATCTATTGCTCAAAGTCTCCCATGATCGTGTCATTGAGCTTGAAAAGATTAATTCGAAACTTAATGAGAAAATTGATCACGATGATCACGATAATTTGGTAAAGCATCTTTCTAAACTAGAAGTTGAACATTTTGATTTACAACTAAAATATCAACATCTAAAAGAAAATGTTAAAACCTCAAATATCAAGACATCCTTGGATTTTCCTGAATTTGATGCGCTTTTGAAATCAAAAACGCGGATGAACATATTCGAGCTCATTGTAACACATCAAAAGTTGAAAGCCCAAATCTCTCAATTGAAGGGTGAAAAGAACAATGTGACTGGATCCCAAATGCCTCCACCTTTAGATTCTCAAGATTTCAAACTTTTCATCTTCAAAACTTAGTTAATGCCTTACAAAAGGAAAACGAGTTTTCTAGAAGAAAATGAAAAAGTTAAACGACACTTTAAAGAGTTATATGATTCAATAAAGTCACCCGACCAAAACAACTAAAAAGTAACGTCTTTACAAAAGGAAATTGAGAATCTGAGAAGTCGAAAATGGAAACCGCCACTTGTTTTCAATAAGAATGTTGTCTCAAAGTCACCTTTAGACTGCAAATACACTGTGACGGTTAAATATATTCCTCCTCATCTTAGGAATAATGAACATGCTTTTCATGACTACTGTGCCTACCTTAAGGATAGTCTAGAATGTCTCCGTGAGATTGTCGAAGAGGATTTCATTAACAAACCTCTTGATAGAGAAATTAGGTTTGCTTGCCTCCAGGCCAAACGATCTCAAGAGCCGCTAGAATGTGTAATTGCAACATGTCCTAAATCCTTAGGTAAAAGGCAAAGCAAGGATGCCCTGTTCTATGCCTAGTGCCAAGCATGAAATCCGTTCTATGCCCAATGTCATGAATGTGAACCTTAGTGTGCCGTCAAGTAGTCCAGATTCCAGATATGTTAGTGCTAAGAAAGCGAACTCAGTGTCTTCAGGAGTACAAATCCTAGTACTCATGTTAAGAAAGTGTTTAGTGTACCAAATAGCTCAAATTACGCTTTAAGAAAGTGAACACTAATGTGCCTTCTAGTAGTTCAGATCCCTGCACATCAAGTTCAGGAATGCAAAAATTAGATCAACCAACTAATGTTCCCATAATTCCCTACAGAGTAATCGTGACATTAAAGCAGCGGTCAAAGTCTCAAGACAATACAAGGAATGATAGGACCTTGCAAGCTAAGAATGTGCATTGGAAGAGAGTAGAAGACCAATCAAGGAACTTTAAGTTTGTCAAATAAACGAATCGTGTTGATTCTAGTATTAGCCATATGCGCATCGTAATTAATTCAATTCTCGATACTATTTGCAAACCTTGTAATGATGTTGCTTGAATTCTGCTTGCTAATCATGAATGTGGTGTGAATGCTTTGTCTAATGCTGTCAAATGCCCAGTTAAAATTGTTTATGCTAATAATCGTGCAAAGAAGGCTAAAAGGCAAAGACGAATGATTGTTAGAAAATAGTGGAAACCCACAGAAGAACATTTTTAAAGATAGGTTATTATTGGATACCTTTTGGCCATAAGAATAATCAGTTTTGTCCTCAAACTGCTAAGACTATGCCCACTAGAAAATGGATGCCTACTGGTAGAACTGTTCCCTTAAGAAGTGAACATACTTTGAATAGGTCAAATACAGACACCAAAATTGCATCTATTCCCAATGATTCCATTGCTTCTACTACGATATGGATGTTTCTATTTCTGATGTGGGTGTTCCAATTACTGTTACTAACCAAGTGGAACCCATTCTTACATGGGGATCCCAATTATCCAGTTATCCATTCTTGTCTGTGTTCAACCGCAGATCGTTCAAATCGTTCTGTGGTACCGGACTCAGTCGTTCCAAGCATATGACCGAGACCGTCGCTCATGAACTTCGTGAGCAAATTCATCGGGACAGTTAGATCGGGAATGATCATTTCGGTGCAATTATGGGTTATGGAGATTATGTTGTTTGTAAAAGTGTTATCTCCGTGGTATATTATGGAAGGTCTTGGTCATAACCGTTTCTCTCGTTGGTCAATTCTCGATTCTCGAGAAGTAGCCTTCAGAAAACATACTTGTTTCGTTAGAGAACTTGATGGTAAGGAACTTTTAAGAGGTTCACGTGGTTCAAATCTATACACCATCTCTATCGAAGATATGATGAAGTCTTCTCCAATTTGCTTGTTGTCAAAGGCTTCAAAACAAAGTCATGGTTATGGCATCGTCGTCTCAATCACTTGAACTTCGGCACCATCAATGATCTCTCCAGGAAGGACTTAGTTGTAGGTCTACCTAGACTTAAGTATGAAAAGGATCATCTTTGTTCAACATGCCAATTGGGAAAAGCAAGAAGTATGCCCATAAACCCAAACCTACAAACTCGTTACGGTTCTTCATACTATTCACATGGACTTATGTGGACCAATGAGAGTGCAGAATATCTTTGGGAAGAAATATGTGTTAGTTGTGGTTGATGATTTCTCTAGATTCACCTGGTAAAGTTCTTAAAGACAAAGGATGAAACTCCAGATATCATCATCAAACTCATCAAAAGTACCGGCAGTTCGTCTTAACAAAACGGTCGAATCATCCAACAGACAATGGAATCGAGTTTGTTAACAAACAACTTAGTGAGTTTTATGAAAGTATTGGAATCAGCCATCAAAGAAGTGTTCCTCGAACTCCTCAACAGAACGGTGTAGTTGAAAGACGAAATCGAACTCTTGTCGAAGCCGCAAGGACTATGCTGATTTACTCAAAAGTTCCAATGTTTCTCTGAGGTGAAGCCATCGCCACTGCATGCTACACCCAAATCGATCCCGATTCACACTGCTCATGGAAAAACTCCATATGAACTTGTCCACAACAGAAAACCTAATCTTTCATTCCTTCGTGTGTTCGGTGCATTATGTTATCCAACTAATGAGGGTCAAGACTTAGGCAAACTTAGAGCTGCGGACATTGGAGTTTTTGTAGGCTATGCACCAAACAAAAAGGATACCGAACTACAACAAGAGAACCCGAAATATCATGGAAACAATTCACGTCACGTTTGATGAGCTGACCGGTCAAATGACTCCTGACAATCCATTTCTGGACCCCACTTCAAAACAGTCCCATTGGTTCATCCCCTGTACCATACTCTTCTCAAGCAACCCCATATGTACCTCCATCTGAAGATGATTTAAAGAAATTGTTTGATCCTATGTTTGATGAGCATTATGAGCCAAGTGCTTATGAACTGTCGATTCCTACAACAGAGGCTGCTCATATTCCTGTGAATGAAGTCAATCCTTCAGTCTCAATATCATTAAGTCAAGAAGCGCCTGCTGCTGATCATTCAGTCTCATCAACAAATCATCAATCTTCGAATGTATATCATGGAAATGTTTCTGGCATAAATGATGAAGTTAATCTCTTTGCTACTCCTTAAAATGCTCCATTTGAAAACATATTTGCTCCTGAATCATCATTATAACCATCTTCCTTAGGAGACATCAACTCTGCTACTTCAGTCCCTCAACAACTACCACATGAACACCTCAGAAAATGGACTCACAATCGTCCATTAGACAACGTCATTGGAAATCCCTCTCGTCCAGTATCCACATGGAAACAACTTGCAACTGATGCCTTATGGTGCTTCTTCAACTCCATACTCTCAAAGGTCGAACCAAAAGATGTTAAAACAACCATGAATGAAGATAGCTGGTTCAATGCCATGCAAGAAGAAATTCATGAGTTTGATCGACTTGATGTATGGGAATTAGTACCTGCTCCAGATTGTGCTATGATCATTGCTCTAAAATGGATCTTCAAAGTGAAACTTGATGAACATGGTGATGTGTTAAAGAACAAGGCTCGATTGGTTGCTAAAGGATACCGTCAAGAGGAGGGCATAGACTTTGAAGAATCATTTGCTCATGTTGCTGAATCGAGGCAATCAGAATATTCTTGGCTAATGCTGCAAGTAAGAATATGATAGTCTATCAGATGGATGTAAAGACAGCATTTCTGAACGGAGATCTTAAAGAAGTCGTCTACGTCAGCCAACCTGAAGGCTTTGTGAATCCAGAGCATCCTACTCACGTTTATCATTTGAAAAAGGCTCTTTATGGTTTAAAGCAAGCTCCAAGGGCATGGTATGATACACTATCAAAGTTTCTTCTGTCTACCAGCTTCAACAAAGGAGCAGTTGATCCAACATTGTTCACCAGGAAGTCAAGCAAACACTTAATTCACGTTCAAATTTATGTTGATGATATCATCTTTGCCTAGACTGACCCCAATGAGTGTGACCGTTTTTCAAATGAAATGGGTTCTAAATTTTAAATGTCAATGATGGGACAAATTTCATTTTTCTTGGGATTACAAATTTCACAAAGTCCCGGAGGCATTTTTATAAATCAATCTAAATATGCAAATGAGATTCTAAAGAAATTTGGATTTGATTCTAGTGACCCTGTTGACACTCCCATGATTGAGCGTACTAAACTGGATGAGGACCACTCAGGGATCATGGTAGACCAAACAAAATATCGTAGCATGATCGGATCCCTGATGTACCTCACAGCCAGTAGACCTGATATTCTGTTCGCTGTATGCATGTGTGCTAGATACCAGGCTAAGCCTACCATAAAGCACCTTGAAGCGTTAAACGGTCTTTCGGTACTCCAAGGAACCATCAACATGGGACTTTGGTACCCGAAGGACACCGGTATGTCACTAACAGCATATGCAGATGCAGATCATGCAGGGTGTCAAGATACTCGTCGAAGTACGTCTGGAGGTGCTCAGTTTTTGGGTGATAAGCTTGTGAGCTGGTCGTCAAAGAAGCAAATGAGTACTTCTATTTCCTCTACAGAGGCTGAATACATAGCCATGTCATCTTGTTGTGCTCAAATCCTATGGATGAGATCTCAATTAACTGACTATGGCTTTGTATTCAACAAAATCCCTTTGTACTGTGATAATAAAAGTGTTATTGCTCTTTCTTGCAATAACGTTCAACACTCAAGGGCAAAGCATATCGACATTCGACATCATTTCATCAGGGAACAAGTGGAAAAAGGTGTGGTGGAACTCTATTTTGTGAGGACTGAATACCAGTTAGCAGACATCTTCACCAAAGCTCTTCCAAGAGAACGTTTTGAGTTTATTCTTCCACGACTTGGATTGAAAAGCCTTCAACCAGAAACACTCAAACGTCTTCAGGAGGAAGACGAGGAGTGAAGGTCTTTCTTCATCTATCTCTTTGTATATATTTATTCAAAAAAAAAAAAAAAAAATTAGAGAAAGAGAAACTATGGTTTATTGTCACTTCAGGCAGTAACCCGCTTTTCATAGAAAGAACAGAGCCATGCTTTATCGTGTTTTTGAAATCTCATGCTTTGTTTCTATAAACATTTATCTGCTGAAAACTAATTGCTTTGTACAATAACTCAGTCTCAAGTTTTTAAAATCATCTGGACTTATTTGTCAAAATATCTATCTCTCAATCAACAACCTATGTCATTGATTGAGGGGAAGTATGATTTCAATTAAATCATAAAGTTATTTTTCATACAATTTTTTTTAAAAAGATAATAATGCATGTTTAATCATTGGAGTTTAAAGTCTCAAAATCTGATCCTTATCAGTTAAAAGTTAAAACGCTTTCATAATCAAGTGACAATTCTCCTTAAAAGGCTTTCCAAATCAATTTAAATCTACAAAGATCACAAATCTCAAATGATTTGATAATTGTGATCGGGGGAGAATTTGTGATTTAAATTGGAATTAAACTGATAAATCGGAAAATGGCTTTATAAGGATGTGCAAGCTCTCATTCCCACATGTGCCAAACGATTTCAATTTTTCATGCACATGTTGAGGGGGAGCATCTATCTTAAACCACAAAGATTTGAAACGTGATCAATGTGCAGGTTCCCTCTTGTATGTGCAAAACTCTTTCAAATCTCAAGGCACATATTGAGGGGGAGCAAGCTTGTGAAAATCTCATCCTTTCCTAAAATGCTTATCTACTAGTTTTGATAAGGGAAGTGATGTTGATATCTTTTAGAAAAATGGTAATCAAAGAAATTAATTATTTCTCTTGCCTCCGTGTGCAAAATGATTTCAAATACTTGATACACATGTTGAGGGAGAGCTTTTGTTCTAAAAATATCAGAAACAATTCAGGTACAAAATGCTTTGATAATATATCATAAGTATCTGGATTGATTTTCAAATGGTTTTCAATTGGTTCCAATGGCAGATGAACAATACCAAATAGACCGACCAACTTTACTTTATGTATGGTGATATAAGGATGATAAGGTTAGGTATTTTGTTCCCATGATCCGCCAGAACCGGAGGGATCTACCCAGGGACAATCCACTAGATAGTGTAGAGTCCTTAGGTATTTTGGAAAAAGGATGAAAATGAGATATGGGAAGAGTGCGGACTGAGACTGAGCTAGTACTGGAATAATCCCAACAAGGTTCTAGTTATGAAGTCTCGGTAAGCACTGAAGGGGTTGAAGAATGAAAAAGAATTGAATGAGAAAAGGGTGAAAACAAATAGCCCTCCAAATTATTCAACCATAGGGCAGATACCGGGTTCAATTCATATGCTACTGGTGGTTACCAAGGTAACATCGGTATTGAAGATAAGACGTCATGGACCAAGTGACGCACTGCACTTCAAACTTCCCAAACCACTCAAGTTCCTCTTAAAAGGACTTGTTTCATTCTCACGAGGAACCTACATAATCTATCGACTTTCTCTTAGAGATTGTTGATATTGAAGAAGGAGACTCTCTGCATAGTCTCCGGCATAGGAACCAAAATGTGCACAAATTGAGTCTAGAGCCACGAGATCATCAATAAATCTCCTTAGGACACTGTCAATGAAGACTCTCTGTTTCACACAATGTGGAGAGAGAGATAATATCTTGAGTCCTACGCATTATCCTTGTGGTATTGCCAAGACTTGATTGTGTCATACGGACCTCATCAGTGGAGCGATTCAAAATTGAATCAATCCAGGTCCAAGAAAACGGATTGACGGATGCCTTTGAAAAAAAAAACTCGTTGTTGTGTTTTAAAAACTCTTTTCTCTAAGCACATCGACCATGTACAATTATTTCAAATCAAAAGGTGTTTATGATTGATAAATGATTTTTCACTAAAACTTCGTTGTATTGCAAAAACAATTTCTATTGAGCGATACACGATTGTTTTTTTTCAAATCTCTTTTCATCAATCGGTGAATCTCTATTCGCTGGTTCACTCACTCCGTGTTGTCTTCTTTGAGACGCCCTGGTTTGAGAACGGCTAGAGCAAACTGCGAAACCCTGTCAAGGAAATTCTTGAATTATACGATCACAGCAGTACTTGTATCTGATCAACGGGAACCGTGGGTCGTGTACCTCAATTCAACGAAAGTGATCAAAGACACTCTTGTGCACTTTATTGCTAAGCTGTCTTATGCAGGTACACCCCGACGTTTGCAGTACCGATCGAATGGGCGGTCAATCTATAGCCACATGCTCACACAACACAATCATATCTAAAGAAATCATGATTGGTGCATCAATGACTCTGATATTTTCACTCCATGCTTCTGCTACGCTGCTGTCCATATCATGAATCAACGAAAGCTTCCGCTACTCTGATTAGAAGAAATCATGATCCAAAATGTGAGCATGTCGGTCCAAATGTCACAACATTACATGATATCAACACCACAAAGGAAGAGTCAGAGATTTAATGTGGCTGATAATCTCCTAGCTGACTCAAAACTCATTATCACGTGGATCAGAAAAAAGACCTCCACTTGGATTATCCAAACATGCAATGTGAAGAATCAATGACTACGAGCTTCAGAGCAAAGTAATACATCAAGAGTGCAAGAACGATTTATAATGTAATATCTGTTTGTATTCAATGTAAGTTTAATGTGTGTTTGGGGTGACCTCCCTTAGGGGGAGATTGTTAGAAATTAGAAATTCCAGGTATTAAAGAGTCGGTCACCTCAAGTATATGTAATCGTTAGAAAGCTCGTAGTCGTAGTTATTTTATGTTAAGTAGTATTTAATTTTGTATCACCGTGGAGGACGGACGGGTCTTTACCCACTGTATGCCTGATCCACAGTCCGTTGTGTGGCGTTTTATTGTAAGACTAAATACTATCTACCTTCCAAGGTAGAGAGTTGGAGCTCATAATAAGATCAGCAAGGACTTGATGAATTCACGTTGTACTTCAGTTGAAAATTGTCTCATGCGACCCTGTACTTTGGCAAGGTACATGTCTTCAATGTCGTTGATAGAAAAATTCTCAAAGTCCGCTTCAGAGAATGCATAATCCCTTTCGTCTTGCCTTTTGACCACAATATTCTTGAGGAAAGTGTAGTCCCATTTAGACGAAAGATCAACATGTTTGATGGCAACGATATTCTTAGTACTGAACACTTCATGTTGAGACTTCTGAACCTGGCAGCTTCTGTAGTAGATTCTTCGGCGTTCAGGCCAATGGTGAATCCCATAAAGTGCATCACGGTCATACGCTTCCACACTGTTGGAGAACATGTGGTTAGCTCTTTCCTCGATGGCTATGCAGTTAGTGTATATGGCTGCCGGGAATGGAAGTGTCGTGATGTAGCGTATTTCCTTGAACCATCGCCACCGTGAAGAAGAAATTCCAAGTCTTTGTTGAAGAAATATCTGAATGGAATCCTAGGCTGATCAGGTTGGCCAATTGTTGGTAGAGGTTTGGACCAGTCGGTGTAACTTGGAGGATTGTCCCGTTTGGTGAAGTCGATGTTTGCTTCTAGGTTGAGCCAATCCATATTGTTAGACATGGCTCGTGCTATATTATCAAGGTGATACTCGACTTCAATAGCACTTTCCGAGCTGTCTTTTAGCAGTTGAAATGATTCATTCTTGATTCGCTTCAACTCGGATTTCGTCATCTTTTTCACACGGAATTTTTCTTGCAGTAGTTTCGCATGCTCCAATGTACTACATTTTGTAACCTCTTGACCTTCAGATGGGTAGGGAGTGGAATCAACAAGATTCGAGAACCATTCAAATTCAGTATCATCCTCGTCCAGCCATGATAAGACGTCAGTCATAGGCGCCTTTTTCTTCTTTTTCTTTGGCCTGGTTGAAGATATCGGTTTCTTAGCTATGTCAGGAGAGATGGGTTGTTGTTGTGGCTCAGGGATTTCCTCATCGTCACCACCCGTATACTCAAAGTGGTCACTGGTTTTCTGAGTCTGGGGTGGTGTCTTAGAATCTTGAGGTTTTTCCGTTGAAGAGCGAGGAGGGGATCTTTGTTGAGCTGGAGTCCTTTGGGGTGGAGGCTGCATTGAGTACTGAATGGAGGATGATTCACCAGACTTCTTCGTGCGTTTGGGCTCGTTATCCTTATCCTGATCTTTGTCTTCGTCGTCTCTTGGACGTTTAGGCCTTACAGCTTCTTCTCTGAATGATGACCTGAGTTGGTATTCCAACAATGCTTCAAACAATTTAGCTTCGTGGGAGGCAAACGTTGCAGCGCGTTTCGACATTTGAGCTACTAGCCGGTTCACCAATTCATCATCTGAGAAGATTGTGGATTCAACTGGATTGATGCTCAAATTCATTGGAGTTGATTTCATGGCTTGTTTGGCCAGATGTAAGAGATTCGGATAAAGTTATGCGGTATACATTTCCTTTGTCAGTTTAGGAACGACCTCCATGAGGAACTTGTGAGAGTATCCTTTGATCATCTCGTCCATTTTACCTTGAAGATCATCTTTCATGAGCTTCTGGACATACTCCCTTTCAACTTTCATCTCGTATTTCTCATCATGAAGATACTGTATCTGGTCGTCGAGAAAATTCAGCTTCTTGTAAGGCACGTCTTTCTTTTTGACCTGTTTGACAGCTTTAACGATTCGAGTCTTAGCTTGAGAGATCCAAGATGCAGTTGGCTTCTTCACTGATTTGGATGATGATTTGGTTGATCTTTTTGATGGTGGTGGTGAAGAGTGAGAAGATGAATCTGATGATGATGAGATATGAGGAGACTCTGGGTCCTTTGGTGGCTCAGAATTTTCTTCCTTTGAACGTGTAGGACTATCTAGAAGAAACTTATCATACTCAACATCTTCT
Source organism: Chrysanthemum makinoi (assembly GCA_910596185.1). Lineage (NCBI taxonomy): Eukaryota > Viridiplantae > Streptophyta > Magnoliopsida > Asterales > Asteraceae > Chrysanthemum > Chrysanthemum makinoi. The sequence goes on along the minus strand of OU343217.1, from coordinate 58,576,522 downwards.
TCATTTTCAGACTTAGCTTTTTCATCAGCTTTGGCTTTGTCTGCAGCTTCTTCATCGCTACTTTTTCCTTCTCTAACTTCTCAGATTCTGGTTCTTCAATGTCAAATTCAATAGACTCTTCCACTCGCTTCTGTTGTTGCTCAATTTTTAAAATAAACGCTATCACTATTTATATTAAATAAACGCTATCACTATTTTTATATTAAATAAACGCTATCACTATTTTTAAAATGATGAAATTAAGTGTGAAAATTATGAAACTAATTTTTAAAAATCTAAAGTAACTAAAGAAACTTTTTAAAATTGATTTTGTATTTTTCTGATGATTTTTCTATTTTCTACGAATTTAAAACTAATTTAAATGCTAAAAATTAAAAATTAAACAAGGAAAAATCTGGAAAAATTATCTTTTTGCTTTTTATATTTATCTTAATCTATGAAAATTGAAAACTTATTTTTTTGAAGATTTTCTGATTTAATTGTAATAAAAGCTATTTAAAAAGACATAAAAACTGTTTTAAAATAGTAAAAATAGAAAAAAAGATGGAAAAATCTTAAAAAAATCAGTTTAATTCTAAAATTATATTCTAAATCTATTAAAAATATTAAAAACTTATGCTTATGTGTAATAAATAGAAGCTGTAGTGTAAACTGCTTTGCAAATACGCTCCTAGATAAGCTAAAGAATGCTAGAGTGAACCAAACTGTCTCAGAAGCTTAATTATACTAAAACTAACTAATATCAACTAACTCCAGCTAATCCTAACACCTAATGAACTGGTTTCAATGATCTGTTTCAATTTCACAAATAGGCTAACTCAGGCCTTAAGTGTTATATTCAGGCCTAAGCCCAATCTTATCCAATAAGCCAAAGAGGAAACCAGAACTTATTACCTCTAGCCAACCAACCAAAGGGCTAAAATACCAAGTTTCAGCTTAATTCAAGCTCTTATGAGCTATTTATGGTTGCTACAAGTACCCTGTATACACTCAGTTATTCTGAGTGTGTGCACAGGGGATTTAGTACCTAAAATAAGTGCTTATTTAAGGCTTATAAAAATTCCCAAAAATTCCACAAAATTCACTTTTCAAAACTAGACCAGATGAAGTTACTTATCCCAAACTTACAAAAGCTTTTGACCATAAATGAGCTTATGAAAAATACACAAAGTTTGATGAAAACTGGTTTTTACAACTTTTGACTTTCTTTGACAAAACTGAGATTTGACAAAAATGAATTTTGATCTATGAAAACTGATTGAGATTGATGAAGTGAGATGCAAAATGACTGAATTAAGCTAGATCTAGTTATTCTACACCTATTATGCAAGTTATCCTAGCTTATGCAAAAACAAGCAGAATACTAGTGATTTTGACTTTTTGAGTTATAAGGAAGCTAAGTGATGACTGAGATGACTATTAACACACTAAATAAGACTATCCTTTAAAAATCCAACCTCTAATGACCTCTAGATCACCAACTGATTGCTTATGCCAAACACTAGTTTATCTAACTACTTATGCAATCTACTTAGAAAATTCTAACCTAATCACTGACTAACACTGAAAACAGATCCAACAGTAATATATCAGCTAAATTGTGCAGATATTACAACTAAAATATAAGCTAAAACAGTTTATGCAATTTGACAGAATTGAGATAAGTAAAAACTTACAAAAGTCCTAGCCACAATGGCTTGCCAATCAACACAAGTAACCACTATCCTATTGATTTCAACCCAAATTTTTTGTAAAGATCGTTGTAAGCTCTTAGACGAGGTTTAATATTATATCTAGGAACACATAATAATAAAGGCGGAATATTCAAACATAGAATCAATATTATTATGAACAAGGTTTTTCATTCACCATCTCTAACTAAACAATAATAAAGATCAAAGACTTGATCTAATACTAACTAACTAAATCACTAAACCCTAGGCGTTTTCCCAATCCCTACGCCTAGGTTCCCACACACACACACCTTTAGACGTCTACATCTTGTACGTACGTTCTAAACTAATGACCCTATGTCTCTTTATATACTAGAGACATCTAGGGTTTACAAGAGGAATCATAATACAATTAGGAAACAATACAATTAGGAAACTAAATATTCTTTTAAGCATATCTTCTAGAATCTTCCAAATCCTCCATCTTTTTGTAGTTTCCCTTCTTGTCACTTTAAGTCCTTCATGTTTCATTCTTCTTGTTTTGTATTATCAAATCTATAATAGACCCAACAATTTTACTAACTTAACCCAAATCCAACTCCATCTCAACTGCTTAACCCAATCCAGAAAATGCCATCCAAGCTGAAAACCATGAACCAGTGACCAAGGACCATCCTACTACCTCCCATGAGGTTCTAAACCAGCTTCCATCTAATATTCAACACTGCTACAGCTTTCTTGTTTCTTTTTCCCTTGATTTTGATTTTTTAACTATTTTCTTTGGTATTTTTTTTATTTTTGAATTTTAACTCTATACTGGATTTTAATGTTTCTAAAAGCTTTTAAAAGCTTTATAAGGAGCTTATATGAGCTTTTTAGTCCTTAACATCCACTACAAATAACTTAAAGCTAATATGAGAATTTTAACTTAAAAATTACACAAACATGAAATGAAACCAAAACTTGAAATTGCTTATTGATAAAGGTTTGAAATACACTGAACTTGATAAATACAGTACTTGAAAGCTTAAAACATACACTTGAAAATATAAATTAACTAAAACGAGCTAAGAAAATTACAATTACCCTAGATATTTTTCCTCTCTGCTTCTCCTTCTTTCTTTATAGACTTTTTGATCTTTCCACAAGCTTCTGAACATTTCCCATCAAGAATTTCCACCGTTGGATGAGTCAAAATGATCCCAGCCTTTGAATTCACTTTTGGCGCCAAAAGTGGTTTATGTAACTTGCAGCCGAAATTTTGCAATTAAAGCACTTTGGATGGTTGTATTGGTGGAGGAGACAGGAAAGAAAGGTTTAGTAGCCAAGTTGTGGAGATTTGGTGCAAAAATCAGGTTTGTGAGTGTAACAGTGGAAGTTTTGTGATGGGAATGCATTAATTGTATTGTAGGCTATGTTGTGAGGTGGAAGGGGTGAGAGAGAGGAGCATGTAGTGAGGTGGAAAGGTGGTAGTGATGTGGTAAAACAGGTGGCGGTGATGGTGTGGAAACAGGTGGTGATGGGAGGGAAGGAGACGGTCAAACATAGTTTGACCGTTTTTTTATTAATAACGGAAGGGTTCATTTGGGGGGGTTCACATGGGTTTTGGACTGGCTCAAGGGTCAAGGGGTGGGTTTGGGTTTGTGATTTGGGCCAGCTGGGTTGTAGGATTGGATTTGGGTTTGTGTTTAATAATAACAAAGGAGTCCGTTTGGCTTGTTTAATACACAAGGACCATTGTTGAAATTTCTGTAAAGTTAAGGGGCTGAACCTGCCAACATTCCAAAGTTATCAAAAGGACCTATCCTGCCATTTATGAATAGTACAAGGATAATATTTGATTATTTTCCATTTTTAAATATCTGAAGACTATTTTTGACATTTTTCAAAGTTGAGGGACCAAAGTTGTAATTTTGCAATTTTTAAACTTTGAAGGGTTTGTTTTGACAACTTCTGAATCCCATGGACCTTAAATGATATTTTTCTTTATTTTGATTTACCAGGGACTATTTTTGACAACTTTTGAAACTTGGGGGACTAAAACTGCCAATTATACAAACTTGATACGTTTTTCATCTGATTTTGGTATTTTTACATTTAAAACACATAAAACACTTATTTGTGATATTTTTATCATTTTGATGCATTTCTGAGTGTTTTCAGATGTTTTTGCAGTCTAAAAGGTACAAAAATGATGAGTATTTGCACACTCATCAGTCATCGTCTATTAGCTTTCTTTGCGGTTCAGGCTTAGGTACGGGAATAGGAACAACTTCCTTGGAAGGAACTCTCCTTTTGCTTGGAGGTGTCCTCTTGGGAAACTTCCTTTGACTCTCAGTGCTTGCAGCACTTCCTGCACTTCCTCGTCTGGTTTTCATTTTGTAAGAGTTGAGCTGTTTGAGTTCGTTTGAGAGAAGGTGATCTGGCAACACAGCACCCTGTTTCTTAGTTGTTGATTCCTTGAATCTGACAGTTAGGGTAGGTTCATACAACATGTCGTGATTGTCGTGGTCATTGATTCTCTTGGGGATATCCGGGTTATACCCAAGTGCTCTGGATCAACAGTTTAGTGTATCGATGTAAGGAATCTTTGAGCCAAGCTTTTTGAGGAATGTCATCATGTCATCCCAAATCAGAGCTTCAACTGCGATGTGCTTCATGTTGATCGAGCCCAAAAGATTTGCGTTCCATGAGCTTGGGATGCTCATACCACCGTCACGCACCGTAAATGGATTTTGTGATGATGATATAAAGGGTTCTCCAAGGCTGAGGGATGTTCTTGAGATCCACGTGAGAATGTTTAGTGGTAACCCTTGAAGCTTCGTCATACCCAATATCAATCAAGAATTGCAGAACCGTCTCTTCAGTAGGTGCAGCAGAGAATTCAATTGGTAAGATGTCAGGAATGAGGAGAACTGCCTGTAAGTCTGCAGGAGTGATGGTGAGTTGCTTGTGATTGAGCGCCACCGCCACAAGATTTTGACTTTTGACCATCTCGCATTGTATTCCGAATTGCCGTATGTAGATCTCTCGGAACAAAGGCAGAGTTGGTGAGCATGTTCGATAGGGATGATTCTTCAGAATATCCATGCAATGAGACAAGAAGATTTCGGCGGTGAGAGTTTCAAAGTCGACACGAAGATTATTCTTTCCAATCTTCATTGGATAGCCATGCGGAAGATATCGCAATGGTGAGAACATTTGGTGCATCCACATTCATTTGAGCTTCCATGTCGTGATCTGAAACACATTTAGCCAAAAGAACCAACATATCGAAAGACATAATGTTAGTCAATAGAAGGTTATATTGTCTACTTAATGAATGAGATATGTCAATGATTGTTACGAGTCCAAAGTCACTTGTTTTTTCAATAGTCCAATGTCGTCGAGAAAAGTTTCGTGAGTTAGTTAACTTTAAGTTTTAAAGCTTATGTTATCACTTATTTTCCACAACATGTTAAACGTTTAGGCTTATTAGTGACATTTATTGGTTTCGTGACGTTATGATTTATTTATTTACAAGTATGCACGCGTAACAATTCATAATGAAGGTTTGATCAAGGCTTAGGCGTAGAAATGGTAGCTTATGCGAACAGAGTTGTACGCCAGAGACACAAGCTTATGCGTAGGAACCTTACTTACGCGTAAGAAATATTACGCGTAAGAAAAGGGGACCTTATGCGTAAAGCTTACGCCGAAGCGCATATAACACCTACGCGTAAGGCTTACCGTAAGAGTAGACCTTATGCGTAGTGGTCACCTGTTACGAATATCCTTCACAGGATACGCGTAGTCCCTTTGTAGAACCTTACGCGTGAACGCTACGCGTAAGATTTCTCTTATGCATAACCTTCTACGCGTAAGGTGATCCTTACGCGTAGATTGCTAATGACCTTGATTATGAATTATACGTGTAGCAGACCTGAAATAAAATCATCACAGCATCAATATTAACACATACTTCCATTCTATAACAGATCATGGCATGAAAAATCATCAAACAGTTTACGCGTAAGATTACTTACGCGTAGTCTTAAACCCTAGTTTCAAGAATTACGCTTAAGAAATCTAACCATGGAAATAGCATCAAACTTATTCTGGTGGTTCTTAGATGTCATGTGAGTGTTATGGCCACGTTTTAACATCCAACTCTCAATGAATCAAAAATACCCAATCGTGAAGAACATAAACCATAATATCTAATTATCAAGCAATTAGTGTTTCTGGGTTAATTCTAAACTCAGATATGATCAATTCACTATAATAACAACATCACACAACAATCTTTTTGACCAAAATCATTCACATTTGAAAACACCCAAAACCACGCATAAACCCTAATTTTCAAAATCACTCAATTCGTGTATATGGGTGTGTTTTGATGATTAAAATGTAATCATTGATGTTAGAAAAATGTTTTGACACTATCATTTCAACCATAAACACACAAACATGATCATGTGTTCTTACGCATATGCGTAGAACACAAAATCCCTTCTAGGCGAAGATCTAACCGTTAGTTTGAAAAACGATTCAAAACCCATGTTTAGATTGTTGCAAAGAATGTATAAACACTTACAAATTGATGATCGAAAGCATGGATTTGTTAAACAAATTTGGATCGTGGATGATATTAGGTGAAATAATAAATGTGATGAAATTAAATGAGGTTGGTGGAGTATTTTATGAATAATAACTTTGAGGTTTTGACAGTTTTAGTCCCTCCACCTTTTCCATTTTCATCCAACGCCTTTTAACTTCCATTTTGGTTACCAAACGAAGCATACTTCGAAATAACATTGACGACACTCCCCCTCGACTTAATAAATAATGAAAGGTTATAAATTTTAGTCCGAGGAGTGTCAGTGAACCAGAAATGTGACTACCATGTTAAAGAAACAATCAGGATACGATAACATGCAATTACACAGATATTTTTGAAACAGTTAAGTATTTATTTTCTCCCCGTCAACACTTGATTGGAAAAATATTGAATTTTGAAAGATTAGAGTGTTGACGGAAGAAATGTACTTGCCATGTTGAAAGAAAAAATAGATAGAAGAATATTTTTGTTGTTTTATAAGGTTTTATATTTTTGTATTTTGTTTTTGAAAAAGTTATTTACCAAAGAGGTTTTGGTGTTTGACTGGTTTTTAAGAATGTTTTAAGAGTTCATCCAGTTCCTCTTGAGTCAAACACCGCATACCATTCTGGTGGACCAACTCATTAAACCTAACAGAGCTAAGGCTTTGGTGAGAAGATCCGCCAATTGGTATTCTACTCCACGAAGTATAATTCAAAGACTGCTCCACGTGGTCCTTGATGAAATGATATCCAAGATCGATGTGCTTTGACTTTGAGTGTTGAACTGAGTTGCACGAGATCGCAAGAGCACTTCGATTGTCACAGACATCGATTTCAAATACGTAACCATAGTCTTTGAGTTGTGTTCTCATCCAAATGACTTGAGCACAACACGTCGACATGGATACATATTCGCCTTCGTTGATGACACGATGTACAATCCTCGCTTCTTCGATTGCCAAGATACCGTTTGTCACCAAGAAATTGTAGTGCCCCCAAGTACTTTTCTGAGAGTCTAAGCACCGCGGATCGAGATCTCAAAAGCTATTAGTTCAAGACCGAATCCTTCGGATACCGATCCCCAAATTAATGGTTCCCTTGATGTATCGGAGGATTCTTTTAGCCTCTGAGAGGTGGGTTTCAGTTGGTCGCGACCGATAACGGGAGCAAAGATAAACGGCAAAGACAATATCAGTGTCCGATGGTCAGTTAGATACATGAGAGACCCAATGATACTACGGTATTTGGTAGGGTCCACCAATTTCCCATGAAAATCCCCTTCTTGGTATGTGACATAGGTGTGGCATAAGTATCACAAGTATTCGTTCCGAATTTGTTCAGAATTTCAAGGGCATATTTGGACTGACTCAAGAAAATACCACGGGTGATTGATGAACTTGCAGTCCTAGAAAGAACGTAAGTTCACCCATCATGGACATTTCAAAATATTTCTTCATTAGTTTTGAAAAGCGATTGAGTACTTTTTATGAGTTGACCCAAAAATGATGTCATCCACATAAATTTGAACAATTAAAATATGTTCCCGTGATATTGTATGAAAAGAGTTGGGTCGACCGAACCTTTGGTAAAGTTATTGGCAATGAGGAAAGATGATAGCTTATCATACCATGCCCGAGGAGCTTGTTTGAGACTATACAGAGCTTTGTTCGCTTTATAGACATGGTTCGAAGCGCGGATCTACGAATCCTTCGTTGGGGCCGACATAAACTGCTTTCTTTCAGTTGACCATTTAGAAAGCAGTTTTGACGTCCATCCGAAAGACCGTTATGTTCATATGAGTGCGAACGCCGAAATATCCGAAGCCTCAAGACGAGCAACCGGAGCAAATGATTCTTCAAAGTCAATACCCTCTTCCTGTCTATAACCCTTAGCCACGAGGCGTGACTTGTTTCGATAACGTCCCTTCAAAGATCCAATTTGTTTTTCCAAATCCATTTTAGACCAATGATGTAGACCCCTGTTGGTCTTTCAACCAGTTCCCATACTTTAAGACGTTTGAATTGGTTGAGTTCTTCTTGCATGGATTCAATCCAGTTATCTTTTGTCATCGCATCCTTAATGTTTTTGGGTTCAGTTTGGCAGACAGTGAGTGCATAAATGCAATGTTCACCGTCTGTGTGAAGACGTTGTCTCATAACGACTGGTTGATTCGGGTTTCCAATAATATTTGCCAAAGGATGGTCTTTTGTCCATCTATGTGTAGAGGGTTGATGTTGGTATACGTTGTGTAGATTTTGAGGATTCAAATGGCTTGTGGATGATTCCACGACATCGGGTGCAGCAGTTTCATTAGCAAACGGGTTAAAGAACGCATTTTGATCAAAATCTGCAGGTGGGGGTACTTCATTCGAACATCATCACCGGTTCTCAGGCCGTTGGATGCAGTTTGTTCAACTGTTGTAGTAGACTCAACTGGTTGTGCATCTTCAACAAGAGTTGTTGTAGCGTGTATCGTGTATTAGAGTATTATCAGGTTGAGCAGCGGAAACAACGGATACACCTGGAGCACATTCATCAATATCGTCACTGAACAGAGGAGCAAGTAGTCTTTCCATTTGTTGACGAGTAAGCTGAGGGCTTGTTTCAGCTGATGATGGGGTTTGGGGGAAGTTTAAACGGTTGTGACCGAGTTCCAAGCTGTTATACTCAGAAGCCATTTCAGTGAGTTCATCAAAATTAGCATGAATCGCTTCCATAACCCGCTTTGTCCGACAATTCCAGATCCGTAACCTTTAGAATTCTCACAATATCCAATAAAGACTCCAATGTCAGCTTTAGCTTTGAGCTTTCCAAAGTCATCACGATCATTATTTGGATAGCAAAGAGATCCAAATACATGAAAGTGTTTGAGATTCGGTTTACGATTGTGGAGAAGCTCAAATGGTGTTTTGTTGTATGGCGCTTTGTAATTATTGAACGGTTCTAGTGTAGCATGCAGTTGAGACTTCACCACAAGTAATCTGAAGTTTAGCATTGATTAACATCGTTCGTCAGCCTTCCACTAACGCACGGTTTCGTCTTTCAACAACTCCGTTTTGTTCTGGTGTGCGGCAATAGATGTTTGATGCTCAATTCCCACTTTCTCATAATATTCCTGAAGAGTTTGATTCACAAATTCATGCCTTTGTCTGTTCAATTTGTCGACGGTGTTCCGGAGCTGAATTTGAATTTTTCGTGAGAAAGGTGATGATCATCTGTGGAGCTTGATCTTTACTTCAAGAAAATAAACCCAAGTCCATCTTGAGTAGTCATCAACAATTACCAAGATGTAGCATTTGCCATTTATCGTCTGCACGCGCATGGGGCCACACAAATCCATGTGAAGAAGATGAAGCACATGCTGAGAGCTGTGTTCCACCTTTGAAGGAAAATTAGTACGAGTGCTTTTCCCTTGTTCACAAGCTGAGCATAGGTGATCTTTAGAATACCGGAATCTCGGGAGACCTTCAACAAGTTTGTGTCGAGCAAGGTTGGTTATGGTTTGAAAGTTTAGATGTGAGAGAAGACGGTGCCATATCCAAGATTTTGTAGATGTAGCCTTTGAGAGTAGACATATGGGAGATGAAGCAATCATGTCTTGCATGGAGATAGTGTAGAGACTGGATGAGCGTTGGCCAGACATAAGATCATTTCCTTGTAGATAACGAATGAAACAAGTTTTCACCCTGAAAGCAACTTCCAACTCTCCATCACAAAATTGACCAACTGAAAAGAGATTGTGACCGAGGCCTTCCACATAATAAACCCTGCTAATTTCGATGTTGCCATTGATGTAGTCTCCGTAGCCCATGATAGCTGCGAAGTGATCATTCCCGAACCTGACAGTGCCAATGAAATTTGAAACAAAGTTTGATAACAGTTTAAGATTGCCTGTCATGTGTCGGGAACATCCGCTATCAATAATCCAAAGGATAATCAGATAACCTGCATTAGACACGCACCACACAGATGGAATAGAAGTAGATGTGGAACCCGAAGTGTTAGAGGGTTCCAAAGCAGTTATAGTAGAAATACACACATCAATAACTTTAGGCATCCATTTAAATCCTAGTGTATTATGTATCCATTTCTGCCATCTCCAACTAGTCTTAGCTTTAGTCTTAGTGAATGCACTAGGTGGTACAATCTTCCTTGGAGGTGATACTGGGGCTACAGGGACATCAATGCGTTTCTTAGAATCTAAAGAGGACGGTCTACCAAGCACAGACTTAGAAGCAGTAGTGGGCCTAGTGGTATTCCGTGTCTTAGGATTCCTTAAACGAGACAAGATAGCCTTAGCAACACATTTATCATGACAATCAGAACGCATACTTTTACGACATATAACACAAGAAGCATCAGACTGAATATCAAAAGTACTCAAAGGTTCAGCATTAGTTACAACACTTTTTCCATTACATTTGCCAGACGCAATATCTAAAGTGGGTGTAACTGAAGTCTTATTCAAATTCCTACGGTGTTCTTCTTCTTCAACATTCTTTATTTGTCTTTTCTTAGGTCGCAACTTCCTATTCTTCTTTGTATTGCTCCTAGGCTGTGAAGTGCGGACGTTTGGAAACGAGGCAACTAGTCCTGCTTTCAAGAGAGGGAAGCACATTAGTAACTTGTGTTTTGTCAGTAGGCATTCTGGGTTCATTTTTGCTAAGTGTTACTGGTGCAATTCTCTTAATGATGCTAGGCTGAACTTGTTCATACTTTCCTAACATTTCCCTTAACTTAATGATAGTGTGCACCAAATCTTGATTTTCAAAACGAAGATTTCCAGCAAAATTCATGACTTCTTTAGTGTGTGCAAGATAATGATCAAGTTCGTTCGATGCTTCATCACGAGTCTGTTTGAGTAAATCAAATATGACACCATATTCCTTTTTAACTTTTGCAAGTTCTTGTTCATATTTTGAGATTTGACACTTAAAAGACACGTTTTGATCATCCAGTTGCTCAATTTTAGGATCAGAAGATTTAGCACGCAACTGGGAAATTTTGTTTTGAAAAGCAAGTTGTTGATCGTGAATATCTTTTTGACACCAATTAAGACAATGTTTTGCATTTGAAAGCTCGTTTATCAATCTCGATCTGAGGCACCTTATCAGTATTCACAACATTATCAACAGTAGCAACAGAATCAGCACAAATATGATCAGATGCATATGCAACAGATTGTAATAACACAAGATTATTGATATCAGCACATATAACATTTTCCAAGATTCGATCAACATCTTTTCTCAATAATTTCTTTTTACGTTTAGTATTTGAAATTGATGTTTCGTTTTCTCGAAAACTGTTTTCATGAGACCAAGTTCCTTGTGAAAATCCCTTTCCCAATATAGTGCACAGCTTTTCAAATTTTTGACATGGGGTAAAATTCTTTTCTGAAAAATATCTCGTTGTTCTCGTGCCCATGGCGAGGTAAAATGTTCAACTTTTATTTCAGAATGAAATTCAATCGCACGTTCCAAAAGTTTGATGTCAGATAAGAAAGTGTCAAAGTATTTGATAACACGACAACTTTCGGCTTTAGTTTTTACTTCACTAAGTGAAGGTAAAGGACCAGTAATTTGTGCACCATTGTGTTGGGGACTAACTTCAGAAACTGGTGTGACAATCAAAGGTGTGTTTGAAGTATCTTGTTGTGTGACAAAATTACGGCTTTCGAATAGTTAAATGGTTTATTGTAAACGACATTTTCCATTTTTGACCGACTCTCGTCTTCTGCATCTAATTCCTCCATGCGATTATATTCAACAATAGTCATAATCGAATCATCAATTATATGTTCTGCACTGTAAACATCAGGATTTAGTTTGAATGCTCTGTGTGAAAACTTAGGTTTATAATCAGCAAGATTCGGTCCATATCCATTTGGATTTGGTTTGAAAGAAAACTTTTGAATTGTTGTGATTGATTCACCATGTTTATAAACAACAGTTTTAAACTCTTTGATTTTGTTTTGTAAGTCGACAATTTCCTCAAGATAGTCATCTATTCGCTTCGTTGAATGCTTTTTGTACTCAGAGAACTGTTTTGACAAGTTAACAACTCAGCCTTGGCTTTTGAGTTTCCAAAGTAAGAGCGTTAATTTGTTGTTTATGTTCATGTTTCATTTGCTCTATTTGAGACAACAAAGCATTCTTCGAAGCGGCTAGATCACGAACTGTCGCTCCAAATATTTTTCGCTTTGGTGTGATTTGGAAAAGCGGCTTCAAAACCTTTTTCACGGTTTTCTTGAGTTTTGAAAAAGTTGAGTTGTCGATTTAAGCATTCATTATCCTTGGTTAACAGTGCATTTTTCTCTTTTAATTTCGTGCAAATTTCCAAACGAGAATGTTGGTCTTTAATTAAGGTCAAGAGCTCAGTTTCTCTGTCAGACAAAAGCTCATCTTGTTCAACGTGATTCTCAACATGATCATTATTTAGATCCTCAAATATAATGACGGAGTCAACTTGATTATCAATATTACCCATAAGGTTATCTTGATCATTAAATATGACTACGGGATCTATTTGATAATCATCGGAATGAGATGTGGAAGACTCATGTTGAACACTTCGATCCTTGTCGGATGGAGAAACCTGGCGAGATATCGATTATTAATGATAATTGTTTGTTCAGTACTGAGACAAGCCATCGCTGTCATACACCGGGCCTCAGGTCACTCATGTGTAGAGCTTGCATTTGTGCCATCAACATCACCGCCTGCATTAGCCGCAAGTCCTCCATATCATCATCGAATCGATTCGCCATAAAGCTCTGTTCCTTGCTGGTAAGAGTTCCACCAGCTTCGTCCTTAAGAGCCAAGAGCATAGCCTCTTTGAAATAAGCACTGCCTCTTGTTCTCGGCTTAGGACATGCATTAGCCAGATGACCCTTCTCATTATAGTTATAACAGCGAAGACCATTAACCCCAGTCTGAGCATTTCCTTGTTCAACCACTTGAGCCCTATGTTGTTGTAGAGCACCCTGGTTATTCCTGCCCATAGCATTAAACCCTTGACCTCCTCCCATCTGACGACCATAACCACGATTTTGTACTTCAACACGTCCATTGTTCACAACAGCCTGATTTCTAGTGTTTGATGAGGAACGAATGCGATTGTTGGATCTGTTTGTATACCGGCCGAAGGCTTTAGCAATCATAGCAAATCCTTGTTGCAATTCATCAAAAGCATCCGAGTCCTCATCAGCTTCACTGTAAAGAGCTTGAGCAGTGTTGTTGTTGTATGGGACCAATTGATTTTGTTGAGGTTGTTGCTGAGACGGATCATAAGGTGTGATGGTTGCAGTTTGTTTAGGAGCGGGTTGAGGAGCTTGTTGAGGAGGAATATTAGTTTGAGCCCACAAAGCAAGTTGTTGATTGTCCAGAAGTGATGATGAAACAGTTTGACCACGGAGAATCCTTTCCTTATCAACTTCTTTTTGGTGAGGCTTCTGATAGTCGTACAACAATCCGTATGTATCTTGATGAAGATTCTTAGCTTGACGGAGAAAAATGACATACTTCTCCCATTCCGGACCAAGACTACTTAGAAACTTAGTGTTGACAAAGAATGCGTGGCATGATGATGTTGTGTTTGTCTAAATCATTAATGATGTCTGAAAAGCGATGATGATAAGATTCTAATGTCTCTCCGGTTCAATCATGAAGTGTTCATAAGCCAAGTAGATTTTGGATTCCATGTCTTCCTGATTGAGTGTTGTGCCTTGTATAAGAAGATGAATCTGCTCCCACATTGCTTTTGCAGTCTTTTGAGCATCAACACTTCAAGGATTGATTGGGTAATCCTAAAAGGATATATTGCATTGCAAGTTCGTCGGCTTCAAAGTGTAGAAGTTGATCACCCGAGAGGTCTGCAACAGTTGTGATGTTGGTGACATCATCTCTTGGTGGAACAAAGCATTAGGTCTCCGGGTGTAACGACAGTAGGCATCTGAAATGGTCCTTCCATAATGACATTCTTTAAAAACTTTCCATGTGGCTTCTTTAGATCACAAAACCTAAAGAACCGAATCACTCATTGATCATAATTACCGAGAGTGAGCATTGGAGGTCTATCAAGTGAGCCAGCTTCATGAATTTATTGTTGGCTACTCAAGGCTTCACACATCTTGCCAAACCATGCTGGTTCCTTCATAGTATTCCTGGATGGATGTTGATTGTAGAAGTTTATGTAAGGTTGTACTTGAAGACTAAGTGATGGTTGAACCATTTGTGTTGGAATTGCACCAAGTTGTAGAGTATGTTGTTGATTAAATTGTTGTTGATAAATTTGTTGTTGATGATTAAATTGTTGATGTTGTGGACTGAGTTGTTGTTGTTGATTATAAGTGTAAGGAAAATAGTTAGAGTATGGTGGTTGTGACATGTTGAAAACTTGTGTTGTTAAATGGATCTTTGTAGTCGAATGAACCTTTGTTGATGAAGTATCCTTAGGCGAAGAAATCACAATAGCCAAGTAGCACTTATGCGCAAAAACACCAAAGTTACGCGTAACAGCAAGAGTTAAGCGTAGATTTAGCTTACGCGTAAGTAAGGAAAAAGAACTAAAGTTATGCGTAAAACAAGAAGTTAGGCGTAGAAAACTTAGGCGTAGGATTACCTTATGCGTAAGACTAAGCTTAGGCGTAAGATAAATCTTATGCGTAGGATTTTCTACGTGTAAGCTTGATGCTTATGCGTAATTTTAGGGTTTTATCCCAAGTGATCTTTTACACTATCACAGTGCAAAGGATATCCAAAGTCGACGTATTTTCAGGCTTATCCAAGCAAGAAAACACGGAGTAAACCACAAAACTGAAGATCAAACCAAGGATAAAGTTACGCGTAAGTTTAGGGTTTTGATACGCGTAGCTTTACTCGTAAAACTTATTTTGCCAGAAGATGTTTCTAAACCAGTTTTGTGTGATGAAATAGGTTCAATATCACCAAAAGAACACAAGAGTGTGAAATTTGATGATCCAAAGCATAAAAAACGGTTACGCGTTGGATGAAACCCGTGAACAAGAACTAGTTCAAAACGATGATCCACGCATAAAGTTTGAAACTTTTTTCCAAAAACAGTTATTTTAACACCTTAAAACGTTGAAAGTACAAGAATCTTGGATTAAAAAGTTTAGCTCAAAAATGATGATCCACGCATAAATTTGATGATCAAAAAATTGAAATTAGCTTTACGCATAAAGTTTGGGCCTTCTACATAAGCCTAAGGCTAATACCTAACATAAAGGCCATGATTAAGCTAACTATTACATATGAATCACTAACACTTGATTTAGTTTTAGGAGTGATTCCAACATTTTGTAACCGCTTAAAAAGTTAATTTTTATGTGTCTTATTAATGTTTTTTCCTTGTTTTATCTTATAGCCACATAAGGTTGCATATTAGAATAAAATTGGACATTGTTACACATAAATAATTAAAACAAGAGTAGACTTAAGTTAAGAAAATGTTTTTAACTTATGTTACAAAGAATGTATGCATGCTTCTTCATATACACCTTTTGATTCACATGTTTTATCAAAAATATTATACCCATAATAATTTTAAGTATTTGTTGTCCAATTGTGTAAACACATGCAATTACTTTTTGCTCTCTGTCAAACATAGATGAACTGCAACCCAAGGTGACTATTCTCTAGGGGTCAGACCTATGATAATTTTTGCACATTCTTACATTGGATGACGTAATCGAGTTTGAGTGGTCAGACCCTAACTCGAGGCAAAAGATGGGAATAAGCATGCCGACATGACATTAGTTGATCATTCTCTAGTTCCATAAGTCCCATAAGGTTCTAAGAGTTGCACTCATAATGCAATTATCGCTCATCACTTACTTATTGAATCCACCATTGCTAGTAGTCAGACTGTTGTAATGGGTGGAAGCTCAAGTAGGATCTTAGCCTTTTATAAATTTAATTGTTCTATTTAAAACTTAGGCAGTTAATTTTTGAAATGATTAATTATCGAAAATACTATAATTTGAACTTTGTATATTCTGTTAATTGTAGAATGCAACATAAATCGTAAATGAGGGTTTGTACTTTTCTTGAAAAAGGCAAATAGGGTCTCCCTTCATTGTAAGAAAGAGAGAGACTCATTTGTATTCTTTTTCTTTACTTGAGAAAGTTATAGTAGGAACGATTGAATTTTCCTAATTCTAATCAAACTCACAGAAAACTTACTCATGAAATCGTTTTATCTTGTATATGTCAAATGGTTAAGTAAGACTGTGCATCTTATTCTTTCAAGTAGGCTTCACTACCCTTATTCGGTTTTTAAATCTTTCAAATATTTAAGACATTTCGATAACTAGAAAACATGTTTCTATAGCTATAAAATGATAACATCTTGATATTATCGAGACATTTAATGAGTTGAATTAGAAAACGAAAATATCACTGCACAAATGGTGAAGGCAATAACTAACATGATTTACCTACTAGTTTTCTTTAACCCAATTGAGGCACTACACCCATGTGGCTAGGTAGGACAATTAAGGAGGAATTGCGTGCCATTTTTTCAAGTTAATAAATAGAATATACGGCTATTCCATCATCTATAAAGTAGAACTTGATGCACTTCCTTGGAACTCTAAGTATAAACTTACTAGTCCATGCGACTCACATTAGCAATAATGCGTAGACATTCAAGATAAGGAAAGTCAATAAAATGCTACTAGAAACACTTGTAATATTTTTTTAATCCAGTGAGAGTAATGTTTTTTATTTCTGAAATGATATACTTGTAGTCTTTTCTAATTCTGTGGGAGCTATAAGCTTAAAACCGTGTAGGCGTCCTGTTTTATTTCGGGCCTGCCTTGATATAATAAATTACTTTCCAGGTGTGAAACATCTTTATTTAGTAAGAATCACAGCGTATTTTTTTGTATGACCAAAATGAAATCAAATATTACAACAACAGCTCTTCAAATTAAATCCAAAATAATAAGGTGACTAGGGTCGGTCCACTAAAAAATTCCAACTCTCAGCCCATCAAAGCCCATCTTCCAACCTAAAACCTGCCACAGAAAAAGAAATGCGGCTGAGCTTAAAAAGCCCAGTGAACAGATATAACAAACGAAAGCTAAACAAAATCATAAATACAAAATGAAACACGGAAGCGGATAACAAGGTCGCAACGAAATGGAAACAATGAGTCAATGAGGAACCTGCAGAACCCAATAATAACGCATATCCGTGAGAAACAGAATCAAAGGAGATCAAAGCAAGGCAAGACATCGATGACATGTATAATTACATATAATTAACCAAACATGAACAAGCATAAACACAGATCAAGAAATCATAAATACAAAGAAACAATAAATCAATCAGAATATAAGCTACGCTGAATTCTATAATCAGCGGAAGCATCTCAATAAAGTATGCACGTGCAATCACATCGGTCGATAATTACAATTAATGAACAGTACGAACATCATGATAAAATAAGTTAGCAAACAAGGACATAGCATGGCAAGCTAAGAATCAACTAGACATGTAACATACGTTGAACCATTACATCATCAAACAGTAGCATAAGCAGGAGTGTAGATATGGTAGGTCAACAATTAGCAGATAAGGATACTAACGGATAATCATAGTCCACGAGATTAACCGAACAAAAGTATACATGATAAACATGTAAATCAATTGATTACATACTAGCATGGCAAATAGACAAATCAAAGGGTCACATAACAAAGATAATAAATGGATGATCAGATATTAG
Source organism: Chrysanthemum makinoi (assembly GCA_910596185.1). NCBI lineage: Eukaryota > Viridiplantae > Streptophyta > Magnoliopsida > Asterales > Asteraceae > Chrysanthemum > Chrysanthemum makinoi. Next base: position 58,558,511 of record OU343217.1, on the reverse strand, counting down.
CATGATAACAGGTGAATCAGATAATCACATATTAATCATATAGTACCAGGGTAAACGGGTAGTCACATAAATCATGTAATAGCATAATAAATACAAGAATCCAAAAATCATATAATGGCTCGGTACGTGAATGGAATGATAGTCTGAAGCATAAGCTTGATGGTCAACCAAAACGGAATAAGAGTATGACAAATCAAATGAAATGGAATATAGTATCGTAATAGGATGAATCACATAAGGATACTGAATAAATGAATAATCAATGGAAACTAAGGATGAGGAATACATAATATGGTGCATTGGGGAATAACAGAAGGCATAATATAGATGTATCAAAAGTGTAAAGGTTGTCAGAAATCTACCACGAGCCCAGAAACATATCATATCATATCATAAGTAACCATTGTACTCGGAGGGGTGACCTCAAAATACCATATATAATAGGAGGGGAGACCTCAAGTAACCAATGGAGTAGCTAGCTCCCAGAATGTGAAGACGCGTATTGCACACGACATCATTCACCAGATAAATCATATCATAGCATAACATATCAGATACAGAACAAATCTAGGATGCATCCATACGCCCCCGCAGAATCATAGTGGCCAAACATATATCTTGAGCTCATAATCATATAACAAAAAGGGGATGGTATGTAACATCACTCGAACACAGTAGAGTCATGCCATTGGTGCATCAATGGCATGGTCATGGTACCTCCATGACTAGGGAAACATATTTGGCTCAGGTATCAAACTGAAGGGTCAAAGCATAGTTATATCATAAGGGCTCATATCAAAGGTTCAGAAGTCAAAGGTCCGTAGCATAGATTCATAATGAGAGGTTCATATCAAAGGCTCATAATTAGAAGGTTCATAATCAAAGGTTCATAATCAAAAAGTTCATATCCATAAAGTTCATATCAGAGGTTCAATCAAAGGGGTGCATAGCAAAGTCATAGGGAAGCCCTAATAAGAAGGCTCAAAGTGAAAGCATAACAGTTCAAAGCTAATATCAATGGATGTAAACGAATCATGAGAACCTTAGGAGACAAGGTCAGAATATCTGTACCTTGTTACACAAAGAAAGCAAAATACAAATAGATGGAAACAAGAGGCAACGAGATATCACTCCTTCCTTGAGGGATCTACAGAAGTGAAAGGACATACGTTTATCAAACGAGGTTTGAGTATTTTATTTCATATTAAGTCCTTTAGGTTTTATAAGAGTCTTTCCATTTTTAGTAAGTTTCCAAATATAGTAACTTTCCTTATTTAGTAAGTTTTCACTTAAAGTAGTTTAGCCATTTTAAGTAACTTTTCATTTTAGGCAACTTTTTATTTTAGGCAGGCTTTCATATTTAGCAACTTTCCAAAAATAGCAGTTTTCCATATTTAGCAGGGGTTTAGTCATAATGATGTAATTAAAGTCAATTTAGGTCAAAATAAGTATTATCATGTTTTAAGGGTCAATTACGACAAGTTTCACAAGTTTATGGTTTAAAGTGTCAATAATGCAAAGTATAGGGTCAAAAGTGTAAATTTAGCAAATTTACTCATTTTACTCATTTAGTCCATTTAGTTAACATATTAACAAGTTAATCCATCAAGTTTCATAATTTACAAAAAAACCCTTGTATTTTATCAAATCAACATATAATCATTCCAAACCTTAGGTTTTTAGATTAAGGTTATCGTACACATTTTAGACCATTTTAGCTTGTTATCATAAGATTACACATCTCCTAGTGTGGTAACATTTTTGGGTCGTGACTCCCTCCCCCAAGAATAATTATGTACGCCCCTAATTAAATCAAACTAGACCCTTAATCATTCGTTATCGATTCAATTTATCACACGCGTATATGTATAGTTTTCAAAGCTCATCAAACCCGTCATTTATATCATATATGAGTCGAAATATATAAGGTCCAAAATCATATTTATACACAATTTACCAAGCCAAAAATCATTCGAATCATACACGTTTAGAATCATGATTTTATGTATCCCATTTTATCATTTTATGTGACAACATGTTCTATTATTTCATGTGATTAGAATTCGTAATACAAGCCCTAAAAATGGACATCATTGCCACGACCTAACCAAGAAACAAGGAAGAAAACGATACGAGGTGAGGATACGTTACCCTAGAAGCGTGTATGAAGAGAAAGACGAGTACCAAGAATCATAAAAAGCCACGACAAGCCTCCCTTGGCTTAATAACCCCACGACAAAAAATTAGCACCCACGACCAAGCTTAGTTTTTGCACCACAATGATTAAAACACCCACGAATCAATCACACACAATCACGAGCCTCCTTGGAACACCTTTCTTGTTTGATTTTCGAATGGGAATGGGAATTTTATGTTGTTGCCTTCACTTTTGGTAGATGAGAGGATATTAGGGTTTTTGATTTTATTTTAAATTGGATGGTAAGTTATAAATGGGTTAATTGAGAATTAGTAGGAACTTAATTGAGAATTAAATGGTGATTTTGATGTTAGGCGTTTCACTAGACGATTTTAGGGGGGGGGATAGGATCAATTTTTGTGATTTTCCATTTTTACCAAGGCATTATGTATCTAGTCCTTATTTTGGTTCAAGTGAATTTGTACATGACTTATATAATGTGGCACTTAGAATTCATTTAATTATGTAACATATATTTATAGTCATAAGTGAAATATATTCATCATAGTCTTGCGTAAATAATTTATGATTCAATGTTAAACGTATTTAATGAGATTGATGTGTTTTACTAGTTTTCGTAATTATTTAACTTGAGGGGCAAAATGGTCATTAAACACGTTTATGATTTTAGGGTTTTACAGCTAGGGTTTCTTGTAACCTCCCTCTATTATATAAAGAGGGTGGCGTCTAGGTTACATGATCATCCATTTTAGAATAGAACTCTCCCAATGAGAGTCTAGACACACAAAGAAATTATGTGTATATTAGTATAGTTAGTTTCTTTATCATGTTTGAATAAAGAAAACCTTATTAGTAATGTTGATTGTATTCTTATTTTACATTTCACTGTGTTTAATCAATCAATGTTATTCATACCCTAGTTGAGTCCAGATCTATGGATTTATCAATTGGTATCAGAGCCTCGTGGCTCTCGATCTAGGGTTTATAAGGTTTTTGATGTCGTGGTTATGTAGAAAAAGTTACTGTCAAAGAAGAGCAGATCTGATGATGGTATGATTTGGTTTTTAATGATATCGACTTTTGTTTTTGTATGGCATTCAAATTCAACAAAGGTACGATTTCTTTTAACGTCAATCACAAAAGATTCGATTGTTTGACAAATAATGTGGCCACGTGGGTTATTTATTAATTTCACACTTGATTTTTCATGGGACTACTGATACTATGTTTAATACTGGTCACGACATATTGATTGGTCCCTCAAGTCAATAAGTCTGATTGGTTGAACTCATTTGAGTGTTCAGTGAAAGTCACGTAATAGAGGTCACGTGGATGTCAGATTAGTTTGTATGGTTGGTACACGTGCAAGTGATTGACAAAAGTACTGATATATTTCATTGGTTGGACGACGAATTAATTAATGATCAAATAGGATGAATTGTAATGTTTCATTTTTTTAAGGTTGGTACTGTTTGCTTTATAAAGTTAATACCGGTACTTTTGGTTTTTAGTACTGGTTACATTTTTGATTCTGCTCATTGCAATTTAATACTGGTAAGCGGAGCATGTTAATAATGGCAGTTGGGTGTTAGTTCTGGTAGTTTCACGGTTAGTACTGGTCATCATGAAAGTTAAGTCTGCTACATTTGGATGTAAATTCTGGTAGCTTGAAAGTTAATACTGGTGTCCGCGATGATTAGTTCTGGTCATCTAAAGTTTATACTGTTCATTGATTACTAGTCTTGGTGAGTTGATTTTTATTTAACGATGAACCCTAGTAATTGTTATGTTTTCGGCTTGACGACACACATGTTTTTTATCCCCAACGATGATGACTTACTACTGGTTATATCATTCCTGCTGGTCTGCTTATGGTTTCTTCTACTAGCCTTGTCTGATTTTGTTTGTTATTGCTGCTAGTGTTGTCCGATTTCTCTTGTTTGTGTTGCTAGTGTTGATTAATATTGGACAACACATATTATAGGTCAATTGATGCCCTTGGATCTTGAACAATGATGACGTGTCTAGTTCGTTTTGGAGTTTCAGCGCATGTTATGATTATTGATTGGTTGTTGCACGCTCTTTTACAGATTTGGTTGTACATGATACGATTCAGTTATCAGTTCCCGGAATGAGCTGGATACTGGTATCTCGTTGATACAATAGAGCTCACTGTGATGGTGGCCGTTGGTATGTACATATAAATACATTTACAAATTTTATTTATATCGACATGCTACTATTTGTTGTCTACAAGAAATATACATGATTCAAAGACATTTATTACATGTTATAGTAATAAGCATGTCTTGTTCGCACTGACGGAAGAGATGATCTATGCTACTGAGTTTCTGATTCAAGTAAATGGTTTATATATTTTTAAGGGAAGCTTATTATTAATATACTTAACCATCTATATACTTCACTTGAGGGGAAGCGTTTACTAGCTGCACAAGACCCCTATTAGATGTTTACAAAAAGGGGAAGAAGATTCATGATGTGCAGCTTATTATTGTGATGACATGTTTTAGCATTGTTTCTTTATGCAGATTGTTTTATAATATCAAATAGGGGAAGATTGTTATGAATTACAGATTTTATAATTACAAAACCCACAAGCAGAACTGGAGAAAGAAGAAACAATAAGTACCTAATATGTAATAGTCTGTTAGCTTTATTAGTAAGCTAGGGTTTCTTGTAACCTCCCTCTATTATATAAAGAGGGTGGCGTATAGGTTATAGGATCATCCATTTTAGAATAGAACTCTCCCAATAAGAGTCTAGACACATAAAGAAATTGCGTGTATATTAGTATAGTTAGTTTCTTTATCATGTTTGAATAAACAAAACCTTATTAGTAATGTTGATTGTATTATTATTTTAGATTCCGGTGTGTTTAATCAATCAATGTTATTCATACCCTAGTTGAATCCAGATCTATGGATTTATCAATACCTCAAGCACTTGAGTGATATAATTTTATATCAATTCTGAAGAATATAAGTTAAAGGATTATGGTGAACCTACTAACTAAAGAGATGCATTGTTGGATCTTGAATCCGATGACTGACTCAAAACTATGAATGCTAAGATGTCGTCCTTGAAAGATAATCACTTTTGGAGCTTGACTGATCTTACACCAATCGGTTATACTATAGGTTAAAATGAGTTACTTAAAGAGAAGACTCAAAAGGACAAAATTGTACACACCTTTAATGCACGCTTTGTAGCAGGAGTTGTTACTCATACTCGAGCAATTGACTGTGATAAAATCTTCCTTTCAATGAGCATTAATTATATAAAGATGATTAGTTGTCATACTTGTTTTCATGAATATAAAATATGGCAATTGGATGTCAAAACTCTTTCAAATCTCTTTCTTAAATGATTACCTTTGTGAGGATGGTGAGTAATCAAAAGGGTTTATGAATCCAAATAATCTTTAGAAAGTGCACAAAATGCAATAATCCAATTATGGATCAAAGCACTTATCTAGGAGCTGAATTTTAAGTTTAATTATTAAATAAATTATTTTATTTTGATTAGAACAAAATAGCTCATGAGTACACACTATGTTAGTTTTCTTAAATCACATATGTTGTTTAACATATTGGAAGCAACATTCCATCTAAGATAAATGTTAATCCTTAGCTTGGAATAATAATTTACTTGAAGGATTTAGGAAATAAAATATGCAACCTTGTGATATATGTTTATTAGAATAAACATATGCGGTCAATAAGTCCAAAACAGTATGACAATTGAGTGAAACTCAAAGGATCCACCTCACCTGATGAGATTGAACACATGAATGAAAACCTTAAATTTAAATGAAGGATTCATTATGTACATCATATTGTGCATGGGGCTAGTTGTTACTTTTGCATGAATGCCTCGTGAGCTGACAACAATAGCAACTAAATGAAAGTCATTAGATAACTGTTAAAACAAACATTTTAATGGAAGCTATTTTGGATTAGGAAATTCCTTTTTGGGCTTGGAGTTGTCCCTAGTAGTGAAGAACCTATGGATATGTATTGTGACATAATGGCACAATTATCATAGCCAACAAACTTGGAGTTCATGAGGGCGCTAAACATTACCAAAAAATGTTCACTAATTACGGATTTCAGATAAAGAGCATAGTGTTGTCTGTATACACTGATGTTGTACGAATAAGATGACACTCAATCCTATTCAAGGTAGGATTTGATCATTGAATGATGAATCTAGTAACTAAACATGCTTGGCTGAGAGCATTGTCACGCTATACATCAAAATAGTAAGAATACTTTACAGTTTGAGAGGCTGTTGAGATAACTGTCTCAAACATGTGTTTTGATAGCTTTAAACACCCTATGGAAGGTAGTGTGGCAATACTGGTACTATAATGCGTGTAATTGAGTGCCCAAGTACAAAATGACAATCATCGTTTATTCAAAACCTTCACTATTTGTGAGTTTTGAAACAAGTATTCTTGAAATTTACTCAGATGACTACTTAGTTGTCTTGTATCAAACAAGTTGAGCATGTTAAAAACATTGTATTTCAACTTATTAGTAGTCTCATGTATATATGTATTTAATATTTGGATAATGGAACTGTAAGCAGTTGTCTTAAATAATGAGTTAATATACCGAGTATGATCGTTTTCATTTATACTACCATTTTCTACTTGCATGTTTAATTCATGAATAATTTAATTATTCTAATTTTCCATTGTCGATCAACAATAACGGACTATTGTTGAAGTAAGATAAATGTGAGCGATTTGCAACTTTCATGGATGAATATTAAAGGATGTGTCTGCCAACTCATATGTTATTTACTGGCTATGAATATTGGACTATGCCAACCTACGAGAATACACTGCATGGATCGGCGTCAATAGTAAATTTCGCAAATGGTTGTATTTTACTCGTCCTTTGACTTGAGATGCAAGTAGGTCTTGCATGTGTGGAATATCATTTCTTGATTTAGTTAAACATTGTCCTGAATAAGGTAGTTATAAAGGCTATTTTTAGAAGTGATGTGAAGCACATGCATGACACGTGCAGCCAAAATATAATTTGTTCCTCCATGTGTTACTGGAGTTAGATACTACTCGTCCCCTTGATGAATTGACTCGATGTTTGCATGGCAAAGTAAGTCAAGATGAATCATGTTTACGTTATCAATCTAGTTCAATATCAATATCGAGAAACAAAATAGTTAAACATTTGGAATGACTCCGTTCATGTCCATAGTTTAACATGTATCTGAAACAAAAGGTTGATTATAATAAACCATTTATATTGAGATATTTATGAAACCACACTCATTTATTTCTGGGAGCATTGGCGTGTTGCTAGACACTTACCCTTTCTTGTATAAGTTATTTATGATAATGACATTCACAAGTGGGAGCTATTGGGAAGTCCTCATATCATCTTAAATAATTATATGGCTAGAAATATGTGAACCTATGAGGTCACACACGTATACACCGAGGTATTACCAATAATAATATATTTAATATGTATATATATATATATATATATATATATATATATATATATATATACACACATATATATATATATATAGTAAGTGTGATAGTTAATATTTCATGATTTGCTTAACGGTCGTTAATTAATCCATTAGACGCGTTAATTAACTAAAGGCTACTACTCCCTCCGTCCCAAAATAATAGTCCATGTTTCCTTTTTAGGATGTCCCAATTTAATTGTCTACTACTAAATATAGATAGGGAAGTTTGATTGAATTTACCATATTACCCTTGGTTGAAATTAATATTACAAACTTTAAAGAAGATACTCCCTCCGTCCCAAATTATAAGTCCATTTTGACTTTTTCAAAGTCGTTTTATTTCAACTTTGACTTTAATTTTTTTTTCGTGTTATAGAATACTTGATGAAAAGTATACCAATAAAAATGCATTTAAAACACAAGTCCATTTATATATTTTGCATCAATTATTATATAACACGAAAAAAAATATTTATGGTCAAAGTTAAAATAAAAAGACTTTGAAAAAGTCAAAATGGACTTATAATTTGGGACAGGAGGGGGGGGGGTATTAATTAATTAGTTAAGGGTAAAACTATCATTTTGACAAAAGTAAAAGAGAGAAAACAATAATAATTGAGAAGCCCATATTTTTTATTAGGGGGCCGACGGTAGGGGTAAAAGGAAGGGGGGAGAGCTAAACTTGTCCACCAAGTTAAGTTTCAATTATATTAGGATTTAGAATAATCTAAATCCTCATAACTTGAGAACAAAACCAAAAAGATACTCTCTCCCTTCCTCCTCACTTAAATCGGTCGACAACACCCTCCCAAAGGGTTTTATTGATTGGCTTTCATATAGCAAACAATTGTGTTGTTCGTGCTTGATCGTGAATTAAAGAACTAGCATTCGGGTAATCATACGAGGACATGTCGTGTGGACTAACTATAGAGATCACTTACTTTATGGATTTAAGGGTTTTCATAGGACTCTAAGAAAAGATCAAGAACCGTTCTTTGCTCCGTTTGTTCATCCGAATTCGTTACAAGTGATAAATAAAGTATTTATTTATTAAACATTATACATCATACGGATCCACTTTGGGACGTTAATCCTCTGCGTAATTATATGTTATAATTGTTATATTAGTATATAAATCCCAACAGCTAATTCAAGAACAGTTGAATTACAACAATTAAACCAACAAACTGATCAAGAATCAATCGGTATATGAGATTTAAAACAATCAGTAAAAATGAATCAAGAACAACTTGATTGTATTAGATTTCAAATTGAATCACAAAATTAGAGTTTGATATAGAGCCTTAGCTTTGATACCATATGGCGGAAGCATTTTTGAAAGTGAAATGAATTCCTTAGATTGAAATGAATTACAATTGTGTCTATATATACAAAATGAAACGAAAGGTGAAAGAGGGGAAAATAGCCTAAGAGCTATATCTAACTTGAAGGGCATTGATACTTACACCACAATATTACACTACTAATGCATATAGTACAACATGGTATGTGCATAATTATGGTGGTGTAAGTATCAATGCCCTAACTGAAATGACAAACAAAACAATACTATGTCTCATATGTGCATAACTAGTCCTCCAACTTAGAACTTTTGACCAATGAGTTCTTCATACTTGGTTAGTCTAAGCTCAATTCCTTGAACCATAAGCCCTTTAAGATTCTTCACATCGAGATGCTTAAACCGAAGATGCATAGGAACTGTTTTGGTGGTGGTCCCGGTTTTAAACTCCCATACTTGTACCTCCATCCAACCGTCACTCCTCTGTCGCGGAATGGCATTTCCTTTGTACTTATTCAGTGGGTTGTGGATGTTATTATCAAAATTTAGTCTGATAACGGGGGTGTGTGGAGGGCTTAAATAGATATAATGATGTCTATCAACAATATCATCCACCACTTCCATAGGAGCCTCAAATGTGGATTGGTCTTGTGGTAATTTACAGACAAGGTAACTTGCATAGGTTGTATCAGGTGATAGCACTTCGGGTTTAATTTCATTCACAAGTTCAAATTTGTCGCCAGCAGTTATTACAAGGACTTCTCCAAATCTGCATAAAAAAAGAAGAAGAAACTCATCTCATATGTAATAGATTTGGAATGTGATTAAGGTTATCAATTAGTAGAAGCCTACTAATGTGTTAAGTTGTTTATATTTATTGTTTAACAGGTGGTCATAACGCACGCCAACTTCAACATTTTTTCATCACACACCAAAACAAAGTCCTACGATGCTTTGGCATACGTGGGGACAAATTCCAACGTTTAGGGCTCTCTTTTAAAGGTTTTCATTATTGATTGTTTATGTTCTTGAGTCTATTCGGATTTACTAGCTATATAATTATGCATCCTAAAACAATTAAAGAATTTGAAAGGTTTACTTTGGTGTTCAACGAGATACTAAATTTAGAGCTAACGTGGCATGGGAAAATATTTGTAGACCAAAGAAACAAAGAGGCTTCGGGTTAATATTTGGATAAAAAAGAATGGAGCTCAAATCATCAAGCATTTACAGAATATTGGAGTGTAATAAAGTAACTTTCTTAACTATTACCCATTTATGGAGTATAATGAAGTGTTTGGGAAGTTAAACTCGAGAATTTAGACAGTTGGGGATGAAAGAACTTGTTGGAGATGAGAGATAAAGTGAAGTATCATATTGTCCATAAATTAGGAACGGGGAATCCAATTCAATATTGCTTGTATTCAGCTATAATCAAATATAGAAGATGAAAGTGGCCTTTGGAGTGGTATAGAGCCTGTACCAATCCTTTGTGAACAGATATACGTAGTGAAATGGAAAAACTCAAAAGGTAAAGAAATCATGTCTGCTGATTAACATGTATGGGAAGCTATTAGAACTCAACCTCCAAAAGTGTAGTGGTTTTCCTTGGTATGGTAGTCTCACTGTAATACTAGACATACAAATCTCCTATCAATGGCAAGACATCACATGCAACATGAGGAAAGATAGCAATAAATTGTGTATGTTAGTTGTGCTGAATCGATAAGTGTTTGGGTCAGTTACTTGTGCCCACACCTTCCTTAACGCTCGGCATAAGTTACCGAATGGGGATAAGTGCAGTAATGGTATGCCCATTATATTTTAACTGTGAAGCACATTCTCATTGTTTTTAAAACTGCCCTTTTGCACAGAATATATGGGTCCAGATGCAAATAAAATTGCTTAGAATGGGTTGGCTAAGTTGGCAAGATAATATTCTGGATTTTGCTCCTAGATCATGTTAAAACGACATATGGAGCATCTTTAGAAGACTCATGCTTGCTGCTGCTGTATACTTCTTATGGCAGGAAATAGATTTACATGCTTTCAAAGATGAAAAAATGAGTTGGGATGTGCTATGCAAGGATTAATGACACTATAAAGCTTAAGCTAATGAGTTTTAAGGTGAAGCCAACTGAGGAAGCCCTCCATGTAGCAAAGTGTGCAATGTGGCCATGAATATTCAGAATTCTGATAGAGGAAACAAGGATTAATGGATCGAGATGTGTTCTTTGAAGCCAGAGAGAACTGCAGAAGTGATGGTTTGGATTGTGAAGATAGCTGTGTAGGATGGATTGCTTATTGTATGGATTTCAATACTAGTTATACAAATATAGATCACAACTTAAGGTAAATAAGAATTACCAAACTAGATTCTACATATGTTTTCCAAAATTTATAATATCCCAGTTGTGTGCAAGAGAAAATTTCATAAATATATTAAATTCTTCAGAAAAGTTTCTGTATTCGTAGGTAGTTGCAAATTGGTTCACACATATGAATAACATATAAACTATTACAGGAAAAATGGCTAGAAAAAATAAAGAAAGAACCTTGTTTCCTGGAGAGACATGCAAATCGAGTTCTTATCATCTATTACCAATGTCGCTCTTGCAGATAGCATTAGACATTTCCTCCCATGTTTATCAACAGCGAACCACTACCAATCCATATAGATATGTATGTGTAGGGAATGTTACATTTAGATTAGGTTCGAAAAAATGACAGTAGTCTTATAATTATTATAAAGTATACCTGTTGACCATTGTCGATCATGAACCCTGTTCTGAGAATTGAGTAGAACTGCTTCTTCGTATTCCACATCAGTCTATCTTTTTGAAAAATGAGCATTTTTAAATGATCATCCGGAAACTTTTGTTCCCAGTAAGTGTTTGATTCTTAATCTGATATGGTTTGGATGTTCTCCACCTTGTCATCCTCTGATACTTGATCTTCCACCTATTTTTACAAAGTAATTGGTTTCCAAGTTTTAGTTTAGCTATAAAAAAACTGATCCATAACTTTATATAAATTTTGTATCGCTCTCCTTTAACTATTTATCAGTTTTGAAGAAATCTAAAATTCCATCCGCAGTTCATTTTTTAACCCATACGTCCGACTATTGCCTGACCCAACCTTTTTGCCACTGTTGATTCAAAAGATTCTAGTGGATTACCTGTTGTGTAAGAATAATTAATCCATCATGAAAAATTGACTAAGACGAATGAACCGGTATTTGACATCTTACTTTTTCGAGGGGCTGAAACATGATGCCTTCTACTAGTATATTGGTTCCAGGATCGTCAAAATCAATTTCAAGATCAACAATACTCCCATCACTAGTGAATTGATACAATTCAGCCATATACAAAGTACCATCTTTTCTTTGATTGGCAAGGTACACAGTAAAAGTTGTCTCCCCTGTTAATCTATATTTGAGGTTTACAAATATTTGTTTACCACTAGAGAAGTACTCAGTAAAGACAAGGTTCACGGTGTATGTAATTAATGGGGATAAAAATTGAGTCTTCACATGTGTTTTGAATCCCTTATTGTTTGTTTGATAAAAGCCTCCTGGAAATCTGCACGAAAAAGAAGCAAAGAATACTACATTGATTTATATATACTTTTGAAACAATAGTGATGAGTCAGAGGACGAGGAAAAGTCACCTTGATTGGAAAGCAGGCACATATTGAGGAGTGGAATCTTCATTTGGAATCAAACAGTCTTTCATGGATATCATGTGACAGTGCTCTCTTTTCTCATTGAGTGAAAACCACTGTTTAATTAGTAAGTTGGGAATAAGCTGTTCTCGTATTAATTTTATTAAAATATAAAAAATAAACAAAATTCAAAGTGGTGTGAACCATGGGGCTTATAAGTAGACATAACCAATTGAATACCGTTTATCCATTAAGGCAGACTCCTATGGATAGAATCTGTTTAAGTTCATCGAGGGATGTGTAGAAGAGAGATTGTGAGGCAACCTCCACTATGTGTTGGTACTCTTCAAACACTTGAAGTTCCACCTATATATAACATATCCAAGCAAGCGACCCATACATTCAGGTTAAGTGTAATTTTTTCTTTAGATCTTTTATAAATAACATAAAATTTGAAAATAAACTGCTTACTTTTTCCTTAGATGGTTGGAACTCGAAGCCTGCTACTAATAAGTTCCTCCAAAAGGTTTCAAAAGCAAATTGAAGATTTGTAGTTGTGTGTTGGCTTGTGAACTGATATAATGGAGCAATGAACCATCCATCTTCTCGCATATGTGTTGGGTAAATTATTAAATATTTTGTCTCATACTCCCAATCTACCTTGTATCTCAAAGGTCCATATTTATATTTATTGACTTCATCTTCGCATATATATCGGAAGACAAGGTAGATCGTGTATGAGATTTGAGGTATCAAGTATTGACCTCTCACACGTACTTTGAACTCCCTATCATAAACGTAACATCGCCCTCCTGAAAATCTGCATAAAGAAGAATTAAGGCAGCAATTAAAGAATGACAAAATAAGTTACTGAACTTTCACTAAATGCATAACTCACTCCCATGCCAAACAAAAGGGATATGAATAAGATAAATCACCTTGAATTAACAATGTCACCAGATGGATGGTTTAGCCTGTCATCTTTGATTTCAGCGGGATTGAGACAGGCTTCAATGTAAATCCTTTCAATGTGTTCCCCCTTCTCGTTTATAGACAGCCTCTACATGTCCAATTAAAAATAAAGTTCCAAATTAGTTATTACTGAGTTTACAGGATGGCAACGGGACGGGTTTGGGGCGGGGCGTTTATCCCCGTCCCCAAACCTAATTACCAAAGTTCTTCCCAAACTCGCCCTGATCCCCATCGATGCTCCCTCAAACCTGCCCCGTACTAATCAGGGTGTCCTCTTTAGGTTCAATTCTCGACCAAAGCCGCACCATTTCACTTTTATTATTATTTTAGACCGTTAGCAATAACTTAAAGAGTTAATAACCAATTAATAATCAATTACAAACAAACCTTATGAAGTTGTTGATGATAGTAGTATACATAAATAAATAACACTAACAAAAGTTACCACTTAGAAATATGACATTAAGCAAATTTCTATAATCACAATTTTGTAATCTTACAAAGATTAAAAACTAACAATATTAGAGAACATTGAGGTGCCAAACGACTCCGTCGATAAGAACTCTTCAGAGTCATCAGCCTGTTATCCTCGGCGTACTTTTGATCCGTTGATATTTTTATATCACGTAAATACTAACAAAATACTGTATAAGTATAAGTATTTGTATATGTGTATATACTATTTGGGCGGAGCGGGGATGTTATTCCCCGCTCCCCGCCCCAAACCCGATTAAAATCCCCCTTTAATCCTCAAACCCGCCCCGTAACCCGATAAGCATGCCCCGCCCCACTCCAGTTTGTTCGGATTTCAAATTTCTTCGTTGGGTTCGAGTTTTTTTTCCATCCCTAATTTACAATATGAGAATCAGGCATAAATTGGGTCAGGCCTCTTAGATTTGGGTCAATCCCAAGTCTAGTGGGTAAGTCACTAAGGGGAGTTTACTAAATTAAGTTGTTACCAATGTTTTGAAACCCGGGGTTTATAATTGACCCGGTCGAGTCACCGGTCACCGGGTCAACCGGTTCGACCGGTTCGACCGCCGGGTCAACCCGGTTATCCATTAAAAAATATATATAAAAAAAATAACCGGGTCAACCGGTTCGACCGCCGGGTCAACCGGTTCAACCACCGGGTCAACCCGGTTTTTATTAAAAAAATTGAAAAAAATCAAACCCGGCCGGGTTTCGAGAACCGGGTCACTCAAAACCCGGCGGGTCTAACCGGTTAACCCGGTTTTAGAAATCCGGGTTATTTTGACCCGTTTTATGCCCGGAACCGGTCCAACCGGTTAACCCGGCCGGGTCGACCCGGGTTTCAAAACATTGGTTGTTACATATAAAGGTCTTAATTAGCCACTTACTGGGGAGAGTGTAGTTTTAATGAGTCATCCAGTTAAGAAATTGTAAAGATTTTGGGCTCACATTTATTTCATTAAGAGAGAATAAGGGAAAAAGTAAAGACCCCCAAGTCTTTGTCGTTGATAACAATGTTCCATTTTTTTGTTTTGTGGTAAATGGACTTATTATTGCAAATAAAGATGGATGTAGAGCAAATACCATAAATTGTGTATGTATCATAATTATTTTCGAGTTCTTAATAAATACATATAGATATACTTATCACCGTTTATTAGATGCATCTTTATTAACTTAAATGCATCATAATTATTTTCGAGTTCTTAATAAATACATATAGATATACTTATTACCAACAGGGTACCCGCGCGTTGTAGCGACGGGTACCCTGAACAATATTATTCGATTATATATTTTTCTTAATAATAATTTTACACATGGCGATAATTTTAAGGAATATTCGCATACTATCTTATATAAATATGATAAGATACCCGTGCATCACGATGCAACGGCTATATAAAAACGGTATAATTATTATATTGTACTATTTACCGCGATGAAGCGTGTAGAAGCTTTGACAATTTTTGTTTAACCTTAGTTATGCAGTACTATATTTTTAGTCCAAACGTCAAAAGTATATATGATTTTTAGCTAGATTGGTTTGTACAATAGGTTTAGTTAATTGTATTTCTTACTAAGAGGGTATTTTTAAAAAAAAACATTAAATGAGGTAGTTAATCATAAGTGATGTGCATAAACTGATCGTATCTTTTGCTTTAAGTCTTGTGTTCCTTAAGATTACGATTTTTACATTAAATGGAAAGAGATAGTCATCCCAATTATATGTGTTGTGCATAAATTGATTGTACATTTTATTTTAAGCCTTGTATAGCTTAAAATTATTATGCATTAAATGAAGAGAGCGGGTTTTTACCAATTATATGTGATGTGCATAAATATATTATACCTTTTGTTTTAAGTCTTATTGCTTAAAATTAAGATTTTTAAGAGAGTGGGTTATCAGTCTCTTATATATAGTATAGATATGCAATTCATCAAATTATGTAAATACTCTTATTATTGTTACTTTGCATATGAAATGAGTTGATAGTAATAATTTGCATCCTTTTCACATAAATAGTATTTTATATAATTTTACATAACTCAAGTCAATACATCTCAAATATGATGTGATTATAGTTACTTATCATCTTTCCCATTTTGTTTTACTTCCAACTCGATATTTCAGTTTAAAAAGAAACACTCTAAGTTGAAATAATTTTGATACTCCTCGGGTATTTAAGCCGAAGACATTTTTCTACAAATTGTGAAGAAAAAAATATCTCAATTTACTTTTAAAAAGTTACGCCTTTAAAAAAACATTGCATTGCGATTTAAAAATAATTATTTGATATCGAAACGGGGAAATCTAGAACTAGGCTAACTCATTATAGATCACAGTTTAGCATTCTAAATATTTTGACACCAACATTAGTTAATTACCGTTTTGTTCCCTTTAATGAGGAACCCTGTAGATAGAATCGCCTTAAGTTCCTTCACGGAGTTGTATTTCAGAGGAAGATCTGCGGCATTAAGCATCTTTTGACACACTTTTAGCGGTTCGAATTCATACAACTCTTGAATATTAAGTGCACTCTCAAGTTTTTCCACAACAAGAGACATCAAAGGCCGTTTTTTACGTAATTTGCTCAAACATTGATATGCAATGTCTGCAAATATTTTCAAAGAAGTCAGGTCTATCTGCTGCATCAGATCTTTAAGAGCAAAGGGTGTGGGGGATGTTGTTTTTCGCCACTTCCAACGTGGCAACTCGCCACATGTTTTCGTCCATCGCCACGATACCACAAGGCCTCGCCAGTTTGCATTTCGCCGGGGGAACAACGAAGAAAAGGACAAAAAACATATCCGTTGCAATCCACTATTTTAAAGTTAACGGCATGATTTTTTAAAAAAAAAAAACTTTCCCCACCCTTTATAAATAATACCCCATTTTTATACAATCTATCACACTCTTTTCTTTCATTCACACACATATCTTTCAACTCTTTACATCTAATCAAAATAAACATGGCTGGTTCAAATTCGGATTCCGATCTTGATGATTTAGACGATATCAAGATGATCTTGAAAGTTGCAGGTTATGGGCAATCGCTGCAAGAAGATGAAGCCGAAAGTTCACGCAGCCGTAATTACATCTACCGTGACCGTGAAATTGCTGAAAACCGTCTTATATCAGACTATTTTTCTGATAATCCAAAATATCCGGAGTACTATTTCAGGCGTCGATTTCGTATGAGCCGTAAACTATTCTTACAAATAGTACAAGGTATCGAAAATCATATTCAAACTGTTGATCCTCTTCCACCGCATTTTGATTTCTTTAGAGTCCGACCCGATGCGTGTGGTGTAATGAGTATGAGTGTAATTATGAAATGCACATCTGCCTTACGCCAATTGGCCTACAGCACCGCACCCGATGCATTTGATGAATATTTGCAAATGGGGTCACACACGGCACGCGATTGTCTAGATTTTTTTACTATGTGTGTAATTGAGTTGTTTATGCCCGAGTTTTTAAGAAAGCCTAATTTAGTTGACATTCAAAATATATATAACGCACATAACACGGTCCATGGGTTGCCGGGAATGCTTGGGAGCATTGATTGTATGCACTGGGAATGGAAAATTTGTCCCGTTGAGTGGCAAGGGCAATTTCATAGAGGTGATAAAAATATCCAACTATTATGCTTGAAGCTGTTGCATCATACGATTTATGGATTTGGCATGCATTTTTTAGGGTAGCGGGTGCGAATAATGATTTAACTGTTTTGAATCATTCACCGTTATTCGACGACCTTCTTGATGACATCGCCCCCAAGGTTCCGTTTCAAGTAAACGGTGCAACCTTTGAACACGGGTCATCTTTTGTCAAATCATTCTCGACTGCATATTCGGAGAAAAATGCCTTGTTTAAACAAAAACAAGAAAGTGCTCGCAAAGACGTTGAAAGAGCTTTCGGGGTCCTCCAAGGACGTTGGCATATTATAAGCCAACCGGCACGTGCTTGGACTATCAACAAACTAAGAAGAGTCATGTACACGTGCATCATATTGCATAACATGATTTTGAAAGATCAAAAGTTTGCGATATCCGAAATGAATGAAATTTATGTTTGTCCGCGAGCAAATATACAACGGACATGGATTGAGCGATGCGATATACAACGAAAGAATGCCAAAGAACTGCGTGATAAAGCAAAGCACGCAAGACTTCAACGAAATATCATTGAGCATGTTTGGCAACTGTGACAACCCGTACTTTCAGGTCATTTCTCGACACAATTCATGTCTCATTATTTCAACATTTATAGTAAACTTGGTTTACTTGTTTCAAATTCGCGTAACCTTAAAGGTTTAGCGGCGAATTCATGATCATATCATCACGTACAATTCATATGGACTAAGATTAGTCTACATTTCATTGACACCATTTGCATCTCATTAATTCATTCATGACATTTCATTTCACTTGAACCGCGTAATTTTTATATTTAATAAACTTTATCGCGTGAGTTATTATTTTGTATATTTAATCCGTTACTTTCAAAAAATGATCCCGATGTATTTTTAAACTTACATTTAGTTTATAAAAACTATATTTTTAGTTTTCCTAGTGTTTTGAATTTATTTGGTACATTAATCGTTAAAGTTAAATTATTACGACACTTTTCTTAAAAATCATACGATAATTATTTTATCACTCAATTTTCACAAGGAATGTATTTTTACAATTTTTATTATTTCATTACATTCTATTTTGACCTATTAAAAACTTACTTGTACAAAAAATTTCCATTTATCTTACAAGATTCATTTAATTACACAATACTTACACTTTTTCCTTATAATTACACAAATATACTCAATTTTATACATTTTAAAAAAAAATATATATATATTGAAAGACAAGAAGCCCCAAAAATCCGGCCCATGGGGGGGGAGGGTGATTTCATTTATTAAGTTGGTAGTTTTTTTCAATGAGATAGATTTATACTCCAAGTTAATACTTCACTCTTTCATTTTCATTCATCTCATATTTTTCAAAGTTACCAAGGTTTTCTTCTCTCTTGGTTTCATCCTTCATGACCGGTTCTACAAGGAGATAAGAAGGGATCACAAAAATTTTACAAGATCAAGTTTAAACAATTTAGTTACACTCTTATTAAAGGTTTTGAAATAAAAACCTAGGGTGTTTAGGTTAATCCTTTGTTCTAGTCACCTCATCAAGTAACTAGTAAGCATATCATTTTCATTTTACATCTTTCATTATCACTTCATATTTATTTCTTCATATTTTGTGCAAGCATGCAAGACTTATTGTTGTTTATACCATTTTTACATTTATTTTAGAGTTTATATATAAAAGTCATCCTATAATTATTCCCTTGGTATTCTTTGGTCTTGATGATGATTAGGAACCCATGACACCCTAAGAAGGTGTATGGTAGGATTAGATTAGTTTTGGAGTTGATTTGAAGGGATTAGAATAGGTTTTATCCGAGAAAAACTATTTTCAATACGTATAAAAGAGGTTCTGTCCTTGTTTCATTTTTCTGGAAAAACCGACAGTTGGTACGAAACTTTGGCCTTGATTTTTAGAAAATATACTTTAAAACGAATCCGTGGCCGCTTGAACGGATAAAAACGGAGTTATAACGAAAAAGTTATGGATTTTACAAGTTTGACGACGAAATATATGATTTTCAGAAATTTCAGCTTGCTGTTTTTAGTTTGTTCGGGTCAAAAACGAGCCTTAAGCTTCACAAATTATTTCGACTTATCAAAAATATATTAGTTTACTTCGATTCGAAGCTAAGGACGTATATAATGAAAACGGATTTGAAACGACAAAGATATGCACGTTTTCATAAACTTGGCCGAAACTCATTTTCTGCACAACAATTAGCCAAAACCACCATCTTTAACCCTTATTATCTTTAGGTTCGAGACCTCTATGACGAAAACTCCTGAACTGAAACTTTTAGATATCGATACAAACTTTCCAAAACCGTTGGGTTCGTTCTCTAACGATCGACGTACACCATTTTACGACTAGTTTTCCAAAGCCATTTTTGTCACTTTCAAGAAAATTCCGACGACATTGTTTTACGACGAAAAGTGAAAATTTCACCATAAATCATTATAAAACCATTGTAGGATGACATTTTGACGTAAATACTTGTAAAGTGATTTTTGATTGGTCAAGACGTCAAACGATTATTTTTCGACGATAAGTAATATCTTCAAAACTCGCAAATGGTATAAATAACATACGAAATGCATGAATAACATTACATTGCAACTTATCATATATCATATCATTCATAATAGGTTCGAGTATAGAGATTCACATTACATATCGGTGTACTCACTTTTGCCATCGCATCATTGTCCAAGTGAGTTCCATAGCCCCACTTTTCTTGTTTTAATGCTTTCATAACTGTTTTGGGGGAGATACATGCTCGACTATTTTATTACATTCATGACTATTTGCAAACTATATGTTTATCCGAACTAAATGTTTAGTCATGCGAAGTAACATTATTGCCATACTTAGAATTTCTATATCATATATTCAATGGTCTAACGGACTTGGTATATTCATTGGTCTAACGGTCTTGGTATATTCATTGGTCTAACGGTCTTGGTATATTCATTGGTCTAACGGACTTGGTATAATATTGATCTAACGGACTTGGTATACGATTATGGACTAACGGTCTTGGAACGATTTGAACATTAACTCTACATATTCTGGCAGTGGGTTGTGAACACACAGGTTGCAAGTTTTGTATGGGCGGGACTTGGAACTGAGTGGATTCACAATGCCTTTGCTGCATAAACGATTTCGATACATTGAGTTATGCACTATTTTGTGAATTCATTTGACGATTTGCTTGAACATAAACTATGCATATTCTGGCAGTGGGTTGTGAACACACAGGTTGCAAGTTTTGTATGGGCGGGACTTGGAACTGAGTGGATTCACAATGCCTTTGCTGCATAAACGATTTCGATACATTGAGCCATGCACTATTATGTGAATTCATTTGACATCATGCACTTGAACATTAACTATGCATATTCGGCAGTGGATTGTGAACACACAGGTTGCAAGTTTTGTATGGGCGGGACTTGGAACTGAGTGGATTTACAATGCCTTTGCTACATAAACGATTTTGAAAGTTTTTACATTTCAACGATTTACAATGCCTTTGCTGCACAATACGATTTTGAAAGACTTTATATTTTAAAACAAACTCTATGAACTCACTCAACCTTTGTGTTGACACTTTTAGCATGTTTTATCTCAGGTATCTAAGGCATTCACTTCATGGCATGCATGTGGACATATCATGGAGTCGTGGTGACGGACAGCGTCTCACTTGGGTTTTACATACTTTAAAACATCGTTTGAATTGTAACAAACTTATTTCCGCACGAGAGGATTTTCAATTGGGACCTATACTTTGTGAACTCGATTGTTTTATTAAATCAAACGATGTATTTTCCAAACGACACTTTAGGTCGTTCAATATAACTGTGATTGTGATGCTATGACGGTCAATCCCGTGAATTCCATTCCAAAAACAGGTAATTTGGGGGTGTGACATTGGCATCGAGCTTCGTTTATAGAGAACTAGGTTGCATCATTGACCCTAGACTATAACTACATCATCATAGCATCTCATCATTTCATCATAAGTGCATGTTCACTTTGCATGCGATTTAT
Source organism: Chrysanthemum makinoi (assembly GCA_910596185.1). Lineage (NCBI taxonomy): Eukaryota > Viridiplantae > Streptophyta > Magnoliopsida > Asterales > Asteraceae > Chrysanthemum > Chrysanthemum makinoi. The sequence goes on along the minus strand of OU343217.1, from coordinate 58,536,714 downwards.
ACGTACATTTTTTCGAGTTATTTACTTTCATTTCAAATCGATTGTCACATTGATGCCTTCAAATACCCATCCCATTATCCTTTCCTCATACTCTAATGTGGTGAATGCCCTGTCATTCCCTATCACAATTTTTACACCGGTTGACTTAACACCAAACAACATATGAGTCGATTAGTCCAAGCATTGCATAGTTACTCCTAAATTATACATAGCCTGATCACCTATGTCTAATTCAGGAAGAATCATGCAATGAAGGGAGTAGTAGGCTTATATGTGTAAGCAATTCCTGTAATCGAGCCAAATTTTCAAAAGATTTTCTTCAAACCACTTGTTTCTAGTTTGATCCGCGTGCAGTTCTTGTTTGATGAGTTGCAAAGATCGAGCTAGAAACAAGTTGTTACCTAAACCGATTTAGCCTAATCGTATGACAGTTCTTGTTTGATGAGTTGTGGGATTAAGCAAAAATCGGTTACCAAAAGTCTTTTGAGGGTTTTGCTCGAGAATGGGAAGGCTTGCCTCATCAAACCCTAAACCCGAGAGATCAACACGAACTGAATTCGTGGACTGAATTCCTTTTGGATGGCGAATGTGACAACCCGTACTTTCAGGTCATTTCTCGACACAATTCATGTCTCATTATTTCAACATTTATAGTAAACTTGGTTTACTTGTTTCAAATTCGCGTAACCTTAAAGGTTTAGCGGCGAATTCATGATCATATCATCACGTACAATTCATATGGACTAAGATTAGTCTACATTTCATTGACACCATTTGCATCTCATTAATTCATTCATGACATTTCATTTCACTTGAACCGCGTAATTTTTATATTTAATAAACTTTATCGCGTGAGTTATTATTTTGTATATTTAATCCGTTACTTTCAAAAAATGATCCGATGTATTTTTAAACTTACATTTAGTTTATAAAAACTATATTTTTAGTTTTCCTAGTGTTTTGAATTTATTTGGTACATTAATCGTTAAAGTTAAATTATTACGACACTTTTCTTAAAAATCATACGATAATTATTTTATCACTCAATTTTCACAAGGAATGTATTTTTACAATTTTTATTATTTCATTACATTCTATTTTGACCTATTAAAAACTTACTTGTACCAAAAATTTCCATTTATCTTACAAGATTCATTTAATTACACAATACTTACACTTTTTCCTTATAATTACACAAATATACTCAATTTTATACATTTTAAAAAAAAATATATATATATTGAAAGACAAGAAGCCCCAAAAATCCGGCCCATGGGGGGGGGAGGGTGATTTCATTTATTAAGTTGGTAGTTTTTTTCAATGAGATAGATTTATACTCCAAGTTAATACTTCACTCTTTCATTTTCATTCATCTCATATTTTTCAAAGTTACCAAGGTTTTCTTCTCTCTTGGTTTCATCCTTCATGACCGGTTCTACAAGGAGATAAGAAGGGATCACAAAAATTTTACAAGATCAAGTTTAAACAAATTAGTTACACTCTTATTAAAGGTTTTGAAATAAAAACCTAGGGTGTTTAGGTTAATCCTTTGTTCTAGTCACCTCATCAAGTAACTAGTAAGCATATCATTTTCATTTTACATCTTTCATTATCACTTCATATTTATTTCTTCATATTTTGTGCAAGCATGCAAGACTTATTGTTGTTTATACCATTTTTACTAGGGGTGAGCAGAAACCGCACCGCAAACCGCAAACCCGCACAAAACCGCAAAACCCACACCGCAAAAACCGAAACCGCAACAAAAACCGCGGGTGCGGTTCTTGAAAATAAAAAAACCGCATTTTGCGGTGCGGTTTCGGTTTCCACCAAAAAACCGCACCGCAAAAACCGCACCGAACCGCAAAGTCATATTCAAATATATTTTTATTTTTATTTTAAATAAACCAACTATATTCTATAATTTTTGTATGATTAAATACTTTTGTTAATATTTTCATAATTAATTATTTCAAACGAATTTTATTAGTTAATTATTGTCTGAGTTTTTATATCATATAATTTTGTTTTTCTATTAATATATCGTCGAAATTTTAAAAAAATTGATCTCATTTGACTTTTATTATTCTAGAGATTTATAATTTCATACTACTACCCAACATTAGTATATATATGTTTTTACTCATTATGTAACTATATGATATATTTATTCTATAATAAATATATACCAAAAAATAGAATTAAAAAAAAAAAACTTTAAAACCGCATAAAACCATAAAACCAAAACCGTAAAACCGCAAAAACCAAAAACCGCAAAACCAAGAAAACCGCATAAAACGCGGTTGCGGATTCTCATTTTTTAAAAACCGCAATTGCGGATGCGGTTCGGTTTTTACCAAAACCCGCACCAACCCGCACCATGCTCACCCCTAATTTTTACATTTATTTTAGAGTTTATATATAAAAGTCATCCTATAATTATTCCCTTGGTATTCTTTGGTCTTGATGATGATTAGGAACCCATGACACCCTAAGAAGGTGTATGGTAGGATTAGATTAGTTTTGGAGTTGATTTGAAGGGATTAGAATAGGTTTTGTCCGAGAAAAACTATTTTCAATACGTATAAAAGAGGTTCTGTCCTTGTTTCATTTTTCTGGAAAAACCGACAGTTGGTACGAAACTTTGGCCTTGATTTTTAGAAAATATACTTTAAAACGAATCCGTGGCCGCTTGAACGGATAAAAACGGAGTTATAACGAAAAAGTTATGGATTTTACAAGTTTGACGACGAAATATATGATTTTCAGAAATTTCAGCTTGCTGTTTTTAGTTTGTTCGGGTCAAAAACGAGCCTTAAGCTTCACAAATTATTTCGACTTATCAAAAATATATTAGTTTACTTCGATACGAAGCTAAGGACGTATTATACGTAGAAAACGGATTTGAAACGACAAAGATATGCACGTTTTCATAAACTTGGCCGAAACTCATTTTCTGCACAACAATTAGCCAAAACCACCATCTTTAACCCTTATTATCTTTAGGTTCGAGACCTCTATGACGAAAACTCCGAACTGAAACTTTAGATATCGATACAAACTTTCCAAAACCGTTGGGTTCGTTCTCTAACGATCGACGTACACCATTTTACGACTAGTTTTCCAAAGCCATTTTTGTTACTTTCAAGAAAATTCGGCGACATTGTTTTTTACGAAAAGTGAAAATTTCACCATAAATCATTATAAAACCATTGTAGGATGACATTTTGACGTAAATACTTGTAAAGTGATTTTTGATTGATCAAGACGTCAAACGATTATTTTTCGACGATAAGTAATATCTTCAAAACTCGCAAATGGTATAAATAACATACGAGATGCATGCATAACATTACATTGCAACTTATCATATATCATATCATTCATAATAGGTTCGAGTATAGAGATTCACATTACATATCGGTGTACTCACTTTTGCCATCGCATCATTGTCCAAGTGAGTTCCATAGCCCCACTTTTCTTGTTTTAATGCTTTCATAACTGTTTTGGGGGAGATACATGCTCGACTATTTTATTACATTCATGACTATTTGCAAACTATATGTTTATCCGAACTAAATGTTTAGTCATGCGAAGTAACATTATTGCCATACTTAGAATTTCTATATCATATACTCAATGGTCTAACGAACTTGGTATATTCATTGGTCTAACGGTCTTGGTATATTCATTGGTCTAACGGTCTTGGTATATTCATTGGTCTAACGGACTTGGTATAATATTGATCTAACGGACTTGGTATACGATTATGGACTAACGGTCTTGGAACGATTTGAAAATTAACTCTACATATTCGGCAAAGGTTGTGAACACCACAGGTTGCAAGTTTTGTATGGGCGGACTTGGGAATCTGAGTGGATTCACAATGCCTTTCGCATAAACGATTTCGATACATTGAGTTATGCACTATTTTGTGAATTCATTTGACGATTTCTGTTTGAACATAAACTATGCATATTCTGGCCGTGGGTTGTGAACACACAGGTTGCAAGTTTTGTATGGGCGGGACTTGGAACCGAGTGGATTCACAATGCCTTTCTTTGCATAAACGATTTCGATACATTGAGCCATGCACTATTATTTGAATTCATTTGACATCATGCACTTGAACATTAACTCTACATACTGCAGTGGATTGTGAACACACAGGTTGCAAGTTTTGTATGGGCGGGACTTGGAACTGAGTGGATTTACAATGCCTTTGCTACATAAACGATTTTGAAAGTTTTTACATTTCAACGATTTACAATGCCTTTGCTGCACAATACGATTTTGAAAGACTTTATATTTTAAAACAAACTCTATGAACTCACTCAACCTTTGTGTTGACACTTTTAGCATGTTTTATCTCAGGTATCTAAGGCATTCACTTCATGGCATGCATTTGGACACATCATGGAGTCGTGGTGACGACGCGTCTCACTTGGGTTTTACATACTTTAAAACATCGTTTGAATTGTAACAAACTTATTTCCGCACGAGAGGATTTTCAATTGGGACCTATACTTTGTGAACTCTGATTGTTTTATTAAATCAAACGATGTATTTTCCAAACGACACTTTAGGTCGTTCAATATAACTGTGATTGTGATGCTATGACAGTCAATCCCCAGGAATTCCATTCCGCTGCAAAACAGGTAATTTGGGGGTGTGACAGCAACTTCATCAGCAACAACAACATTAGTTTAAATTTCGTATGTTTTTTTTCGCAATGTATTTTAAATTTCGTATGTTTTTTTATTTCGCAGTGTATTTTTTTTATGTTGTATTTTTAATTTAAATGAATGAAATGAATTTAGTTGTGTTTGGAAAATATGGAAAAGAAATAAATGATAGTGGGTGGGGCCCAAATGAAGAGAAGTGAGTAAGTTGTGATTGGGGGGTATTTTTTAGTTAGGGTGCGTTTGGTTCGCAGAATGTTTTTGAAGGAATTGTAATCTTTGGAAGGAATTGTAATTTGAATGAATTGTAATTTAAAAAATTGGAATGTGTTGTAATTGTAATGTGTTGGAATTGTAATTGATAGAATCTGTCATTACGTTTGGTTGACTTGCAACGTAATGTAATTCAGAAAACATTAATAATAATAATAATATTAATAATAATAATAATAATAATAGTAATAATAATATAATAATACTAAATAATAAATATAATAATAATAATAATAATAATAAAATAATAATAATAATGAAAGTGATGTTTTTATAAAATAAAATAAAAAGAAAAAGAAAAAAACAATAATAATAATAATAATAATAATAAAAATACTAAAATAGTTATATAATAATAATAAATAATATTATTTAATAATAATAATAATAATATAATATAATATAATAATATTAATAATAATAGTAAATAATAATAATAATAAATAATAGATAATTATAATAATAATAATATTGATAAAATTATAATATTATAATAATAATAAATAATATAATAATAATAATAATAATAATAATAATAATAAATAATAATAATAATAATAATAATAATAATATATTATTATTATTAATAAAAATACTAATATAGTTATATAATAATAATTATAATAATAATAAATAAATAATATTATTTAATAATAATAATAATAATAATATTTATTAAAATAATAATAATAATAATAATAATAATAATAATAATAATAATAATAATAAAAATAAAAATAGTAGTAAATAATAATAATAATAATAATAATAATAAATTATAATAATAATAATATTGATACAATTATAATATAATAATAATAATAATAATAATAATAATAATAGTAATAATAAATAATATTATTTAATAATAATAATAATAATAGTATTTAAAATAATAATAATAATAATAATATAATAGTAATAATAATAATAATAATAATATTAAATAATAAATAAAATAATAATAATAACAATAATTTTGATACAATTATAATAATATAATAATAATAATTAATAATAATAATAATAATAATAGCAATAATAAATAATATTATTTAATAATAATAATAATAATAATAATAATAATAATATTTTTTAAATAAAATAGTAAATAAAAATCATAAATTTAATATAAAATTATTATTAAAAAATTATTTATTTATTTAGATATTTATATATAATATAAAAATAATAATTATTTATTTTTTAAATTAAATAATATAATAATACTAACGATTAAAGATAAATACTGATATTTAACTCGTAAAAATCTGAATTACAACGTAATTCAACACATTCCATAAAGTTTGCTATGTAATCTGAATTACATCACTGGACGTAATTGGTTGTAATTCAATTACATTACGTTGCAAACCAAACACACGATGTAATGTAATCTGAATTACAATTCAATCCATCCTGCCAACCAAACAGGATTGTAATGTAATTCAGATTACAATTACAACAGATTACATCGAATTCCTTCGAACCAAACGGTTTAGTGTGTTGAAGTGATGTGGAGGTGATGTGACACACGTGGGGCCCAAATGAAGAGAATTGGGGAGGTCATGACACCCCTTGCTCTAAGAATGATGTCTTTTACTACGTAATTTATTATCTTTATATGCTTTTTTCCAAGAAGGCACATGAACCTTAAAGTGGTGATTACTATGCGTAAAGTATGGCCTCCCACACAAGACTTCAAATAAAACTACGCTAAAAGAGTATACGTCTGACTCTTTTGTGAGGGTGTACGTCTCCATAAACACAGGATCACAGTATCCAGGGGTACCCAAGATATCGGTGACAAGAATTGAATTCAGCTGATTAGCGGGGCCTATTTTTGACAGCCCAAAATCAGCAACTTTAGCATTAAAATTCTCATCGAGTAGGATGTTGGCACTTTTAACATCACAATGGATAAGTCGTTGGTATGTCTCTCTGGGATCATGGAGGTGGTTTAGTCCCTTCGCAGCATCAAGGCATATCTTGATACGTTGCGTCCACGTGAGAGTGACATCTTTTAGATGGCCTTCGAGACTTCCACGAGATGCATACTCATACACAAGTATCATCTCATCCCGTCCGCTGCTGAACCCCAAGAGAGATACGATATTTTCATGATGGAAACAGGAAAGCATTCTGACTTCTTTATGAAATTTAGCGTCTCATTGCCAATGTTTACGATCGAGACGCTTTAAAGCAACCAGGCTTTTCCCTTCAGAATGAGAGTGGGACAATTCCCCCTTATAGACCTTACCAAAGCCACCATGTTCGATAACATTCTCTTCATTAAAATTATTGGTGGCTAATTTGATCTCTTCAAGTTGTATTTCAAGAAGTTCAAACCCTTCCATGGAAGACGCCATTATAATTGGTTGATCAAATAAGAAATGAAATCAAATTTGGTGTTTCTTAGGAATTGCAAGTGCAGAACTTGATATGAGACCAATGCCAAAATTTAGACTTATATGCTTGTGTTATTCGAGATTCGTTCATCCCATATAGTTGCATAAAAAATAATTGTGGAGTTGGCCGGCCGGTGTCATGTCATTTTATTCGACTATGTCTTTCTTGGAAATTATGTGAAAAGTCTTATTGTCTTATTTTCTGGTTCGTTTCTTGGAATCACCTATGTGAAAATTTTGATGCGACATGTAATACTTTTGGCAAACAATATTTTTTGATTGCATGTTTTTTGTGAAAATAACTTTACGTATTACGATAATTTTAGAGAATAACTTTATCGCAACCCATTTTATATTAAAATGTCAAGTATATATATGCATCACAATGCAATGACGATATGAAAACGGCAGTATTACGAGGTTGTGATGATAGAAGGTGAAAGATAATTGCTAATCAGTACATCTGTAATGTAATATTCGTCACAATGTTATATAACGTGTAAAAATAGAGAAGTATAAATTAGTTCTTGCAATATATGATTAATAATTCTATATATGGCATTGCTTATATAAATTACGGTATTAAAAACTTACTCATTTTCGTACTTTATTAATCACCTAAAAATATTCATACTCTGCCATGCACGATTCTCTTTCAATCGTATTTATTAGCAAAATGATTAGGATTTCACGAAACTTGTACTAAATACAAATGATAAATGTTATTTTGAATATGCAATTTTCAAAAATTTTAAATGTTCATAACCAAAACAAAATTTAGCATTAAACTTACATTGATGAATGTTTTAAACGAACCTACGCGTTGCTGCGGAGCATTTGCATACGATAGGGTTGTAACCATTGTCGGCTTTCATGTGTTAACAATGGTTGTACGTTCCGGTTACTTAGATACACCATTGCCCCCAAAAAAGGGAAACTAAAGCAAAATTTATCTAACTGATCGAGATTCCACGCCAACAAATTATTACATTTGGTTACAACATAATAAGAAAAGGGTCTCCTGGCTTCACGGGATCTTCAAGATCTTCAATGTCTTGTTTGAAACGACTTGCAACATCTTCTCTTTTTATACTAAAAAAAAGTACATTTCAAAAAAATTTATAAGGTAGTTCCCAAATAATTTCTAAGGTGGTTTCTAATTTTTTTTTAACATCGCTTCTAAAAGATTTCGTCGTGCAAGGCGGTTCCCGGGCACCGCTTCGCAACACATAGATCCGCCCCTGTTCAAAATGCTAACTAAATTAAATAAAATGCTAAGATACATATAAGCATACATCATAATTTTTTTTGGCAGGCTGGAACGATATCTTCAAGGTTCTTTCCTTAAAGATATCGATTGCAACAAAGTGACATTAAGCATGACCCATGCTTTCCCGCTGAGACTTCAACAACCTGCAACAAAACTTCAAGTAATATTAATTAACATATAAAAATGGAAGAACAACAACAAAAGCTTTTCATCACTTGAGATTTTGTTTTATTCTCAGAATATGGACATTAAAGTATACAAGCATCTTGAGAAAACATCAATCGGCGTAAATATAAGTTGGACATGTGATTGTAACGTTATGAAAAACTTATAAAACACTGAAGCTTATAAAACACCTTGCAAATCATTTACTATAAACAAGTGACATCCCCATTTTCTCAAATATCTAAAGCTATATTTCAATATCTTCATCTAATATATGTTTGGGTAGTTTTAGCAAACAAGTTACAGTCATACTGTTTCAATGGAAGTAGCAGTACCAGCAGCCGCGATTATGGTGAAAAGTCCTGAAAAACTTGAGGTAGAATATTTTTCTCAGTGATGCCTCCTTTTATATGCTTATATTTTTAAGTATTCGTTGGTGATTAATTTATTTTTGTATAAATGCAGGGGAAGTATCAAGCAATGGTGGTGTGTTGGCTGCTTGGAATCGGGAGTTTGTTTTCATGGAATAGTATGTTGACAATACAAGATTACTATGTTCATTTGTTTCCGGTAAGATCATAAACAAACTCTGGTGAAATATAACTGCATGTTTGTAAAATGCTAGACTTTTCATTCAATGCATGGATCCTAAAATTTCATTTTCTAAGTGTAGGGGATATGTAGTAATAACGAACAATAAATCTCTGAAAGGCGTGTGAACACTTTCAGATCGAATCAATTCGGTGGTTCTCCCGAATTATTCAATCGGATACAATTCAGAGTTTAAAATTTTCTGTATGTTTGGTATGAGATATTATTGAACCGTTTTTTTCCATTCTGACCAAATAAAACTGTATATAACCATAAAACGGGGTAACTACCAATGGCAGTTTTCAGGTTTCTAACTTGTCAAATTTAGTCCCTCAATTTCTGAAAATTGATTTTCTGAGGAATTTTTGACATAGCAACTTAGTGGAAATAAAAAATTTACCCTGCCGCTGTAGCTTGCCCCTGGACCTGCTACGGTACGCGCCTCTGGACCCCGTCCTAAGGGCTTCGCCCCTAAGATCATAAGAAATTCAAGTAGGTGTGCACTCCGCACCTCCAAACCTAAATGATGTTTTATTATGATGAAATTGGTCAAACAAGTTAATCCAATTACACTAAAATATCCAACAGTCAGTGGTTTTAAAGTTCAGGCTAGTTAGCTAGATCATTAAACTTCAAATGGTTCACTATATGTGATGTGTATGACCCATATCCCGCGGAGTAGTTTATGTTTGTTTTTATAAGTTTGAGCTTTCCAGTTTGAGAGTATTGGGTACAAGTATTTCTTGAATTTGTGGCGGCGTTCATTATATTAAAGGATCGAGTTTACACTGACATCTGAGTGAAGATTTATTATGGAGTGTTTTCTTGCCTAACTTTCTTCCTAATCTTTTTGATGTTAGGCATGGCCGTCGTTGAGTTTTTGGGGGGCCGGACGAAAATTCATAATGAGATCTTTTGAAAACTAGTGTTATATTAAAAAATGTCATCGTTTTAAGATATATAACGCAAACTATGTATTTAAACGTTCAAAACATGACCTATTTACAGAGGCGGAGATAGGAGGGGGCGGTGTAAATTTTTTTAAATATCAGACTATATTTGTAATTTGCCCTTTAACGAAACGATTTGTCATGTAATTTCTAAAAATTACCCCCCCCCCCCTCCCCCTCGACCATATATTTCCGACACCACCCTGCCTACTTACGATATTTTCTCACATAATTGCTCTTTTCTTCGAGAAAAAATTGTGTACACATGTATATAACCATTAAAAAAATTGAGGTCGTGGGCGATCGCCCACCCTCAAATGCGTATGACTTTGATGTTAAAGTGAAAACAAATCTCTCCTGCTTATAAAACAAATTTGTCTATTTTAAAAAAATTAAATCTTTTAAAACAGTAAGTAAAGTTGATTCCCAAAATACCTCTTAATTACCCCCTTTAACTAACAACTTGGTTCCAAAAGCATTGATCCGCTCATTCCATATCAGGAAAGTCAACGTTGATGATCTCGTTTAATAAATGTAGAGATAGAGATTGCCTGTATATTTAAAAATATGTAGAGATAGAGATTGCCTGTATATTTAAGAATATCATATCATTTAAATAGGTAACATTTCGGGTAACATTTTTTTTTTTTTGCTTATCGTGTTTCGGGTAACATTTATATATACAAATGTTAAATATATATTGGGGATCTTTCATGTAAACGTAGTTTTTTTCATTATTATTTGCCGCTATAAAGTCTCGACGCTATGCGTGCATGCATATGAATTCCTTAAACTTTAAAATAGTAAAACTATCATAGTTTAAGTATTAATTTACGTTGTATGTATAAATGTTCCCGAAACACTTGATCAGAATATCTCAACTATAATTATTTGCCACTATAAAGCCCCGTCGGTATGCACAGGTACTCGTCTAGTACCAAATAATGTATTCGGGTTTGATGTAAGAAAAACTGAAACATAAGTTAGGAGAGAAGACAAATGTGATAAAAGTTTTGATCATATTTTGTTTCATCGGAGGGTCTTTTCCGGGAGACAGAGATCAAAGGTTCAATCCTTACTCCTTGCAAGACCAGGGGTATTTTTTTACTTTTGGTAGAACCGGAAGCAGCCTCTCTACCTTAGGTAGGGGTAAGGCTGTTTACATCTCAACCTCCCCATACACTATGGAAGACGGTATTGGGACCATAACCTATGGAAGACGGTATTGAGAGTTACTTTTTATTGGATGGTTTTTTTAATGTGTTATATATCCCTCTTTTGACTAATATCATACTGTATTTTGATAAAACTTAATTTAGAGTACAAAAGTTTGCCAACTAGATGAAATATATGTTAATCAAAAGCTAACAATGTTTTCAATTACTTGATGCAGAAATATCACCCCGCAAGAGTCCGCCCGCTTGTATATCAACCATTTTCCTTTATAACACTCGCACTACTCACGTACTATGAAGCAAAAGTCAATACTAGGAAACGAATTTTATTCGGTTACATTCTTTTTTTCATCAGTACTCTTGGCGTCTTACTAGTAAGTTCTGATCATGCCTCTTTCGCCATATTACCAATGTCAATTTTTTGCATTGACAAGATTGAAGTTACAATTTGCATCTTATAGTTAGATTTAGGCACATCTGGTAAAGGTGGAATCGGACCTTTCGTTGGTGTGTGTGTAATAAGTGCTGCGTTTGGATTGGCTGACGCACATGTGCAAGGTGGAATGGTTGGTGATTTGTCCTTCATGCAGCCTGAGATTGTTCAAGTTAGTAATTACATTAGTTTTCTATCTGACAATGTTTTTTTACTATGTTGTACGATAATTATTTTGTTGTTGGAATTTTTGTAGTCATTTCTAGTGGGTCTTGCTGCATCAGGAGCTATTATCTCTGGTTTGAGGATGATTACCAAAGGCGTGTTTGATAGTTCACAAAATGGTTTACGAAATGGAGCAAGTAGGTTTGTTTGCTTTTATTATTTTCGTGTTGGTTTCCTTACCGGTATAGTGTTCTTAGAACTAATTAAGAATGCAAATGCAGTTTTGTTCTTTGCAATATGTACAATTTTTGAGCTACTTTGTGTTCTTCTTTACGCGTTTGTTTTCCCAAAGCTTCCAATTGTGAAATACTATCGCGCTAAGGCAGCATCTGAAGGGTCTAAAACTGTTTCGGCTGATCTTGCTGCTGCAGGAATTCACTTGCATTCGGTAAAGTTTCTGAATTATCCATTATTTCTAATGATATGAAAATTGGTACACTGATCAAATCTAGTATTTTTGTTGACAAAACATTTTTAATTCAAAAAGTCTAATGCTGTTACAAGGGTTTTAAATATAATTACAAATATTTTAATTTGAAATAGTATGTTTCTGAAAAGAAATAGGTAGCCAAGAAGACGTAGTAGACATGTAAAAAAAAGACATATTAGACATTAATAATCTACAGTTGTCAACCGATCATAGCCAACTGAAGGAATATCTTTAATTGTGTTTTCAGGCCGAATCTGCAATACCAGAAAGATTGACCAACCGACAATTGCTAGCAGAAAACATAGATTACGCATTGGATATGTTTCTATTATACCTTTTAACGTTATCTATTTTCCCGGGGTTTTTATCTGAAGACACTGGAAAACATAGCTTGGGTTCATGGTAACATCATAACTAAATAATG
>OU343217.1:58461836-58523588 GCA_910596185.1 Chrysanthemum makinoi | reverse complement strand
TTTTTCGTTGAGTAAAATTTAGGCGGAAGCCTTCCTCAACTCTTCAAAAGCCAGATGCTTTTCTGCGTGGAGCTTGTTGAACCAGTCCGCGCATTTCCCACCAGTGTGGAATTGAACATGTGGCACCATAAAGGTTGGGCCAGGTTTCATAGTTGCTGCGGATTCAAAAATTTTTAGGTGATCATCAGGATCACCTGCTCCATCATAGGTTTTAACATTAGTAGGCATGCGCCTCTTTTTGTTCTCCGAAAAAATCACGATACGTCTAGTGAACGCATCTACCTTATGACGGCGCCATGGGAGAGACATATCCTCCTCTTCTTGGTCACGGTTTTTCTTCGGATTTCCAATGTCCAGTCTCACTGTCCCACTGTCTGAGGAATTACTAGAGGATAGTCCTCTTCCCCCGGCGTTTACGCGGTTATCCTCAGAATTCGTGCTTGGGGGGCTCTCACTTCGGGAATATCGTTCCCCCAATCTATCTTGTACTCTGCGGCCACGAGTCTAGTATGGACGTGGTGGCGCTTCCCATCTTCCTCACTTTCCGTCATAGGCTGTGAGTCAGACATATTATCTTCCTCAACTCTCCTCCAAATTCTATTGAATACTGGGGGTCGGCGATTGCCCTTTTCACGTCTCTCCTTATGACGACGCGGTGGAGATATCTCAAACTCTGGGCCAAAGTCCAATCGAGCATGCATGCTCCGACTTGGTCTTTTCTTTGCTTCCTCCTGCATAAGTACAGCTAGGGCTTCGTAATTTTGAGAGACAAAATTACTTGGCTCTAATTCCGGAACAACTCCCTCTAGAACAGGGTATCTGTTCTATCAACAACGCCCTGTCCTGTCGGGTGCGTCGGGTGCTTTTGTGGAGTTAGCTTCTAGACCGATGGAGTGGAGTAAAGGGAGTGCGTGGCGGGTCTCTGGTGCTGGTGGTAGTCGTTGTTGTCTGGGTTGTCCCGAAGTGGTTCCACAGAGGGAAGGCCGAATCCTGGCCTGATCCCTGATTCTTAGCAGCGCTGGTTGTTCCAGAGATCTGCTTGGGAGTTGCCCCGCTGTGCACCTTCTTTCCAGTAAAATCTGCTTGCGATCGCTTCGTCATCCTAGTTCTTGGTTCTTAGTGAAGGGTCCCACGGATGGCGCCACTTGTTGATGCAAAAGTTGGACGTTCCTTGTTTGGAGCTCCGGATCTTACACCAATTGAGGATTGTTGCTTGGAACCTGCGCACTAAAAGACAAAAGACACCGTTAGGCTTACCGTGGGATTGTTTCCCACGATTATCCTCCGGCGTGAGAGTAAGTAATCGATTTAGGGTTAAGGAGAGTTAGGGTTTTGTAGATCGTACCTTAAACGAGGGGTGTGATCCCCTTTATATACGCACGGAATCCCTGTTGGTTCCGCGTTCCTCAACCTTCGGCGTATCCCGCCCTAAACGGTTGAGAATGATTATCTCCTTCATTAGAAGATATCCTATATCCATTCCATAAATAGATTCGTATTCGGGCCTTCGTGGGCCTAAACGCTTATCAGCAGTAGCCCACATCGTGTGGGCTTTATCAATATTGGCTTTGGGGCGGGTTCGTAACCCGGATGTAGAGTATACATCATCAGTTACATTCTTTTCTTCATCAGTACTCTTGGCGTCTTACTAGTAAGTTCTGAGCATGCCTCTTTCGCCATATTACCAATATCAATTTTTTGTATTGACGAGATTGAAGTTACAATTTGTATGGTACATTACTATTTTTTCATCTTACAGTTAGATTTAGGCACATCTGGTAAAGGTGGAATTGGACCTTTTATTGGCGTGTGCGTAATCAGTGCTGCGTTTGGATTAACGGACGCACATGTTCAAGGTGGAATGGTTGGTGATTTGTCCTTCATGCAGCCTGAGATAGTTCAAGTTAGTAATAACATTACGTTTCTAATGGAAAATGTTTTTTTGACTATGTTACACGATAATTATTTTGTTGTTGGAATTTTTGTAGTCATTTCTAGCGGGTCTTGCTGCATCGGGAGTTATTATCTCGGGTTTGAGGATGATTACCAAAGGCGTGTTTGATAGTTCACAAAAAGGTTTACGAAAGGGAGCAAGTAGGTTTGTTTGCGTTTATCGTTTTCATGTTGGTCACCTTACCGGTATACTTTTCTTTGAACTAATTGAGAATGCAAATGCAGTTTTGTTCTTAGCGATATGTACAATTTTTGAGCTACTTTGTGTTCTTCTTTACGCGTTCATTTTCCCAAAGCTTCCGATTGTAAAATACTATCGCGCTAAGGCAGCATCGGAAGGGTCTAAAACGGTTCAGTGATCTTGCTGGCCGGGATTCACTCGCATTTGGTAAAGTTACTGAATTATCCACTATTTCTAAAGATATGAAAATTGGCATGGTGCACTAATCAAATCTAGTATTTTTGTTGACAAAAATTTTTTAATTCAAAAAGTCTAATGCTGTTACAAATGCGTAGCTTTTCACACCAGTCCCTGAAAGGGTTGTCACAAAATTGTTTACCATTGTCTGAGATGATTTCTCCAGGAAGGCCAAAACGGCATACGATGTTGTCCCACACGAAGCGCTTCACCTGGTTGCCAGTGATTGTTACCACCGCCTTTGCTTCAATCCACTTGGTGAAGTAGTCTACAGCGACTATGAGGAATTTTAATCCCCCCGCTGCGATGGGAAAAGGGCCTGCGATGTCGATACCCCATTTGTAGAAAGGCCATGGTGATGTTATTGGCGTTAGCTCGTGCTGTGGTTGGCGTGGGACGGGCCTATGTACTTGGCAATCAGAACACTTCCGTATTAAATCCGCGCTCCGGTGCATGGTAGGCCAGTAATATCCTGATCTCATGGCGCGTGCTACAACAGATCGTGGTCCTGAATGCATACTGCACGAACCTTCATGGATTCGGCAGACATAATTTGCTGTAATGGGCCCACACAGCGGAGCCATGGTTGCAAGAAGGAGCGTCGGTACAAGATGTTGTTTCGGACTTCAAATCGCTGCGCCATGCGCCGTATCCTGCAAGCTTCCTTCTGTTCCTGGGGTAGTATTCCTTTATTCAGGAAATCCATTATTGGTGTCATCCATGTAGGGCCGTCTTCCTCTATGATTGTGGAGACTTCCATCTCTGAGATAGACTTGCTTTTCAAAGTTTCTACCAGAACCTGCTTTGATAGGTGCGCAAAACTCGTCGAGGCAATCTTGCTCAGGGCATCCGCCTTGCGGTTTTTCCCTCTAGGGACCTGTTTGATAGTGAACCTGGCAAAACCTTTGATTAGCATCTTGGTTTTGGCCAGATATTGGATCATGTTATCCTCCTTAGCTACGTATTCGCCCAACACGTGGTTAGCTACGAGCCTAGAATCCACGTTTGCTTCTAGGTTCTGTACACCCATTCGAGCTGCGATGCGTAGTCCAGCAAGTAGAGCTTCATACTCTGCCTCGTTGTTTGTCGCTGTAAATTCAAAACGCAGTGCATAGGTGAATTCAATACCTTCTGGATTAGTAAGGATAAGGCCAGCTCCTGAACCATCAATGCAAGAGGATCCATCTGTAAACAAGATCCATGGGTCATGTTGTTCCGTCTTATTTGGTATAGGTGCCTCATTGGTGTCTGGCTTCTCAATTATAAAATCTGCCAGAATCTGTCTTTAATTGCGTGCGTGGTCTGTATGAGAAATTGTGTTCGCCCAGCAATACGCTCCACTTCTGGTCGACCGATGCATCTGTTTAGATGACCTGTTTAATTGGTTGATCGGTAATGAATGCGATCGGGTGTGCTTGGAAATACCTGCGTAGCCGTTTAGCAGCAAACACCAACGCAAGAACCAACTTTTCCATGGCCGTATAGTTCACCTCCGTCTTTTTTAGCGCTTTGCTTATAAAGTAGATAGGAGTTTGCACTGAATCCCTATCGGTTAGTAGTACTGCACTAACTGCCCCATCCGTTGCGACAAATACATGATCAGTTCTTCCCCTGGTCGGGGTGCAACGAGCGTTGGGAGTGTTGCCAGATGCTGTTTCAGCTGAGTGAAGGCTTCCTCTGCCTCCGTAGTCCACTTAAAATCACCCTTCTTTATGCACTTCTTGAGTGTTTTAAAAAGTGGTAACGATTTTTTTGCTGACTTGGATAGGAACTGTTTCAGGCCGGCCAACTTTCCGTTAAGAGATTGAACTTCCTTCAACGTGCGTGGTGAAGGAAGTTCGATGACCGATTTTGTCTTTTCTGGACATGGTTTTATGCCGTTAGGTTCAATCAGGTATCCAAGGAATATGCCTTCAGTAGCGCCGAATGTGCACTTTTTTGGATTAAGCTTCATGTTTATCTCTCGTAGAGCTTTGAACGTTTCCTCAATGTCGCGTATTAGCTCATCTTCAGTATGGCTCTTGATGACTAGATCATCGACATAGACTTCAATGTTGCGGCCCACCTGTTTTTTGAAAGCGTTGTCTACCAACCGCTGATAGGTGGCCCCGCATTTTTAAGCCGAAGGGCATTTTTGTGTAACAGTAAACACCTTGGCCTGTGTGGAAGGCCGTCTTTTCCTCATCCTCTTTAGCCATCTGGATTTGATGGTATCCCTTGTACGCATCTAGGAAACACTTTAATGGATACCCGCACAGAGACTCTATTTTCCAGTCTATTTCTGGTAATGGGTAGCAGTCCTGTGGACACGCTTTGTTAAGATCCGTAAAGTCAACACACATCCGCCAGCTACCGTCGCTCTTTTTGACCATTACTGGATTCGAAAGCCAGTCGTGGTAATAGACTTCACGCATAATTCCCGCATCTACTAACTTGTGTACTTCAGCCAGGATCGCTTGCGCACGCTCTGGGGCTTGGCCCCGTTTCTTCTGGCGCACAGGCGAGTATCCTTGTCGGATTCGCAGGTTATGTTCTGTGATTGAGCGCGGTACTCCAGTCATGTGTTTTGGCTCCCATGCAAAAATGTCTAAGTTCTTTTGCAGGAGCGCACATACAGCTGATTTGCCGTTGTCTGACAGTGATCCTCCGATGGCAATTTCTGCTCTGGGTATCTGGGTGGATTGCTACCTTCAGATGTGGAATCTGGTGGTCTGCGTGCTGGGTTGGTGCGGTTTTCGCATGCAACCGTGTTGCATTCTCGATGTGGTATAGTGGTATTGTAAAGAGTAACAATACCACCTTCCACTGGGAACTTAAGCATTCCATGCGCTGTTGACGGCACTGCGCGCATAGCTGAAATTCCTGGTCTCCCAATAATGCCATTATATGGCGAGGGAGATTTAATCACCATAAATTCCATCCATGCCGTAGCGGAGTGTTCTTCATTTCCGATGCTGACAGGTAATCTTATTTGTCCCATAGGCCATATCTTCCCTGTCAAAACCGGTCAACGCTGTTCCGACTGGGGTCAACTGGTTGCGTATTTCGGGACGCAGTCGCTTAAAACAGTGCTCATACATGATGTCAGCGGAAGCTCCACCATCAACATACATGCGGTGGATATCGTGACCCCCCGCGCTTATCTCTATAGTAAGTGGTTCTATCACCGCGTTGTTCGCGGTCAAGGTTGGGAATGAAATTTCTTTTCCCCGCGAAAAATCTTGACTTACTTTCTGCTTTGTGACCCGCTGCCATGATTGTATCATGTAAATGGTGTCGGGCTTGTCTTTAGGCGTTTCTTTCTTATTGTTACTCTTTTGCTTGTCCTTCCCTTCCTTGATATTCTTGACCAGATGGTCCAATCTACCCTCTTTGACCATCTTGTCAATGAGTTGACGCAGTTGGACACATTCATTAGTAGTGTGGCCCTTTGTGCGTGGTAGTCCAGTATCCACTGCGACACGCTCTCCTCTGGAGTGCGCATTTGTGGTGGTCTTGGGAAGTTAGCGCCCTCTGTTGCGAGTATTTCTTTTGGTGATTTGGTAAGCGGGGTATATTTGTCATTATCGCGTCCATTCCCTTGGTTGCGATAGTTCCTGTTACGGTTATTATTTCGGTCTGTGGATTGTCTCCCAGGTTGTTCCTGTGACCGGTAGTTGGAGTAGCTTCTCTTGCTATCCGCTGCGGCGGCTTCTCCTTGTACGAAAGACCGTGTGCGCTTCCTAACCTCATCAAAGGATGGGGAATCCCTGTCATTCAACCTCTTAATAAGTTCCGGGTTGTTGATTCCATTCATGAACCCGAGATTTGAGTACTTCGGGACATGCTTTGACTTGCATGCACTCATCCTTGAAGCGCTCCATGAAAGCGTTTGTGGATTCCCCTTGGCGCTGTTTGACTCTAGCAAGTTCAATGGGATTTTTAGCGCACTTTTTCGTTGAGTAAAATTTAGGCGGAATGCCTTCCTCAACTCTTCAAAGCCATTGATGCTTCTGCGTGGAAGCTTGTTGAACCAGTTCCGCGCATTTCCCACCAGTGTGGAATTGAACATGTGGCACCATACAGGTTGTGGCCAGTTTTCAATAGTTGCTGCGGATTCAAAAATTTTTAGGTGATCATCAGGATCACCTGCTCCATCATAGGTTTTAACATTAGTAGGCATGCGCCTCTTTTTGTTCTCCGAAAAATCACTGATACGTCTAGTGAACGCATCTACCTTATGACGGCGCCATGGGAGAGACATATCCTCCTCTTCTTGGTCACGGTTTTTTCTTCTGGATTTCCAATGTCCAGTCTCACTGTCCTCACTGTCTGAGGAATTACTAGAGGATAGTTCCTCTTCCCTTCGGCGTTTACGCCGGTTATCCTCAGAATTCGTGCTTGGGGGGCTCTCACTTAGGGAATATCGTTCCCCCAATCTATCTTGTACTGCGGCCCCGAGTCTAGTATGGACGCTGGTGCGCTTCCCATCTTCCTCACTTTCCGTCATAGGCTGTGAGTCAGACATATTATCTTCCTCAACTCTCCTCCAAATTCTATTGAATACTGGGGGTCGGCGATTGCCCTTCCCACGTCTCTCCTTATGACGACGCGGTGGAGATATCTCAAACTCTGGGCCAAAGTCCAATCGAGCATGCATGCTCCGACTTGGTCTTTTCTTTGCTTCCTCCTGCATAAGTACAGCTAGGGCTTCGTAATTTTGAGAGACAAAATTACTTGGCTCTAATTCTGGAACGACTCCCTCTAGAACAGGGGTATCTGTTTCTATCAACACGCCCTGTCCTGTCGGGTGCGTCGGGTGCTTTTGTGGAGTTAGCTTCTAGCACCGATTGGAGTGGAGTAAATGGAGTCGTGCGCGGCGGGTCTTGGTGTGGTGGTAGTCGTTGTTGTCTGGGTTGTCCCCGAGAGTGGTTCCACCAGAGGGAAGGCCGAATCCTGGCCTGATCCCTGATTCTTAGCAGCGCTGGTTGTTCCAAAGATCTGCTTGGGAGTTGCCCCGCTGTGCACCTTCTTTCCAGTAAAATCTGCTTGCGATCGCTTCGTCATCCTAGTTCTTGGTTCTTAGTGAAGGGTCCCACGGATGGCGCCACTTGTTGATGCAAAAGTTGGACGTTCCTTGTTTGGAGCTCCGGATCTTACACCAATTGAGGATTGTTGCTTGGAACCTGCGCACTAAAAGACAAAAGACACCGTTAGGCTTACCGTGGGATTGTTTCCCACGATTATCCTCTGGCGTGAGAGTAAGTAATCGATTTAGGGTTAAGGGGAGAGTTAGGTTTGTAGATCGTACCTTAAACGAGGGGTGTGATCCCTTTATATACGCACGGAATCCCTGTTGGTTCCGTGTTCCTCAACCTTCGGCGTATCCCGCCCTAAACGGTTGAGAATGATTATCTCCTTCATTAGAAGATATCCTATATCCATTCCGTAAATAGATTCGTATTCGGGCCTTCGTGGGCCTAAACGCTTATCAGCGTAGCCCACATCGTGTTGGGCTTTATCAATATTGGCTTTGGGGCGGGTTCGTAACCCGGATGTAGAGTATACATCATCAGTTACATTCTTTTCTTCATCAGTACTCTTGGCGTCTTACTAGTAAGTTCTGAGCATGCCTCTTTCGCCATATTACCAATATCAATTTTTTGTATTGACGAGATTGAAGTTACAATTTGTATGGTACATTACTATTTTTTCATCTTACAGTTAGATTTAGGCACATCTGGTAAAGGTGGAATTGGACCTTTTATTGGCGTGTGCGTAATCAGTGCTGCGTTTGGATTAACGGACGCACATGTTCAAGGTGGAATGGTTGGTGATTTGTCCTTCATGCAGCCTGAGATAGTTCAAGTTAGTAATAACATTACGTTTCTAATGGAAAATGTTTTTTTGACTATGTTACACGATAATTATTTTGTTGTTGGAATTTTTGTAGTCATTTCTAGCGGGTCTTGCTGCATCGGGAGTTATTATCTCGGGTTTGAGGATGATTACCAAAGGCGTGTTTGATAGTTCACAAAAAGGTTTACGAAAGGGAGCAAGTAGGTTTGTTTGCGTTTATCGTTTTCATGTTGGTCACCTTACCGGTATACTTTTCTTTGAACTAATTGAGAATGCAAATGCAGTTTTGTTCTTAGCGATATGTACAATTTTTGAGCTACTTTGTGTTCTTCTTTACGCGTTCATTTTCCCAAAGCTTCCGATTGTAAAATACTATCGCGCTAAGGCAGCATCGGAAGGGTCTAAAACGGTTTCAGCTGATCTTGCTGCCGCCGGGATTCACTCGCATTTGGTAAAGTTACTGAATTATCCACTATTTCTAAAGATATGAAAATTGGCATGGTGCACTAATCAAATCTAGTATTTTTGTTGACAAAAATTTTTTAATTCAAAAAGTCTAATGCTGTTACATACGATAAGGGTTTTAAATATAATTACATATATTTTAATTTGAAATAGTATGTTCTGTGAAATAAATCAAGAGATTTAATACATTAAAACTACACTGGGTCCAAATTGACCTTTTTAGCCCGTGTTTCTGGAAAGAAATAGGTAGCCAAGAAGACGTATTAGACAGACATTAATAATCTACAGTCGTCAACCAATCATAGCTAACAGAAGGAAAATCTTCAATTGTGTTTTCAGGCCGAATCTGCAACACCAGAAAGATTGACCAACCGACAATTGATAGCAGAAAACATAGATTATGCATTGGACATGTTTCTAATATACCTTTTAACGTTATCTATTTTCCCTGGGTTTTTATCTGAAGACACTGGAAAACATAGCTTGGGTTCATGGTAACATCAAAACTCAATAATGAAGCAAAGATGTATTCATATATTTATATCCCACTGTTACATGCTAATCAAAAGGCCGTCTATTTCAGGTATGCCATATTTTTGATTGCTATGTTCAATGTTGGGGACCTCATAGGACGAAACATCCCACTTATTGAATCTGTAAAGTTGGAGTCTAGAAAGGGACTCCAGATAGCCGTTCTTGCAAGATTCTTTCTGATTCCCGCATTCTATTTCAATGCTAAGTAAGCTGATCAAGGTTGGATGATATTTCTGATGTCTTTTTTGGGGTTAACTAACGGTTACCTTACCGTTTGCGTGTTTACTTCTGCTCCAAAAGGCTACAAGGTTTGTTTTTTCCATGCTAATAAAATGATTTTTTTGTCACAGTTTCAGATTATAAAAAATACGTACAAAATTATTTCGTAGCAAGAATGTTCATTTGTGTTTCTATTCTTATTATCTTATTTAGTGTATTTCTTATACGGCATTTCCTGTGTAATTTTCATGTATGTTATTGTTAAATGACCTTGTTGTGTTATTTAGGGGCCAGAACAAAATGCCTTAGGGAATATACTTGTGTTGTTTCTCATGGGAGGTATTTTTGCTGGGGTAATCTCAGATTGGCTATGGTTGATTGACAAAGGTTGGTAAGTTAGTATGCTGCAAATTCTTCAATTTGTATTTCTAATTAAACTCTTCTGTTGCTGAATACAAAGAACATGTATAATAGTATTTGATTTTATTGTGAACTTTTATCGATGTCCTTGTTGACTAGCTAAACATCGCTCCTTTAGGCCTCAGCTGATAAGACCTGAATGAATGGAACTCTGTTACAGAACAAAACGGTTATATTTGCAATTAAATGATTAGGTTACAATGAAAGAAAGGATAGGTGATCAACTGAGAACAGTTCAATTGATCCAATTCACACAAACCACCGTGTGGAATTCAACATACTTGAGAATAATTCTAGTTGTAATACCCACAGACGGATTAAAAGTTAAAAGTGATCGGGTGCACAATTTTTTGAACTTCGGTACAAGGGAAAAAATTAACAGAAAATTATGATTTTTAATTACAATAATTAAGTTTAGTGAAAACTAAGTTCACTATAAACACAATATGTGAATTTGAGGCCTGGTGCATATTAGAAAATTCGGTGTTTTTTCCGAAAATTAATACTACGAAACAAAATTTTCATCGAGGTCCCGTGACAGCGCATCCCCTAGTTCGGTCCCTGTCCCTGGTAATATTATCAGATGATCTCACTAGAATCGATCTTCCCTCATTGTTAAAAAATAATAATAATAATAAAATAAAATAAAATCGGTAACGGCCTCTCCACTAGTTTTTGGTTAAACCGTTGTTAGGAGGCGCACGTCTTTGTTCAACCTTCCCTCGATTGTGTCGAACTGAACAAAAATTGCCTCATTAGTGATTGTCAGCCCTCATTGGTCTCCCTTGGTCTATGCCTTCACTCCTACTTCCGTACTCCATAACGATGTGATTCCGCCTCATATTGGGCCTGCTCTCGACCCAAATATACTTCCTGGGCTGTTCTTCAGCTGGACCTGGTCTAGACCCATCAGATCAATTGCTGAACATCATGACTTTCTGAATTGGTAAGTCACGTTTCTCATCTACTCCTCTCGAACACTGATGATTCGTTGGAATGCTTAATCTGTGACAATAGGATCTTTTCAGTCAAGATAATTTGTCATCACATCACTCTCCATATTCACCCCACAACTCCCCAACCCCATAGGTGGAACAAGTTAATCCTCATAAAAGTGAATGTGTTCGCATGGAGACTTGCCTTAGATCATCTCCCAACCCGTGTCAACCTTGATAGGAGAGGGATTGACTTAGAGTCTGTCCGTTGTCCCTTTTGCAATAATGATATTGAGAGAGTAAATCACTTGTTCGTTTCCTGCAACATTGAAAATCAACTACACTAAACTCTTTGATGTAGTCTCACAAACTATGTTATGGGTTCTGTGGAGGTTTAGAAACAATGTTGTGTTCGCGTCCAAACAACCATCACAGGATTTGATCTTAAACGATAATAAACTTTTCTCCTACACTTGGATTGTCTCTAGAATTAGGAAAATTTCTTTAAATTGGTGGAAGTGTGATGCAGACTAAATAACAAGATAACACAAATCGAGCCTGTTGATTCGCACGAATACCAGGATCGATTCTTCCAATAATCGTTGATTCAATCGAATGCCGACTATTAGGATTCTTAGCAAAACAAAATCATTCAAAATTTTTGCTCAAGAACAATGACTTCTAAGTATTTCAGCTTTTGACTCGATCTTCAAAATGACTTGTGTACATTTCAGTGCATAACTCGAATTTCAAACAAGAGGAACCTAGTGTACGTTTTAGTGTCCTGCTCCTATAAAAGGTGAGAAATCATCATAATCTTGAGCATTTTTTTCAAGATTTTTCAAAATCTTTCAAAACTTACTGTGGTCAAGATAAATCCCTTCAAATCCCTAATCAATTTTAAACAGAAAGTTTGAAAATATACTTTCATTAAGGGGGAATATAAAACAAAAAAAAAAAAATGTTCCAACTTTCATGCAAAGCTAAATTTGTTGTTCTCGCAAAGCTAAGTATGTTGTTCTCTCCATAAGCTTTCTTAAAACATATCTTTTAATTAGTTGATATAAAAAATATCACATATATGATATTTTTGTCGGGGAGCAAAAGTGATTAAATAATGTGATCAAGCCTTTTTAAGATCTTTTGTATCATCAAAGTTATGCTCGACTCGATGTAATCATTCTGAATAGACTTGTACTGAAGAGTAATATTTTCAAGTTAATTCTGAGGGCTAGTTGTCACTCAAAACATGATAATGAATCCCTTTAAATAGTGACATAAACGTGTCACGCAAAGTCTTGTCTTTTTAGAATCTATCACTAATTTCAAGGGTGCATACTCATTCCTCTATGCGCAAAATCTTTTGAAGTTTTGAAACTTTATAAGCACATGTGCAGGGGGAGTAGTTATTCAAAATAAAAAACTTTCAAAGTGTTATCAACAAGATTTTATCTTAAACACTTTGATTGATTTTTAACTTGGTTTTATGTCTACGTTACAACAACAAACCGACCAAATGAAATTGACGTTCATGGAAGGTGGTTTAGGTTTAAGGTTTTATCCCATGGTCTAGCCAGAGCTGGAGGGACCTACCCAGAGACATTCCACTAGTTAGAGTAGAAGTTCGTAGGTCAATTAGATGATTGAGTAAAGATAATAATTCTATTAATGTAATAGCTATCACTGGAACAATCACAACAAGGTGATAGTAAGGACGGCATGATGTGCATTGAAGGGGTTGAAGAATGAAAAATAAAAGTTAATGAAAGGGTTAAAAGATATGAAAAACCTCCATAAATGTAGTGCAAAAACCGGGTCAATACATATGTTATCGGTTATCGAAAAGATGATATTGATATTGAATACATACATCATGGACTCAGTGATGTAAATGCACAACCCTTCCCTAGCCACTCAAGTTTATCTCAACAGATTCTTGTTTCATTTCTCACGTAGATTAAACACGTAATCTATCGGCCTCTTACTCCAAGATGTTTTGATATTCTCTGCTCCAGCCTCCGCTCAATAAAACCAAAACACACAACCTGATTCTAGAGCCAAATGAGATTCAATAATAAAATCTCGTAGGCCACATGCCAATTTACACTTGTTGCTCACCAATACGAACTCAAGTAGTACTTACGAGTCCTTAGTAGATCATAGCAATCTTGCCAGAACCTTTAATGTGGAATCACACTTGTGATCCTCAATGATTGGATGGAACGCCTACTAGTGTCAACATCAAGCAACACAAACTGGGTCTTCTAGTTACTCTTCTTGGATTAAGCATGGTGGTTGCTGAGCTTCAAGTGGTCTACAGTCGTGGAGTGATATGTGTACTCCATCGAGTCACTTTTATCCGTCGTTAGCTCACGAGCATCCAGATATAGGAACGACAGGTGTGAAGATATCGAAAAGCGTTATGATAGCATCTTAGGTCGCATCCGTTCTAGAGTATTGAAAAAATGTTTTTAGCGTCTTATGATGAATCCGTTCTAAAGTATTAGAAGAGCATTGTTAGCGTCTTAGATATCTAAACACTGAGAGCCGAGACTAACAAATATATCAAGTTATCTATTTTGCAGGTACTGATGATGCCCACCATCCAGGAAGAGCGTACAACATCACCATGTGCATCGACATCTTCACCTCCATATACTCATACTCAAATCAAGAATGTTCAAGACAAAGAAATCAAGACAAATACTAAGAGTTACATCAAAGTTAAGAGCCTATCAAGAATGTCAAGAACAAGTTCAAATATAAAGTGAGGAAGACGTAAGTATGAAGATCAAAGACTTTAAGTCGTATGAGTACGTTGGAGAGGACGTAACAACAACAAATTGAAGATGTTGATCTAAGGTAAGAAAGAACAAGAGATTTTACTCCAAGATCACAAAGCATGAAGGAACAAAGAATCAAGACTTCTCTATTACAACAAAACAAGGTTCAAGCACAAGATTACATAAGACCTAGCCATGGTGAATCATTTTAAGAATGACCACCCATTAGGAGGAGATTGTTAGCATTAGAAAATTGATGGTCATTCTACCTATAAGATCCTTGTTTATTGTTATTGAGATTGTAATAGAAAGTTAGTCATATTAAAGGGCTTATTGGACTTGGATAAGCTAATAAGTAATAGTTCGTTATAAGCTAGCCTTACAATTGTACAAGCCCAAGTCCAACACAAAACCCAAGCCAATATCATGTCCCACATGGCGTTTTCATATGTAATATAAGCACAAAGCTTTTCATTTTTTAAGTGTGTAAGATCATTTGATAATAAACATAGTTACATTTTTCTCTCAACTTGGTCTCATCACCTTTATCTCACTAAAACTTTATCTGTCTAAAATATCTTCCCAAATTCGCCAACTTTATCATTGTTATGTGTGATTGATTCATTATGTAGAGGCCTACAGGTCTCCTTACACATAGGAGCCACTAGTTTTCGATCCACATTCCCACCTTCATTCAGTCCCAATTCATTCTCATAAACCATATCAAATGGTGTTTCTCCACTAAAATGCTCATGAAAACCAGAGTTAACTTGTGCAACAATTCAACTATTTTTCTTTGCCTTTTTACCTTTGTACTAATATGGATATCCAGTCTTTCAAAACATTGGTCAAACACATGACCTTCTTTACTACAATTAGTACAAATCTTCTTTGCATCATTCCTACTCTCATTCCTACCATTTTTGTTATTCGTTCTTCCAATATTTGAATTCCAAATATTCATAGTAGCAAATAAAGCAGTAGGTTGAAACACATGGCTAGTTACTTATTTTTGCTTCCTAATTTGTTGAAAAATGTAGCAAGCCTTGTTTACACTAGGAAGTGGATCCACGGCAAGAATCTGACTCCAACAGACTCATAACCATCATTCAGTTTCATCAAAAATTGTATCAACTTTATAATTACTATCATTTTTGTTATTCGTTCCTACTCTCATTCCTACCATTTTTGTTATTCGTTCTTCCAATATTTGAATTCCAAATATTCATAGTAGCAAATAAAGCAGTAGGTTGAAACACATGGCAAGTTACTTATTTTTTCTTCCTAATTTGTTGAAAAATGTAGCAAGCCGTGTTTACACTAGGAAGTGGATCCACGGCAAGAATCTGACTCCAACAGACTCATAACCATCATTCAGTTTCATCAAAAATTGTATCAACTTTATAATTACTATCGCTTTACATGAATTTTTAACACAACACAAGAAAACTCTCTCGTTTTATGACAACTGCATGTAGGCATACCACTCAAAATTTTCCATTCATACCAACATTTTTTCAATTTTTTAAAGAATGAAGAAATTATAAGGTTACCTTGACTGATTTTGCTCAACTCTCTTTTCAACTGGTATATAAAAGGAGCATTACTTTGTTCATACCTCTCCATTTCCTTCCAAAGTTCACAGGGAGATTCACATACAGGAATGCATCTGACAATTTTGTCTCCATATAACTCAAGATCAAACATATCACCATGTAATCACACCTTATCCAACTCTGAAAATCTTCACTATCACTTGCTGGTTTGAGACAAGAA
This sequence comes from Chrysanthemum makinoi, assembly GCA_910596185.1. Lineage (NCBI taxonomy): Eukaryota > Viridiplantae > Streptophyta > Magnoliopsida > Asterales > Asteraceae > Chrysanthemum > Chrysanthemum makinoi. The sequence continues at coordinate 58,508,247 of OU343217.1, read as the reverse complement.
CAATCTATAAACCCTAGCTTCAATTTAGCACCTAAAGCCATTTTTATTTTTCTACTCCATCCATGGAAGTTGCTACCATTAAACAATGTGTTTGTTAGCACCACTCATGGATGATACGAACTCACAATACATAAAGGATCATTCATTGTGTTTGAATTTGATTGATTTTGAATAAGTGGGGGAATGAGAGGAATCGCCGTTGATGATATCACAAGGTTAATATTGGGAAATACTTCCCATATCATATTAAATAATTAGACAGATAGAAATATGTGAGCCTATGGGGTTACACACCTATACACTGAGGTATTATCAATAATAACATATTTAATATATTTATAGTAAGTATATTAATTATACTCGCTCCATCCCAAAAACAGCGCCCAAAAAAATGGAGAAATTATGATATGTGTAATTAATGCTAGTTTTGATCGATAAAAATTCATTTTTACCATCATAGTTAATATAAAATTATAAAATGTGTAATTAATGGAAGTTTTGATTTAAAGGGTAAAGTAGGAAAACCTGTCATAATTATTGTCCATATATAAAAACTATACACTTATTGTGGGACAAACATAATTAGTAAGGTGGACACTTTTTTGGGGCGTAGGGAGTAATAGTTAATATTTCACGATTTGCTTAACGATCGTTAATTAATCCGTTAGACGCATTACTTAACTAAAGGCTACTATTAAATATGTAATTGGAAATGTTTAATGGCCTTAACCTAAAACTAGTTGTGATAAGGGGGCGACCATAGTGGTAAAAGGAAGGGGGAGATAAACTTGTCCACCAAGTTAAGTTTGAGTTATATTAGGATTTAGATTATTCTAAATCCTCATAACTTGAAAACAAAACCTAAAAAATACGCTCCCCCTTTCTTCTTACTAAAATTGGTCGACAACACCCTCCCAAAGGGTTTTATTGATCGACTTTCAAATAGCTAACAATTGTGTTGATCATGCTTGATCGTGAATTAAAGAACAAGCATTCGGATAATCACACAAGGATGTGTAGTGTGGACTAACTATAGAGATCACTAACTTTAGTGATTCAAGGGTTTTCGTGGGAGTCCAAAAAAAGATCAAGAACCGTTCTTTTCTCCATTCGTTCACTGGATGTTGTTACAAGCGGTAAATAAAGTATTTATTTATTAATCATTATACATCATACGGATCCACCTTAGGACCTTAATCTCCTGTGTAATTTAATGTTATAATTTATATATTAGTACACAAATCCGACAGTGGCATCACGAGCCATCTACCAGTTTTGGACAGCCCTCAAGGCTATTTTTTGTGAAGAAATAGACCATATAAGGTTTAAAAAAATCAGTTCTTGAGAACCTTAGGTCGCGGGTTTTACGTGTGCATGAAGGGGGGGGGGGTTATTTGTTTTAAATTATCCGTTATTTTGGCTTATTTACTTGTTTTCATCGTGTACCATGGCAAACACATGCATGTTGGCCATGGACAATAAACCAACCTCTTGTAGCATTTATATTATTAAAGTGTTAATGTGTGGGATGTGCAAAAATGATGAAAACCTAGGCCTTTACATGCTTGTTTATCTTTATACATCATTGTAGTTACTTTTTTTGGATTTTGCCATTGTTTTGGCTTTTGATTAGTACCTTTAAATTACTTGTTGTCATTGTTTGGGCACTTTACAGTAGGTTGTTAGGTCTCATGTTATTCCTAGTTAAATATCACATTGTAGCCATTGCTCGATATGGAATAACGTCAAGATTAAAGGTGGAATTGCAAAACTGGAATTGTTGGAGGTTCGTGTATTAATAAATTAATATTCGGATTTTGGAGTTAGGCTAGGAGTTAGGAGGTGAAATTTTAATGACAGGTACATGACTCACAGGGCTACAAATATGTAAACTTTCAATTGGGGAAGACTCCTTCCTGGATATATGAGGCCCACAAGTTGGCTTAATTGCTCAAATAACATGTTGGATTAAAGGCTTTTACGGGTTCTACTTACTTTGGAATAGGTCTAAAAGCAAGTGGGAGCCCAATATTTGGTTTTAGGATTGTCCTTTAGTTTGAACTCTTGGGTTTTCATGATGGCTCATGGACCTGATCATATGATTTCATTGGTTGAGATTTTGCAAGTCGGATATGATTGTGTTTATGTTTCATGTATTTGCTTTGTATATATTGTTGTGACATGTGAATTGCAACGATTTTGGAAAATAAATGGAACTAAAATTTTTGAAATATAATTCAATATAAACTAATGTCTTGCACTATTTTAGACGCATTGGGTTTGGTTAATACAATAATATTCTCCCGCTAAAAACATGCAAGTACACTGATTTTTATTAAACTTTAATACTGAATTAGATTTTTGTACAGTTTTATTAATGAATGAATCACTTGGTTTTTAACCAAGATGGTCTAGGGTTTGGTTATCCTCTAATCTTTTCTCGTGATGAAACGTGTTATTGCACTATTTTGTTAGTGATTGAAATACTTTGGGTTTTTATAACCTTTTGAGGGTGTCAATCTAGGGTTTGGTTAACTTTTAATGTTTTTTCGTGTTAGGAATTAGAAATTCCAGGTATTAAAGAGTCGGTCACCTCAAGTATATGTAATCGTTAGAAAACTCGTAGTCGTAGTTATTTTATGTTAAGTAGAATTTAATTTTGTATCACCGTGGAGGACGGACGGGTCTTTACCCACTGTATGCCTGACCACAGCGGTGTGGCGTTTTATTGTAAGACTATAAATACTCTCTACCTTCCAAGGTAGAGAGTTGGATCTCATAATAAGATTTTTCTTTCTCTCACTAAAGTTCCCAAACCTCTAACTTCTCTCCTAAAACCTCTTACGCCTACTTTGTGTTATGGTTTGATGTGTATGTGAAATCCAATATGTTACAATTGGTATCAAGAGCCTTGGTTAGATCATCTCTTACATATCTTTGGATTTCTAGTGGTTTTTAGGTGGTTTTTTTGAGTTTGAAAAAGTTTAGTGGTTTTTTCATCATTTGGTTGATTACTAGTGTTAAAGTTTGGATTTTGATAGTACTTTTGTGTTTAGAATCATCACAAGTGTTTAGGTTTTGATTTTGAAGTCTTGAATCATCGTGGTTGGGTTGTTTTTGGATTGAAAAGTGTGTTTTTAAAGTTTTTCTAGCTAGTGACTTAAGCCACGGATAAGTTGTCTTGGTAGCGACTTGCTTTGTAATTTGGTAGCGAGTTGCAGTTGAAGTTCTTAGCGAGTTGAGCTAGCGACTTGTCTATTGAGACAAGCCGACAAACAGTACACTTAGTGGAGTCTCCACTACGAGTAGCGACTTGGTGAAAGTTAGCGACTTGTACTTAAGTTTGTTAGCGACTTGGTGATTAGCGATTTGGTGCTTAGCGAGTTGCTCTCTAGCGACTTGATAACTTAGCGATTTGGTGATTAGCGAGTTGCTCTTTAGCGACTTGACAACTTAGCGACTTAGTGCTTAGCGACTTTCTGTCAAAATTTTACTAGCGACTTGGTGCTTAGCGATTTGTTATTTAGCGACTTGACTGTGTCTTAGCGACTTGGTGCTTAGCGACTTGGTTCAGTTTTTTTTCTTAGCGACTTGGTTGACTCTGTCTGTAATACGGTGTTCTCTTGATTTAGTAAAATCCCGTGAAAGAATCTATTTCCCGGTTTAATCATAGAGTTATAAAATCCCGTTTAATCTGTCAACATGTCTACCAACGTTCCTACAATCATCTCCACTGTTGCCGAGGATGTTCAAGCAGCTGGTTCAGATAATCGTCCACCCATGCTTGACAGAACTGACTACGACTCTTGGGCTCAAAGAATCAGATTGTACTGTCATGGAAAGGAAAATGGGGTCAACATTCTCAAATCGATTGATGAAGGACCGTATCGAGTTGAGACTACTAGAGACATAATTGATACAGCTGAAGATGGAAAAATGATCTATGGAATAGACAGACCAAAGACGTATGATGAGCTCAATGATAAGGAGAAGAAGAGATTCGATGCAGATATCAGGGCTTCTAACATTATACTGCAAGGTCTTCCAAAAGACATCTACAAGCTTATCAATCACAACACTGAAGCAAAGGCTGTATGGGATAATGTCAAGATGCTCCTCTCAGGTTCTGAATTAACTGTTGAAGACAGAGAATCACAATTATATGATGAATTTGAGCATTTCAAGATGAAACCAGATGAGAGTGTCTATGAGTACTACGTGAGATTCCATAAGCTTGTGAATGACATGAGGAACATCAGAATGACCATGCCAAACATTCAGCTTAACTCAAAGTTTGTAAACAACATGAATCCCGAATGGCACAAGTTTGTCACATCTGTGAAGCTCACTAAAGGATTGAAGAACACAAACTATGAGCAACTATATGCCTTCCTTCTCCAGAATGAAAGACATGCTATGTTTGAAAAAAGGATTCTGGAACAGTTCAAAACCAATCAGGGAGAAACAAGTTCATCCAATGACTCAACTGATTTCTACACAAATGTTGGGATCACTACCAAAGCTTCTCAAGTTGTACCCATGGGAAATGGAAATCACAAACTCATTCTTGATCCTATGTTCAAACAAGCTGATGCTGATGCATCCGTTGGAAACTTCATTAGTCAACTAGCTCTCATGATCAGTCAAAACATGAACACTCTCCCACACACCAACAACAATCTCAGAACAGCATCCAATCCACATAATCAAGCCACTGTCAGAGATGGGAAGGTTATGGTGCAGCCAGTTCAAGAAAGGCAATACGATCAGATAAGGGGTGGAGCAGGTGGAGGCTATGGAGGAAATTAGAACCGAGGAAGGACTGGAAATCAAGGACAAGCAAAGCCAGTCAAATGTTACAACTGTGGTGGTGAGGGACACATTGCTAGGAACTTCACATCTCCAAAACGTCCACAAAATGCAGAGTACTTCAGGGATAAGATGCTGATGGTGCAAGCTCAGGACAATGGTGCTGCTTTTGAAGAAGAGGAGTTGTTGTTTCTCGCTGAGGGGAATGCCAAGACCTATGATGCAGATGTGGATGAGCAGCCTATTCAGGAGATAGGTCACAATCATCAGAATGCCTTTCAAGTAGCTGACTATGATGCATACGACTCTGATGTTGATGATGGACCTGCTGCACAAACAACTTTCATGGCTAGCATTTCTCCAATGGTCTCTCCTAAGGTCTCATCTTCACCACAATCTGGACCATCCAAAGACAAAATCATCTCAGAGGTATTAAAACTATACGATGAAGTTGAGGTGCAAAAGATACATAATGAAATACAATAAACTGAAATCATTGAGTCAGATATTGAAAATATGGGTAATATCAATGTTGTCCCATATGATCAATATGTGAAACAAAGTGAAAGTAAGATTGTATCAAGTGATGTATCTTCTGCAGTCAATGATGACTATGTTTATGATGAATACACCGCATGTGCCCCGATAATAAGTTATCTATCTGAACTAATGCCTATAAAGAAATAGTTGCCATTTATGAACAACGTGCTAAGTTTGAGTTAACCACTTGTGAGCAGGAAATGGATGACCAAATGCGTACAATCATTAGAAAAAGTAATTTTAGAGAAGAAGTATTAAAACAAGATTTAAACTCCTTACAAGAAAAGCTTTCTAAAACTGCTAAGCAAAAGCAAGAACTTCAAGAAAATGTCAAAAAGCTTAAGCAGGAATTTAGTGCTAAGGAATCAAAACTTTTGAATGATTTTTCCAATCTGAAAACTTTGAAAAACAAACTAGAAAACAAGCTGTACGTACAAGGTAACACCATTCAGACTGCTCACTTGATCACTAAGCATAGAGTTTTAAGTGACAAGCATAGTATGCCCATTATTAAGGAATCCAATCCTGAGTATGTTAAGAAAGCTAAAGAAACCCAAAAGTTAATCTATGATGGCAATGAAATCCTTAAGCCTAGACAAAAACCTAGTTGCGCTGAGAACACTGAAGAAGATAAGCAATTAGAAGATGTCACTAAAAGGAAAATGAATGAAAAACTTAAGAGCCCTTCTTTCATAGAGAAAAGAATCAGTTTTAAAGCACCAAACTACTCTAAGAAAAATTGGATTGCTTTTAACAAGTTTAAGCCTCAAACGTTGTTAACACCTGAACAAGTGTACTGGAAAATGGACTTAGATAAGCAGAAAGCGGAAAATATTGTTGAAACAAACCCTCCCCTTAGGAAAATGCCTAAAGCAACTGTGTATCCTCCCAATACACCAATGCATCTAGTTCCTAGAACTATTGCCACTAAAAGCAAGACCTTAATCAGTCAATATGTTATCTTTCAACTATTTGTTGATTTTGAGAAAACTTGCAAGAAAAGGATCACACCCACTGGTATAACTGAAGGAGAAAGGGGTTTTGAGCAAACTAAAGAATGTTATTTAACTGAAGTCATGCCTTTCTTTAAACAATTAAAAGATCAATTTGAGAGTCTTAAAAAGGGAATGAATTCTGACATTAAAGAAATGGAAAAGGAATTTGATGCAATGATAGTTGAGGTTAGTGATTATGAGCGAGCATTAAAATATAATGAGATTGAGAGGAAGAACTTGCATACCTTAAATGAGAATCTGATTTCTAAATGTATTGCTCAAGATGTGTTCTTTACTGCTACAAATTGTTCCATTAATGCTTCTCAATTTCATGAATTATCTATTGCTCTGAAAGTCTCCCATGATCGTGTCATTGAGCTTGAAAAGATTAATTCGAAACTTAATGAGAAAATTGATCAGGATGATCACGATAATTTGGTAAAGCATCTTTCTAAACTAGAAGTTGAACATTTTGATTTACAACTAAAATATCAACATCTAAAAGAAAATGTTAAAACCTCAAATATCAAGACATCCTTGGATGCTCCTCAATTTGATGCAGTTTTTGAAATCAGACAAACGTGATGAACAGATTCGAGCTCATTGTAACACGATCAAAAAGTTGAAAGTCCAAATCTCTCAATTGAAAGGTGAAAAGAACAATGTGACTGGATCCCAAATGCCTCCTCCTTTAGATTCTCAGTACTCTCAAAATTTTCATCTTCAAAACTTAGTTAATTCCTTACAAAAGGAAAACGAGAGTTTTCTAGAAGAAAATGAAAAAGTTAAACGACACTTTAAAGAGTTATACGATTCAATTAAAGTCACCCGTGACCAAAACAACGAAAAAGTAACGTCTTTACAAAACGAAATTGAGAATCTGAGAAGTCAGGAAAATGGGAAACTGCCACTTGTTTTCAATAAGAATGTTGTCTCAAAGTCACCTTTATACTGCAAATACACTGTGACGGTTAAATATATTCCTCCTCATCTTAGGAATAATGAACATGCTTTTCATGACTACTGTGCTTACCTTAAGGATAGTCTAGAATGTCTCCGTGAGATTGTCGAAGAGGATTTCATTAACAAACCTCTTGATAGTGAAATTAGGTTTGCTTGCCTCCAAGCCAAACGATCTCAAGAGCTGCTAGAATGTGTAATTGCAACATGTCCTAAATCCTTAGGTGCAAAAGGCAAAGAAGTGATGTCCTGTTCTATGCCTAGTGCCAAGCATGAAATCCGTTCTATGCCCAATGTTATGAATGTGAACCTTAGTGTGCCTTCAAGTAGTCCAGATTCCAGATATGTTAGTGCTAAGAAAGCGAACTCTAGTGTGTCTTATAGGAGTACAAATCCTAGTACTTCTGATGTTAAGAAAGTGAAGTTTAGTGTACTTGCAAATAGCTCAAATCACAGTTTTAAGAAAGTGAACACTAATGTGCCTTCTAGTAGTTCAGATCCCTGCACATCAAGTTCAGGAATGCAAAAATTAGATCAACCAACTAATGTTCCCATAATTCCCTCTACAGGAGTAATCAGTGACATTAAAGCGAGCAGATCAAAGTCTCAAGACAATACAAGGAATGATAGGACCTTGCAAGCTAAGAATGTGCATTGGAAGAGAGTAGAAGACCAATCTAGGAACTTTAAGTTTGGGTCAAATAAAACGAATCGTGTTGATTCTAGTATTAGCCATAGGCGTACTGTAATTAATTCGAATTCTGATACTATTTGCAAACCTTGTAATGATGTCTGCTTGAATTCTGTTGCTAATCATGAATGTGGTGTGAATGCTTTGTCTAATGCTGTCAAATGCCCAGTTAAAATTGTTAATGCTAATAATCGTGCAAAGAAGGCTAAAAGGCAAAGACGAATGATTGTTAGAAAACAGTGGAAACCCACAGGAAGAACATTTTTAAAGATAGGTTATTATTGGATACCTTTTGGCCAAAAGAATAATCAGTTTTGCCCTCAAACTGCTAAGACTATGCCCACTAGAAAATGGATGCCTACTGGTAGAACTATTCCCTTAAGAAGTAAACATACTTTGAATAGGTCAAATACAGACACCAGCATTGCATCTATTCCCAGTGATTCCATTGCTTCTACTTCAGATATGAATGTTTCTATTTCTGATGTGGGTGTTCCAATTACTGTTACTAACTAAGTGGAACCCATTCTTGCATGGGGATCCCAATTATCCAGTTATCCATTCTTGTCTGTGTTCAACTGTAGATCGTTCAAATCGTTCTGTGGTACTTGGACTCAGGCTGTTTCAAGCATATGACTGGAGATCGGTCGCGGCTCATGAACTTCGTGAGCAAATTCATCGGGACAGTTAGATTTGGGAATGATCATTTCGGTGCAATTATGGGTTATGGAGATTATGTTGTTGGAAAAAGTGTTATCTCCAGGGTATATTATGTGGAAGGTCTTGGTCATAACCTGTTCTCTGCTGGTCAATTCTGCGATTCTGATCTAGAAGTAGCCTTCAGAAAACATACTTGTTTCGTTAGAGAACTTGATGGTAAGGAACTTTTAAGAGATTCACGTGGTTCAAATCTATACACCATCTCTATCGAAGATATGATGAAGTCTTCTCCAATTTGCCTGTTGTCTAAGGCTTCTAAAACAAAGTCATGGTTATGGCATCGTCGTCTCAATCACTTGAACTTCGGCACCATCATTGATCTCTCCAGAAAGGACTTAGTTGTAGGTCTACCTAGACTTAAGTATGAAAATGATCATCTTTGTTCAGCAAGCCAATTGGGAAAAAGCAAGAAGTATGCCCATAAACCCAAACCTACAAACTCAGTCACAGAAGTTCTTCATACTATTCACATGGGCTTATGTGGACCCATGAGAGTGCAGAATATCTTTGGGAAGAAATATGTGTTAGTTGTGGTTGATGATTTCTTTAGATTCACCTAGGTAAAGTTCTTAAAGACAAAAGATGAAACTCCAGATATCATCATCAAACTCATCAAACAGCTGCAGGTTCGTCTTAACAAAACGGTCAGAATCATCCGAACAGACAATGGAACTGAGTTTGTTAACAAACAACTTGGTGAGTTTTATGAAAGTATTGGAATCAGTCATCAAAGAAGTGTTCCTCGAACTCCTTAACAGAACGGTGTAGTTGAAAGACGAAATCGAACTCTTGTCGAAGCCGCAAGGACTATGCCGATTTACTCAAAAGTTCCAATGTTTCTCTGGGGTGAAGCCATCGCCACTGCATGCTACACCCAAAATCGATCCCTGATTCACACTGCTCATGGAAAAACTCCATATGAACTTGTCCACAACAGGAAACCTAATCTTTCATTCCTTCGTGTGTTCGGTGCTTTATGTTATCCAACTAATGATGGTCAAGATTTAGGAAAACTGAGAGCTAAGGCGGACATTGGAGTTTTTGTAGGCTATGCACCAAACAGAAAAGGATACCGAATCTACAACAAGAGAACCTGAAATATCATGGAAACAATTCACGTCACATTTGATGAGCTGACCGGTCAAACGGCTCCTGGACAATCCAGTTCTGGACCCGCACTTCAAAACAGTCCCATTGGTTCATCCCTTGTACCATACTCTTCTCAATCAACCCCATATGTACCTCCATCTGAAGATGATTTAAAGAAATTGTTTGATCCTATGTTTGATGAGCATTATGAGCCAAGTGCTAATGAACTGTCGATTCCTACAACAGAGGCTGCTCATATTCCTGTGAATGAAGTCAATCCTTCAGTCTCAATATCATTAAGTCAAGAAGCGCCTGCTGCTGATCATTCAGTCTCATCAACAAATCATCAATCTTCGAATGTATATCATGGAAATGTTTCTGGCATCAATGATGAAGTTAATCCCTTTGCTACTCCTGAAGATGCTCCATTTGAAAACATATTTGCTCCTGAATCATCATTAGAACCATCTTCCTCAGGAGACATCAACTCTGCTACTTCAGTCCCTCAACAACTACCACATGAACACCTCAGAAAATGGACTCACGATCATCCATTAGACAACATCATTGGAAATCCCTCTCGTCCAGTATCCACACGGAAACAACTTGCAACCGATGCCTTATGGTGCTTCTTCAACTCCATACTCTCAAAGGTCGAACCAAAAGATGTTAAAACAGCCATGAATGAAGATAGCTGGTTCAATGCCATGCAAGAAGAAATTCATGAGTTTGATCGACTTGATGTATGGGAATTAGTACCTGCTCCAGATTGTGCTATGATCATTGCTCTAAAATGGATCTTCAAAGTGAAACTTGATGAACATGGTGATGTGTTAAAGAACAAGGCTCGATTGGTTGCTAAAGGATACCGTCAAGAGGAGGGCATAGACTTTGAAGAATCATTTGCTCCTGTGGCTCGAATCGAGGCAATCAGAATATTCTTGGCTAATGCTGCAAGTAAGAATATGATAGTCTATCAGATGGATGTAAAGACGGCATTTCTGAACGGAGATCTTAAAGAAGTCGTCTACGTCAGCCAACCTGAAGGCTTTGTGAATCCAGAGCATCCTACTCACGTTTATCGTTTGAAGAAGGCTCTTTATGGTTTAAAGCAAGCTCCAAGGGCATGGTATGATACACTATCAAAGTTTCTTCTGTCTACCGGCTTCAGCAAAGGAGCAGTTGATCCAACATTGTTCACCAGGAAGTCAGGCAAACACTTAATTCACGTTCAAATTTATGTTGATGATATCATCTTTGCCTCGACTGACCCCAATGAGTGTGACCGTTTTTCAAATGAAATGGGTTCTAAATTTTAAATGTCAATGATGGGACAAATGTCATTTTTCTTGGGATTACAAATTTCACAAAGTCCCGGAGGTATTTTTATAAATCAATCTAAATATGCAAATGAGATTCTAAAGAAATTTGGATTTGATTCTAGTGACCCTGTTGACACTCCCATGATTGAGCGTACTAAACTGGATGAGGACCACTCAGGGATCATGGTAGACCAAACAAAATATCGTAGCATGATCGGATCCCTGATGTACCTCACAGCCAGTAGACCTGATATTCTGTTCGCTGTATGCATGTGTGCTAGATACCAGGCTAAGCCTACCAAAAAGCACCTTGAAGCGGTTAAACGGGGTCTTTCGGTACCTCCAAGGAACCATCAACATGGGACTTTGGTTCCCGAAGGACACCGGTATGTCACTAACAGCATATGCAGATGCAGATCATGCAGGGTGTCAAGATACTCGTCGAAGTACGTCTGGAGGTGCTCAGTTTTTGGGTGATAAGCTTGTGAGCTGGTCGTCAAAGAAGCAAATGAGTACTTCTATTTCCTCTACAGAGGCTGAATACATAGCCATGTCATCTTGTTGTGCTCAAATCCTATGGATGAGATCTCAATTAACTGACTATGGCTTTGTATTCAACAAAATCCCTCTGTACTGTGATAATAAAAGTGCTATTGCTCTTTCTTGCAATAACGTTCAACACTCAAGGGCAAAGCATATCGACATTCGACATCATTTCATCAGGGAACAAGTGGAAAAAGGTGTGGTGGAACTCTATTTTGTGAGGACTGAATACCAGTTAGCAGACATCTTCACCAAAGCTCTTCCAAGAGAACGTTTTGAGTTTATTCTTCCACGACTTGGCTTGAAAAGCCTTCAACCAGAAACACTCAAACGTCTTCAGGAGGAAGACGAGGAGTGAAGGTCTTTCTTCATCTATCTCTTTGTATATATTTATTCAAAAAAAAATGTAGAGAAAGAGAAACTATGGTTTATTGTCACTTCAGGCAGTAACCCGCTTTTCATAGAAAGAACAGAGCCATGCGTTATCGTGTTTTTGAAATCTCATGCTCTGTTTCTATAAACATTTATCTGCTGAAAACTAATTGCTTTGTACAATAACTCAGTCTCAAGTTTTTAAAATCATCTGTACTTATTTGTCAAAATATCTATCTCTCAATCAACAACCTATGTCATTGATTGAGGGGGAGTATGATTTCAATTAAATCATAAAGTTATTTGTCATACAATATTTTTTAAAAAGATAATAATGCATGTTTAATCATTGGAGTTTAAAGTCTCAAAATCTGATCCTTATCAGTTAAAACGCTTTCATAATCAAGTCACAATTCTCCTTAAAAAGCTTTCCAAATCAATTTAAATCTACAGAGATCACAAATCTCAAATGATTTGATAATTGTGATCGGGGGAGAATTTGTGATTTAAATTGGAATTAAACTGATAAATCGGTAAATGGTTTTATAAGGATGTACAAGCTCTCCTTCCCACATGTGCCAAACGATTTCAATTTTTCATGCGCATGTTGAGGGGGAGCATCTATCTTAAACCACAAAGATTTGAAACGTGATCAATGTGCAGGTTCCCTCTTATATGTGCAAAACTCTTTCAAATCTCAAGGCACATATTGAGGGGGAGCAAGCTTGTGAAAATCTCATCCTTTCCTAAAATGCTTATCTACTAGTTTTGATAAGGGAAGTGATGTTGATATCTTTTAGAAAAATGGTAATCAAAGAAATTAATTATTTCTCTTGCCTCCGTGTGCAAAATGATTTCAAATACTTGATGCACATGTTGAGGGAGAGCTCTTGTTCTAAAAATATCAAAAACAATTCAGGTACAAAATGCTTTGATAATATATCATAAGTATCCGGATTGATTTTCAAATGGTTTTCAATTGGTTCCAATGGCAGATGAACAATACCAAATAGACCGACCAACTTTACTTTATGTATGGTGATATAAGGATGATAAGGTTAGGTATTTTGTTCCCATGATCCGCCAGAATCGGAGGGATCTACCCAGGGACAATCCACTAGATAGTGTAGAGTCCTTAGGTATTTTGGAAAAAGGAGAAAAATGAGATATGGGAAGAGTGCGGACTGAGACTGAGCTAGTACTGGAATAATCCCAACAAGGTTCTAGTTATGAAGTCTCGGTAAGCACTGAAGGGGTTGAAGAATGAAAAAGAATTGAATGAGAAAAGGGTGAAAACAAATAGCCCTCTAAATTATTCAACCATAGGGCAGATACCGGGTTCAATTCATATGCTACTGGTGGTTACCAAGGTAACATCGGTATTGAAGACAAAGACGTCATGGACCCAGTGACGCACTACACTTCAAACTTCCCAAACCACTCAAGTTCCTCTTAAAAGGACTTGTTTCATTCTCACGGGGAACCTACATAATCTATCGACTTTGTCTTAGAGATTGTTGATATTGAAGAAGGATACCCTCTCCATAGTCTCCGGCATAGGAACCAAAATGTGCACAAATTGAGTCTAGAGTCACGAGATCATCAATAAATCTCCTTAGGACACTGTCAATGAAGACTCTCTGTTTCACACAATGTGGAAAGAGAGATAATATCTTGAGTCCTACGCATTATCCTTGTGGTATTGCAAAGACTTGATTGTGTCATACGGACCTCATTAGTGGAGCGATTCAAAATTGAATCAATCCAGGTCCAAGAAAACGGATTGACGGATGCCTTTGAAAAAAAAACTGGTTGTTGTGTTTTAAAAACTCTTTTCTCTAAGCACATCGACCGTGTACTTTATGATTGATAAATGATTTTTCACTAAAACTTCGTTGTATTGCAAAAACAATTTCTATTGAGCGATACACGATTGTTTATTTTCAAATCTCTTTTATCATCATCAGGAATCTTATTCGCTGGTTCACTCACTCCGTGTTGTCTTCTTTGAGACGCTCCGGTTTGAGAACGGCTAGAGCAGCTGCGAAACCCTGTCGAGGAAATTCTTCGAATTAATTGATCACAGGCAGTACTTGTACTGATCAACGGAACCGTGGGTCTGTTGTACCTCAATTCATCGAAAGTGATCAAAGACACTTTTGTGCACTTTATTGCTAACTGTCTTATGCAGGTACACCCCGAAGTTTGCAGCTGATCAGAATGGAGCGGTCAATCCATAGCCACATGCTCACACAACACATTCATATCTAAAGAAATCATGATTGGTGCATCAATGACTCTGATATTTTCACTCCATGCTTCTGCTACGCTGCTGTCCATATCATGAATCAACGAAAGCTTCCGCTACTCTGATTAGAAGAAATCATGATCCAAAATGTGAGCATGTCGGTCCAAATGTCACAACATTACATGATATCAACACCACAAAGGAAGAGTCAGAGATTTAATGTGGCTGATAATCTCCTAGCTGACTCAAAAATCATTATCACGTGGATCAGAAAAAAGACCTCCACTTGGATTATCCAAACATGCAATGTGAAGAATCAATGACTACGAGCTTCAGAGCAAAGTAATACATCAAGAGTGCAAGAACGATTTATAATGTAATATCTGTTTGTATTCAATGTAAGTTTAATGTGTGTTTGGGGTGACCTCCCTTAGGGGGAGATTGTTAGGAATTAGAAATTCCAGGTATTAAAGAGTCGGTCACCTCAAGTATATGTAATCGTAAGAAAGCTCGTAGTCGTAGTTATTTTATGTTAAGTAGTATTTAATTTAGTAACACCGTGGAGGACGGACGGTGTCTTTACCCACGGATGCATGATCCACGACCGCTGTGCGTGCGTTTTTATTGTAAGACTATAAATACTCTCTACCTTCCAAGGTAGAGAGTTGGAGCTCATAATAAGATTTTTTCTTTCTCTCACTAAAGTTCCCAACCCTCTAACTTTCTCTCTCTAAAACCTCTTGTACGCCTACTTTGTGTTATGGTTTGATGTGTATGTGAAATCCAATATGTTACATTTCGTGATAAAATGTGCATTTATTCTGGTTTTGTGTTAGGTTCCCAAATATACAACACAAGTATCAAGTGAAGAGATAGAGATGAGAAGAGAGACGGATGAACAATACCACACACAAACACACACGTTAGAATGAAGACTATTATGCGTAGAGTATGTGAGTGAAATGAATTGAACAACCCAACCCTCAGGTGAGGGTTATTACATAGTATTTATAGGAGGGAAGCTAGGGCAACACTCCTAGTTCCCATATTTTCCTTATTGGGCTAGGCCTAGGCTTGGGGCCTCTAATAAGCCTAAGGCTAATACCTAACATAAAGGCCATGATTAAGCTAACTATTACATATGAATCACTAACACTTGATTTAGGTTTCGGAGTGATTCCAACAATCTCCCCCTAAGTGTTGGTGATGAATGAATGCAAACTGTGAAGGTGCAGATGTAATAGTAGCTTTGACGTCTTCTGACATTCTTCTTTCTTGTGAGAAGAATTGTCTTGATTTGAACAATCTCCCCAGTGTAGAGAAATTTTTGTCTTTAAACAGTTCTGCTTTGACGTCATCTTAATCTTTGTTCTTTGATAATTGTTCTTTGTGATGGTAGTGATAGTATGTTGTTGTTGTCTGCATCAAGTCTGCCTCAGGTCTGCTTCACTGCTCCAGTGTCTCCACGTCATTCTTCAACATGATCACACGCTCTTTGACGTTGGATTTCAGTACTGATGAAGTTCTTTAAGTCTTAACTTTGTAGATTCTTTGGTTTACGAAGAAGAATCATTCGACTTTTGTGTTGCTTTAGATAGAACTTCCATTAGTAATAATGTTTGCATGAGCATGTGAAGAATCTGCACAATCATTCCGCTCCAGAGCTTCCATAAGAAGAAAACATGAAAACGGTTAGTAATAAGCGGATTCCGGCACTTACAAGTTTGATCTTCGAGAGTGTTAACAGCATTGTGTGAAAACACAACTCTAATTCTCACAAAGGCAATTCCTGAACCGGAGTCCCACAAGTGAGATAACGCGATGTACCAAGACATTAGGTTTTCAGATGAGTCGTGAGGTACACCGAGCATCATCCCACGACTGTAGACCGTTTGAGCACACACCTGCGTAATCCACGGGGATGAGTTACGAAGTGACCTGCTGTCAGGGCTGTTTGATGTTGACCCTGGCAGGAGTTTCCATTCAATCACTGAGGATCACAGTTGTGAACCTCTCATAAATGTTCTCGACAGATTGCTAAGATCTTTGAAGGACTCGATAACGTACCACTGATGTTCTTATTGTTGAACATCAAGTGATGAAATGTCAAGTGTACCTAAGAGATCTTTTGATGAATCTCGTGGCTCTAGACTCAGTAGTGCGTTTTGGTTGTCCTGAGCGGAGACTAGGGAGAGGGTCTCCTTCTTCAATACCAGCATTCTCTAAGAGAAAGCCGATAGTTTACGTAGGGTTCCCTGTGAGAATGAAACAAGCTTCTGTTGAGAGAAACTTGAGTGGCTAAGAAGGTTTAGTGCATGCGTCACTGGGTCCATGACGACTTTTAATCTTCAATACCGGTGTCACTAAGTGACAACCAGTAGCATATGAATTGAACCCGGTGCCTGCCCTAAGTTGAATAATCTGGAGGGCTATTTCTTTTCACCCTTTCTTGCATTCCTTTTAATTCTTCAACTCTTTCTTTTCCCGTTCTCATTTTCTCCTTTTTATAATCATACCTAAGGACTTCTAATTCTAACTATTGGTAGTGTCCTTGGGTAGATCCCTCCGGCTCTGGCGGATCATAGGACGGTTATTCCTAACCTTAATCACCTTATCACTCCATTGCCATAAAACCATTTTCAAGAAAATCTCTCAAAGGGTTTGTGAATGAAAAACATTTTGTACCACTGTGAGAGTTTTATCTTTTAGCAGAAATACTCCCCCTCCACATGTGCTTAAGAGTTTTTACGGAAATCTGCACAGTGAGAGAAGAGCGCTCACTTTTGAATTGATCGACTCAAGATAGACAATCTCCCGCGAGACACGGTTACGTTGAATAGTTAAAGAGTTACATTGTCAGCTTTTAGGTGACAACTAGCTCTAATAACTATCTTGAAGGTGTGGACAAACCTCAAAAGGTTGTCAAACCCGTCAAAGATCATGTCTACCAGGAGTTTCTCGAATGGTACATTCTACTCGGACAAGTCCATTGCGAGACACGTTTACATCACTAGCGAACTAGTTTGAAATTATTACCCATCCCGGACAAGTCTTTTCGAGTTACTAACAGTTAAGATCTCGTCAATTCGTTATTTAAGTCTGTAGCCCAAAGATTCATTTGCATTTACATAACATATAATCACACACTCGAGAAGATCTAGCTGAGGTGGAGTGAAGTTGACACGGGTCTGATATGATTCAACTGCAAGCTGGAGATCTTTTACACGTTCTCTGATGACTATGCGTCTGATGAAGATCAGCAAGGACTTGATGAATTCACGTTGTACTTCATTTGAAAATTGTCTCATGGACCTGTACTTTGGCAAGGTACATGTCTTCAATGTCGTTGATAGACAAATTCTCAAAGTCCGCTTCAGAGAATGCATAATTCCTTTCGTCTTGCCTTTTGACCTCAATATTCTTGAGGAAAGTGTAGTCCCATTTAGACGAAAGATCAACATGTTTGATGGCAACGATATTCTTAGTACTGAACACTTCATGTTGAGACTTCTGAACCTGCAGCTTCTGTAGTAGATTCTTCGGCGTTCTGGCCAATGGTGAATCCCATACAGTGCATCACGGTCATACGCTTCACCATTGTTGGAGAACATTGGTTAGCTCTTCCTCGATGGCTATGCAGTTAGAGTATATGGCTGCGGGAATGGAAGTGTCGTGATGTAGCGTTTTGCTGAACCACGCCACCGTGAAGAAGAAATTCCAAGTCTTTGTTGAAGAAATATCTGAATGGAATCCTAGGATGATCAGGTTGGCCAATTGTTGGTAGAGGTTTGGACCAGTCGGTGTAATTTGGAGGATTGTCCCGTTTGGCGAAGTCGATGTTTGCTTCTGGGTTGAGCCAATCCATATTGTTAGACATGGCTCGTGCTATATTATCAAGGTGATACTTGACTTCAATAGCACTTTCCGAGCTGTCTTTTAGCAGTTGAAATGCTTCATTCTTGATTCGCCTCAACTCGGATTTCGTCATCTTTTTCACCACGAATTTTTCTTGCAGTAGTTTCGCATGCTCCAATGTACTACATTAAGAACCTCTTGACCTTCAATGGGTAGGGAGTGGAATCAAAAGCTTCGAGACCGTTCAAATTCAGTATCACTCGTACGCCATGATAAGACGTCAGTCATAGGCGCCTTTTTTTTCTTTATTTGGCCTGGTTGAAGATATCGGTTTCTTAGCTATGTCGGAGAGATGGTTGTTGTTGTGGCTCAGGGATTTCCTCATCGTCACCACCCGTATACTCAAAGTGGTCACTGTTTTCTGGCTGGGGTGGTGTCGAGAATCCTGAGGTTTTTTCGTTGAAGAGCGAGGAGGGGATCTTTGTTGAGCTGGAGTCCTTTGGGGTGGAGGCTGCATTGAGTACTGAATGGAGGATGATTCACCAGACTTCTTCGTGCGTTTGGGCTCGTTATCCTTATCCTGATCTTTGTCTTTGTCGTCTCTTGGACGTTTAGGCTTATCATCTTCTTCTCTGAAGATGACCCGAGTTGGTATTCCAGACATGCTTCAAACAATTTAGCTTCGTGGGAGGCAAAACGTGCAGAGGTTTCGACATTTGAGCTACTAGCCGGTTCACCAATCATCATTGAGAAGATTGTGGATTCAACTGGATTGATGCTCAAATTCATTGGAGTTGATTTCATGGCTTGTTTGGCTAGATGTAAGAGATTCGATAAGTTGTCTGTATACATTTCCTTGTCAGTTTAGGAACGACCTCCATGAGGAACTTGTGAGAGTATCCTTTGATCATCTCGTCCATTTTCCCTTGAAGATCATCTTTCATGAGCTTCTGGACATACTCCCTTTCAACTTTCATCTCGTCTTTCTCATCATGAAGATACTGTATCTGGTCGGCGAGAAAATTCAGCTTCTTGTAAAGCACGTCTTTCTTTCTGACCTGTTTGACAGCTTTAACGATTCGAATCTTAGCTTGAGAGATCCAAGATGCAGTTGGCTTTTCACTGATTGGATGATGATTTGGTTGATTTTTGATGGTGGTGGTGGTGAAGAGTGAGAAGATGAATCTGATGATGATGAGATATGAGGAGACTCTGGGTCCTTTGGTGGCTCATAAGTTTCTTCCTTTGAACGTGCAGGACTATCTAGAAGAAACTTATCATACTCAACATCTTCTTCATTTTCAGACTTAGCTTTTTCATCAGCTTTGGCTTTAGCTGCAGCTTCTTCATCAGCTTTTTCCTTCTCTAACTTCTCAGATTCTGGTTCTTCAATGTCAAATTCAATAGACTCTTCCACTCGCTTCTGTTGTTGCTCAAGAGTGGTGGCACCAGATCCCTTATCGGGTCGATTAAAAACATCGGGATTTGGTGTAGGTTGAACTCCACCACTTGACCCTCTAGGGCCACCCATTTGATATTTTGCAAATTCTTTTGCAACGTGTTGGAGTATAAGGAATTTGAACTTTTTCCTGTATTCAGTGTCTAGTTGCTCTTCATCTGATTCTTCTTCTTCTTGTTGCTCAATTACTGGAGTCTTCCCTTTGCCGTGTTCAGCTGGTAGACTGGGAGGTTTAGATACCGTTGTAGTGTCATCTTTAGCAGTTTCAGAGTATAAAATCTCTTCATCGATGCGTACCCTCCGAGTCCCTCGTCTATTAGCTTTCTTTGCGGTTCAGGCTTAGGTACGGGAATAGGAACAACTTCCTTGGAAGGAACTCTCCTTTTGCTTGGAGGTGTCCTCTTGGGAAACTTCCTTTGACTCTCAGTGCTTGCAGCACTTCCTGCACTTCCTCGTCTGGTTTTCATTTTGTAAGAGTTGAGCTGTTTGAGTTCGTTTGAGAGAAGGTGATCTGGCAACACAGCACCCTGTTTCTTAGTTGTTGATTCCTTGAATCTGACAGTTAGGGTAGGTTCAGACAACATGTCGTGATTGTCAGGGTCATTGATTCTCTTGGGGATATCTGGGTTATACCCAAGTGCTCTCTGGATCAATAGTTTAGTGTATCTGATGTAAGGAATCTTTGAGCCAAGCTTTTTGAGGAATGTCATCATGTCATCCCAAATCAGAGCTTCAACTTCGATGTGCTTCATGTTGATCAGAGCCCAAAAGATTTGTAGTTCCATGAGCTTGGGATGCTCATAGCGCTGTCAAGACGAACAGAAATGGATTTGTGATGATGATATAAAGGGTTCGCAGGCTGAGGGATGTTCTTGAGATCCACGTGAGAATTTTAGTGGTAACCCTGAAGCTTCGTATACCCACTATCAATCAAGAATGCAGAACGTCTCTTCAGTGGGTGCAGCAGGAATTCAGTTGGTAAGATGTCAGAATGGAGAATGCCCGTAATGCAGGAGTGATGGTGAGTTGCTTGTGATTGGGCGTTCACGTCACAGCATTTTGACTTTTGACCATCTGCATTGATTCCGAATTGCTGTGTAGATCTCTAGAACAGTGGCAGAGTTGGTGAGCATGTTCTGATAGGGATGATTCTTCAGAATATCCACTGCAATGAGACAAGAAGATTCCGAGCAGGTGAGAGTTTCAAAGTCGACACGAAGATTATTCTTTCCAATCTTCATTGGATAGCCATGCGGGAAGATATCAGCAATGGTGAGAACATTTGGTGCATCCACATTCATTTGAGCTTCCATGTCGTGATCTGAAACATATTTAGCCAAAAGAACCAACATATCGAAAGACATAATGTTAGTCAATAGAAGGTTTTATTGTCTACTTAATGAATGAGATATGTCAATGATTGTTACGAGTCCAAAGTCACTTGTTTGTTCAATAGTCCAATGTCGTCGAGAAAAGTTTCGTGAGTTAGTTAACTTTAAGTTTTAAAGTTTATGTTATCACTTATTTTCCACAACATGTTAAACGTTTAGGCTTATTAGTGACATTTATTGTTTCGTGACGTTATGATTTATTTATTTACAAGTATGCACGCGTAACAATTCATAATGAAGGTTTGATCAAGGCTTAGGCGTAGAGTTGGTAGCTTATGCGTAAACAGGGTTTGTACGCGTAGACACAAGCTTATGCGTAGGAACCTTACTTACGCGTAAGAAATATTACTCGTAAGAAAAGGGGACCTTATGCGTAGAGCTTATGCGTAAGCGCATATAACACCTTACTCGTAAGAGTAGACCTTATGCGTAGTGGTCACTGTTTACGCATATCCTTCACAGGATACGCGTAGTCCCTTTGTAGAACCTTACGTGTAAACGCTACGCGTAAGATTTCTCTTACGCATAACCTTCTACGCGTAAGGTGATCCTTATGCGTAGATTGCTAATGACCTTGATTCTAAATTATACGTGTAGCAGACCTGAAATAAAATCATCACAGCATCAATATTAACACATACTTCCATTCTATAACAGATCATGGCATGAAAAATCATCAAACAGTTTACGCGTAAGATTACTTACGCGTAGTCTTAAACCCTAGTTTCAAGAATTACGCTTAAGAAATCTAACCATGGAAATAGCATCAAACTTATTCTGGTGGTTCTTAGATGTCATGTGAGTGTTATGGCCAAGTTTTAACATCCAACTCTCAATGAATCAAAAATACCCAATCGTGAAGAACATAAACCATAATATCTAATTATCAAGCAATTAGTGTTTCTGGGTTAATTCTAAACTCAGATATGATCAATTCACTATATAACACATCACACAACAATCTTTTTGACCAAAATCATCATCACATTTGAAAACACCCAAAATCACGCATAAACCCTAATTTTCAAAATCATCTCAATTCATGTATCTGGGTGTGTTTGATGATTAAAATGTATCATTGATGTTAGAAAAATGTTTGGACACTCTCATTTCAACCAAAAACACACAAACATGATCATGTGTTTCTACGCACATGCGTAGTAGTAGAACACAAAATCCCTTCTAGGCGAAGATCTAACCGTTAGTTTGAAAAACGATTCAAAACCCATGTTTAGATTGTTGCAAAGAATGTATAAACACTTACAAATTGATGATCGAAAGCACGGATTTGTTAAACGAATTTGGATCGTGGATGATATTAGGTGAAATAATAAATGTGATGAAATTAAATGAGGTTGGTGGAGTATTTTATGAATAATAACTTTGAGGTTTTGACAGTTTTAGTCCCTCCACCTTTTCCATTTTCATCCAACGCCTTTTAACTTCCATTTTGGTTACCAAACGAAGCATACTTGGAAATAACATTGACGACACTCCCCCTCGACTTAATAAATAATTAAAGGTTATAAATTTTAGTCCGAGGAGTGTCAGTGAACCAGAAATGTGACTACCATGTTAAAGAAACAATCAGGATACGATAACATGCAATTACACAGATATTTTTGAAACAGTTAAGTATTTATTTTCTCCCCCTCAACACTTGATTGGAAAAATATTGAATTTTGAAAGATTAGAGTGTTGACGGAAGAAATGTACTTGCCATGTTGAAAGAAAAAATAGATAGAAGAATATTTTTGTTGTTTTATAAGGTTTTATATTTTTGTATTTTGTTTTTGAAAAAGTTATTTACCAAAGAGGTTTTGGTGTTTGACTGGTTTTTAAGAATGTTTTAAGAGTTCATCCAGTTCCTCTTGAGTCAAACACCGCATACCAATTCGGTGGACCAACTCATTAAACCTAACAGGAGCTAAGGCTTGGTGAGAAGATTGCCAATTGGTATTTGTACCCACGAAGTATAATTCAACAGTACCTTGTTCCACGTGGTCCTTGATGAAATGATATCGAAGATCGATGTGCTTTGACTTTGAGTGTTGAACAGAGTTGCACGAGATCGCAATAGCACTTCGATTGTCGCAGTACATCGGAATTCTGTCAAATACGTAACCATAGTCTTTGAGTTGTGTTCTCATCCAGTTGACTTGAGCACAACACGCGCACATGGCTACATATTCTGCTCGGTGATGACAGCGATGTACAGTCCTGCTTCTTCGATTGCCAAGATACCAGTTTGTCACCAAGAAATTGTAGTGCTCCTGAAGTACTTTTCCGAAAGTCTAAGCAGCCTACGTGATCAGCGTCTGAAAAAGCTATTAGTTCAAAACCAGAATCCTTCAGATACCAGATCCCCAAATTAATGGTTCCCTTGATGTATCGGAGGATTCTTTTAGCCTCTGAGAGGTGGGTTTCAGTTGGTCGCGACTGATAACGGGAGCAAAGATAAGCGGCAAAGACAATATCCGGTCTGATGGTTGTTAGATACATGAGAGACCCAATAATACTCCTATTTGGGTAGGGTCAACTATTTCCCATGCAAATCAAGCGTAGCTTCTTGGTATGTGACATAGGGTGGCATAAGTATCACAAGTATTCATTCCGAATTTGTTCAGAATTTCAAGGGCATATTTGGACTGACTCAAGAAAATACCACTGGGTGATTGATGAACTTGTAGTCCTAGAAAGAACGTAGTTCACCCATCATGGACATTTCAAAATGTTTCTTCATTAGTTTTGCAAAAGCGATTGAGTACTTTTTTATGAGTTGACCCAAAAATTATTGTCATCCACATAAATTTGAATAATTACATATGTCCCCGTGATATTGTATGAAAAGAGTTGGGTCGAACAGAACCTTGGTAAAGTTATTGGCAATGAGGAAAGATGATAGCTTATCATACCAAGCCCGAGGAGCTTGTTTGAGACCATACAGAGCTTTGTTCAGTTTGTAGACATGGTTCGGAAGCGCGGGATCAACGAATCCTTCTGGCTGGATGACATAAACTATTTCTTTCAGGACCATTCAGAAAAGCAAGTTTAACGCCCATCTAAAGACCGTTATGTTCATATGAGTGCGAACGCCAGAAATATCCGAACATCCCAAGACGAGCAACCGGAGCAAATGATTCTTCAAAGTCAATACCCTCTTCCTGTCTATAACCCTTAGCCAGTGACTTGTTTCTGATAACGTCCCTTCAGCATCCAATTTGTTTTTCCAAATCCATTTTAGACCAATGACGTAGACCCTGTTGGTTTCAACCCGTTCCCATACTTCAAGACGGTTGAATTGGTTGAGTTCTTCTTGCATGGATTCAATCCAGTTATCTTTTGTCATTGCATCCTTAAGGTTTTTGGGTTCAGTTTGGCAGAGCTGAGTGCATAAATGCAATGTTCACCGTCTGTCGGTGAAGACGCTGTCTTGTACGACTAGTTATTCGGGTTGCCAATAATATTTGCCGAGGATGGTCTTTTGTACATCTATGTGTAGAGAGGGTGATGTTGGTATACGTTGTGCTAGAATTGAGGATTCAAATGGCTTGTGGATGATTCCGCGACAACGGTGCAGCAGTAGTTCATTAGCAAACGGGTTAAAGAACGCATTTGGATCAAAATCTGCAGGTGGGGGTACTTCATTTTTCAGAACATCATCACCGGTTCTCGTGTTGGAGCGTTAGTTTGTTCAACTGTGTGTAGAGTCAACGGTGGTGCATCTTCAACAGTAGTTGTTGTAGCAGGTTATGAGGTATTAGAGTATTATCAGTGTTGAGCAGGCGAAACAGCGGATACACCTGGAGCACATTCATCAATATCGTCACTGAACAGAGGAGCAAGTAGTCTTTCCATTTGTTGACGAGTAAGCTGAGGGCATGTTTCAAATGGATGATAGGGTTTGGGGGAGTTTTAAAGGTTGTGACCGTGTTCCAAGCTGTTATACTCAGAAGCCATTTCAGTGAATTCATCAAAATTAGCATGAATCGTTTCCATAACCTGCTTTGTCCGACGATTCCGCATCCGTAACCTTAGAAATTCTCACAATATCCAATAAAGACTCCAATGTCCGCTTAGCTGAGCTTTACAAAGTCATCACGATCATTATTTGGATAGCAAAGAGATCCAAATACATGAAAGTGTTTGAGATTCGGTTTACGATTGTGGAGAAGCTCAAATGGTGTTTTGTTGTGGCATTTGGTAATCATTGAACGGTTCTGAGTGTAGCATGCAGTTGAGACAGCTTCAGCCCACAAGTAATCTGGAAGTTTAGCATTGATTAACATCGTTCTGGCAGCTTCCTAACGTACGGTTTCCGTCCTTTCAACAACTCCGTTTTGTTCTGGTGTGCGGGCAATAGATGTTTGATTCTTAATTCCCACTTTCTCACAATTTACGCAAGAGTTTGATTCACAAATTCGTGCCTTTGTCTGTCGAATTTGTCGGACGGTGTTCAGAGCTGAATTGAATTTTCGTGAGAAAGGTGATGATCATCTGTGGAGCTTGGTCTTTACTTTGAAGAAATAAACCCAAGTCCATCTTGAGTAGTCATCAACAATTACCAAGATGTAGCGTTTGCCATTTATCGTCTGCACGCGCATGGGGCCACACAAATCCATGTGAAGAAGATGAAGCACATGCTGAGAGCTGTGTTTCCACTTTGAAGGAAAATGAGCACGAGTGCTTTTCCCTTGTTCACAAGCTGCGCATAGGTGATCTTTAGAATACCGGAATCTCGGGAGACCTTCAACAAGTTTGTGTCGAGCAAGGTTGGTTATGGTTTGAAAGTTTAGATGTGAGAGACGACGGTGCCATATCCAAGATTTTGTAGATGTAGCCTTTGAGAGTAGACATATGGGAGATGAAGAAATCATGTCTTGCATGGAGATAGTGTAGAGACTGGAATGAGCGTTGGCAGACATAAGATCATTTCCTTGTAGATCACGAATGAAACAAGTTTTCTCCCTGAAAGCAACTTCCAACTCTCCATCACAAAATTGACCGACTGAAAAGAGATTGTGCGAGCCTTCCACATAATAAACCCTGCTAATTTCAATGTTGCCATTGATGTAGTCTCCATAGCCCATGATAGTAGCGAAGTGATCATTCCCGAATCTGACAGTGCCGATGAACTTTGAAACAAAGTTTGATAACAGTTAAAGGTTGCCTGTCATGTGTCGGGAACATCCGCTATCAACAATCCAAAGGATGATCTGTATCAACTGCATTAGACACGACCACATAGATGGAATAAAGTAGATGTGAACCCGAAGTGTTAGAGGGTTCCGAAGCAGTTATAGTAGAAATACACAAATCAATAACTTTAGGCATCCATTTAAATCCTAGTGTATTATGTATCCATTTCTGCCATCGCCAACTAGTCTTAGCTTTAGTCTTAGTGAATGCACTAGGTGGTACAATCTTCCTTGGAGGTGATATGGGGCCTACAGGGACAATCAATGCATTTCTTAGAATCTAAAGAGGGCGGTCTACCAAGCACATACTTAGAAGCAGTAGTGGGCCTAGTGGTATTCTGTGTCTTAGGATTCCTTAAACGAGACAAGATAGCCTTAGCAACACATTTATCATGACAATCAGAACGCAATTAAGACCTATAACACAAGAAGCATCAGACTGAATATCAAAAGTACTCAAAGGTTCAGCATTAGTTACAACACTTTTTCCATTACATTTGCCAAACGCAATATCTAAAGGGGTGTAAACTGAGTTCTTATCAAAGTATACGGTGGTCTTCTACTTCAACATTCTTTATTTGTCTTTTCTTAGGTCGCAACTTCCTATTCTTCCTTGTATTGCTCCTAGGGTGTGAAGTGCGGACGTTTGGAAAAGAGGCAACTAGTCCTGTTTCAGTAGAGGGAAGTACATTAGTAACTTGTGTTTTGTCATAGGCATTCTGGGTCATTTTTGCTAAGTGTTACTGTGCAATTCTCTTTAATGACGCTAGGCTGAACTTGTTCATACTTTCCTAACATTTCCCTTAACTTAATGATAGTGTGCACAAAATCTTGATTTTCAGAACGAAGATTTCCAGCAAAATTCATGACTTCTTTAGTGTGTGCAAGATAATGATCAAGTTCGTTCGATGCTTCATCACGAGTCTGTTTGAGTAAATCAAATATGACACCATATTCCTTTTAACTTTTGCAAGTTCTTGTTCATATTTTGAGATTTGACACTTAACAGACATGTTTTGATCATCCAGTGCTAATTTTAGGATCAGAAGATTAGCACGCAATGGGCGATTTGTTTTGAAAAGCAAGTTGTTGATCGTGAATATCTTTTTGACACCAATTAAGACAATGTTTGCATTTGAAACGTTATCAATCGTTCATTTTCAACTTTTAAGACTCGATTGAGGCACCTATCAGTATTCACAACATATCAACATAGCAACAGAATCAGCAGAGATATGATCAGATGCATATGCAAAGATGTAATAACACAAGATTATTGATATCAGCACAGATAACATTTTCCAAGAGTCGATCAACATCTTTTCTCAATAATTTATTTTTACGTTTAGTATTGGGAAATCGATGTTTTGTTTTCCTCGAAAACTGCTTTCATGAGACCAAGTTCCTTGTGAAATCCTTTTCCCAATATAGTGCACACGTTTTCAAAATTTTGACATGGGGTAAATTCTTTTCTGAAAAATGTCTCGTTTGTTCTCGTGCCCATGGCGAGGTAAAATGTTCAACTTTATTTCGAATGAATTCATTTTTTTTTTTTTTAATCGCACGTCCAAAAGTGATGTCAGAAAGAAAGTGTCCAAGTATTGAAAACGACAAATTTCGGCTTGAGTTTACTTACTAGGTGAAGGTAAAGGACCATAATTTGTGCAACCATTCTGTGTGGGGGGACTACCTCAGAAACTGGGCGTTGTGACAATCAAAGGTGTGTTTGAAGATCTTGGTGTGTGACCAAAAGTTACGGCTTTGGAAAGTTAAATGGTTTATTGTAAACGAATTTTCCATTTTGACCGACTCTCGTCTTCTGCATCTCATGCCTCCAGCGATTATATTCAACAAAGTCATAACGAATCATCAATTCTATTTTCTGCACTATAAAACATCAGGATGGGTGTTTTGAAGTTTGCTGGGCTGAAAACTTAGGTTTATAATCAGCAAAGAAAACAATTTTTTAGGTCCCCATATCCTTGGATTTGTTTGAAGGAAAAACTTTTGAATGTGTGATGATTTCACATGTTTATAAACAAGTTTTAAACTATTTGATTTGTTTTGCAAGTCGACAATTTCCTCAAGATAGTCATCTATTCGTTTCGTTGAATGCTTTTTGTACTCAGAGAACTGTTTGTGACAAGTTAACAACTCAGCCTTGGCTTTTTGAGTTTCCAAAGTAAGAGCGTTAATTTGTTGTTTATGTTCATGTTTCATTTGCTCTATTTGAGACAACAAAGCATTCTTCGAAGCGGCTAGATCACGAATCTGTCGTTCCAAATATTTTTTCGTTTTGGTGTGATTTGGAAAAAGCGGCTTCAAAACCTTTTTCACGGTTTTCTTGAGTTTTGAAAAAGTTGAGTTGTCGATTTAAGCATTCATTATCCCTGGTTAACAGTGCATTTTTCTCTTTTAATTTCGTGCAAATTTCCAAACGAGAATGTTGGTCTTTAATTAAGGTCAAGAGCTCAGTTTCTCTGTCAGACAAAAGCTCATCTTGTTCAACGTGATTCTCAACATGATCATTATTTAGATCCTCAAATATAATGACGGAGTCAACTTGATTATCAATATTACCCATAAGGTTATCTTGATAATTAAATATGACTACGGGATCTATTTGATAATCATCGGAATGAGATGTGGAAGACTCATGTTGAACACTTTGATCCTTGTCGGATGGAGAAACTGGCGGAGATATCAGATTATTAATGATAATTGTTTGTTCAGGTACCTGAGACAAGCCATCAGTGTCATACACTGGGCCTGTGTCACTCATGTGTAGAGCTTGCATTTGTGCCATCAACATCACTGCTGCATTAGCCTGCAAGTCCTCCATATCATCATCAGAATCAACATCTGCCATAAAGCTCTGTTCCTTGTTGGTAAGAGTTCCACCAGCTTCGTCCTTAAGAGCCAAGAGCATAGCCTCTTTGAAATAAGCACTGCCTCTTGTTCTCGGCTTAGGACATGCATTAGCTAGATGACCCTTCTCATTACAGTTATAACAACGAAGACCATTAACCCCAGTCTGAGCATTTCCTTGTTCAACCACTTAAGCCCTCTGTTGTTGTGGAGCACCCTGGTTATTCCTGCCCATAGCATTAAACCCTTGACCTCCTCCCATCTGACGACCATAACCACGATTTTGTACTTCAACACGTCCATTGTTCACAACAGCCTGATTTCTAGTGTTTGATGAGGAACAAATGCGATTGTTGGATCTGTTTGTATACCGGCCGAAGGCTTTAGCAATCATAGCAAATCCTTGTTGCAATTCATCAAAAGCATCTGAGTCCTCATCAGCTTCACTGTAAAGAGCTTGAGCAGTGTTGTTGTTGTATGGGACCAATTGATTTTGTTGAGGTGTTTGCTGGACGGATCATAAGGTGTGATGGTTGCAGTTTGTTTAGGAGCGGGTTGAGGAGCTTGTTGAGGAGGAATATTAGTTTGAGCCCACAAAGCAAGTTGTTGATTGTCCGGAAGTGATGATGAAACAGTTTGACCACGGAGAATCCTTTCCTTATCAACTTCTTTTTGGTGAGGCTTCAGATAGTCGTACAACAATCCGTATGTATCTTGATGAAGATTCTTAGCTTGACGGAGAAAAATGACATACTTCTCCCATTCCGAACCAAGACTACTTAGGAACTTAGTGTTGACAGCAATGCGTGGCATGATGATGTTGTGTTTGTCCAAATCATTAATGATGTCTGAAAAGCGATGATGATACGATTCTAATGTCTCTCCTGGTTCAATCATGAAGTGTTCATAAGCCAAGTAGATTTTGGATTCCATTTCCTCCTGATTGAGTGTTGTGCCTTGTATAAGAAGATGAATCTGTTCCCACATTGCTTTTGCAGTCTTTTGAGCATCAACACTTCGAAGGATTGGATTGGGTAATCCTAAAAGGATATATTGCATTGCAAGTTCGTCGGCTTCAAAGTGTAGAAGTTGATCACCCGAGAGGTCTGCAACAGTTGCGATGTTGGTGACATCATCTCTTGGTGGAACAGCATTAGGATCTCCGGGGGTAACGACAGTAGGCATCTGAAATGGTCCTTCCATAATGACCTTCTTTAAAAACTTTCCATGTGGCTTCTTTAGATCACAAAACCTAAAGAACCGAATCACCCATTGATCATAATTACCGAGAGTGAGCATTGGAGGTCTATCAAGTGAGCCAGCTTCATGAATTGATTGTTGGCTACTCAAGGCTTCACACATCTTGCCAAACCATGCCGGTTCCTTCATAGTTTTCCTGGATGGATGTTGATTGTAGAAGTTTGTGTAAGGTTGTACTTGAAGACTAAGTGATGGTTGAACCATTTGTGTTGGAATTGCACAAAGTTGTGGAGTATGTTGTTAATAAATTTGTTGTTGATGATTAAATTGTTGATGTTGTGGACTGAGTTGTTGTTGTTGTTGTTGTTGATTATAAGTGTAAGGAAAATAGTTAGAGTATGGTGGTTGTGACATGTTGAAAACTTGTGTTGTTAAATGGATCTTTGTAGTCGAATGAACCTTTGTTGATGAAGTATCCTTAGGCGAATAAATCACAATAGCCAAGTAGCACTTATGCGTAAAAACACCAAAGTTACGCGTAACAGCAAGAGTTACGCGTAGATTTAGCTTACGCGTAAGTAAGGAAAAAGAACTAAAGTTATGCGTAAAACAAGAAGTTAGGCGTAGAAAACTTAGGCGTAGGATTACCTTATGCGTAAGACTAAGCTTAGGCGTAAGATAAATCTTATGCGTAGGATTTTCTACGCGTAAGCTTGATGCTTATGCGTAATTTTAGGGTTTTATCCCAAGTGATCTTTTACACTATCACAGTGCAAAGGATATCCAAAGTCGACGTATTTTCAGGCTTATCCAAGCAAGAAAACACGGAGTAAACCACAAAACTGAAGATCAAACTAAGGATAAAGTTACGCGTAAGTTTAGGGTTTTGATACGCGTAGCTTTACTCGTAAAAATGATTTTGCCCAAAGATGTTTCTAAACCAGTTTTTGTGTGATGAAATGGCTTCAATATCACCAAAGAAACACAAGAGTGTGAAATTTGATGATCCAAAGCATAAAAAAACGGTTATGCGTAGGATGAAACCCTCGAACAAAAACTAGCTCAAAAACGATGATCCACGCATAAAGTTTGAAACTTTTTCCAAAAACAGTTATTTTAACACCTTAAAACGTTGAAAGTACAAGAATCTTGGATTAAAAAGTTTAGCTCAAAAATGATGATCCACGCATAAATTTGATGATCAAAAATTGAAATAGCTTTACGCATAAAGTTTGGGCCTTCTACATAAGCCTAAGGCTAATACCTAACATAAAGGCCATATTAAGCTAACTATTACATATGAATCACTAACACTTGATTTAGTTTTAGGAGTGATTCCAACATTTTGTACCGCTTAAAATTAATTTTTATGTGTCTAATTGATGTTTTGTCCTTGTTTTATCTTATAGCCACATAGTTTGCATATTAGAATAAAATTGGACATTGTTACACATAAATAATTAAAACAAGAGTAGACTTTAGTTAAGAAATGTTTTAACTTATGTTTACAAAGAATGTATGCATGCTTCTTCATATACACCTTTTGATTCACATGTTTTATCAAAAATATTATACCCATAATAATTTTAAGTATTTGTTGTCCAATTGTGTAAACACATGCAATTACTTTTTGCTCTCTGTCAAACATAGATGAACTGCAACCCAAGGTGACTATTCTCTAGGGGTCAGACCTATGATAATTTTTGCACATTCTTACATTGGATGACGTAATCGAGTTTGAGTGGTCAGACCCTAACTCGAGGCAAAAGATGGGAATAAGCATGCCGACATGACATTAGTTGATCATTCTCTAGTTCCATAAGTCCCATAAGGTTCTAAGAGTTGCACTCATAATGCAATTATCGCTCATCACTTACTTATTGAATCCACCATTGCTAGTAGTCAGACTGTTGTAATGGGTGGAAGCTCAAGTAGGATCTTAGCCTTTTATAAATTTAATTGTTCTATTTAAAACTTAGGCATTAATTTTGAAATGATTAATTATCGAAAATACTATAATTTGAACTTTGTATATTCCTGTTAATTGTAAATGCAACATAAATCGTAAATGAGGGTTTGTACTTTTCTTGAAAAAGGCAAATAGGGTCTCCCTTCATTGTAAGAAAGAGAGAGACTCATTTGTATTCTTTTTCTTTACTTGAGAAAGTTATAGTAGGAACGATTGAATTTTCCTAATTCTAATCAAACTCACAGAAAACTTACTCATGAAATCGTTTTATCTTGTATATGTCAAATGGTTAAGTAAGACTGTGCATCTTATTCTTTCAAGTAGGCTTCACTACCCTTATTCGGTTTTTAAATCTTTCAAATATTTAAGACATTTCGATAACTAGAAAACATGTTTCTATAGCTATAAAATGATAACATCTTGATATTATCGAGACATTTAATGAGTTGAATTAGAAAACGAAAATATCACTGCACAAAGGTGAAGGCAAAACTAACATGATTTACCTACTAGTTTCTTTAATAACCCATTGAGGCACTACACCCATGTGGCTAGGTAGGACAATTAAGGAGGAATTGCGTGCCATTTTTTCAAGTTAATAAATAGAATATACGGCTATTCCATCATCTATAAAGTAGAACTTGATGCACTTCCTTGGAACTCTAAGTATAAACTTACTAGTCCATGCGACTCACATTAGCAATAATGCGTAGACATTCAAGATAAGGAAAGTCAATAAAATGCTACTAGAAACACTTGTAATATTTTTTTAATCCAGTGAGAGCAATGTTTTTTATTTCTGAAAGGGTGAAAGCTAAAGGTACGCAACGTATTTTTTCAAAAATACACATCTACGCGATGTACTTTCAAAAAAACACTTCTAGCTAACATACTTTCAAAATTTTTTCGATATAGCTAATATGACCTGTTTGTAGTAGGTTACCAGGTCACCTTGGCGAAAAATTTGCGCAGTTAGTCCTCTAGGGCTAACGACCGTTAGCTAGATGATAACGACCGTTAAAAAAAAAAAAAAAAAAATCTTTTAAAAAAAATTTACGTTTTTTTTTCAAAAAAATTTACGTTTTTTAAAAAAAAAAATCAAAAATTAAAAAAAAATTAAAAAAAATTTTACGTTTTTTTTTTTTAAATTTTACGTTTTTTTTTTTAAAAAATTTTACGTTTTTTTTTAAAAAAATTACGTTTTTTTTTAAAAATTATTAATTTTTTTTTTTTTTTTAAATTTTTATGTCTTTAAATTTTTTTTTTTTTTTAAAACAAAAAAAAAAAATTTAAGTTTTTTTTTTTTTTTTTTTTTTTTTTTTTTTTTTTATTTTAACGGTCGTTATCATCTAGCTAACGGTCGTTAGTCCTAGAGGACTAACTGCTCAAATTTTTCGCCAAGGTGACCTGGTAACCTACTACCAACAGGTCATATTAGCTAGATCGAAAAAAATTTGAAAGTATGTTAGCTAGATATGTTTTTTTGAAAGTACATTGCGTAGATGTGTATTTTTGAAAAAGTACGTTGCGTACCTTTAGCTTTCACCCTTTCTGAAATGATATACTTGTAGTCTTTTCTAATTCTGTGGGAGCTATAAGCTTAACACCGTGTAGGCGTCCTGTTTTATTTCGGGCCTGCCTTGATATAATAAATTACTTTCCAGGTGTGAAACATCTTTATTTAGTAAGAATCACAGCGTATTATTTTATATGACCAAAATGAAATCAAATATTACAACAACAGCTCTTTAAATTAAATCCAAAATAATAAGGTGACTAGGGTCGGTCCACTAAAAAATTCCAACTCTCAGCCCATCAAAGCCCATCTTCCAACCTAAAACCTGCCACAGGAAAAGAAATGTGGCTGAGCTTAAAAAGCCCAGTGAACAGATATAACAAACGAAAGCTAAACAAAATCAGAAATACAAAATGAAACAAGGAAGCGGATAACAAGGTCGCAACGAAATGGAAACAATGAGTCAATGAGGAACCTGCAGAACCCAATAATAACGCATATCCAGGAGAAACAGAAATTAAAGGAGATCAAAGCAAGGCAGTACATCGATGACATGTATAATTACATATAATTAACCAAACATGAACAAGCATAACAGCCAGTAGATCAGCAAATCATAAATACAGCAAAACAATAAATCAATCAGGAATATAAGCTACGCGGAATTCTATAATCAGGCGGAAGCATCTGAATAAAGTATGCACAGGCAATCACACTGGTCAGATAATTACAATTAATGAACAGTACGAACATCATGATAAAATAAGTTAGCAAAAAAGGACATAGCATGGCAAGCTAAGAATCAACTAGACATGTAACATACGTTGAACCATTACATCATCAAACAGTAGCATAAGCAGGAGTGTAGATATGGTAGGTCAACAATTAGCAGATAAGGATACTAACGGATAATCATAGTCCACGAGATTAACCGAACAAAAGTATACATGATAAACATGTAAATCAATTGATTACATACTAGCATGGCAAATAGACAAATCAAAGGGTCACATAACAGCATAATAAATGGATGATCAGATATTAGCATGATAACAGGTGAATCAGATCACATATTAATCATATAGTACCAGGGTAAACGGGTAGTCACATAAATCATGTAATAGCATAATAAATACAAGAATCCAAAAATCATATAATGGCTTGATTCGTAGTAGAAAATATACCAAATATACGATACACGCGAGAATCGACAAATCAACCTTTTAGGAAAAGGGTTAACGTGCCAAAGCTCACGAATGTGATATAAGTGATACCGGGCAAGTGATTACCCGGTCGCGGTCCCAAAGAGGTGTGAATTGAGGATGTCGTTTTGGTTTGTTATTAAAATGCTTGAATTGTTCGAGATTTGATTGTTTTTAATTACGTTTTCTACGAATTAATTAACGGGAAAGTAATTAAGGCAAAGGAAACCTAATAAATGACAAACTAACTACTACTAAGCATACGGAACAATAAAACTAAGCTAAATTAAGTCCTAGGGTGCTACAATGCAAAAACGCGAAAACCCGGGCTAATCCCGAGCCTCAAAAGTGAAAATAATGCAATTTAAGGCCTAAGGATGTGAAACTAATTTTCCTACGTTCTAAACGACTAAAAATAATTTTAGAAAAAAGCCGGGTATTTTTTCGACTTTTAAATTATTTATTATGAATTAAAACTAATTTAATCTAATTTAATTATAAAAAATACTAAACTATTTTAGAAAAATCAAAAATTTCACTAAAAATACTTTAAGTTAGACTGATTTTAAGAAAAATATAAAGTGGTACTCGCTTTTGAAATCAGATGTTAAAAAGCTAAATAGACTAGAATGCTAAAAACTTACTTTGTGTTTAAGACATTAATTATGTAAACTACAACTGAAAAAGACCCAAGGGCGCTTGGTGATTGAGTGGTGTGTTGTGCCTGCTAAACAAGAGATCCCAGTGTTCAACTTGGTGCTTGGCACTTTTCGTATTATTTTTTTTTTTTTTGGTTTTTCTTTTTCAACAACTTAATAATAGAACTAAATAAGCAATTTTATCAAAAACTTAAACTTTTGAAAAAGCTAAATAAGCAGTATGAGCTTATTCCAACAGATAGTGACAGAAGCAAAACAAACACACCTTTTGACATATTTTATGCTAAATGAACTTATGAATAAGCAATGATAAGCTAGGTCAATGTAAAAGTGGTATGCATTTCTAAGAGACAAAATAAGCTAAAGATAAAAACAGAGGCAATAGAAGCAGTTTTAATGGAGATCCTAAGCTATAATGGGAAATAAGCATAAAAGGGATCAAAAGCTATTCTAAAAAGACTAATAAGCGGATACAAGCTAAAGATAAGCTATCCTAATGTAAGGGACTAATAAGTTCTAAAAATACCTAAGATAAGCTAACTAGAACCACTAATAAGCACAAATAAGGAGAAGGGGGGTCAAGCAGTTGAGATGAAACAGAACAGGCCCTAAGGGTGCCTTTAAGCCTATGAACAAGCTACAATAAGCTAAGATAAAAATTCACAAAAATCACTTTTGAGTGCACTACCTAGCCTATTTTAATCATACCAAGTTTCAGGCTCTAAAGCTAATAATCTAGGAAATGAAAAATCAAAAATAAATGGCTAAATGACATATAAGGACCTCAATAAACAGGGGTAAGCAAAATGGCAAATGACATATTTTGAGTGCAAATTTAGCTAAGTAAAACTATTCTAATATGCACTAAACTAATCCTATGTCTAGAGTGGCATGAGGAGATGCAAGAAAAACAGTTTGGGACGATTTTTGATAAGAAATAAGCCAAGGGTTGGAACAGCAGAAACTATATCTCATTGCTGTGCATCAGGACTTATGACAAGAACTTTTTTTTTTTTTAAACAACACTTGTTCAAAACTGAATAACGCAGGTTGAAATCTTTTTAAAACTTATCTAAAACCTTAATATGAGTATGACTCTAACAGTCAAAATGGGTAAAAAGCTTTTTTAGACTCTCAAATAAGCTAGAACCAAACACCCCTTTATGGGGTGCTAATTTTTTGAAACTGATTTTATATTTTTTTTTCTACCTTCAAAACTACTTAATAGCTTAAAAAGAGGACTTAGGACCAAGAATAAGGTGACAATAAGCTAATAAGCACTAAGTGCTTATTAGCAAAATAAGTAATAAGCACGACAGTAAGATAAAAAGACTTTTTTCATTAATAAAAAAATTACAATTTAAAGACAGAAAACTTAAATTTTAAAAACTACTAAAACCTAATGCCTTAGAAGGCTACAATGCACTACTATATATACTAAGTGACTAGGAGCTTGAGCTTGTGTTTGTGTTAGTTTGCTGAGACAGAAGTGGACTTGGAGCACTTGTGTTTCTTGGAGTCAATCTCAACCTTTAGATCATCTTGGGCACCAAGGGATGAATCTGAGCCGTCCTTTTTAAGAGCTCCAATGAGATAGTTGAGGATTGCCAACATGGCAGTGATACCCATGTGGGTGTGGGGCTTGAGGTGAGCTGGGGACCAGGGAGGAAGAAGCCAAAGGTGGGGTGAGATTTTGGCGCCAAGGAAAAAAGAAGCTGGGTTTTGGTTGTGTTCTGTTTTGGGTAATAAAGGGAGAAGAGGTTCAAATATGGGGAAGGGTCAATTGGTTATAAAAAAAAAGTTCAAAGGGAGTTAAATGAAGGGGTTCAAAGGGTAGAAGGTTTTTAAAAAGGGTTTAAATAAAACTTTATATATTATATATATATATTATATATATATATATATATATATATATATATATATATATATATATATTTTTTTTTTTTGAAAGAAAATACTTTCAATAAAATTGGTTTAAAAAATAATTGTTGTAAAATAAAAATGAGGTTTTAAAAAGAGTAGTTTTGGATTTTGCAAAAAGGGTAAAAAGGTAATTTTGGGTTCGGGTAGAAGGGTAAAATGGTGATTTGGGTTTTAGGGTTAGGTTTTCATCGATTCCCCAAGCTCACTCCCAAATATGTAGTTCGGCTCTCCGAAAATATAGAAATCATCTTCCTGGCTCCGTCCGCAATGCACGTTTTCCATTCCAAGCTCATTCTGTCCGTTTTGCCCCCTGTTTTCTATCCTTTGTACCATGAAATACATAAAAACACACATTCCAAGGATATCTGCAGATATTGGTCATATTTCCGTGTTTTTAGACGTTTTGTGGCTTAGATGGGTAAAATGATGAGTGAATAAGCACTCATCAAATCCCCCACACTATCAATTGCTATTCCCTAGCAATCCGATCATATGAAGTAATGAAAGGATCAAAAATACCAAGTATACCCCGTTTCGACTTTTTATTCAACTACGAGAAATTTAAACTTGAACGATAATAAATAAAATGCTTGATTATCAAAACATGGCATCATAGAACGGGATTCACGCAAAATGGGTGTCTCCGGGGAATTGTAATCGTCATCCTCTTTTTTATACTCTCAAACCAAGCTTAAACTTATTGTGCAAACGTTTTTGTAAAATGCTAACACTACTTATATCAATAATCTATGTAAGTCGAGACTTAACTTTTTACTCCCGCAATTTATACAATTTAAGTGAGTGTGCTCATTTTCAAAAGTTTGACCATTGAAATCGACATTTGTTATGGTTGTTATCCACTTAACT
Source organism: Chrysanthemum makinoi (assembly GCA_910596185.1). Taxonomy (NCBI): domain Eukaryota; kingdom Viridiplantae; phylum Streptophyta; class Magnoliopsida; order Asterales; family Asteraceae; genus Chrysanthemum; species Chrysanthemum makinoi. Next base: position 58,469,851 of record OU343217.1, on the reverse strand, counting down.
AAAGTACTAACTCACCGGAAACGATGAAAGTCTAAGGATCGAAAGAGCCTCTTCCATGTAGCGGCTTTCTTCTCGGCACATCCCAAAACATAAGTTTTAAGTGACCGGTCTTTTGACACCTCACAGAGAATAGTACCGAATTAGCGGGAATTCGATTCCAAAGATTTACGAAGCTACCGTTAAGTTAAACTAAACCTAAATGGATTACAACCGACGACAATTTAGAAATTTGAGATTCAAAGGTGAGATCACTCCATGTTGCGACTTTCTTCTCAGCTTGTCCTTTTAAGGAGGCTAGGTTTTCACTCTCGAGAATAGTATCGAGCTTTGGGATCTTTGAAATCAAGGATTTCCAAATCACCGTCAAACTTTTAGACAACTTTGACGAATACTAGTTCAACTTCCGATTTAAATTTAAGAAAAAGCAAGTTTCGCACATTTATTCATAAGCAACATAATGCTTTTATTCACGCAACTCATATATATATATATATATATATATTTTTTTTTTTTTCTATTATTATATATATATATATATTTTCATTTTTCAATTTTTTTTTTTCTTTTTTCACTTTTTTTTTTTTTTTTTTTTTTTCATTTTGACTTTTAACTTTTAACTTGCAACTTTTTGCATTATTCAAGCATTTTACGATACTTTCATTTTGCAACATTATTCAGATTTAAAGAAAGTATGCTTTTTCGGAAATTTAAATAAAAAGTTGAACTCGGACTCTAAATCAATTTTGCTTAAAAACTTTTTATTGTAACAAGACGATTTGAATGTTCAAAAGTTTGACAACGAGCACGTATTTAAGTCCAATTAGTTAGCTTCTGGGAGAAAAAGCCATAGATTACTTATATAAGCTCTAAAGAGAACCAACTACTCCACGCTTAGCATTTTCATTTGCACAACGCGTAAAACCATAGCCTAAATGTTAAGAGAGCAGCTAGATCAACACTCTAGCAGAGTCGGGATTCCCCTTGTTCTAGCCTAATCAAGACTAAACTACCATTAATGCCGAAGTATCAATAAATTATTTTTGCGCAAAGCACTTCTTGTAAATGTAAATACTTGACTTAAAGCGATAAAATTTTAAAATTTTTGGTCAAAACGGGGGTGCTAGGGTACTAGAAGGTACATATGTGATCAAAATTCGTTTAGAATTCCCCCCCACACTTAGAGTTGAATATTGCCCTCAATATTCAAAGTACCGGCCGTAGCCGAAACTATAGAACGGAAAAAGGTAATACTACTAGCCAAGTGTGGAAGCGAAATCTTTTTTAACAAAAGGATTAATAAAGATATCCCTAGATAATCGTGAGCAAAAAGATCGGATATTGGGCGGCTGGATTGAAAACAAAGCATCAATCATCACGATCTACGGGAATCCTGAAAACAGAGAGCAAACACACAACATGCAAACAACAGTGGGGGAAATACCCCCACACTTAGTGTTAGAAAGTAGAAAGAAGATAGAAACATGGGTGGACACCCATGAAATGCTACTGTTTTTGTTAACCGAGTCGCTAGCTTGACTCGACCTCGAATTCATTGGTCCATGGGGGGAGCAAGTGGAAGAGAAGATCTCCATCGGACTTTCATTCAAATGGTTTGGATAAACATTGAATGTGCTGAAAGTTCCACTCCGATGAGATATATCCGGCTCAAAAGAATGATGAATGGAGATGCCGGGGTCGAAAATGAAATCCTCATTTCCGAATGAGGTAGCACGGGTGGGTTGGGTGGGCAAAATAATAGGCATGAGAACATAGTGTTCAAAATCTTTGCCCACCACCTTAGAGATCAAAGTATAGGTATCGGGTTCAAAAACAAAGATGAATCCATCATCCGGCGGTTTAGCGGGAAGACGAGGGAATGATGGATCATCAAGAAGCACAGTCTTAGTCACAAATAACTCCATAGAGAAGAGGAGTTCATGGTTAGGTCTAAGAGTTTGAAACATTTGAGTTCTCTTAGAGTGAACTCCCTTGGAAGGTATTATACCGGGTTTGAACACTTTATCCTCGGAGAGGCATGAATCGAAAGTGTCAACCATGGTAAAATCCTCAAGAGAAAGGGAGTCACTCTCGGTTAAAAAAGAATGAAGAACATCTTGATCAACAAGTTCATCAATTGAAACTTTCAAGTTCTTCTCTTTTTTGGGAAAGAATGGATCATCAAAATTTTCCAAAGGATCATCGTTCAAATTTTCATTCTTAGATGGAATCGAGTCCGTGAGAGCAAGTTTATTGGAGAACTCCTTATCAATTGAAGGATCAAGTGACGGATCTCCATACAACAAATACTCAAGTTCACGTAAGTCGGCTTCAAAGTCAAAGACTTCATTGTCAATTCCCGATGGGAGAGGACCAAGGCGAGCGAAGTTCATCGGAACTCCTCGAGAAGTAAATCAATAGCTGAATCCTCGGGCTCGGGTTTCGAAGGATTTTTAGTCAAAAGCTCAACTTCTTTAATTTCAATTTCTTCCGGAGGGAGTGAAGACAACGGGTCTTCATTTTCACTAAGTAATTGTTCAAGACGAACACGGTCTCCCTCCGGGTCAGATTCATCGTCATCAATTCCTGACGGAAAATAATAAGCTTCGATCTCTTCCAAATTCAAGTTACTTCCCTCAAACGGAGTGAGGGAAGGGGAAGAGTTGGAAATAATGAGGTCGGAAGTAGGAGTGGGATTGCCACTCGAAGAAGGTTCAACAAGATCGATTAGATTAACCGAATGCGGAGGTGGGACAAGTGGTGAGCTCTTAGAGCTAGCAATTTCCACCACTTCAGTTATGGTCTCCGGTTTCTTGGTAATCGTTTTAAGCTCAACACGTTTACTCGAAGATCTCTTAACCGTAAATCGTGAAAGACTTTGATCAATCCTAGATGAAGAATTTTGGATAACCGTAGGTTGGACGTTTTCGGTACTTCCGTTATTAGTAGGAAGCACCGGGTCCTTTGTCACCTTGGTTTCACGGATTTCAACTTTATCAATACCACAAATGGTAGGCATAGATTTCAAATCTTGGTTAACATTGAAAGTTACGGCTTCTTTGTTTACCCTCAAAGTGATTTCCCCTTCATCAACATCGATCAATGCACGACCCGTTTTTAAGAAGCATCTCCCAAGGATGAGGGCACTCGGGATCGCATCGTCGACGACAACAAAGTCAGCGGGGAAATGAAATTTTCCTACTTTCACACAGACATCCTCGGCTATACCTAACGGTCGGGAATTGCTCGGTCGGCAAGCTCGAGGATCATACATGTAGGTGTGAGTGGGGGTAACGAAAGCTTTTTCCACATGGAGTGTAGCATCAAGTTAATGCTCGCGCCAAGATCGGCCAAGGCGTTCAAGGAAGTTTTAGCCAACTCGGAAATTTTTTCTTTTTTGCTCAACAAGCTTTTGATCGTCGGACCAAACTTGGGCATTAGAAGGAGAGCCTCCGCGAAACTAATCTCGAAGTGCGTATCTTGAAAGATTTGGATAAGCTTTTCCATTTGTTGATTAGTTTTGTCGCGGGCCTTTTGATCATTAAGCCTTGAAGGATAAGGAATTGAAGGCTTAATCTTCGGAACATCGGGCTCCGGAATGGGGATGTGGACTACCGGAGGTTGGACCTGTGCGGTACTCTGTGGGCTTGTAGATTGCACCTTGTCCTTGGTCACCTCGGTTTCTCGTTCTACTTCCCTCACCGGAGAGGGTGTAGGCATCGAGGGTCCATCATATGATTTACCACTTCGGGTGGCAATAGCATTCAACTCTCCCTTCGGGTTAGGAATTGTATTACTTGGAAGAGAACCGGAACCCGAGGGTTGAGAATAAGAAGTAGAAGGTTGATTGGCTTGAAAGAAACTAGCCATCATATTCCTCATTTCAGTCATCTGTTTGTTACTTGTAGCTTCAATTTCCTTTTTGAAATCCGTCCTCATGCCGTTAATTTGAGTTTGCAAACATTTAATGGTGTAATCAGAATTCTTCATGTAAGTTAGAAACTCGTTCGGAGCAACTTGAGGAGGAGGTGGTTGATATTGATGTTGAGGAGGAGGTGGTTGTTGGTAAACTTGAGGTGGAGGAGCTTGGTATTGTTGATTACCATGATTAACATTAGCTCCTCGGTTCTGATTAACATTGTGGTTACCATTGAAACGGTTTTGATTTTGGTTTTGGTGTTGAGGTTGGTTGAAACCGGGAGGTCCGAGATAATTGTTTGAACGGTAGCTAAGAAGATTTCGATCTCCTTGCGGTTGATTGTAGTTTCCTGTAGCAGCATAAACATTCTCATGTGCGTAGCCACCGACGGCTGGGCACTCGGAATAAGAATGTGGACCTCCGCAAGTCTCACAAGTCGGTTGAACCGCTTTCACTTGTTGATGTTGATTCTGATTATTCATCTGAGTAATCCGTAAGATATCGTCGATCTTTTTGTTCATGGCGGCTATTTCGAGAGAAGAAGACGTATTTGCTCGAGTCGATTCACCCCTTTCGGTGGTAGAATCCCAATAATTGTGATGGGCGGTCATGTTCTCAATAAGATCGTAGCATTCCTCGGGACGTCTTTTCATGAAAGTTCCACCGGCAGCAGCATTGATTGTGTCACGGTGTCTCAATGTCAAACCATTATAAAACGTATCAATTTGAGTGACAAGTAACATGTTATGATTCGGACATCGATCAATTGCAAGCTTATAACGTTCCCAAGCTTCAAACAAAGATTCGTCGGGATATTGTCGGAAATTACTGATATCGTTTCTCAACTTCGTCACCTTCGACGGTGGAAAATACTTTGCTAGAAACTTCGAAACCATTTCCTCGAAAGTATGAATCGAATTCTTTGGTAGTCGATCAAACCAAGAAGTAGCATGATGAGTCAAAGAGTATGGGAAGAGATAGAGACGAAGGGCGTCATTGGAGACCCCATTTTGTTTCATACTCTGAGTAGCGGTCAGAAATTTGTCAAGATGCTTGTTAGCATCTTCATCTGGTAAACCATGAAAGTGACAACTGTTTTTTACTTGTTCTATCATATGATGTTTCAAGCTAAAATCGGTAGCTTGAATATTAGTCTGTGCAATGGGTCCTCCTCCTCCCGCATATTGTAGGTTGACATAGCTCCTCCATCGTTCGGAGATCGGAGCTGCATTTTGATTAACGGAGGAGGATCGGGACCGAACGGGTGGTACATTGTTACCAACCATAGTAAGTAACTCGGTACGCGTTCGATTCTCGCTTCAAGTCGTCTAGATCGAGAGCGGTCGCATGCACTTTAAAACCAAGGCAATTAAATGAGAACGGTATTCGAAAACAACAGTGAACTTAAACCAATAATCCCAAGTGAATAAATCACTTCTATAAGACAAACGCACAAGCGAGCGGAGAAGCTTTTTAGGTCAGCGCGAAGCTTATTAGAAACCCGCTTCTTTTCAGCCGCAATTTAATGTCAGGCCGTCCTTATCCTTATACCCACCACACAGTTTGTTTATCCAATAGAAATAAATCGACTCACAAGCGACACAAAGGCAAGTTTTAAATCTTTGGTTCGGGAACTTACTAATGATAACACCTCCGTTGAGAATGTTATATAATTGATGTATTCTATTTAAGCTCAAAATCACAAGAGAAAATCTTTTGGTATTTTTAATCTTTTATATATATATACAAAATAAAAAGGAAAATATTTTTGTGTTTTTTAATTTTTCAAAAAGCAATAACTTCACGAGGAAGGTTCTTCAAGTCACTAATCATCAAACCTTAACGATATTGTCGCAACACAACCTCCCCGGCAGCGGCGCCAAAAATTGGTTCGTTTAAGAAAAGTATATCAAATATACGATACACGCGAGAATCGACAAATCAACCTTTTAGGAAAAGGGTTAACGTGCCAAAACTCACGAATGTGATATAAGTGATACCGGGCAAGTGATTACCCGGGTCGTGTCCCAACGAGGTGTGAATTGAGGATGTCGTTTTGGTTTGTTATTAAAATGCTTGAATTGTTCGTGATTTGATTGTTTTTAATTACGTTTTCTACGAATTAATTAACGGGAAAGTAATTAAGGCAAGGGAAACCTAATAAATGACAAACTAACTACTACTAAGCATACGGAACAATAAAACTAAGCTAAATTAAGTCCTAGGGTGCTACAATGCAAAAACGCGAAAACCCGGGCTAATCCCGAGCCTCAAAAGTGAAAATAATGCAATTTAAGGCCTAAGGATGTGAAACTAATTTTCCTACGTTCTAAACGACTAAAAATAATTTTAGAAAAAAGCCGGGTATTTTTTCGACTTTTAAATTATTTATTATGAATTAAAAACTAATTTAATTATAAAAAATACTAAACTATTTTAGAAAAATCTGAAAATTTCACTAAAAATACTTTAAGTTAGACTGATTTTAAGAAAAATATAAAAAGTGGGTACTGCTTTTTGAAATCTGATGTTAAAAAGCTAAATAGACTAGAATGCTAAAAACTTACTTTGTGTTTAAGACATTAATTATGTAAACTACAACCAGTCAAAGACCCAAGGGCAGTTGGTGATTGAGTGGTGTGTTGTGCCCTGAAACAAGAGACCCAGGTTCGAACTTGGTGCTTGGCACTTTTTCGTAATTATTTTTTTTTTTATTTTTTTTTATTTTTATTTTTTTTTGGTTTTTTCTTTCAACAACTTAATAATAAAACTAAATAAGCAATTTTATCAAAAACTTAAACTTTTGAAAAGCTAAATAAGTCAAGTTATGACTGCTTATCTCCAACATATAGTGACAGAAGCAAAACAAACACACCTTTTGACAGATTTTATGCTAAATGAACTTATGAATAAGCAATGATAAGCTAAGGTCAATGTAACAAGCTGGTATGCATTTCTAAGAGACAAAATAAGCTAAAGATAACAGGAAAACAGAGGCAATAAGCAGTTTTAATGGAGATCCTAAGCTATAATGGGAAATAAGCATAAAAGGGATCAAAAGCTATTCTAAAAAGACTCTAATAAGCTGGATACAAGCTAAAGATAAGCTATCCTAATGTAAGGGACTAATAAGTTCTAAAAATACCTAAGATAAGCTAACTAGAACCACTAATAAGCACAAATAAGTGAGAAGGGGGCTGAGTGTTGCGTAAAGAAACTCTAAGGGTGCTGTTTAAGCCTATGAACAAGCTACAATAAGCTAAGATAAAAATTCACAAAAATCACTTTTGAGTGCACTACCTAGCCTATTTTAATCATACCAAGTTTCAGGCTCTAAAGCTAATAATCTAGGAAATGAAAAATCAAAAATAAATGGCTAAATGACATATAAGGACCAATAAACAGTTGGCAAAAATGGCAAATGACAGATTTTGAGTGCAAATTTAGCTAAGTAAAACTATTCTAATATGCACTAAACTAATCCTATGTCTAGAGTGGCATGAGGAGATGCAAGAAAAACAGTTTGGGACGATTTTTGATAAGAAATAAGCCGTGAAAAAGGGGTTGGAACAGCAGCTATATCTGCTGTTCTGTGCAAGGACTTATGACAGTAATTTTTTTTTTTAAACAACACTTGTTCAAAACTGAATAACGCAGGTTGAAATCTTTTTAAAACTTATCTAAAACCTTAATATGAGTATGACTCTAACAGTCAAAATGGGTAAAAAGCTTTTTTAGACTCTCAAATAAGCTAGAACCAAACACCCCTTTATGGGGTGCTAATTTTTTGAAACTGATTTTATATTTTTTTTTCTACCTTCAAAACTACTTAATAGCTTAAAAAGAGGACTTAGGACCAAGAATAAGGTGACAATAAGCTAATAAGCACTAAGTGCTTATTAGCAAAATAAGTAATAAGCACGACAGTAAGATAAAAAGACTTTTTTCATTAATAAAAAAATTACAATTTAAAGACAGAAAACTTAAATTTTAAAAACTACTAAGTCCTAATGCCTTAGAAGGCTACAATGCACTACTATATATACTAAGTGACTAGGAGCTTGAGCTTGTGTTTGTGTTAGTTTGCTGAGACAGAAGT
>OU343217.1:58396042-58461736 GCA_910596185.1 Chrysanthemum makinoi | reverse complement strand
CTCCGTTATCTCCTAACGTAAGTTAAAATATTTGCATCGTTGGTCTCAAGGACTAACAGTGCTATCTTTTTTTAAGGGACTAACGGTGCACCGCCACCACCCACCACAACCACCACCCTCTCTACCGCCGCCACCTACCACAACCACCACCACCACCTCCACCCACCGCCACCACCACAACCACTACCACCACCCACCACCACCGCCACCGCCATCCATCACCAGCCGCCACCACCACCACCCACCCACCACCACCCACCGCCACCACCACTACCTCCACCTCCTCCACCCACCACAACAACCACCACCACCACCCACCACCAGCCACCGCCAACATCACCGCCATCAACGGGTGGTGGTGGTGGCGGTGGTGGCAAAGGGTTTGTGGTGGGGTAGAGGTTGTGGAGGTGGTGGTGGCGGTAGGTGGTGGTGTGGGTAGCGGTGATGGTGGTGGTGAGTGGTGGTGGGTGGAGGTGGAGGTGGGCGGTGGTGGTGGTGGGTGGTGGTGGTTGTGGTGGCGGTGGTGGAGGTGGGTGGGGGTGGTGGTGGCGGTGGCAGGTGGTGGGTAGTGGTGGCGGTGGTGGGTGGTGGGTTGTGGTGGCGGTGTAGGTGGTGGGTGGTGGTGAGTGGCGGTGAGCAGTGGTGGGTGGCGGTGGGTTTTCGGAAAATTTGTTTTCCACTTTTTTTTTAAAATTTTGTTTGGAATTTTTTTTTTAAATATGCGAAAAAAATTCAATTTTTTTTTCAATTTTTTAAAATTTTTTTTTCTTTTTCAAATTTTATTTAAAATTTTTTAATATGTTGAAATGGTGCATAAACGTAAGAAAAACAGATAAGAACGTAAAAAAAAGACAAAATCGGATGAAAACGGGCAAAAACGTAGGAAAATAGACAAAACGTAAGAAACGGATAAAAACGGACAAAAATCAAAGGAAAATGTAAGAAAAACGGATGAAAACCGATAAAAACGTAAGAAGAACGGACAAAACATAAGAAAAACGGACAAAGACGGATGAAAACGGGCAAAAACGAAGAAAAATAGACAAAACTTAAGAAAAACGGATAAAAACGGACAAAAATTTAAGAAAAATGTAAGAAAAACGGACAAAAAAGGATGAAAACCGATAAAAACGTAAGAAAAACGGACAAAACGTAAGAACAACGGACAAAAACGGATGAAAACGGGCAAAAACGAAAGAAAATAGACAAAACGTAAGAAAAACGGACAAAAATCTAAGAAATACGTAAGAAAAAACAGACAAAAACGGATGAAAACCGATAAAAATGTAAGAAAAACGGACAAAACGTAAAAAAACAGACCAAAACGGAAAAAAAGGACTACATCTGAAAGTCAATTACCATAAGGACCATTACTGAAACTTTTTTAACCGAAAATAAAGTCAATGGATGACCTGTGAAAGTCAACGCAAGCCACATGGACCATTTCTGTCATTTTTCAAACTTTGTGACCTGGTAACCTACTAGTTACCGGTCATATTACGTACATTGTTCCAAATTTGAAAGTATTTTGCGTACAATGGTAATTTTCAAAGTTCATTGCGTACATCGTCTGTTTTGAAAAACTATTTTGCGTATCTTTATCTTTCACCCTACTTAAAACGACACCTAAATCACAACTTGATTTATTCACGAAGTAAACACTAAGTTCATGACCGGTTTGCAGTTCCCTCCCATTTTTTAAGATTTTCATAATTAGCTTTGAAGCAAATACACCTATTATAGCATCATATGTGCAATTAACTTTTGCACAACTATATAAAATTAAATTGACTGGTCAACAAATACCATTAATGTAGTTTTTAAAACATTTCTTAAGTGAAAAATACAAATTATTAAGCCTATTATACAAATTATGTATCACAAACTGCTTTTCCATAGTCTCAATTTATGCATCATCGACCAAGTCAAGTTTCAACAACCAACATTAAGAATCACGAAAGTCAACGACTTTGACCACAAGCCAAGAACAACAACGATTCTGTCCCAGCTCATCTCCACAACGATACACAAACAAACTCGAAATATAAAGTTAAAGATCTCGGTTTTGGTCATTTCAAAATACAAGATCTTTAAAGATACAACCCAAACACCCATCATCGAACTTTTTGTATCAAACCAATATAACTAACTCAAAACTCGCATGGTTCGTGACTTATATCAAACTCAAAACGAAACCAAAAGTTTTTTCAAATTTTGGTTACCAGCAAGATATCCAGAGGGGTTACTGTATATTCGAGTTAAGATTCAAAGGGTTGTGTTTGTTGTGGTATGGTTCAAATAAGTAGCAAAAAGAAAACCACGAGAAAACCGGTGTTCTTTGGTTTGTAGAAAGAAAGGATTTGTAGATGGGTTTTGAATAGAGAAATGAGATAACGTGTTTGTGGTGGCGGTGTTTTTGAGTAAATAAAAAAGGGAGGCTTGTGTATAAGCATTATGTTTAGGTTATATGTATAGTAGTGTGATATATTAGATTTATGAAAAGGGCCGAGCAATTCAAAAGTCTTATTGCAAGATAAATATTGGCCGAAACCAAATAGTATAACGATTAAAATTGAGACAAAACTTGGGCGAATTTTATGAATATTTTGAGCTAAGTATTGGGTTGATATATTGGACTGCAATTTTGAATTAAGCTAAAAGAGTGATAATTATATGTAAATTTTTATATCGTCCAAAACGCATTGAAGTTCATTACACCGTTTTTTAGCTACTTGCGACTACAAGGCACTATCAATCATCTGACCTCCTATTTCCATATTTTATCGACTGCTGCATTCATATTATCACGTAGTTGCACTAATATTATTATATAAAATAGTATGCCATTTCTTAAGAATATTACAACAAAAAAATCATTTTTTCTATAAAGTTATTGTCACAGTAAACAAAAATAATGTTTGCCAAATATTTCGATAATAGGGTAGTCGTCGCCGCAACGCGCGGAAATTCTAACTAGCTATTTAAACGTTCACAATATGACCCATTTATTTTTATCACCTAATTGTTTTTTCTTTAAGAAAAATATGTGTACGCATGGCGCTTCTTCATTGCTTGATTGGGACATAGTCATCGATTTCTTTTCACTAAGTGGGCGTGAATATAATTGAGGCTTTTAAAATTTTAGGGCTATTAAATTTTGGGTCTTGAGCGGTGGCCCAGCCTAAAAGAGAGCTCTGAGTCTAAGTGATTATTGAGTTGTAATATGATTCACAGATCTAGCACAATAATATATGGAATTCCGATGGCGGTGTTCAGAGATTGAATTGTAATATGATTCGAGTTTACTTAATAATATCTAACTTAACATGGTCGTCCCTGAGTTTTTGGGCCTTGAGCGAAAATACATAACGAGGCGTTTCGAAAACTACTCTAATATAAAAAGTGTCACCGTTTTATAAGATATAATCCATATTAGCTATTTAAACGTTTAAAATATGACCTATTTAAAATATTGTATCACTTAATTGTTTATTTTTTCTTTAAGATATATATATATATATATAGAAATCGGTTCATTTGAAAAATTGATCTCGGTGGAAAAGTGAGAAAAGCAATCTCAACCATTAGATCACTTCCTCTTCCCATCCCTTTTTTCCCTTCCAAGTACAAGGGGCTATTTGTTACTTTCTTTTTTTCTCAGGGGTAATTTTGAAACTTTCCATTTTTTCCCTTGACTTGGTTTGGTTATGACAGTACTCCAGTAGCATCAAAATTCATTAATTCAGAACTTTCAAGTAAAACACTAGAAATATTTTCAAAAGTTGAAATCTTCCTTTATGTACTTTAGCTTTCCCTCGTTAATAATTACACCAACTAAACGAAAAACAATAAAAAGAAATACATAAATCTCTGCGATATACTAAGATACAACATCAGAATACTTAACCAAAATTAAAGTTATAACAGACAATAGAAAGTTTTTTCTAAATGCGCTTTTAGCCTTGATCATGTCGCGTCTAGGATGAGTGTTGCCAATCTCAAACGAATGCAGGTACCGCCTAATATTATCCCCCTAACGGTAGTTGTATCCTTGGATGGCTCTGGAAATTACACAAACATCACTGCTGCAATTTTAAAGGCACCCAATCGAAGCATGGGTCAATATGTCATTCAGATAAAAAAGAATGGCATTCATGACCTCAGTAGCTTGTTCCACCTTCTGTCAACATGAATCAATTCATATGCTTCGTTAAACTCATTGGCCTGTGCAAAGTATGTCAAACTAAGAAATTGAAGGTAAACATATTTCATTCGGAATCAAAAATAGAAAAACTGGTGTCATACCTTAAAATCAGCAAATGCAACAAGCATTGCACCTCTATAACGCACCCTGAGTGAATTAAAGCCCGGGTATTAGTATTTAAAAGTTAAAAAGAAGTTATCACCATTGACGGTAAAAGTTTCAGTAATATCACATCCGGGTTATATTTCAATAGTATCAAAATTAAAAAATTCAAAATCTAACTGAACATACTTAAAAAGAACAGGTCTTTGCTCGGTTTTGTTGCATTTGGGACCTAAATTTGCAATGAACAAAGCTAAACATGCCCCGCCAACTGAACTTTACGTATGCTTTGTATTGTCGGGATCAAACACTTATCATACTATAACCAATGATCAGTAATTACCCCAACTCCATATATATAGGGCAGGCATAATGTATTTAACAGACGCAATTCACATAATTTTTAAGTTTGAGAGTATATAATATTACATAAAAAAAAATGAGACTTGCATACTCTATCCCTTTGTTCTTCATTTTTGCAATTCTAAAGGTCTGTTTTTTATCCCAATTCAAAAATTGCTCAGCAAAAGATCCACTTATGTCGCTACAAGGAAGAAGAAACCTAAGGACACTAGAAGACCAGAAACCTGATATTAACAAGGTAAGACTAGACTAAAAACCAACAATCTGATTATGTTTATATTTTCAATTACGTACACAATATATTGTCGAGTGATTGTTTGTGATTTCTGCATAAACACAACAATCATGCATAAACACAACAATCAGATATTGTTTGTGATTTCTGCATAAACATAACAATCAGATAACCAATGTAAGAGGTTGTATTCGTTAGAAATATACTAAGAGCAATGTCTAACCCATTCACTGATGCACCTGAACCACACAAACAGATGCTTTTAAACAGATTTATATTAATGATGCAGAACAAACAAAATTTATGAATTCTGTAATAATAACTATTGATATTGTAAATAAAAAACATGCAGATGCTGTAATATTACCTAAATCAATTAAATTATCATACACGTATATACAAATGTTGTACCTAATAAGTGTTGATGCACCTATAGATACAAACACATACAGATGATGTAATAACTACTTATGCACCTAAAGATACAACACTTATGCACTAATAGATAATTATTGATGCTGTAATAATAAATAATTATACACCTCAAGATACAAACAAATACATATGTTGTAATAGTAACTACTGATGCACCTAAAGGTAAATACATATTCTGTAGATAATAATTACTTATGCACCTAAAGATACAAACGCATGCTGATGCTGTAATAATAATTAATGATGCACTAAACGATACAAATACATACATATGTTGTCAACCAGCATGATTAATAATTTAATGTAAGATTTAATTTGACGTTGTAATAATACTAAAAATGATTCAATAATGTTTTAAAGGAAAAAGTGTGCATATCATTTTTAATATTTACAAAAAACGTATCTTATCAATACCACTATATCATAGACCATTCCCAGTAGCAATGTTATCCATAACAAGGATCTTATTAGCAATTATAACTAGCTATACGACATCAGAAGAATAAGGTGCCAACGTGACTAAAAAGAGCATTTATGTTGTGTGTGACTGAACTGAATATATCGTGCTATGTATATCTACTAACATCAGTATCGGGTGGCTTAACAGCTTGTGACAAAAGGGAAAGCACACTAAATCATGATGACATTATCATTTAACGAATGTAGTTGTAAATCATTCCCTTTAAAAATTATAAATATGTGATCCTAACACTCTTCAGACATAAAAATCAACTTTACGAAAACCAAGTATGGAAGTGATCTCTTACCCCTTTGGTATTTGACTTGGATTTGTTGCTGCTGTGGTTTGACTTCTCCTTGGGCTGTTTCTTAATAGTTCCACTCACAACTTCAAAGATTGTTGGGAGATCATTTATCATACCGAAGAGGCGTTTCCTGCATTCCAATGGGATACATATTAGCAATGATCATATGTCCTAAACAACCATCATCTGTTTTCAGAACCCTATAATGCACAACGTATGATGTTTAGGAATGACAGATTAATAACGGCTACCACACTAGATTTACACATAATTATAGAAGCAGATGCAATCGTTTTGATGAAATGACACTTTCTGGTAATCATAAGTTAAACTAACTATAAGAAAAAAGGCAAACTTAAGATTAGAGAAAAATGATATAACTTTGGTAATCGGAAGTCACGCCAATTATATATATAAAACTAAAACTATTGCTGGTCAAGAAGAAGTGTTTTATATCAAAAGCCACGGAAATCGTTTTGAATAAAACCAGCAAATTACCAATTTTGACTTGAACCTGCTTTCTACCATTAATCAAGCAGCACATTTCTGCCACCTCTATCTAATGCGATGGAATAAAAATGAAACCAAATGTACCTGTCACGATGGAAATATATTGAAGCAAAGCTAAAGGATGGTAAAAGGTCTGCCGAAGGTGCAATAACTGAAGAATAGCATCACGAGCAGCAAAACACCTGGAGCTAGTTCATGCTAACATTTGTGCTCCTGTGAGAACAAAAATTAATATTGGTAACAAGGATCAGAAGTAGCAAGTGCTGAGGATCAGGCGTATAAGCTTAATAAAGTGGATGACTGAGTAAGACTGACAAGTTTGTTAAATTAACTGGATTTCTATGAAGTCCTAATGAGTCTACATAGTACACTGAGCATCAAACGGATGCACTAACGTGCCTTAAACGGATGCACCAAGGTACCTTAAATGGATGCACTAACGTGCCTTAAATGGATGCACTAACGTACTATCATAAAAGAAACAAGTTGCAGAAATATTATTATCAGATGCCATAAAGATATAAGGATTGTGTATCAAAATCATACCTCTTGGATGTCAGACCGGTATGCTTTGTCTAAAAAACTTATCCTATCTTCTTCTTCGGCCATGATTTTGAATCGATTTGGGATGCAAAACTTAGGGTTATGAAGTTACGATGGGTGACTCTCTGTATTTATAAACCGTTTACTTGAAGCAAAACAATTCATTATTTGCCCAAACACCCCTCAACTTGTTCAAAACACTTTTTTGTGTCACTTGGTTATGATGAAGTTAGGATGAAAAGAGGAGATGGAGCTAGCTAGGTAACTACGTATATAGCCTGTAACACAAATGCTATGATGTTGATGTTGGAGTTGCAGCAGCGGTGGCGGTTTGACAGAGATGTTTAGTTTATATTCTTTCTCCTTGTTGGTTTAAAAGACGTAGTTGATCTGGTGTTTTGATGTGTGTTTTAGAAAGTAATTATAGCGACAAACTCAAAAATCAGATTATTAGATAATGAGATGCTTAAGTTGCGGATAGTCAGGAAATTTTACATTTCTCAACGATCAGTTTTCTTAAAACTACTACTTACGTGCTTCTCCAAACCAGATTAATTTATCCCTAAAAAATCAGATAATCATAATCTGTTTTTTCACACTGTAAACTATCTATTGCAACTTCAAGTCACCATGATCAGCTCAAATGCACATCTGAAGTTCTGAACATTCCCATACTCATATGAAAGGCAATTTCTCAATGTTCGGCGAAAAGCATTTTAGGTTACGTTAAAGTGCATCCTCTACACAAAGATCCATAGTATGCATAAAGCAAGTAATTAGAGTATATAATCTGACCTTCAAAGCGAACAATGTCCCAATCCATTTATGCCGAACCAGTTGCACAACACCTCCACTTCCTTTTCCAATGACTTTGATAGTCTCAAGGTCTTCCAATGAAAATTGCAGATCAATCTCCTTAGCATCATTGGACTGTTCATATAGCACACCGAAAGTGAGTAAATCTGTTTTTTATACCAGATCGTAAATGTCAAATTAAATCATATCAAACTTACACTCTTTTTCTTATCCTCGGATGTGAGCTTTAGTCCTTTCATATTCAGAAGTAAATCCCCATCGTGAAATGTCCCACTCGCTGTCCTAAGAATTCACTATAACCATCACATACTACAGTTGCATATACATTCAGATACATGGTATGTCATATGAAAATTTCAGTAAATAGGATTTCACATAATCTGAACAAAAATATAACTCAGACACGCACGAAAACCTGTCTTAGCTAAAGTGCAAAAAGAAATAACAGACACTGCAAATACGAAACTACTCACGCTGTCACGCATTCGAGAAGATTACCGTGTCTAGTAACTTAAAAGTAGATATCAGATACTACAGTTGTTGTGTAACAGCATTCACATGGAATTAGATCTGATATAAGCTAATTAGCGTTTCACATATTCCGAAATGCACAACTTAGAACTAAATTAACAATATAACCACATTCACATAGCGATTCAAATGATCCAAAGCAATAACAAATCAATCAACATAGGATACTAGAAATACGTAGCCACATTCACACTAATCAGATCACATTTCCGCAAGTCACATGATCCTAACAGCACAATTACTAAGATCAACATTTATCAGTTAGTGTTTCATATGATCCAACACAGCAACGGCATCACATACTTCAAATACGCAACTACATTCACATTAATTAGATCATATTTCTGCTACTTAACGACGCAAACAGTTATAAACTTACAGAACAAATTTATAACTATGTTCACATAAAATAAATCGAAATCAGCGCACTTATGAGCTATAACTATTTTCACATATAAATCAGTGAATTAGGTCAGAATTGAAAATAGATATCGTTACAAGAAGCTGGTGATTGGGGCAGCTTGAGCTGGTACGGAGAGCTTGAGCTGCTTCAACGGCTTCATTCCTTTCATCTCGATTTGTTTATTTTTTTTTTGTATGTGTGTGTGTGTGTGTGAGTGTGTGAAAATGACTAAAATGGTGACTGACCGACGGTGCCAAAATAATAAAATGTTCAATTTGTCCAACGATGCACTAAACATACAAACATTCAACCTGATGCATCAACCACAGTTACATATGCACTAATACAATTTGATGCCCTATAGTGTAATCTCATGTTGCAAATATACAGACAGATGCCCTAATATGTCATATCAATCAATAATAATCACATATGCTTTAAATTAGTACGTCGCATTTCATAAAATCGCGATGCTCTAATAATCTCACAAAACAGATGCTCTAATCATATAAAATGGATGCCATAATGTATTGATTGATGCTTTAATCAAACAAAAAGATGCTCTAATCATGAATTCATTGTTCACTAATCTCGCTAACAAGTATGCCCTAATTTTTAAATTGATGCTTCAATCCTTATAACACATCTAAACATTAATCATACATACAGATGCTCTAATCTATCAAAAAACATGCTATAACATATTATATACACAGATGCTGCAACAATTATTGTTGATGCAATAATCATTCATACAGATGCCGTAACATTTTTTTCAGATGCCATAAATTAATTCAAACAATCAGATGTTATTTCATAAAACAAACAGATGCCTTAAATTAACTCATGATGCCTCTAACTATACAAAAATAGATTATGCCCTAATTTTTTAAATGGATGGTTTAATCCATATAATAGATTCCAAAATTAGGGCACTTAAGTGCTTATGATTCTTTAATCAAACAAACAGATGCTCTAATCATAAACTTTCAACAAAACTTCGAAAATAATATGATAATTGATTTTAAAAAATGCACTAATTTTACACATATTCACCTGGTGTATGTATTTTCGGCGGCTGTTGACGTCAATGATTTGACGGTTGTTGGTGGCTTCCCGTAGTTAATGATGGTGGCGTTTCGCTGGTGGTGGTGCCCGCGGTGGTTAGGGGCAGTGTACTAATGGTGATTTGAAGGCTGTTTGGTGGTCAATTGATGGTGGTGGTGCTGGAAGTGGTGGTTCCTGGTGGTGAATGGCGGTTGTGGTTCCCGTGATAAATGGCGTTTAGAACTCCTTTGAAGATGACGATTGTGTGTTTTTTTTATGAAGATGAGGATGAGTGATGGTTAACAGGTATTTGTTTGATTGTTTTAAAATTTACCCCGAAGTTTGAAACATTTTCATAATTTACCCTATAACTTTTTTTCTCACTTTTCTAACTAATTACACTTTTCTTTAGAACCGGACTCTATATATATATATATATATATATATATATATATATATATATATATATATATATATATATATATATATATATATATATATATATATATGTGTGTGTGTGTGTGTGTGTGTGTGTACGTCTGAATATAATTGTTAACGAGTCAAATTTTATGACTCATAAAATTTTGAGGTACTGAAAGGCGGCCCATTCTCAAGGAGAGCTCCGAGTCTAACTGATTATGGAATGTCGAATGTGGACTAAAAGTCTAGAATGATCGACATAATTATTATGATTAAACCAAAATAATTTTATAGTTAGATAATAGGAAGGTCTTGCTCCCCAAGTTATTCTTTGGCCTATAAATACACGTATGCACATAAATCTAAAACATCCCATTCTCTCTTGAGAAGTCGACTTCCTCTCCCTCTCCTTTTCCTCTGTTGTGATCGGTCATTCTCAAGGTCGACTTTATTTGACTTCCAAGTAATACCCGGAAGAAGCTCACATATATCTCATTCAATAAACATCCCCATGGCAACCACTAACACCAGTTGCCAGGTTTCAATCCCAAGCAAAAAATTCGTTCATAGAATAAAAATGACTGTAGGACTAGCAAGGTGTAAAAACCGTCTTAACGATGATATCATCTATGCAACACTTAAAGAGTGTAACATGGATCAAACCGAAACATGCCGGAGGTTGACGATGATCCATGATGTTAGAGAGGTTGCTAGTTCATATAGTCTTGATGAGGTGTGCACCATGCTTAAAGAATGCAACATGGATAAAACCGAAACATGTCGGAGATTGAAGATGATCCAGGATATTAGAGTTGTTGCTAGTACTTTCAGTGTTGATTACGTGTACACCATGCTTAAAGAATTTAACATGGATCAAACTGAAACATGTCGGAGATTGAAGATGATCCAGGATATTAGAGTTGTTGCTAGTACATTCAGTGTTGCTGACGTGTACACCATGCTTAAAGAATGTAATATGGATCAAAGCGAAGCTACTCAAAGACTCTTGTATTTTGGTATGATATTTTTTCTTTTCTTGTTATGTACTTATGTATGTTTTATTTCTTTGAACAAGTGCATGGTTATTCATTTAGAATATGTGAGGTATTTGCCTTTTATCACTGTCTATATACTGGTGTGAAAAACTTAACCCTAAATATCTTAAATGTATTTTTTTTCGCGCTTTATTGTAGTTTTTGGATTGTATGTGTATGATTTAGGGTGTACTTTTTTCTAAATAGTGTTTTAAAGTGAGATTTAGGGTATACTTATAATACTACCTTTTGTTTTATTAAAAAGGTACGATTGTTTTATGAACTGGCTTTGAGTGGTTGTGTAGTAGGGTTAGGGTTTTACTTAATTTACATTATGTTTTGAGACTACTGTTTATATTATTTTGTTGTCACTAACTGTTTTTGTTTTGTATTTACAGATACTTTTGAGGAGGTTAAAAAGAAAAAGGATACACGAAAAAATGTAAGTAATGTTCAATGGCGGGGAGCTAGCCGAGGGAACTTCCACTCATCGAAAGTTTTTAATGGTAAGCTTACAGTTCTAGCCTGGAATATCTGCTACTAGATTTAGCATTTACATCTGTGTTATGCCCATAGACACTTCAGTTAGTTTTTCAAGTTTGTGTGATAAGTTTTATCCCCTTGCATTTAGCGATATATACGGGAAATTAGTCAGGGAATTATGCTTTCGCATTTTATATTTTTCAATTTGATTCGTACAGTATATCTGTACGTTTAAGGCGTGTGTGGTTCTTCGCTACATATAAACACCAATTTCTTCCCATTTTATTCTTTTGTTGGCTTATAAAAAATCATCCCATTTTATATCTTACGATATCTGTAAGCAACTTGTATATATTTGAACTTCAACTGTTCCTTTTGTCGTTTCAGATGCTAATGGTGGGAGAAATTTGAGCTCAGGGAGGGAATATGGTGCTAGTAATCACGTAAAGAAGGTGTTTAAGCCGAAATTACCAATTGATTCTAGAAAAGAAAGCAATGTAGGACACATGGCAGCGTAAGTTTCATTAGACCTTTTTATAAAATGCAGGGTCTTTTACACATAATCTTATAAGTAAGCTAACGCAATTGCATTTGAATTAATTTGTACGGTTTACAGTTCTGCTGCCAAAGTCAATGGCTCACCGGTTATATCTAGTGGGAGTCACAATAAGCTTGCGCCCAAACTATCATCACCAAAATTACCCGTTGATTCTAGAAAAGAAAGCAATGTAGGACAAATGGCAGCGTAAGTTTCATTAGACCTTTTTATAAAATGCAATAATTTACACATAATCTTATAAGTAAGCTAACGCAATTCATTTGAATTATTTTGTACGGTTTACAGTTCTGCTGCCAAAGTCAATGGCTCACCGGTTATATCTAGTGGGAGTCACAATAAGCTTGCGCCCAAACTATCATCACCGAAATTACCCGTTGATTCTAGAAAAGAAAGCAATGTAGGACAAATGGCAGCGTAAGTTTCATTAGGCCTTTTTATAAAATGCAATCATTTACAGATAATCTTATAAGTAAGCTAACGCAATTGCATTTGAATTATTTTGTACGGTTTACAGTTCTGCTGCCAAAGTCAATGGCTCACCGGTTATATCTAATGGGAGTCACAATAAGCTTGCGCCCAAACCATCATCAGGTAATCTTGATGACCAGCACTTTTTAATTAGTTAACAGTGAACTCACATTACATAGACACCAACCAATTATTGATAATATTACTCAGCTTCTCTTACTAATTATATTTGGTACTGTCAGATGTTACGTCCACTACTAAAGACCCCAAAGCAGTTTCATACCAGAACACCAAGTACACTTGTTATGTTGGTACCATAAAGTGTTAAATTGAAATTGGATATGTTTCAACCTCAAGCTTCGGAAGGACACTCTCGGTGAAGACATCAAGCTGCTATCCCGGCCCACTCTTGGATCTTACATAGAAATAGGAAATTAAAAACCTTGTGGTTAGATTGGATTTGTAATCCTGTCAAGTAAAAACTTGTTGTAATTTTGTTCTCTAGCTCCTTGCTAGTATTATAATACTTCCGCCGTTCAAAAAAAGAAAAGCCTGAAAAAGGTAATTCCATTGGCTTCAACAGCTTCATATGAATTTTTCTATATTTTCAAATACTTTCGCTTGTGAATCTATAGCAAAAATTGTTTCTTTACATGAAAAGGTTGTATGCTTGCTGTAATTAGTGATAAGCTCATTGCTGCAGTGTGTTAGCATCTGTCGATATCTGTATTTATGCAACTTATATAATGCTTGTCTCTAAGCATACAACTGCGCCATCAATATGTACTCATTCCTAGTTATTACTAACTAAGGTTATATAGAGATGATCCTGAAAGTAAGAATGTAAGATATCTAATTAACATGACAGTGAATGTCCTTTAGTTCAACTTTCAACCATTTATTTTTATTGAAGAATGGTATATCTTTCTAATAGCTTCTTTTATTTATATATCTTCCTCGTGTGTCACATACCAATGGCCATTTGTTCATGTCTCTAGAGAAACAGCCCATTTTCTCACACTAGATGAATCCTTGAAGGCCGAGATGCAATGTTGATTGAGATGATAGAAATGTTTACTCCAAGACTGTTGGAAATGTATATATTTACAAACATGTGAATGTCCGGATTCGAACTCGTGACCACGGGATTGCACACATTAGCGAATGAGAATTAAAGTTAATAATTAATGTTTATGTTTACGATTAATTATTGCACATTAAGTCCGGTTAACGATCGTTAAGTATTTAACGGAAAAAATGACTAACGACCGTTAAATGAAAAGAGAAAGGACTAGTAATGAAAAGACTTGAAAAAGTTATGGGTTTCTCTTGGGCTTGTCCTATGGCCGGCCAAGGGGAGGGTTTCCAAGCCCAAACCCTAACTTGTTCCCAAAGGTTTCATTCACTATATAAACAAGGCTAGGTTCTAGGGTTTTTCATATCTTTGTGCATTGAATTAACCCTAGATCACTCCTCTCCTCTCTCTAGTCATATTCGGCCAAACACCCCAATAGTAAGGGAGTTTGGTTTCGTTTTTCTTAAACGAGGACTTGTGTTAGATCTAGCAATCGCTTGATTCGTTGGTTAATTCGTGTGTACAAGAACGTGGTTGTAAGACATTATTCTTACACCAATTAGTACTTCTTTGTTTTGCTTTGCTCGAGGGTTGTTTTGCTTTGCTCGAGGGATTTGACATTCGCAAGAGGTACGTTACGCATACTTTCAGTTAATTAATTTATTTGTTATGATCTTTAAGTCTTCCGCTGTGTACTCTTGATGTCTTTATGTTTTATTGTATTTTATATATCATAAACTCAACAGTGGCATCACGAGCCTTGTATAACAAGTAATTAATTACTGAAACACATAATTAAAATAAACATGAATGTGTTATTATTTGTATGCTTAGATCTAGGGTTTGCAAAACCTAAACCCTAATTTTGAGGGGGGGCGTTTATTTTGGTGCCCTAATTAGGGTTTTGTAAACTATTGTTTTAATTGGATTAGAAACCCTAAGATGCATGCAACTTTATGTGTATATGCGTAACTTTGATTTAATTGCATTAATTGTTAAGTGTAATTTTATGTCCATGATAATTATCTGCATGTTTTATCATGGATCTGCTTTTATTGTATGTCTTTCTTGTTTAAGTGATATACACTAAATTATGATAGATCTAAAATTGGGGAAGACCTCAATAATTATTAATTTAATCAATTATGTGCTATGTGGTATGTATTTAATTTTGACTTGCGCAATCGATGAATCGATGCATGTGGTTCACCTTGTACATAGATGAAAACGGGTGAAAGTCTTAATTAAATATATGCATATTGTCAAAGCTAGAATTGGTTATTAATAGGATTTATCAAAACCGTTTGCATGTGGCTATTTGATATGCATGACTTTTATTTGTTATGCATTCATTGTTTATTTGTTTATTTTTGTAAATACTTGCTTGTTTGTTATGTGTAACAAGGGTATTTTTACAAGAAAAATAAACTGACCTAAACAATGGTGAAACATGTATTTTTAAGAATAGTAATCATAAGCGTTTAATTGATTGATGACTTTGGTACAAATGGTCTGAAAGGCTCACCCATGAGAATGAACTAATAAAAGGGGTTTAAAGAAGTGCGCACAGTCACACTGAAAGGATGTCTAAGGTTGTGCTTTAGCGCGTACCTGGTCCTCTGCCCTCTGTAAGTTCGAGTGGAGCTACTTAGTAAGCCATTAAATGTGCAAGCTCATCTTAAGGGCGAATTAGTTTTAATTCCATGCGCCACTTTGGTGGTAATTATCCGAAACACTAAGTGTTTACACTTATGCAAAAGTACGGTATAATGGATGATAATTAACACTAAATTCCTTAATTGGTGAACCCAATACCTCAGTTAAAGTTTGATGATGAAAAACTTATACATTAAAACAAGATATAAATGTTTTAATAAAAACTATGCTACAAAGATGAATGCATGACATCTTTGTACATATTTGATTTAACATCAAAACTATTACCCTTTAAATTAAGTTATATGCCATCCAACGAAACGGAAACACCTAAGATTACTTTTTATTTGCGTGAGATCGTGACTTAGATCGTAATCAAAGGGTAAAATGTCCACGTGTCGTGAGAGCGGGCATGGACGATTTTGCAGTTTCTTAAGTTGGACAACTTAATTGAGTTTTGTAGTGAGAGCTGGCAACTCAAGGCATAAGATGGGATAAAATATGTTTACATGGCGATTGATATTGGCTATATGTAAATCCCATAAATCTAGGAATTGCAATTGAAATTGGCAATTGAGCAATAGCTCTACTATTTTGTATAAGGTTCATTACTAGCAGATCAACTGACGTGATGAAATTATGACAATTTGGATCCTAGTTTTCAATAATAATTAATTGGTTATATGAATATGAACCTTGGGTATTTAATTATTTATTGAAAAGGTTAATTATCGAAAATACTAAAATTGAATTTTGTAATTCTTTTGAATGTATAAATGCAACATTTAACCGTAAACGTGGTTTAGTCTTTGATTAGTAAATTGATCCATTCTAGCTTTCAAACAAATGTTTGATCGAGAATAATTTACTGATAAGACAAACGAAGTCTCTTTTCCATGGGAGAAGCATAAGACTCAATCCTATTCCTTTTCATGAATGAGAAAGGTATAATAGGAACATTTGAATTGTCTAAATTCTAATGTAACTCTTAGCAATGAATTGCACAACTTATTTTCCATAAAGATTTCATTACCCTCATTTGGTGAATGAATCCTTTGTAACAACATGAATGTTGGTTAACTGGAAAACATGTATATGAGTTACTAGATTAGAAGCTAGACTAATTACAGCAAAAATTGGTAAAAGGCAAACTAGCATATTTTTATCTAGTTGTTTGCTTTAGCCTTTAAAGGTACTACATACCAGTATGGGGATGGTAGGCCTGTTGAGGAAGAAATTGCATACCCAATTTTTTGAGTTAATAACATTGATGGATAAGCTATCATTCATATAGTAGAATACACCTTTTAGTACCTTAGTAATGATTACGTATGGTTCTTCAAAGGTGTAGGAAAGTAAAAAGCAAGCAAGTTGTTTTCACTGGTTATGCAACACTTACAATGTTGTCAGATTCAGTGGGAGCATTTGTGTTGCATTACTGAATAAGAAGTTGTTTTAATGATTTCTAATTCAGTGGGAGCTACAAGCCTTATTTTCTGTGTAGTAACCCAGATTATCTAAGATAATTACTTTCCAATTGTAGACACTTATGTTTTTAAGGATAGTCGTGTACGTTTCCTTACTAAACAATATAGTTCTACATCTACTTGTTATATCTATGACACAAATCATATTAATCAAATAAACGAATGTGTATCGTGTTGTTTATATGCTACATGATGTTGTTCCATGCACAAGTGGGAGAAATCTTATTGTGTGCAAGGTACAACACATATTAATATGATTTAAAAGGATTCTCTTGACTGTAAAGTAAGAGAATAATGTTCTAATAGGAAGTATACATTTATATATGTATGATTGCCCTATTAAGAACATGTGTCAAGATGATAACAAAGACTACTTTATTTTAAATATTTATGTCATTCAATATTTAAGAAACACTTGTAGTTACAATTTATGTTACGTGAGAACGTGAACTAGATTGTAGCCCAAGGTAAAATATCCACGTGTCGTGAGAACGAGCATGGATGATTCTGCAGTTTCTTACATGGAACATTTCATGGAATGACATAATTAAATGAAGTAATCTAATACTACCTTGAATTTGAGTATTCGTTGAATGACTTAAATATATGTAGTAAATATTAACTTGAAATATGAATTGGAACCCGAGGTGGTGTTCATAATTACTTTAATTATAAATGTTTATGATTTTGTAAAGTCACAAACATGAAGTCTTTTAATACAAGACTTACAATATAAAGTAAGACGTTAACTTGCTATGTTTTAAGACATATGCATGAAGTCAATGAGTTGATCAATGACTTATAACGTATAGTGGGATTATAACTGATATGTCTTTTGACTTGGTCAAAAATACTTGTGTTATAATGCATGCAATTGACTTGGTAATTCTATTGTACCATTAAGTTTTACTTTGTTGGTAAATAGGATAAACCAAAGAGTAGATGGTTATCTTAAATATTGTTAGATTAATCTTACAATATTAATTCTAAGGAAATACCATAGTTTTATGGTATGTTCTGTTAGAAGAATCAAAATCTGTTGGCATTATTTGATTCAAGATAACTATAGTTTCTTCCAAAAGTTATCAAGGTTAGTAGATTGAGTATAGATTGAATATACTTAATAAGACTCCAACCTAGAAGATTAATAAGACACCATTTGTTTATGGAATGTGATGAATCACATTAAGTCTTATAAATGAAGTTCTGAATTTGTTAAACTACTTATAGAGTGAGTTGTAACAAACTAATGTTAGGAACTGTCAATGTTTTTTGTAATATCCCAAAAGAGAACAATGTATTGTTGCTCTACTTGCTAAACTATTTAAAGGTAATCTTTAAATTTTTAAAGGCAAGTGGGAGTTTTGTTTAGATCTTGAAAGATTGAATTACAAAATACATAATCTTCTAAAATGCACTAGCAAATATCATGATGAGGCTAAACATGAAAATGATAGACCTTAATATGATGGAATTGTCATTCATAGATCCGTAAGGATATCTCAGATATTTAATATGCTGAGGAATATGAGTTACAGGATCATGGTAAGCCTGTTAATCATAATGATAAATTTACCAAATGTGGAATTGTGGAAAATCAATCATACTATGAATGTAGAGATGCTGTCCATAAAGATAATCAACTTTAGATACTTGATTTATCTTAATAATGAAAATGAGTTTCTTCAAAGGATGAAAACCCTAGTGGTTTAAATCTTTGTGTAGAAATCATATGGACAATATTGTACATGTATTTAATGTATGTCTAGTGATAATAATATCAATCATACTTAAGCAATTAACTATGATTGAATATTCTTTTCTAGATACATTAAATAAAAGTATAAAGATTATAATTGTCATACTTAGTTTCATTGATATGAAATTTTGACAATGAATGTCATAACTCTTTGTTGTGAAATTACTTTTGCGAGGACGATGAGTAATACAAAGAAGTTTTATGAATTCAAATAATCCTTGGATTTGTACAAACTGCAAGAATCCATGAATGGATATATGCAAGCATCTAGGAGATGTTTCTTATGTTTAATATTAAATCCATGTTTGATTTAATAAATAAAATAAGATTGCTCATAAGTATTCCTGAAAGCTAGTGGGAGTATTATTTATTTTTCTTAAATCTTATATGTTGTATGGGCAACTACATTCCACTTAAATTAAGTTTTAGTTGGGAATGAAACTTCGTTTGTAAGATTTGGAAATAATATATACAACTTTGGAATATATGTTTATTATTATAAACATATGCGGTAAATAAATGAGTCTAATAGAACATGATGAGTACATATTTTTGACAAGATAGTATATGAATGAGATCTTAAAGTCTAACTTGAAGATCCATCATGAACATCATGTTATGTATAAAGTTGTTATGTCTTGCTTGATTACAAGATGATTTGACAACATTGAAAGTTGTTAGTGTAATAAATATTTTAAAGGAATATGTTTGGATTTAGAATCACATTCCACAATCTGGAGATGCTCCTAGATTCTATGGATGATTATATGACAATTGTTTCATAATTGTCATTGCCAACAAACTTGAGTTTTGGTAGGCACCAACATTACACTATAACTGTTCAAAAGTTTACGGATATTTAAAGAGCATATTGTTGTACACAATGATGCTAGTATAATTGAGATGACACTCAATTCTAGTCACGGTATCCTTGATGATGACTATGTTGACTAGTTATGCTCATCTAAGAGCATAGTTGCATTATACATTAAAGAATAAAGAATACTTTAAAACTTTAAAGTTTTGAAAGATAATTGTCATAAAAGGGTGGTTCAGGTTATCACGCACCTTATGGAATGATATGACAATATCAAGATATGTGTAAACATATACAAGAAATTCACTTATTGAATTCTTGAAATAAGTATTCTCAAAATTCCTATAGATCAAAGTTAATTGAAATTATGCCTTGTCAACAAGTATGATTTTCATGACTTGTGGAAAAATTCATTAACTAGTATTATCATGCATTGATCTATTTAGTATTTGGATAAAGGATGTTAAACAATTATTATTTATAATGAATTAAAGTACGGTATACGTTTAATTTCATTTATAATATTGTGTCCTGTATTTGCATGTTTAAATCCTTGAATAACTTAAGTTATTCTAAATAGTCCGTTGTCGATCAATAACATGGGAATGATATTGAATTAAGACAAATCTGAGTATTAGTTAGAATATACTTGAAAGTATATTGATGCGTAGCATGACTAATTTTAGATGATATTCAATGTATTGAGTATAGGACTTATCCCACCCGCATGATAATACTTTATGGATCTTTGTCATTAAGTATATCATGGATATTTATCCTCTGACTTGAGATACAAGAGATATGTCATGGATGTAGTGCATTTTTGTGAAGCAATCTAACGCTACACGTAACTGGTAGTTATAAGGGTTGTTTTCAGAAGTGTTGCGAAATCTATGAATCCTGCTTGTAGTCAAAATGGGATTTGTTTCCTTCAAATTTATTTTGAAGTATAATACTGTTGGGCCCCTCGTAGGGTTGTCAAGATGTTTGCATGGCCATGCCCAAGGTCTTCTGGAATATGTTCAGAAGAATTGGTAATCTTGATCAATCACATAAAGCGAGAAACAGAATAGTTAATTAAGAAATGAGTGAGATCCATATTCTTATTAACATGGTATTAGAAACAAAAGGATGAATATGATGATGAATCATCAAAACTTGGTTTTTCTCCAGAAAACCATACACGAGTTGTACCGGGGGCATTGGCGTGTTGCTAGACGCTAACCAATGTCATTTCACGTTTTGTAAACATATCCAAGTGGGAGCTGTTGGAAATGTATATATTTACAAACATGTGAATGTTCGGATTCGAACTCGTGACCACGGGATTGCACACATTAGCGAATGAGAATTAAAGTTAATAATTAATGTTTATGTTTACGATTAATTATTGCACATTAAGTCCGGTTAACGATCGTTAAGTATTTAACGGAAAAATGACTAACGACCGTTAAATGAAAAGAGAAAGGACTAGTAATGAAAAGACTTGAAAAAGTTATGGGTTTCTCTTGGGCTTGTCCTATGGCCGGCCAAGGGGAGGGTTTCCAAGCCCAAACCCTAACTTGTTCCCAAAGGTTTCATTCACTATATAAACAAGGCTAGGTTCTAGGGTTTTTCATATCTTTGTGCATTGAATTAACCCTAGATCTCTCCTATCCTCTCTCTAGTCATATTCGGCAAAACACCCCAATAGTAAGGGAGTTTGGTTTCGTTTTTCTTAAACGAGGACTTGTGTTAGATCTAGCAATCGCTTGATTCGTTGGTTAATTCGTGTGTACAAGAACGTGGTTGTAAGACATTATTCTTACACCAATTAGTACTTCTTTGTTTTGCTTTGCTCGAGGGATTTGACATTCGCAAGAGGTACGTTACGCATACTTTCAGTTAATTAATTTATTTGTTATGATCTTTAAGTCTTCCGCTGTGTACTCTTGATGTCTTTATGTTTTATTGTATTTTATATATCATAAACTCAACAAAGACATCATAAGAAGTTGAAATCTCAATCTAATAATTTGTTTTTGCTTTGACATAAGTTCTTCTTCAAAATTTGATTACAATCTTGTGTTTTGTTTAGATGTTACTTATTTTCTTGAATTTAAACCAATATCAATATCACTAGGGCTGTAAACGAACTGAACGTTCAGTGAACATTTCATGAACGGTTCGGTAAAAAGTTCGTTTATGTTCGTTTATTTATTAAATGAACGAATATGAAAAATATTTTACGATCGTTTAGTTAAATGAACGAACATAAACAAAAGTCAGGTTCGTTTATTTATGTTCGTGAACGTCCGATTATGCGTTCGTTAATGTTCGTTTATATTCATTTATTTATTTATGTTCGTATATCAAATATTTTAATTGTATAATTTTTAAATTAGCTTGTTTAAACAAAACTACACTTATAAACAATGTTAGATGCATAATTTAATAAAGTTTATGATTGTTTGTCTATGTTCATTTATGTTCGATCGTTTATGTTCGTTTAGCGTTCGTTTAGTGTCTTAATGAACGAACATAAACGAACATGAACAACTCATTTTCTTAATAAACGAACATGAACAAGAAATTTCTTCCGTTTAGGCGTTCATGTTCGTTTATTTTTTCGGTTAAAATTAAATGAACGAACATGAACAAGGCTCCGTTCGTGTTCGTCCGGTTCGTTTACAGCCCTAAATATCACGTTTAAAAACTTAGGTTCAATTCAGTATCATGTCTGATGTTTTTTTAGTAATGGGCCATACAAATAAGATATCGCCACTGAGTATTCTTTTTAGGGTTAATTATTTGAAAATGTATTATATTTGCCACTTTTTGTTATTATGTGTACTGAACTTTATTTTTTTTATTGTGTACACTAAACTTTCAAATTTTGATTATTGTGTGTATTTTGTGACCATTTTACCCTTATTTTTTTTAAAATTTTGAAGGGTAAAATGGTCATTTTACATGGTTGAATAGTCACAAAATACACAAAATAATGAAATTCAAAAGTTCAGTATACATAATAAGAAAAAATAAAGTTCAATACATACAATAACAAAAAGTGACAAGTATGATACATTACAGGTAATTAACCCTTTTTTTATCCATGTTTTTTGACAATTTGGCCGACTAATCCATAGAGTTTGAAACCGCTACACAAAATTTTCAAAGGAAAACCCTGGAGGTTGGCGTGACCACTTTAGGGATCTGGAGTTTCTCTATCAAAATCTTTCAAGTCTGATTTTTAATGAGTTTGAACAAGAAATAGAGAAAGTGTGTAACAAGTGGATCGAAGTCAATTTTGATGATGATGTGTTAGGGGCGGAGCTATGTGTAACTAGGTGGTGCCCGGGAACCACCTTAGAAAAAAATATGTTTTACAAGTCATATAATCATTTTCTTAGGAACCACCTTAGAAAAACACAAGGAACCACATTGGAGTCCTTGGATCTAATCATGGTAAAAGAAAGAAAGAAAAACGAAAAAGAAAATTGCCGAAGTCGGTGATTAGAGGCTGTAAACCCAATAAAGAAGATGAGAAAATTTGGTCAAAGTGAGTTTTTTATTGGATAGTACAAAACCTTTTTCAATAATCATTTTTATTCTGGAATAACAATTTAAGGAAACCTATATACAAATTTGAAAAGGAAGTCAATTTTAATATTTGGGTATAGCAATATTGGATTGGGGTTAAAGTGTGTTTTTTTTTTTTTTTTTTTTGCTAGTCTTGCGCAAGCATCCGCCATATAACTTGCTTATTGCTTTGTTGAGTTTGTTAACATATAACAAAACTAATTGTTATGTTAAAAAAATAATCAATAATTATCAAAAGTTATTCACTGTAATTTGCTTTAATCTTTGTGTTACACATATAGTATCCAACAAGACATAGCATGATACCTTTACCCGACCTGACCCATTGAAAATATTGACACGCTAGTTTCGGCGTCTAGGCTAAGTGAAGGAACCACCTTAGGTTTTCTTCTGGATCCGCCACTGGATGTGTAAGTTTGCATTCAAGAATTTCTTAAACTAAATTAAATCATAGAGACACTTGCCTTTACCGTATTGTTAGTTAGCAATGCTACATCTACATAAATTTTGCAAAATAAGTTTCACACACATATGGCAAGGGTAGTCTATCAATTTTTTTGTGTTATATTTTTCATTCTTCCTTTTTCACTCACCATATTTAGTGTGAGATTTTTTTTCAAAAATTATGTAAGTATAACATTTCTGGTGAACTTCAATAAAAAGAAATGCATTTTAATGAATCTAAAACGAAGATAATCACTTTTTAGTTATTTTCCGAGACATAAACAAAACAGAGTATTGCGCTTAAATGATAATTAAACAATCACCTCCACATTGAATCACAATCTCAAATACTCACTAAAAAGATGAATCATACTTAAAAGGGTGAAAGCTAAAGATACGCGACATAATTTTTCAAAACAGACGATGTACGCAATCAACTTTGAAAATTACCATTGTACGCAAAATATTTTCAAATTTGGAACGATGTACGTAATATGACTGGTAACTAGTAGGTTACCAGGTAGGGGTGTTATTCGGGTTGACCCGGTCGGGTTCGGGTCAACTCGGGTCGGGTCAAGCCTTAAAAAAACTTACCCGAACCCGACCTTGTTTAGAACTCGGGTCAGCTCGGGTCGGGTCCATTCGGGTTCGGGTGAACTCGGGTCGGGTCAATTCGGGTTTAGGGTCAACCCGAGTTTTTTACATTGTAAAAGTGTTGTTTAGTCGGGTTCGGGTCAGGTCAAGGCTAAAAATATATACCCGAACCCGACCTTATTTAGAACTCGGGTCAATTCGGGTTGACCCGATTGACCCGAATATAATTTTGAACCCGATTGACCAGACCCGAATTGACTCAGGTCGGGTTCTCGTCAGCCCGAATGACACCCCTATTACCAGGTCACAAAGTTTGAAAAATGACAGAAATGGTCCCTGTGGCTTGCGTTGACTTTCACAGGTCATCATTTGACTTTATTTTGGGTTAAAAAAGTTTCATTAATGGTCCTTATGGTCATTGACTTTCAGATTTAGTCCGTTTTTGTCAGTTTTCTTACGTTTTATCCGTTGTTCTTACGTTTTTATCAGTTTTCATCCGTTTTTGTCCCTTTTTTTATAATTTTCTTAGATTTTTGTCCGTTTTATCCGTTTTTCTTATGTTTTGTCTATTTTCCTTCGTTTTTGCCCGTTTTCATCCGTTTTGTTCGTTGTTCTTACGTTTTGTCCGTTTTTCGAACGTTTTATCGGTTTTCATCCGTTTTTCTTACACTTTGTCCGTTTTTCTTACGCTTTTGCATCGTTGGTCCCAAGGACTAACAGTGCTATCTTTTTTTAAGGGACTAACGGTGCACCGCCACCACCCACCACAACCACCACCCTCTCTACCGCCGCCACCTACCACAACCACCACCACCACCTCCACCCACCGCCACCACCCGCCACCACCACAACCACTACCACCACCCACCACCACCGCCACCGCCATCCATCACCAGCCGCCACCACCACCACCCACCCACCACCACCCACCGCCACCACCACTACCTCCACCTCCTCCACCCACCACAACAACCACCACCACCACCCACCACCAGCCACCGCAACATCCGCCCGCCATCAACGGGTGGTGGTGGTGGCGGTGGTGGCAAAAGGGTTGTGGTGGGGTAGAGGTTGTGGAGGTGGTGGTGGCGGTGGTAGGTGGTGGTGTGGTAGCGGTGATGGTGGTGGTGAGTGGGTGGGGTGGAGGTGGAATAATGGGCGGTGGTGGTGGGTGGGATGGTGTGGTTGTGGTGGCGGTGGTGGAGGTGGGTGGGGGTGGTGGTGGCGGTGGCAGGTGGTGGGTAGTGGTGGCGGTGGTGGGTGGTGGGTTGTGGTGGCGGTGTAGGTGGTGGGTGGTGGTGAGTGGCGGGGGGGTTTTTAGTGAAATTGTGGGTGGCGGTGGGTTTTCGGAAAATTTGTTTTCCACTTTTTTTTTAAAATTTTGTTTGGAATTTTTTTTTTAAATATGCGAAAAAAATTCAATTTTTTTTTCCAAATTTTTTTAATTTTTTTTTCTTTTTCAAATTTTATTTAAAATTTTTTAATATGTTGAAATGGTGCATAAACGTAAGAAAAACAGATAAGAATGTAAAAAAAAAGACAAAATCGGATGAAAACGGGCAAAAACGTAGGAAAATAGACAAAACGTAAGAAACGGATAAAAACGGACAAAAATCTAAGGAAAATGTAAGAAAAACGGATGAAAACCGATAAAAACGTAAGAAGAACGGACAAAACATAAGAAAAAAGGACAAAGACGGATGAAAACGGGCAAAAACATAGTAAAATAGACAAAACATAAGAAAAACGGATAAAAACGGACAAAAATTTAAGAAAAATGTAAGAAAAACGGACAAAAAAGGATGAAAACCGATAAAAAAACGTAAGAAAAACTGACAAAACGTAAGAACAACGGACAAAAACGGATGAAAAAGGGCAAAAACGAAAGAAAATAGAAAAAACGTAAGAAAAACGGACAAAAATCTAAGAAATACGTAAGAAAAAACAGACAAAAACGGATGAAAACCGATAAAAATGTAAGAAAAACGGACAAAACGTAAAAAAACGGACCAAAACGGAAAAAAAGGACTACATCTGAAAGTCAATTACCATAAGGACCATTACTGAAACTTTTTTAACCGAAAATAAAGTCAATGGATGACCTGTGAAAGTCAACGCAAGCCACATGGACCATTTCTGTCATTTTTCAAACTTTGTGACATGGTAACCTACTAGTTACCGGTCATATTACGTACATTGTTCCAAATTTGAAAGTATTTTGCGTACAATGATAATTTTCAAAGTTTATTGCGTACATCGTCTGTTTTGAAAAACTATTTTGCGTATATTTATCTTTCACCCTACTTAAAACGACACCTAAATCACAACTTGATTTATTCACGAAGTAAACACTAAGTTCATGACCGGTTTGCAGTTCCCTCCCATTTTTTAAGATTTTCATAATTAGCTTTGAAGCAAATACACCTATTATAGCATCATATGTGCAATTAACTTTTGCACAACTATATAAAATTAAATTGACTGGTCAACAAATACCATTAATGTAGTTTTTAAAACATTTCTTAAGTGAAAAATACAAATTATTAAGCCTATTATACAAATTATGTATCACAAACTGCTTTTCCATAGTCTCAATTTATGCATCATCGACCAAGTCAAGTTTCAACAACCAACATTAAGAATCACGAAAGTCAACGACTTTGACCACAAGCCAAGAACAACAACGATTCTGTCCCAGCTCATCTCCACAACGATACACAAACAAACTCGAAATATAAAGTTAAAGATCTCGGTTTTGGTCATTTCAAAATACAAGATCTTTAAAGATACAACCCAAAAACCCATCATCGAACTTGTTGTATCAAACCAATATAACTAACTCAAAACTCGCATGGTTCGTGACTTATATCAAACTCAAAACGAAACCAAAAGTTTTTTCAAATTTTGGTTACCAGCAAGATATCCAGAGGGGTTACTGTATATTCGAGTTAAGATTCAAAGGGTTGTGTTTGTTGTGGTATGGTTCAAATAAATAGCAAAAAGAAAACCACGAGAAAACCGGTGTTCTTTGGTTTGTAGAAAGAAAGGATTTGTAGATGGGTTTTGAATAGAGAAATGAGATAACGTGTTTGTGGTGGCGGTGTTTTTGAGTAAATAAAAAAGGGAGGCTTGTGTATAAGCATTATGTTTAGGTTATATGTATAGTAGTGTGATATATTAGATTTATGAAAAGGGCCGAGCAATTCAAAAGTCTTATTGCAAGATAAATATTGGCCGAAACCAAATAGTATAACGATTAAAATTGAGACAAAACTTGGGCGAATTTTATGAATATTTTGAGCTAAGTATTGGGTTGATATATTGGACTGCAATTTTGAATTAAGCTAAAAGAGTGATAATTATATGTAAATTTTTATATCGTCCAAAACGCATTGAAGTTCATTACACCGTTTTTTTAGCTACTTGCGACTACAAGGCACTATCAATCATCTGACCTCCTATTTCCATATTTTATTGACTGCTGCATTCATATTGTTACAACATCACGTAGTTGCACTAATATTATTATATAAAATAGTATGCCATTTCTTAAGAATATTACAACAAAAAAATCATTTTTTCTATAAAGTTATTGTCACAGTAAACAAAAATAATGTTTGCCAAATATTTCGATAATAGGGTAGTCGTCGCCGCAACGCGCGGAAATTCTAACTAGCTATTTAAACGTTCACAATATGAACTATTTATTTTTATCACCTAATTGTTTTTTCTTTAAGAAAAATATGTGTACGCATGGCGCTTCTTCATTGCTTGATTGGAGTCATCGATTTCTTTTCACTAAGTGGGCGTGAATATAATTGAGGCTTTTAAAATTTTAGGGCTATTAAATTTTGGGTCTTGAGCGGTGGCCCAGCCTAAAAGAGAGCTCTGAGTCTAAGTGATTATTGAGTTGTAATATGATTCACAGATCTAGCACAATAATATATGGAATTCCGATGGCGGTGTTAAGAGATTGAATTGTAATATGATTCGAGTTTACTTAATAATATCTAACTTAACATGGTCGTCCCTGAGTTTTTGGGCCTTGAGCGAAAATACATAACGAGGCGTTTCGAAAACTACTCTAATATAAAAAGTGTCACCGTTTTATAAGATATAATCCATATTAGCTATTTAAACGTTTAAAATATGACCTATTTAAAATATTGTATCACTTAATTGTTTATTTTTTCTTTAAGATATATATATATATATATATTTATATATATATATATATATATATATATATATATATAAAAGTTAAAATAAAAAGACAAATATCCGTAAAAGCTTTTTTAAAAGTTCGTGAAAAATTCAAAAAAAATCCACAAGATCGGGTATGTTGGTGCATAAAACTTTTGTGAAAGAAGTTTTTCTAATTGTAAGTTTTTATACGTCTTTCTTAATGCACAAAAAATGAATTTTGATAAAAATTTTGATGCACAAAATTTTCAACTTGTTTTAATTTGATGCACAATGTTATTTTGATGAAAAAAGTCAAAAGAAGTTTGGGTGCAAAATGAATTTTTGATGCACAAAAAAGCGATTTAATGCACAAACGTATTTTTTCAGAAATTTTTTCGAAAAAGTATTCACTTTTATAAAAACTTCCTTCACAACTTTTTCATGCACCAACATACCCGATCTTGTGGAATTTTGATGGAATTTTTCGAGAACAGTTTTTGAAAAAAAAATATTTTTATTCTTTTTACGGATATTTGTCTTTTTATTTGATCTTTACCATATATATATATGTGTGTGTGTGTGTGTGTACGTCTGAATATAATTGTTAACGAGTCATATTTTATGACTCATAAAATTTTGAGGTACTGAAAGGCGGCCCATTCTCAAGGAGAGCTCCGAGTCTAACTGATTATGGAATGTCGAATGTGGACTAAAAGTGTAGAATGATCGACATAATTATTATAATTAAACCAAAATAATTTTATAGTTAGATAATAGGAAGGTCTTGCTCCCCAAGTTATTATTTGGCCTATAAATACACGTATGCACATAAATCTAAAACATCCCATTCTCTCTTGAGAAGTCGACTTCCTCTCCCTCTCCTTTTCCTCTGTTGTGATCGGTCATTCTCAAGGTCGACTTTATTTGACTTCCAAGTAATACCCGGAAGAAGCTCACATATATATCTCATTCAATAAACATCCCCATGGCAACCACTAACACCAGTTGCCAGGTTTCAATCCCAAGCAAAAAATTCGTTCATAGAATAAAAATGACTGTAGGACTAGCAAGGTGTAAAAACCGTCTTAACGATGATATCATCTATGCAACACTTAAAGAGTGTAACATGGATCAAACCGAAACATGCCGGAGGTTGACGATGATCCATGATGTTAGAGAGGTTGCTAGTTCATATAGTCTTGATGAGGTGTGCACCATGCTTAAAGAATGCAACATGGATAAAACCGAAACATGTCGGAGATTGAAGATGATCCAGGATATTAGAGTTGTTGCTAGTACTTTCAGTGTTGATTACGTGTACACCATGCTTAAAGAATTTAAAATGGATCAAACTGAAACATGTCGGAGATTGAAGATGATCCAGGATATTAGAGTTGTTGCTAGTACATTCAGTGTTGCTGACGTGTACACCATGCTTAAAGAATGTAATATGGATCAAAGCGAAGCTACTCAAAGACTCTTGTATTTTGGTATGATATTTTTTCTTTTCTTGTTATGTACTTATGTATGTTTTATTTCTTTGAACAAGTGCATGTTATTCATTTAGAATATGTGAGGTATTTGCCTTTTATCACTGTCTATATACTGGTGTGAAAAACTTAACCCTAAATATCTTAAATGTATTTTTTTCGCACTTTATTGTAGTTTTTGGATTGTATGTGTATGATTTAGCTAGGGTGTACTTTTTCTAAATAGTGTTTTAAAGTGAGATTTAGGGTATACTTATAATACTACCTTTTGTTTTATTACGAAGGTACGATTGTTTTATGAACTGGCTTTGAGTGGTTGTGTAGTAGGGTTAGGGTTTTACTTAATTTACATTATGTTTTGAGACCACTGTTTATATTATTTTGTTGTCACTAACTGTTTTTGTTTTGTATTTACAGATACTTTTGAGGAGGTTAAAAAGAAAAAGGATACACGAAAAAATGTAAGTAATGTTCAATGGCGGGGAGCTAGCCGAGGGAACTTCCACTCATCGAAAGTTTTTAATGGTAAGCTTACAGTTCTAGCCTGGAATATCTGCTACTAGATTTAGCATTTACATCTGTGTTATGCCCATAGACACTTCAGTTAGTTTTTCAAGTTTGTGTGATAAGTTTTAATTATCCCCTTGCATTTAGCGATATATACGGGAAATTAGTCAGGGAATTATGCTTTCGCATTTTATATTTTTCAATTTGATTCGTACAGTATATCTGTACGTTTAAGGCGTGTGTGGTTCTTCGCTACATATGAACACCAATTTCTTCCCATTTTATTCTTTTGTTGGCTTATAAAAAATCATCCCATTTTATATCTTACGATATCTGTAAGCAACTTGTATATATTTGAACTTCAACTGTTCCTTTTGTCGTTTCAGATGCTAATGGTGGGAGAAATTTGAGCTCAGGGAGGGAATATGGTGCTAGTAATCACGTAAAGAAGGTGTTTAAGCCGAAATTACCAATTGATTCTAGAAAAGAAAGCAATTTAGGACACATGGCAGCGTAAGTTTCATTAGACCTTTTTATAAAATGCAGGGTCTTTTACACATAATCTTATAAGTAAGCTAACGCAATTGCATTTGAATTAATTTGTACGGTTTACAGTTCTGCTGCCAAAGTCAATGGCTCACCGGTTATATCTAGTGGGAGTCACAATAAGCTTGCGCCCAAACTATCATCACCAAAATTACCCGTTGATTCTAGAAAAGAAAGCAATGTAGGACAAATGGCAGCGTAAGTTTCATTAGACCTTTTTATAAAATGCAATAATTTACACATAATCTTATAAGTAAGCTAACGCAATTCATTTGAATTATTTTGTACGGTTTACAGTTCTGCTGCCAAAGTCAATGGCTCACCGGTTATATCTAGTGGGAGTCACAATAAGCTTGCGCCCAAACTATCATCACCGAAATTACCCGTTGATTCTAGAAAAGAAAGCAATGTAGGACAAATGGCAGCGTAAGTTTCATTAGACCTTTTTATAAAATGCAATCATTTACAGATAATCTTATAGGTAAGCTAACGCAATTGCATTTGAATTATTTTGTACGGTTTACAGTTCTGCTGCCAAAGTCAATGGCTCACCGGTTATATCTAATGGGAGTCACAATAAGCTTGCGCCCAAACCATCATCAGGTAATCACATTAATTAGTTAACAGTGAACTCACATTACATAGACACCAACCAATTATTGATAATATTACTCAGCTTCTCTTACTAATTATATTTGGTACTGTCAGATGTTACGTCCACTACTAAAGACCCCAAAGCAGTTTCATACCAGAACACCAAGTACACTTGTTATGTTGGTACCATAAAGTGTTAAATTGAAATTGGATATGTTTCAACCTCAAGCTTCGGAAGGACACTCTCGGTGAAGACATCAAGCTGCTATCCCGGCCCACTCTTGGATCTTACATAGAAATAGGAAATTAAAAACCTTGTGGTTAGATTGGATTTGTAATCCTGTCAAAGCTTGTAAAAACTTGTTGTAATTTTGTTCTCTAGCTCCTTGCTAGTATTATAATACTTCCGCCGTTCAAAAAAAGAAAAGCCTGAAAAAGGTAATTCCATTGGCTTCAACAGCTTCATATGAATTTTTCTATATTTTCAAATACTTTCGCTTGTGAATCTATAGCAAAAATTGTTTCTTTACATGAAAAGGTTGTATGCTTGCTGTAATTAGTGATAATTAGCTCATTGCTGCAGTGTGTTAGCATCTGTGATATCTGTATTTATGCAACTTATATAATGCTTGTCTCTAAGCATACAACTGCGCCATCAATATGTACTCATTCCTAGTTATTACTAACTAAGGTTATATAGAGATGATCCTGAAAGTAAGAATGTAAGATATCTAATTAACATGACAGTGAATGTCCTTTAGTTCAACTTTCAACCATTTATTTTTATTGAAGAATGGTATATCTTTCTAATAGCTTCTTTTATTTATATATCTTCCTCGTGTCACATACCAATGGCCATTTGTTCATGTCTCTAGAGAAACAGCCCATTTTCTCACACTAGATGAATCCTTGAAGGCCGAGATGCAATGTTGATTGAGATGATAGAAATGTTTACTCCAAGACATCATAAGAAGTTGAAATCTCAATCTAATAATTTGTTTTTGCTTTGACATAAGTTCTTCTTCAAAATTTGATTACAATCTTGTGTTTTGTTTAGATGTTACTTATTTTCTTGAATTTAAACCAATATCAATATCACGTTTAAAAACTTAGGTTCAATTCAGTATCATGTCTGATGTTTTTTTAGTAATGGGCCATACAAATAAGATATCGCCAATGAGTATTTTTTTTAGGGTTAATTATTTGAAAATGTATTATATTTGCCACTTTTTGTTATTATGTGTACTGAACTTTATTTTTTTTATTGTGTACACTGAACTTTCAAATTTTGATTATTGTGTGTATTTTGTGACCATTTTACCCTTACTTTTTTTTAAATTTTGAAGGGTAAAATGGTCATTTTACATGGTTGAATAGTCACAAAATACACAAAATAATGAAATTCAAAAGTTCAGTATACATAATAAGAAAAAATAAAGTTCAATACATACAATAACAAAAAGAAACAAGTATGATACATTACAGGTAATTAACCCTTTTTTTATCCATGTTTTTTGACAATTTGGCCGACTAATCCATAGAGTTTGAAACCGCTACACAAAATTTTCAAAGGAAAACCCTGGAGGTTGGCGTGACCACTTTAGGGATCTGGAGTTTCTCTATCAAAATCTTTCAAGTCTGATTTTTAATGAGTTTGAACAAGAAATAGAGAAAGTGTGTAACAAGTGGATCGAAGTCAATTTTGATGATGATGTGTTAGGGGCGGACCTATGTGTAGGTGGTGCCCGGGAACCACCTTAGAAAAAAATATCTTTTACAAGTCATATAATCATTTTCTTAGGAACCACCTTAGAAAAACACAAGGAACCACATTGGAGTCCTTGGATCTAATCATGGTAAAAGAAAGAAAGAAAAACGAAAAAGAAAATTGCCGAAGTCGGTGATTAGAGGCTGTAAACCCAATAAAGAAGATGAGAAAATTTGGTCAAAGTGAGTTTTTTATTGGATAGTACAAAACCTTTTTCAATAGTCATTTTTATTCTGGAATAACAATTTAAGGAAACCTATATACAAATTTGAAAAGAAAGTCAATTTTAATATTTGGGTATAGCAATATTGGATTGGGGTTAAAGTGTTTTTTTTTTTTTTTTTTTTTTGCTAGTCTTGCGCAAGCATCCGCCATATAACTTGCTTATTGCTTTGTTGAGTTTGTTAACATATAACAAAACTAATTGTTATGATAAAAAAATAATCAATAATTATCAAAAGTTATTCACTGTAATTTGCTTTAATCTTTGTGTTATACATATAGTATCCAACAAGACATAGCATGTTACCTTTACCCGACCCGACCCATTGAAAATGTTGACACGCTAGTTTCGGCGTCTAGGCTAAGTGAAGGAACCACCTTAGGTTTTCTTCTGGATCCGCCACTGGATGTGTAAGTTTGCATTCAATAATTTCTTAAACTAAATTAAATCATAGAGACACTTGCCTTTACCGTATTGTTAATTAGCAATGCTACATCTACATAAATTTTGCAAAATAAGTTTCACACACATATGGCAAGGGTAGTCTATCAATTTGTTTGTGTTATATTTTTCATTCTTCCTTTTTCACTCACCATATTTAGTGTGAGATTTTTTTTCAAAAATTATGTAAGTGTAACATTTCTCATTGTTAATTTCATAATATCATATGGGTTGGAACTTACAATTCTCAAAAAAGGCTTATGAGTCAAGCACATATTAAAGTGGTATCATATCAAAACCTATATAATAGAAGGTTTTGGGGCTGCATCAATTTTTGTAGTGTCTTTACACGATTTGAGAATTTGTTTAGTGCACTTAGATGTAATTTTTTTGGTTATTGTTTGTATAAAGTTAATGCATTACACAGTTTGTCTCATTTGTCTCTTATATGTAAATTGGTTCAATAATCCCTAAAATTAAAATCTTAGTTGCCTGTCTGTCACCCGTTGAGGGCCAGAATAGTAAAAGATGGTTAGCATCATTGCAAAAGAGTTTATAGCACGGTCACTTAATTTTTCATTGTGGTGACTGGAACGCATGATTGCATGTGTATCCTAGAGTTAAGACATGAAATGTAAAATCTGATCATCACGACTTCAAGCAGAAGAAACACAACCACACATTCAAACACTACCCTTTTCATTATTATTATTATTATTATTATTATTATTATTATTATTATTATTATTATTATTATTATTATTTATTATTATTATTATTTTTTTTGGCATCTAACTATCAGATTTTGATTATTTGTACCCCATAATCACTCTCAAAACGCATCGCCAAACACCCCTTTACTCAGTCTGATATGATGTTGTGTGTTATATGATGCAGAATAAGGTAAAAAGGGATTTTAAGCTTAAAGTAGAAAAACTAGGTTAAAAGAAATAAAGATGCATAATCAAAATGAGAA
Organism: Chrysanthemum makinoi; assembly: GCA_910596185.1. NCBI lineage: Eukaryota > Viridiplantae > Streptophyta > Magnoliopsida > Asterales > Asteraceae > Chrysanthemum > Chrysanthemum makinoi. Next base: position 58,426,675 of record OU343217.1, on the reverse strand, counting down.
AAGACCCAAGGGCATGATGGTTAGGGTGTGTTGTGTTGAGGTGCTTTGTGTATGGGGGAGGTCTAGGGTTCGAATCCTATGACTCCCTTTTTATTTTATTATTATTATTATTTTTTCTTTAAAAAAAACTTAATAATAAGGTAAAAATCGAAAACTTTTGTGAAAACAAAACTTTTGAAAACTTAATATAATCTAGGGAATAAGCACAAGTTCAAAACAGTTAACTTAACATTTTTGATAAAACTAAAAGCGAATCTTAAAAAAGGTAAGAAGCTAATAAAGACTACAACTAAATATAATAAGCCACTAAAGCACTAAAACCTAACTAAAAAGCAGTTTCTAACCTAAAATAAGCTAACTTAAATAACCTAAAAGCTAAAGAGGCCAAATAAGCATAAGCAAAGACTGCGATACAAACAGTCCAACTAGACCACTATAAGCTGCTGAATAGGCTGGAAATCAAATAAGCTAACCCCTAAAAATACCAAAAAATACATAGATAAGCAAACAAAGATTAAGCACATCCATTTTTAGAGAATTTAGAGCTTATTTGAGGCTCAAAAGCATTAACTAAACAGACCTTATGCTAATTTTGCAAATTAAGCTACTAGACACAGTTTTGACCCTAAAAACTTTGAAATTAAGCTAAAAGCTCTTAGATTCTAAGAAAATGCTATCAAGCTACTAGACACAGTTTTGACCCTATTGAATTTGAATAAAAGCTAAACTAAATTTTGACTTATGACCAAAACATACTCAAAAATATTTTAAACATGTCTAAATCTCATATCCAAACACCCTTTAAAAACATGAAAACTTAGTTTCAAACCGAATAATACTAGATTAAGCTATTAAGCTAAAATTATAGAAAACAAATATTTAGCTAACTAAAATAAGGCCTAATAAGCAAATGACAACTATTGAAAAACACTTAATTATAGGCTAACAGACTAAGCTATGTTTTTGGTATTTTATGAGTTTTTGAACAAAAACTAAATCTAATAAAACAAAAGCAGAAAATGAGCAACAATAAGCAATAAGAGATGATATTAAGCACATAAAAGCAATTAGAAAAGCAAATACGCAGAAGCTTAAGCAATAAGCAGTGATAAGCAATAACATGAAATTAAATGGAACTTACTGAAACCCTTGCTCAAAACAGGGTAAAATAAACAATCTACAAGCTCCAGCTTATCTAAGACAACCTGGTCTAGTCCAATAGATCCTTACCTTACTGATCTATCATCCACAACAACTTATCTAGTGCTGAATTTGACTTTATATGAGCTTATGAGAATAGGAATAGAAGCTTAAAAACAGTTTAGCAATAATAAATGAAAGTGTAAAGTAATTTGAAACAAGGTAAAAGTAAAACTTAAATTGCATTAATCAAAGGTAAAGTACAATACTGAAATTGAAGAAATTACAAAGCTGAATTTAAATTGCTGAAACAAAAAGTAAAAACGACCTAAATTTTATAAAAGCATGAAAATTGGACCATTCGTATGAGGAGAGAGGTCTTCTATTTATAGCTGAGCTGAGTTCTCTTAGGGTTTCCAAGAAGCTTCATGAAGCTTTGATCACAACCCTCTAATCATCCCATCATCATTTGCCTTTAATTACTGCCCTTGGATCCCTTGATGAGGTGTTATATCCAATCAAAAGCTGCCATAGTGCCAAGCTGTCATTCCCATGTTGTCATAACACTGCCAGGTGTGTCAGGAGATTCTAGAAGTTTTTTAAGTGAAGGTAAATGGTGGTGTGATCAGGGTAAATGGGGAAGAAGGGTGAATAGTGGCTGGTAAAAGGGCGTGTTGTTTTATTTATTATTGTTTGATTTTATTGCCATGTCCTCACGCAATTGCATCAACTCGCGCTTCTAAAACCAAATATTTCGATCTCTTTCTACTAAAGCTATGAAAAGTAGCAAAGTGTTACTCAAAAGAGATTAAGAAATCTTTAGCTCTAAAAACGCCCCGTTTAACCATTTTTATTTTATATATATATATATATATATATATATATATATATATATATATATATATATATATATATATATATATATATATATATATATATATATATATATATATATATATATATTTATATATATATATATCGGGTAGGAAGAAAATCTAAAATGAGAAGAATAAGAAGGATTTCTAACCACACATTTCAAATAGAAGAGAGAATTTTAAGGGGAGATGCATCCAATTTTGTAGATGCTATCTGGAAATGAGTGGTTATGGTTTCTTTTTAATTTTTTCTTCTCATTTGATCCTAACTCTAAATATATATATATATATATATATATATATATATATATATATATATATATATATATATATATATATATATATATATATATATATATATATATATATATATATATATATATATATATACTATATAAAATGGAAAAATGGTCAAAGTGGAAAAAGTGAAAAATGTTGAAAGTTGAATGTTGGAAACATGGTCAATGGAGAGAGAAATAAATAATATAATTAATACCCTTATTAAAAGCGCCCATTACTTAAAAGTACAATAATTTCTCGCATTGTCCAATTAAAAGCACATCTACCAAATTAAAACAACCAATTGAAACCCGTCTTAGGGTTGACCCGTTGAAACCGATCGGGTTGACCTGTTGAAGCCGATACGGGTTGACGGGGGCGCTTCAAACCCGGCGAGGTGACCCGGTTTAATTTGACATTTTTTCAACCCAACCTATCAGTTTGACTCGATTTAAATCGACCTGTTTTTTTATCGGAGCGGTTCAACCAGGTTGAACCACCCGGTGAAATCGGGTTTCAAATTTGACTAAATTATATGAGAAATGATGATGTAGTTGTGGAACCCGTGACAATTTTTTTGAAAGGAGAGACCAAGTAATTGTAGTTTTGGTTTATTTTGCTTTGACACATGTAATTTGTCTTTTGTATAATGTTATTTTAAAAAATGTTGCTCTTGCACCATTTAAGGGACTAGCATATATGAATCGTCGTTTAAAAGTTAATATATATTGTATAGCCCTTGTCCAGTGTATCAATAATGTTATGTAAGTTTATTAAAATATACAAAAATAAATAGTATTGTTATCTTTAGCGATAATTATTTGTACCTCAAACAAATAGCTTTGAACAATGCATAAATATCTATACAAATTGATAGTACAAAATAATCTTATATGGTTATATCCAATTTGCAAAGTTACAATTTTAAAAGCCACACACCAAATAATAAACGTTACACATGTAAAATAAAATAGTTATCAGCGCCTAAATTACTTGACAAAACAAAAGAAAAGCGGTCACACATGTTGGCTATACCTCTAAACTACAATATAATATTGCCAACTACATAATACCATTACTTTTTGTAATGCTTGAATATATTATTACTAAAATCTTAATAACTTAAAACAATCATATTAGAAAATATACTCACACACTTAGATCGACTCCACATAATTTTTTTAAAACTATATATTTATCTTTGCTATGCAACCACGCATCAGAATTGTAGTTATTCGAAAACGATTCTCTAATGCTACAAATTCAGTTTGTTGAAAGAAACTTATGGGTCATCGGAACTTTGCAGAAAACTAGACATCGCTGCCGCTAGGCGCGGGTACTCGTCTAGTATATATAAGAGGAGGCATGCCACGTCATAATGCCACTTGGCATCCCATAATGCCACGTCATATATAATGTCACCTCATAATTCCACCTAAACACACTTTGTTTATTAATTTTTTTTAATTAAAATTCGTATTTAATTATATATAACAAGCACTTAAATTCACATGCCCTAAAAACCGGATTTTATTAGTCTAAAAATTAATGGTGCAAGATTCGAACCTATGATGTGTTGGTTGATCAATAAATAATTTTACCACTAGATCAACTCAACTTTTGAATTATATCCTGCAAAGCCAAAAATATAATGCTTAGCAAGTATTAAAGTAAAGATTAGTCTTCTACAAGATAATTTTTGATATTATTTTCAAAAGATATTATTCCATAGAAAACGTACTTCTTTATTTTAATGATAAAAACAAGAGATAATTATGGAAATTATTTAGGTGATAACTTATTGTAAAATTTTATTTAACCTAATTTGATATATGTATTACCGCACACAAACTAATCTTCACGACGAAAACTATATCAACATGCCACAAGAAAAAAGTTCTTTTTGTTTACCCTTTATGTTGCATTATTCTGCTTCAGTGTCATGCTTTTCTTATATTTTTATATAATCAATTAGCTCTAAGTTTTCTTGTTTTTTTTGTTTTTTTGTAGCTGAAGATATATTATCTAACTGTATATGTATTATTTTATTATAGATATTTATGATTATATGTTCATGATTACTGCAGGTGTTGGTAAGAGTTGTCTTCTTTTGCGATTCTCAGATGGTTCCTTCACCACCAGCTTCATCACAACCATAGGGTTCGTATATTCACATTCTTTATTGGTTTCCTTCTTGCAAGAAAATAGTCTAAGCTGTCATGGGTTACTGATAATTAACACTTGCTTTTCTGTTATATAGTATTGATTTAAAGATAAGGACCATCGAGATAGAGGCTGGGAGGTTGACTTAAACGGGGTTGAAAAATTGGCTGATGATAAAACTGTTGCTATAGTCATTATCAATCCCGGGAATCCTTGTGGTAATATATTCACACGTAATCATCTACAAAAGGTGTGCAAGTTGTAATCTACTTTGGTCTTATGAAGTTACGCCTTGTTATGTTATCTAATTTTTTTTGTAATCTGAATAATTTATTTTCTGAAGATTGCTGAAACTGCTAGAAAGCTGGGAATATTAGTGATATTGGATGAAGCCTATGCAAACTTAACGTTTGAGAGTAACTCCTTTGTGCCATCGGGGATCTTTGCCAATATTGCGCCTGTTTTGACCTTTGGTTCTTTATCAAAGAAGTGGATGGTTCCTGGATGGAGGATTGGTTAGATATCTAGAAATTATCCAAATGGAATTTTTGAAGACCACGGGGTATGTCCGCTTTTTCTTTGCTAATTTTTTTTTCCAAAAAGGGTGAATGATATATTATTGAAATAACCAACAAGTTACAATTTGAATACAAACACTGGACATGGGCATTCCCATCCAGGAACAAAACACAAAAACACTATTCTTAACAACCAAAAAAAAACATCATTCAAATGAATACAACTACTGATTCAAACAACCCTTTATTCAGGCAAAAGATCTAAGCAGACCAAAAAGTTGGTCATTTCTGACTTCCCACCACATATTGAAACTGAACATTCCATATTTCAGCAACTTTTGTGGTGTGAATAGATTTCTTAACAGTTAAGCTCAAAAGTTGAAGCCTTACATGTTCAGTAATGATTTGAACAATACCTTATGCACTTGAAGTTTTGAGCTTAAACAATCTTTCATTCCTTTCTTTCCAAATGCTATAGGACTGTAGAAGCAATGATCGACCTATTCAAAACACTCCAAATAATTATTACAGGTAGAGTTGCCATCATCTGTATGATTTGATCCCAGTCATTTGGAATAACATCTTTCATTTTGGCTTTCATATCAGACCACACCTTTGCAGAGAACTCACATTGGAAAAATAGATGACTATGGGAGTCATTAATAGTCTTACATAGTGGACAAAGAAGAGTTTCAGAACACCATCTCATCATTCTATCTTGAGTAAGAAGCCTCCCTTGAATAGCCAACCATAGAGTGAAAGCATTCCTTGGATTACATTGAGAAAACCAAACAACTCTCCACCAATGAACAACTGTTTTATCTTCTTTAAAATCCTTCCATACCTCTTTAGTAGTGAAATTCATGAGTTGACCATTTTTAGACCTCCATTTGACTTGATCAGTCATATCTTCATTAAAAGTAGGAACATTAATTTGATTAAGCACGGGAAACTTAGAATACCAGCCAAGAGGCCAAGTCCATCTACCATCCTCAACCATATCAGCCACAGTGAAATTGTTTTTAAGTCTTGCATCAAGAATACTTTTTATAGGGATAAATTTTGTCAAAGGACCAAAATCATTCCACAAATCATGCCACATAGAGGTTGACTTTCCATTTCCAATAACATTCACAATGAAAGGTCTAACTCTATCTCTTAACTCCAAAAGAGCCTTCCAAGTCCCACTATCATTATAACCAGCATCAATTTCCCAAAAACTTTGCCCTTTTAACTTCACTCTATTTACCCATTTAACCAATAAGCTGTCTTTATTAGTAACAAGCTTCCAGATGTGCTTAGCTAAGAGGACTTCATTCCATTTACCAATCTGTTTTAGACCTAAACCACCTTCCATTTTAGGACTGCACACAATAGACCAGGCAACTTTTGCTTTCCCTTTGGCACTCTTACCCTGATTCCACAAAAAGCCTTTGAGTAAACTATCAATTTCTTTGTGATTGATTTTGGGAGAAGAACCACTGAAGCCCAGTAGGTCTGCATAGCTGCTAGGACTGAAGCAATGAGTTGTAGTCTCCCAGCATAGGAGAGAGCTTTATTCTTCCAATCATCTATTCTGTTCTTTACTTTGTCCACTAAAATTTTACAATCATTGATCCCTATCTTTTTAGCAAGGAGAGGAATACCCAAGTATTTCACAGGCAAACTTCCAACCTGAAAAGGAAGAACATCAAGTTTTTAATGAATGAAAGTCCGAAACAAATATTTATCCTTAAAGTATTTAGCATGTACTCAAACTAATTCATATATTTACAACATTTTTTAGTTTTACCGGATTAAAGTTTAAAACTAATATTAGTAATCATGTAATTTTAAACAAAGTTTACATTATAAAGTTTAAGGAGTATAAAGTGTAAGGGGTTATTTGTTTATTTTGTAAAATTATTGAAAAACATGGAATTTATAAATTTACACTTAATCTATACTATATAAAATGGAAAAATGGTCAAAGTGGAAAAAGTGAAAAATGTTGAAAGTTGAATGTTGAAAACATGGTCAATGGAAAGAGAAATAAATAATATAATTAATACTCTTATTAAAACACCTCATTACTTAAAAGTACAATAATTTATTCACTTTGTACACCCAATTAAAGCCGTCTACCAAATTAAAACAATCAATTGAAACCGATCTGGGTTGACCCGTTGAAACCGATACGGGTTGACCCGGACGCTTCAAACCCGGCGGATGACCGGTTTAATTTGACATTTTTTGACCCAACCTATCGGTTTGACTTCTGTTTAAATCGACCTGTTTTTTATCGGAGCGGTTCAACCAGGTTGAACCACCGGGTGATAATCGGGTTTCAAATTTGACAAAATTATATGAGAAATGATGAAGTAGTTGTGGAACCCGTGACAATTTTTTTTAAAGGAGAGACCAAGTAATTGTAGTTTTGGTTTATTTTGCTTTGACACATGTAATTTATTTTAAAAAATGTTGCTCTTGCACCATTTAAGGAACTAGCATATATGAATCGTCGTTTAAAAGTTAATATATATTGTATAGGCCTTTGTCCAGTGTATCAATAATGTTATGTAAGTTTATTAAAATCACAAAAAATACATAGTATTGTTATCTTTAGCGATAATTATTTGTACCTCAAACAAATAGCTTTGAACAATGCATAAATATCTATACAAATTGATAGTACAAAATAATCTTATATGGTGATATCCGATTTGCAAAGTTACAATTTTAAAAGCCACACACCAAATGATAACGCTACACATGTAAAAAATACCTAAATTAACGACAAAACAAGAAAAAGCGATTGTCACAACATGTTGGTATACCTCTAAACTACAATATAATATTCAACTACATATCCAGTTGCTTTTTGTAATGCTTGAATCTATTATTACTAAAATCTTAATAACTTAAAACAATCCTATTAGAAAATATACTCACACACTTAGATGACTCCACATAATTTTTTAAAAACTATATATTTATGTTGCTATGCAACCACGCATCAGAATTGTAGTTATTCGAAAGCGATTCTCTAATGCTACAAATACAGTTTGTTGAAAGAAACTTATGGGTCGTCGGAACTTTGCAGAAAACTAGACATCGCTGCCGCTAGGCGCGGGTACTCGTCTAGTTTTATATAATATATCTATCATTTAACCACTAAAGTTTTATTAGTTACCTCATCCTTTTTTAAGTTTTTGTTTTCACAAATTGGACACTTATATTTTTATGTATTTTTAACCACTAAAGTTTTATTAGTTACCTCCTCCTTTTTTAAGTTTTTGTTTTCACAAATTGGACACTTATTTTTTTATGTATTTTTTTCTCAACTAAATTTCTTCACCAAATATATTAAAGTTTGACCAAAATCAATTCAATTTTGACTTTTTTATTGTCCAATCATATCGCTTGATTTCGCTTACGTGGCAAAATCGAGCTTTCCTATAAAGATAATTACATATAATTATATACTTATGCACGAGTTTTTCATTATTCATTATATCCATTAGAATTTTGTATAATCAAATTTTGTAAAAAAAAAAAAGTGTTAGATAACTCAAGATTCAACTATATTTAGCTGATATAGATGTTGATGATCCTATTTAAATTTCACTATTGATATTATGATGTACACAAGATGCGAGTTTAGTAGCACATAATAAACGTTAATGAAGTTAAAATATACTCCTTAAAGTTTTTTAAAAATGTTTTTCTACATATCCATATATAAATAAATAAAAGTTATATGAATATTTGTTATAAATACAATCACATTTTTTTTTATAATATTACAGTAGCTCGTACTTACAATTTGATAATTATATTCTCGTTTTCAATAATTTAACCGTATTTAATATTCAAATTCGTGTCCACATTTGTCATACTTTTAATATGAAATAAATGAGTCCTTAGTAAACATATATAGTTAAAAAAAATGACATTTATAATCTTATGTATATTTATATGTTGGAGTTTTAAAACAACATATACATTGTATTTTTAAGTTATAAAGTATAGGGAGTATAAAATATAAGGGGGTATTTGTCTAATTTCCAAAGTTATTAAAAATTATGGAAACTTGTAATATTACACTTAACTCTATACAATTTTTAAAAAATTAACCACTAAAGTTTTTTTAATTACCCCCTCTTTTTTAAAGTTTTTGTTTTCACAAATTTGACACCTATATTTTTATGCGTTTTTCTTCTCAACAAATTTCTACTTATCGAATAAAGCCCAAGGTTGACCAAAATCAATTTAATTTTGACTTTTATTAACCAATCACGTCGCCCGATTTTGCTTACGTGGTAAAACCAACCTCTCCTATTGGTTTATTTTTTTTTTCAAAGAGAAGGGTTTTGCAAAAACACTCAGAAATGATGTAATTCTTTTATTATATAAAAGATTTGCGAGCTGTATAATGCAAACATCTATTTTAATAGGAAATTAATACATTATATTACTATATATATAAAATGGGGACACAAAACGGCAGCCACTAACGTCGTTTAGGGCTAAAATTTTTTTTTTGGGCTTCTTCGCCGGGTTGGGCCCTAAAGCTGCAGTTACCGCCTTTGATATATCTCGCATGTTTGATATTAACGACACTACCGACTGTATTCATAGTTATCTTCTCTGTTTCGTAATTCTCGATGTTCGCATTGTCCTTCGCTGCTGGGTTTCCGATTAGATCAAAACTAAAATCAATTTCGGCTTTGCTGGTATGTGTTTTTTAAATATTTCTTTGGGGTGATGATGGTGTTCAGAGTTTTGAGTATGGCTCCTTATGAAAGTTTTATATGTTCTTGATGTTTGGTTGATTGATTATTCATACGTGGCTATAATTTCAGTTTAGGTTTCGGCTATTTTACAGTCAACTCACATCTCTTGAGGGTTATGATTATTCATACATAACCCTAAACTTTAATTCGGCTACTTCATACTGTGCGGCTGCATATGTAGCAGAAGTGGACTTGCCCTCTGCCAGAGTTGGTAATGGTTTTGGCCACGCTAAGGAGGTAATAATATATTCTAGAAATATTTTTCATGAAAACCGGAATAATATTGATTTGTTTTGTTTGTTTATGCAATAACCTATACAATTGCTATGTGTAACATACTGGAAGGGAAAAATAAGTTAGCTATGACTACCGATCCTTTTAATTCGCTAACAACTAAAGATAAAACTAACAAAAAGTAAGGCATGTGGTTTATTCCTTTTGATACAAGCTTAACTTTTTTATTTCAATCTGAAGATGAAAATAACTTAGTCTTCTGTAATAATGGCAGGTTACAGACGGTTACCGACGCTAGGAGGAAAAGGCGCTTCACTTTCACCAGCCGCTATTTTCGAGTTTGCCACTGCTAATGACCCATCTGCTTAGAATGTGCTTTAGGATAAACACAGAATTGTCTTTTTCGAAGGTTAGAATATCTAAAAGGTATTTTGTATCTCTATAGAGTTTTTTTACTGTTTGTAATGCTAATTAGTTACTTGCAAATATTGTCTTTTGTTCCTAATTTGTATCCTCAGCTCATATACCTATGTTGCTAATTTGTTGTAATTTTTGGTTTTCAGGTCAGCCAACTGCACATTCAAGTTATTGTGCACATATTTGTGTCATTGTATCCTACAGGTATAAATTTTGTTTCTATTTTTGGGTCTTGAAATTGGATATAGGGGTCTTTGTTGAAATGCCAGGGTGCCACTGCGACATTATTATTTTGCGTATGGATGTACTCGCTATGGATATACTCGCTGTCGTCGGTAACCGATAATATTGCCAAATTGTTAACACTTTCATACTATTGCAGGCGTTCTTCGAAGTATAAAAAAAATAGTCGCATAAGGTTGTCTACAGGTACTGAGCGTGTACACTCTATGGGGCAAACCTGAGGACCAAATGCCCTAGGTATATTCACTTACCTCCACATTTGTGTCAATTCTAACAACTACTCCCTAAAGGTATGCTCTTGATTAGTATGTTAAATAATAAGTGTGGGTGCTGTTACAGAACATGTGGCACTTGCAGGTATAGGATTGACACTTCGAATCAATGGGTTCTGCGGGTTTCACGTTGTCACTCGAGTGTGGATACTGTGCGACCCAGCGATCGCCTTCAGCTATTCATACATCTTTACTATTTCTGGTCCATTGTATACGTTTAGATTGTTGTTTTCCATACTCATACACTGTCCGGTTTAATATTGACAATTCAGGTGTAAATGCTGAAAATGTGGCCGTCTTGCCAGCATCAGGGACAAATACCTATGGAGTGCAGCCTGTCAGTTGATATAATATGTTTATCCTTTTCTTATGATTTAGAATTACTGCTAATGTACTGCAAGCTGTTATTTTTGTTGCCAAAAGTTTTATATTTTGTCATTTTTTGGGTCTGTAGATCCATTGCAAAATTTATCTGATGCTTCGCGTCAGAGCGCTGACTGAAAACTGTGAAGGCGGCATTTGGCGTTTATGTAATGGTCGCCCAAAGGTACTACCAGCAGGTAACGCACGTTGCAGGTTCAGTAACTTTTGAGCTGATGTACGATTAATCTGTAATTCTCCTGTTAAACATCATTGAACTTGCAAATCGCCGTTTACTAATTCTCTGATTGTTATCATTTTAGGCGCTGCCATGCGAACTGGAACAGGTTCTAGCACGTTACATACGAATAATAGGCGTCCAGCGATTGGTCACTTGAGGTAACGTAATCACTTATCTGGAATTACACCTACTCGAATTTCAGATTACCATATACTAATTTCGTAACTGTGTCATTGGACACGTGGCTTTACAGGATGTAGAAATGATAGAGGATATGCAGACAATATTCAAACCGCATTGAAAGAGGCTGGGAAGGAATTTGGGTTTGTTTCTGGTCTCAGCAGCTGCTGAAAGTGACGTAAGTGTGACGTAAGTATAGATATGAATAGGTTTATCACTTCACCAGCCGCTTCACTTCACTCCACCCATAAATTATGTATAAGTTTTTGATGCTTCTGCAATTGTTAATGATTTCAGGGTCTCTGCAAAAGACTATAATGTCCGAGTATTTGGAAAAGCTTGATTTCGTGCTCAATCAGCCAACTGAAACAAAAAAATTTATCATGGGCGTTTTAGGTAAGCGATTGCACAACTGAAAATTTTCAACCGTTATTTACCGTGTTTAATAATTACTTTCATAGCTACTTTCAAAGAACCGAAGGTAATGAATCCTTAAAAGTGGGACGTATCTATGTTACTTATGTTGCCCGTGATGTTTCCACAGTTTTGAGTTGGTAACTTTGCTTTTACAGTCTTTTCATGTTGAAGTTCATATTTGGTGACTGGCAATAGGGTGTTTGGGATTGTCTGTTAAAAGTTTAAAACAATATTTTTTTTATTGTCTTGGTTTTATAGCTACCAGCTTTCAGAAGGTGTGGCTCAGAGGCTGTTATTCAAAGGGTTTGGTTTATGGGGTGTTGTTCATGGGGTTTAGTTTAGTGGGTGTGGATCAGAAGCCGGTTCAGTGGGTGGTTCAGAGTGTAGTTTATTGAAGGAATAATTTGGAAAGTAACAACTATTGTTCTTTCTGTGGTGAGTTGCACGTACTACTGCTCCCTGATCTATACTTTGCTTTGGTATCAACGTTGATGTCCTGAATAATTTGCAGATCAAACAGAATGAACAAAAACCTTACGTTCGAGCTGAAAAGTCTTCGCGTGAGTTCTATACTTGAATTTCATTTATATAGTAGTGACTTATTTTCACAAGTATAAATAGAAAAAAAATATGAATGTTCATGAAGGCTTTTGCAAGTGTATCATTAGAGATGACATAATGGCCGTCTTGGAACGGGTTCGGGTCAATTTTCAGGTTGAGTTTCAAACATTCTTTTAGCCTCCATTTTTGTAATAAGAATATGTATTACAGAGTTCATGACCAATGTGATTTACCAGGTATGCATTTGAAACCAAAAGACACTTGAACCAAGTTTGGAATGGTATCGAGTACTTACATTCACGCATGGGCGCAAAAGCTTTGTCAAGTTTAGTACATTATTATCACTTATTTTAACAACATAGTTGCTATTTTAATATTCTTTTTTGTTCACACTTGCAGCTGTGTGCATTACGAACTTGATTCAACGGCAGAAATGGCATATATGATAATGGGTGTTACAAAGCCAATAAAGCCTCTGCGACCTCCGTACTATTCAAAAGTAGACTAACGGGACAGGTTACAAACTTTGCAGCGATGACGGACGTATCCTCTTTTTTTGATTCTCTACCTATCTGATCCTTATTATGGGAATGTTGTGGATGGTTAGCTTAACACATGGAACACAGTCACATAGTGGTCAAGCCATTTTATCAGATAATTCACTTGATGAATAAAATTTGATATGAAAAGGTTATAGGCGTCGCTGGAATCAGCAGGTACTTATATTTTTCCTAATTCATTTTGTAAAAGATTGGTTGTTGCCCTCAACGAAACAGAATAAATAGGTTAATAGTTTGTATTTGCAGCTTTCATAACAATCCTAAACAGTCGGTGACCAATGATGTTTTGTTTGTGTAGTGGTGGTGTTTCGCTAAAAAAAGGATATTTTTATGTAATTATAATCATAGGCCGCAGGATGAAGAAGTGCGGGGTTTCAGGTTTTATGTTTCTGAGATATCTCACCAACACCTGTTGGCAGGTCATTTGTTACCATACTTTTTATTAATTATAGTCGGTTTTATTCACGTATTTTTAAAACTCGAAAAATTACTACCGATAAGACTTAAAATTGTTATTTTCCTATATTTTTTTTAGGTAAATTCAACGGAATTGGAAAAGAATTATGTAGGGACGGAGAAAAAAAAGCCGCCTACCATGCCTAATTGCTGAGAAGTCAGAGGTATGATATGTAATACTGTACTAAACTTGCAGTTCTATTTTAACAACATAAGTAGATATGTAATACTGTACTAAACTTGACAAGTAACTTCTATGTAATTTGTTTTTTTTGTCCTGTGGTTTTTAACTTTACTCATTTATTAAAGGCCCAAGTAACCAAAAGGCCTATTATCGTTGGTTTAGTATTGTATTTTATGATGTTGCCTACTGAAGTACTTATGTTATCTGATTGAAAAAGGACAGGTTGAGGAAGAACTAAAATGCCTTATATGAAAGCTTCTGGCGTGTTAGTGTGAATTGAAGGTGTGAAAATGGCTAATCAAATGAGCGTAAATATATTTTCTTGGCCAACGTGGCAAAATGGATCACAATTTGTAATTTGATTGTATTTTTTTGTCATGAAGAATGAAGTATTTGAGACTAAATGTGTTCATATGCTTTTTTTATATGCACAGATATTAAAGATAGAAATTTAAATGCCCCGCCGCAACGCGGCGGTTTCGGGGCGATCCTTGTTTAAATAGTGCTTGTACACGGGTCATTAAACTAGTTCTAGTAAGTAACAATTGGCCCATTTTGCAAGAAGCAACCCAACTATAAATAGCTCGAATCCCGCAATGCGTTCATTTTTTTTTTTCCTTTTACAATACCTTGTTACGTCAGTATCTTAAAACTAATGGTGCACACAACCTACACGGGTTAATACATTTTCACATCATCTTATTTATAATCAATCATTATTGTTACCTAAAAAACTCAAATCTTTTATATTATAAAAGAAAACCCCAAGTGTAGAATACGGAACAGAGAATAGATTACTATTATTTTTCTTATTAAAATATTTAATTGAAAATATTTTCTCATTTAGCCAAAACTTAGATGTACAGTAGAAGAAATCCTTCAAATTCATTAATAATGATAATACTAAAAAAAGGAAAGAAAAGAAAGAAAAAAAAAATCCATTCTTCCAATTTATTAAGTAATCGGTCATTGAATTATAGTCGACCAAACAATTTTTTTCATTCCCGTACCCATACATATTCATTCATATCCTCCATCCGTGAGCGATTGAATCAGTTACTTTTTCAATTTCAATCAATTGTGAGCTCATATTTTTCTGTTCTACCAATTTTTAGTTAGTTTTTGTCTTCCCAGGTAAACAAACAAAAATATCGATCAAAATTTTTATTCATGCTTGAGTTTAGGTTTACCATTTAAGACCGATTAATAAGGCCGATTAATAGCGCCTAGGCCGAATTTGCAACTTTAGTATATTGATTGTGTTAGGGTTTATCATTTTGTTAGTTTGATGTACTGTAACAGGTTATCAGCTGATTTATAACCAGTAGGATAGAATATAACATTAGTTGTTAGTTTCGTAATTAGTTTTCAAAAAGTTTGTCGCGTACGTGAGTATGTGCACTGCGGACCTAAGAATAACAAATATGACCATCTTTTGGATGATTCCTTTAAATTGTGGTTCTAAGCCTTTGTGTTGGTATACATTGTTTTTCTGTTTTAGTTAACGTTCAAATGCAAATTAAACCATCAAACGTGGTAATACATGCATGCGTTCTTCTTGAATTTGTGGGTTTATTGTACGCTTAGAACACACATTACATAGGTAGACACTAGTTAAATTTGGAAAGTAAGTGTATATGGAGTTAATAATATTAACAATTGCAGGTGGTTTTGTGTAACTGTTTCTCGGTTTGCTTGCTCTAATACACACCCACCTTAAATCACTGCAAGGGGACCAGCTACTTATTAGGTTGTAATGACCCACCCTTTCAATGGGCTAACCGCTATGAATGGAAGTTAAAACTATTTTTAAAGGTAGCCCTTGTATAGGGTTGATGCTGGTGTACTTGGTTTCTCTTCCTACTAAGTTGTATAGGAGTGACATATATGAAAATGTACATGCAGTTAGCGAGATCTGTTATAGCTTGTGGGTCATGTGCAATTATTTGCTGATTGGATTCATTAATAGATCTGTTGGAATCACCGCAAAAGCCCTTTTTTTGTTAATTCTTAAAGAACTTCTCGGTTGGGTTTGCCTCTATTAAGTTTTGATCTATTGAGCCTTTCTTGTTAGCTTAGTAAGTTCAAAATCCCACTGAGATGTCACAAGCGTAATCATCAAGCAGGGCGTTTTATGTTTTATAGGAAAAAATCATCTACGATTAAGCAATTTCTTAAGCAAATTTGTTTACAGAAGTAAAAAAATAAAAAACTAAAAAATAAATGTATGATTTATTCTCGCTGATGAGTAACATATGGTAATATAGCATAATTTGGTGTTTCACTCTGTTAAGTTCTAGAACGGCTTAGGTTTTCCAGAAATCGGTTCACTAACATAGGCATGCAACAATGACAACTCTTTAGTATAAAATTAGTTGGAGTAGGGACTAATCTCATAATCTTTGCAATATATAGGCTTATAAATCTTTATACTTCTTATTTATTGGATTTCTCAAACTGGCTTGTTATTTTGAGCTTTCTGAATTAGTGGTCACATGTTCGCTGTAAACTTATCAAACTTTAGGCACTTCAAGATTAATATAAGGGATTTCCCAAATCTGGATGTGAAGCACAGAGTCCCAAAATTATTGCAAATAAACTTTGGCTGAGTGTGATGAACAAAGATGCTGATAATTAGTTAGTTCATGACTTCTTCCTTATTATATAGCATAGTGAGGATGGTAGCTGCTATGTTTGTATGCTAATTAGT
Organism: Chrysanthemum makinoi; assembly: GCA_910596185.1. Lineage (NCBI taxonomy): Eukaryota > Viridiplantae > Streptophyta > Magnoliopsida > Asterales > Asteraceae > Chrysanthemum > Chrysanthemum makinoi. The sequence continues at coordinate 58,410,090 of OU343217.1, read as the reverse complement.
TAGTTCGTTGTTGGAAATGTAGCTCACAGTGTGGGAACTTAATGGAACTGGAGTTTTATCTACTCTTGATGATGCGTTCATACAAGAGCCCGATGTGCTCATGAACACAGGTAGGGTGTTTGTATGGAGGAAATGTTGTCAAGACTAGAGTTTTTCTCAATGGAGTCCTAGTAGTAAGATGTATTACTAGACTAGAAGAATTGGTGAACGTGTTTTCTGTTAGAACATGCTTGGTTCTTGCAGTGTATGAGTCAATGTATGCCTCTGTTCAGCTTTTTAAGTGGTGTTTGGGTCTGTCCTTCACCTTCTTAAAAAAGCTTTTGTATTGATATTAATTTGTTGGAAATAATATATGTTCACCGATTTACCAAAAAAAAGAAGATGCTGATAATTATATTTTTTGGCAATCAACAGGTACATTCAAGCTTTTATGATCTACACATGACTAATACAATGACCTCTGTTGTCTACCAAGAGCTTCAAGAGGTACTTGAAAGATATTGTTCCGGACTTTCGGTTTGTCGTTTGCGTAATTTAGAGATAAGTTACCAGCAAGAGTTTCACAGACCACTGGACTATAAGTCCTTAGGTGTGAGTAATATTGAGGACCTCGTTGTTAAGATGGGCAGCATGGTGCTGTGGTGTGAAAAGCGAGAAAGCAAGGAGAAATATGTAATGTCTGCTACTATGGTAGAACTCAGACGAAAGTTATTTTTGAAGCATGATGTTCAAAAATTACTCAATAGGCATCGTGGTGAAATCGTGTTCAATTCTTTTGAGGATTTATACAAGGATCATTTTCAGGAGAAATTGAACTATGATTATTATGGTTTGACCAATCTTAAACATCTTTGTGAAATCTTGAAAGATATTCTGGTGGTGGGAGTAGCAAATCCCTCAGGAGAGAAGGTGATAATGGGGGTCAATTTAAGAAAAAGGAAGAGGGATGAATGAAAAGATAGAAAACAATCGGAGATAGAGGGTTGCAGGACATATGAAGAAGATGATGATATTTTACTCTCTCTTTGGGTAAAAGTATTTTTGGTGGTTCGTTTCAGGAGGAGCATGCTTCTATCTTACTCTATCCAGAAGTTTATCACAGTCGTCATATAGCTTAACCTGTTAAACAATTTATTAGCATTAAAAATTGAGACTGCCCCTTATGTAAACAGTAGTGTCACCATTGTTAATGTCACCCAAAAGCAACCACATTAACAGTTCTATTGTTTTATTTAATATCCTTCATATGCTGTACAGAAGAAAAAGACCAGTACCACTGTCATGACTAAAAGCAGATATCTAACACCAATGCTGTTTTAAACTGTAAATCTGATATGCAAAGGTACTTATCAGATTGGCCTTGTACGAAACACAGAAAGAAACTGAATGCACAGTCACTATTAACGTTCACACTTAAAAGTACCACATAAGATAAGGTGGTGACTATAGTTGTCTCCTAAATGTGATCTGGTATCACCCGGTCTATCCATTACTAGATATTAGAGCCTTTAATCGTTTTAAGCAACCATAGGACCAAAACATTAGACCAAACCAAGATTCCAGTACCAAAGGATACATCATTATAATTCGCTCCACTAGAAAATTTTAATTTTAGCAGAATAAGAGTAAACATAAAACTAGTATACGGTACTGTAAGAGCTTCAGTTCAATATGTAAGATATTCAATATGTAAACGGCCATGTCGAGGGCTTCAGTTCAATAGTTGGGAGGAAGATGAGCTTGAAACAGTAATGTCCGATTTAGATTATTAATGATGCGAATCATCCTTTCGGATTTTCCATTTTGTTGGGAAGTGCGTGGATAAGAAAATCTAAACTGAATTCCATTGTTGCAAATAATTTATGAAAAGAGTGGCTATCAAATTCACCACCATGATCACACTAAAATGACTTAATTCACACTTAAATTGAGTTTTAACAAAATTACGAAACAACATAAATTTGGACAAAACATCAGATTTATTAACTAAAGGATAAACCCAAACAAACTGTGAATAACGATCCAAAAATAAAACATAGTATCTAAATTGAAATTGACCAATGATAAATGTTTCACTTGCATTAACTGAAATTGGCTACGACTAGGTCAAGCAAACAAGCACTTGAATTAATCTATAGTATTCGTTTTTACTGTCTTTAGAAGTTTGCCTAAAGATACATAGAATACTGTATATTTCTATACAATATTTTCCAATGAAGTCTGTAAGCCTTATGCCATCTGAAATCTCAACCGTTGATTCGGGAACAATTTCTTAATATAAAGTTTAATGTAAACCACTCAAGGCTAGTTTACTAGCAAAATGTTTGTGCCTATCATGACTAAAATATGATATTTCAAATTCAGTTTCTGTTATATGCAAACAACCTTGTATGGTTTGAATAAAAGTTACTTCTACTCTTAGTTTCAAGTTCAGCTTTGCCAAACTTCTACTCTTAGCATTAGTGCTTTGTTGGTTTGAAACTTTGAATAGAAGTTAGGCCGGTAGCGTGGGGATGTTTGACTATCATGACTAAAATATGATATTTCAAATTCAGTTTCTGTAAGAGAATTTAGTATGGTAGAGTTTACTTTTACTGATTTATTTTATGGGTATGTTTGGCAAAGCTACCCACCAATGTTGGACATCTAGAAATACAATGTGCAAGACCATTTTCAACAATTATACCCGATCCTTATTTACAAAACTTTACAAATAGCATGAATATCTAAATTAGAAACACTTTACATTCTGTTGCAACAATCAATGGTTTACAAAATTTGATTGTAGCAACAAAACCACTCTAAATATTCTATACAGGCCATTAATTTATAAAAGCTAATTATCGAACAAGCTAGATAGGTGTTTGCGATATCATTCTAAGCTATCGATGAAGGACATTTGGGTGTAACTTTTACTACTTTGCTAACCTATAGAACAGCTGCCTAGGCGCGTTGGGCTGCGTTTAACTCAAATCGATTCAAGCCGCACCTTTTTTGGTTTAAATATCATTAATTTTAATAAGGTGTGAAAAAAAAATAAATAGTTTAAGTATTATTAATTGTAGTAAAGAGAGGTGAGCTTTGCTATTTTTTAGGAATGTTCATTTTTCCAATGCTTCTTTAAGAAGGTGTGCAGATGGCTGTGGCTCTTGCTCCGACTACCACTCCTTGCTCAAATCTTCTTTGCTACACTCCTAACTACTTTTAACAAACACACCCTTAGTGGTTGAATTGTCTCGGTATAAATCAAGAGAAGCACAGAGGCAATGGTCGAGTGATAATGATTCTTATGGAATAAATGTTCCTCATACATCAACCTTTACGAGTATGTGTTTATTTGAATGAAAATTTTGTGCTCTTACTAGTTAAACTATGCCACATATTCTACAAAAAGGTGTAGGATGAAGAGGTTACGCAGAATCTATAGGAAGTTTGATGTAACAAAGACGAACGGAGAATCTTTGCTGAGGGTGAGACTTACGGTTGGAGAGAAAGCTTTTGAGGGCTATTTGTCACTTCATGACTTGTACATGGTGTGCATGGGCACATCCCAGCAGTTCATTTTGAATTTGGAAGGTATGTTAAGGAAGAGAGCAGTCCGTGAAAAGAAGAGAAGAAAAAAAGGGATGTAGGCTAAAGCGAGCAAGCAAAGAAAGCATGGCCGCGGCCCGAAGCGAGAAGAAAGAGAAAATCAAAAGCACACTCAGCCGAGAGATTCTTAACTCATATATATTTACCGGATTGGTGAAGAGTGCGGTAGAGGGAGTCGGTCATCAATTTTATAGTATTGAGGTAAACCTTTAGATACTAACAAGTTTGGCACACGACAGTTTACAATTTATAGAGCTCCATCTTTATTGTTATTTTTTTTAAAGGTTGTTAACAGGCTGAAAAAGGATTTAGTGTATGATACTATTCAAAACTATATTGTGGACTATGACCACATCTGGATATACAACAATATTCGGCATCACATCAGTTAGTTCTGTAGTGTACACTCCCTGAAGGAGATTTTTATTTTGACTTGTTTGAGCAGGTAGGTTATATGTCAATTTTGGTATTTGTATGCTTATTTAAATACTTCTTATCTTTTATTTACGAATGTTAATTTGAATAATGTTAAAATTCAGATTGGTGAAAAAATGAAAGATGCTATTCAAGGTGATTGTGCGTTGTATGCACCGGGTATCGAAATTATCCGTGTTTCTGTAACAAAACCAATAATCCCAGATAGTATAAGGAAACGTTTTGAACAAATTGATGAAAGCATACCAGGTACATCATAATTTTGGCATTTTTTTACTGTCCATAAGTTTGAGGATTTTCTTTAGTTACTTACATATGCTTTTCAATCTCTTGCTTAATGTACATATGAAATCTAAAATTTGAGTTCATTCACTTATAACACGTGGTTTAGATAATTGCTCAAATTGGGTTTGGGTCCAAAGCGGGCAATTTCGTATATGCCCTATTGGGTGATTTCAACTCTTAAATTTATTGATCGCTATATGAATGTATCATTACAAAAACCGCAATACTTTGTTTTGAACAATGTTTCTTTGGTCTTGTAAGGTGAACCATGACATACTATTTAGTGTAGGAGGAGCCATGAGACAAGAATTGGATTTGGTACTACACAGTGAATTGTTCTTTATAGGAAATGTTTTGTTAATGCAAATTTATGCGAGTTCAGAGCTTGTTTTCTTGTTTGATAATTCATCTTGTTTGAATTGTTCTTTATAGGAAATGTTTTGTTAATGCAAATTTATGTGAACTCCATTTTCAATGGTGCATATGGAAATGTTTTTTTTTTTATTTTTATTATTTTTATAGAAAATGGGCAAACACTATAAATACTTTATGTATGTATCTATCTATTTATCTTAACTAATAAAACACAATTTTGACATCTCCCTAATTAATTTTTTTCTAAATATAACTAAGGCTATATGATTGACACGTGGCATGCGAGTTTCTTCAGAAATAATTTTGAAAAAACACACTTACTACATATGTATCAATAAACATTTAAGCATTTCCTTTTTTGAATGTTTTCTAACTTGGTCAATTTTAATGAGTGATGAATACTGAAATCGTTACCTTTAAAGATCTATAGTATCCTAGGTTATAATTTTGGAAGCAACTAAATATGGGCGTGTCTTATTAAAATATACTAGAGGTTGCCAAAGCGCGGGCCACGGGTCAAAGCGGGCGTGGTACGAAGGGTGCGGACTAAAGGAAGTCGCACATGTTTCTTGGTGGCGGCGTAATGCACTGAAAGACTCTCCTTATTACGCGCCAATAGAATTATTGGAAATAAGGCAGTAACTTCACTTCTGAAATTTTCAAATTCGTTGATGCCGCGATATCTTGACTAGTGAGATAGGCTTGGAGAATAGGAGAGGGATTCGTGACAGGGTAAAGGTCTCCGGAGCTATCACAGCGGAGCATTAACAGAAAAACAAAAAGGATCAAATTCAAAGGTACAATAATTGTCACATACAAACGGAAATCAAATTTTTGACAATATTAAGAGTAATTAAAACATTATTTAAAGGAAGAGGACGAAAAGGCGTTGGCAAAATACTATGTCCCATGTTAGTTACGAGAATAGAATCTTTTTGCGTCCATGAACAGATGAATAAATACACGAATTAAAAACATCATTAATATTATTGACATTATTATTAAGATATTAGGAGGCACCATATTCCATATTTTAATACTATGTCCTGTAGCGTCATAGTATTAAAAGCATTTGATAAAAATGTCTCTTGACCCGGAAGCTATCCCGAACCACATACAAAACCCAACTGACCCGGCTGTTGACCATAAATACCCGGCTGACCCGGGTGTTGACTGAAAATACCATGTTGTTGAGCAGTTTGACCAGCCATACCATTTTGACCTGCCAACAGTGTTTGACCCATGTGGAAATAATTACTACGTACAAAGTTGATGCATAGTAGTGGGCTGAGAAGGGTTTTGGCCCTGGTAATAATGGGTTTGTTGGATTGGCTGGGAAGGAAAAGGAACATGGGCTGCTTTTTGGTTTGTAAAACTTGGTGGACCGTAGCATTGGGCCAACATGGGAGGTGTATGTGGTGTGATATTAGAAGTATGAAATGCTACAGGTATAGGATTAGAATTGGACAGTTGGAGTTATATTTGGTGAAGTACTAGCGTTAGTTCCATGACACCCTAACTTAGCCTATAGTCCTTGCAAAGTAATTAAATCATGTTGGGACATTTGATGAGGGGTTGACATTAGCATGAGTGCCACTGTTTGAAGACAAAGAGGGAGGGCCATGAATCCCATTGTGTAGAAATTTGCAATACGTGCCAAATCGACAAGCACCTTTATTAAAATTAAAACATGGTTTATGTACCTTTTCCGTGGAAGACGTAGAACGCCGAGTACTAGAGCCGGAGTTAGCCAACAAAACCATTGGGGATGAGGAGGTAGAATCAATGAACGTGTCATGTACTCTTGACTTGAGCCGCATCTCTTCGGTAGTGAGCATAGATCCGGAAAGGTGTCTCGATGAGCAATGATAGTGGAAACACTATCATACTTTGCGGGCAATCCCTCTAAAGCAAAAGTAACGACATCATCATTGCTAATAGGGGTGCCAAGGCTCGACAAGATAGTAGCAATGTTCTCAATCTTACGAAAATAAGCATCAATGCTTAAATCCCCAAGCTTCAAAGCTCGCAATTCGGCCTTTAATCCAAGGTTGTCGAGATCGAGATCCTGCCAGGATGGATTTTTGAGCACTGCGAAGATAAATGTCGTGAGGATAGGATCGGGATCGTAAGATCACTATGAAAATGATATATTTTTTTGTATAGGGGTTGTAGTTTTATATTTTTAATAATATTTCATATGATAAGCAATCTAAATGGATGATAAAGAAAAAAGTTATATGTTAGTCTTGTAGTAGTAGAATATTAGATATATTGCAATGCATACTTTGCGCCAAAGTTACTACATCGTCTTGGCAGTCTTGCACCTCTTCTGTTTAATGTTTTTTTTTTTTTTCTTATAGGTTTTTAGGTGATACATTTATGAAAAAAAATATATTAATTTATTAACTTACGTGATTCTGTAACTTTTTGTTACAATATATAGATTAATGCAAAAGATTAAATGATTGTATCTGAAAATGAAGCGACATAAAGTTATAATAGAGCAACACAATTTTTTGATAGTAGAAATAAATTAAATTAGAATATTCGATAATATTACTAATTTTTTTCTTGATATTCCAATAAATCAAATTAGAATATTAATCTTTATATCTAACGTAAAATAAAATGAATAAGGTGGGATTGAGATCATACCATTATTAAATTTTGAACATGAGAGGTAATGTTAGTTTTAATATGAAGGAAAAAATATTTTTTAACAAAATAGAGGTCCCACAATAATTAATTTATTATTTTTAACTTACTTTCGCATCTGTCTGTTTCATATTCTTCAGTTGAGCGTATGAAGGATCAATCAATAAAATTGGGTCGTATGGTAGTTTACTTCAAAACAACCTCTGACATTTTACAAAGCATGTTTTTCATAATAAACCAAAAGACACATCTAAACTATTTTAAAATAGTCCATAAAACATAATGATTTTACACTCATTAATCTGAGAGTAGTTAATTAACAACACAAAATAATAATTTTTTGAAATATTCTTAGTCATGAACTTTAAGGCATGAGCATACTTAATAAGTTAATATACCAAAAGCAAAAAAAAAAAAAAAAAATAATATCGTTCACACTCTGGAATCGATCGATCCTAGATCCTACAGCGCGGTCGATCTGCTGTAATCATACTGGATTACGATCTTGTTAAGATCGATGCGTTTTCGTTTGTAGGATCGTAGAGATCATCACCGATCTGGCTTGGTCTTGATTTTGACAACGCTGTTTAATGACCGAGCGAGACGTTTATTATCATCGAAGATTGAAGCAATAGATCACATGCTTCCTTACCGTTTTGGGTCATTAACAGCCCGGGGTGAAACTGAGAGGACAGGTCATAAATACGAAAGAATGATAGTATCAATTTTATCCATTGGATGGTAACTGAACTACTAGTTTCGTCGTTGTTGGTCGCAGAAGATATATAAGGCCATGCCACAGCAAAATTCTTGAAAAAGTACACCCACGATGCATAGTTCATCTCGTCGACATCTAACTTTGCGGGAACAAGGTTGTTAAGGTTGTTTATGGTCATAAGCTTATCGGAAAGTAAGATCACGGGTGGAGGAGGGGGTGGGTTACCAGTCATGTTGGCAGTTTAGTGTGTTGTACGTGGGTAAGGTTTTGGGATTGAATATAATGAGTGTGTAGTAATAATATTAATTAGTGAACAGTGGGTTATTGTCTAGGTATAGGGTTCTGATGGGAAAAATTTGGACAACAGTTATATGATATTGATTCACACTATGGCAACAAGAACTCAGTTGCAATTAAAACAACAACAATAAAAGAAAAACCAAACCTTAAAGCAGTCGATTGGTTATCCACCATAAACCAACGATCGACCAACCTTAACAATGAAACAAGTCGACTGGTTATCTCTTGAAACCAACGATCGGCTAACACAAATAAGTAAACGTCAACTAGTTATCTTTGAAACCAACGATCGGTAGCTTCCTATTATTTTCTTGCTACTTAAAATTACAAACTCAAAAACACAAACTGAAGTAACCACTTTCTTCATAGTGTCATCTCTTGCTTTGCCCTTCTCATCCCATCCTCTTCCATTTTTTAAATTTTAGACTTGAGAACATATCCAAAAGTTGTTAGGCAATTACGTAAGTCCCTTCAATAACATATTCTAAATCTTCTAATGTAACATTGGCAACTACACGTATCTAGGGAAGAAAGATTATCGTGCTTTCCTGTATCGTAGTATCCATAATCAATGCTATCCAAACTAGAACCAAACTTGATTGTTAGGGCATCCACTATAGCGAACCTATTAAAAGTTTTATAAAATTTCCACATCTTATAATGTCATTAATTCATAAAACTTTTCATATTATGAACTACTACTATGGAATAAAGCTTTTGAGGTTTGTAAATTGTAACAAACATTAATTCATAGCTTCTTATATTTATATATCTTCCTTTGTGTCACATACCAACGGCCATTTGTTCATGTCTCTAGAGAAACAACCCATTTTCTCACACTAGATGAATCCTTGAAGGCCGAGATGCAATGTTGATTGAGATGAAAGAAATGTTTACTCAAGAACATCATAAGAAGTTGAAATCTCAATCTAATAATTTGCTTTTGCTTTGACATAAGTTTTCTTCAAAAATAGGATTACAATATTGTGTTATGTTTAGAGATTATAGCATGTTACTTATTTTCTTGAATTTAAACCAATATCAATATCATGTTTAAAAATTTAGGTTCAATTTAGTATCATGTCTGATGTTTTTTTAGTAATGGGCCATACAAATAAGATATCGCCAGTGAGTATTTTTTTTATCCATGCTTTTTGATAATTTGGCCGACTAATCCATAGAGTTTGAAACCGCTACACAAACTTTTCAAGGGAAAACTCTGGAGGTTGGCGTGACCACTTTATGGATCTCGTGTTTCTCTATCAAAATCTTTCAAATCTGATTTTTATTGAGTTTGAACAAGAAAAAGAGAATGTGTGTAACAAGTGGATCGAAGTCAATTTTGATGATGATGTGTAAGTTTGCATTCAAGAATTTCTTAAACTAAATTAAATCATAGAGACATTTCTTCTAGTATTTAATTTAATTGTAATGCTACATCTACATAAATTTGCAAAATAAGTTTTACACATATGGCAAGTGTAGTCTATCAATCTTTTTGTGTTATTTTTTTCATTCTTCCTTTTCACTCACCATATTTAGGGTAAACACATGGATGTGAGATTTTGTTTTCCATAAATTATTGTTGGGTTAATCCCAATCTGCAGTTATAAGTAGTTAGAAAAGCAGTTATATGGCAGTTATAATGAAGAGACACACCTGTTGGTTCAAGCGAACCATCACAACCTTTCATTCGTGCCTTTTCACTTTGTATAAATAGCTAAGACATGTAAACAATCAGATTAGGATGATGACAGATTTAATAAAAGTACTTTTAGTTTTTTAGAGTTTCATTCTTGTTTATGTTTTCTTGGTATATTGTGATTGCGGTTTAGTTTATAGATCAATAAAAAGGTCCAACAATTGGTATCACAGCAGGTTTTGCTATTTAACCAAATCATCATATACCAAGTTTTTTTTCTTTCCTGTTTTGAATCCAAAAGAGAGATCGTTTTCAGTTTCGGTAAACGTTTTTGCAAATTCTAACAAAAACACAAATCAAAGAAACCATCTTTGTGTTTCCAGAATCTCATCAAGAGAACCATTTATGTCACCCAGGGATCATTCACGTTTAGTGATCAATCAACCGGCATCAGAAATTTTTTTTCTCTCGTTTTTAATTTTGCAAAAATCTGTCAGAACAATCAATCCCGAAAACAAAACCTAACCCAGAATCATAAGATTAATCTGTTCCAAAACCGATTATTCAAATTGATTCAAAAGCGGAAAAAACAATACCAATAAGATAGCATAAATTCATGAAAATCATATCATCAAAAAGGAACAAACACACCTTTTTTGAAGAAACAAGATTAGCACCCTTTAATTGAATCATCAATCGATTCCATTTATCCATAGAAGCCTAAATTATAAACGGTTCAGAAAATCCCCAAATCGCGAATCCCTAATTTCGCACAACAAATCAGAGGAATTCCAAGCGTTCAAGAAGAACACACAACCATGGAGTAGAGAGACGGTTAGCACCAAAGATCGGCGGTTAACCATCAAGAAGAAGCAACCGATTGTCTCAAGGAAGAGACACAAAGAGAGAAAAAGTTTCATCAGGAACAGATAAGAAAAGGAGGCGCATAAAGTTTTAAGCATCTCCAAAAAAGGGCATCAAGAGTTATATCAAACCCATCAGGTTTCAAAAAAAATCCTACAACACCCTCCTTTTTATTTTTTAGTATTTACATATATAGATTTTGTTTTAGAAAAATTATTTTTAGTTTTAAGTTTTTTCTTATTAGGTTTGTGATAAGAAAACAAGTTTTTTAAGATTTTTCTTATTAGGTTTATGATAAGAAAACAATTTTTTTAAGATTTTACTTATTGGGTTAAAGATAAGAAATATATAAAGTTTAAAAGTTTTTAAAGGTTAAAGTTTCTAAGTTTTAAGTTCTTACAAAGTTTTAAAAGTTTAAAAGATTTTAAGATTTACATTGTTAAGTTTTTAAAGAATTATAAAGCTATTAACAAAAGTTTCAAAAGTTTTGTAAGAGTATTATATCATATTCAATACAATCAAATTGGAAAGGGTGAAACAAGTAGTCGAATTAAAAGTTTAGATAACCTACAGCACTTTCAATGTCCCATGTTAAATTCAACAAATTATACCTTATGGTCTATAAGAATAAAGATCATACTACAAGAAAATGTTCTTTGGGAAATGATAGAACCTACTACTGAGACTCAAGTGAATGATAAAAGAGACAAAACTGCATTGGCGCATCTATTCCAATCACAACCCGAAGATCAAGTATTACAAGTGGCAAATGCAAAAGCGCCAAAAAAAGTTTGGGATGCATCAAAGACTAGGAATATTGGGAGGCGAGATTAAGTGCAAAAGGCAAAACTACAAACACTCAAATCCGAATTTGAGGTATTACAAATGGAGAAAGATGACACTATCGATTCATTCACATAAAGATGACAAGTATACAAAGATGATAAGTCTTGGATCAACACTTGATGAATCAACTGTGCGAAATTGCTAAATTGTTGTACTGAAAATTCATTCATATTGTCGCATCCGTAGAAATACTCCGATCTAGATATAGTGACTCACAGGCAGAAGCTATTGTAGATTGAAAACCTTCGAAGAAAGAGTAAAGGGTAAGAAAGGAAGAGCATCCAAAAATCAAGATAAACTATTGTTTACAAGACACAACGATAATGGTCGAAGACATCACTATGATAATCGAGGAAGAGGAAGATACATTCCACCACAAAGCCGAAATAGTGACATTAATACACAACATAGAAAAGAAGAAAAATTCTCACAAGATTAAAATGAAGCAACGAAAAAGCCTAGAGATTTCAGCAAAGTAAAGTGTTTTAATTGCAATGAATATGGACATTATGCCTCACACTGCCATAAATGAAATCAAGAGATATCAAAAGACGAAGGCAAACCTCATCGAAGAAGATTTTGAGCCAACCCACTTATTGGCAGTTTCAAACACTACCGAAGATCAAGTTTTTAACAATGAGACAACATATTTGAGTTAAAGATTTACGACAACGTGATTGTGATTAAGGGGGAGAATGTTGGGTTAATCCCAATCTGCTGGAACAACAAAGGCATTTATAAGTCGTTAGAAAAGTAGTTATATGGCAGTTATAATGAAGGGACACACCTGTTGGTTTTCCGAACCATAACAACCTTTCATTCGTGCCTTTTGTGAAGATCGTTGTTAGCTCTTAGACGAGGTCTAATATTATATCAAGGAACACATAATAATGAAAGATGAATATTCAAACATAGAATCAACATTATTATGAACAAGGTTTTTCATTATCATAAACTAACTAATTATAATAAAGATCAAAGACTTGATCTAACACTAACTAACTAAACCCTAGATGTTTCCCTCGCCTAGGTTCCACACACACACACCTTTAGGCGTTACCACATCTTATGCGTACTACCCGAACTAATGCACCTATTGCTCTTTAGAGACATCTAGGGTTTACAAGAGGAATCATAATACAATTAGGAAACTAAATATTCTTTTAAGCATATCTTCTAGAATCTTCCAAATCCTCCATATTTTTGTAGTTTCCTTCCTTATCACTTTTAGTCCTTCATCTTTCATTCTTCTTGTTTTGTATCATCAAATCTATAATAGACCCAACAAATAGTTAAGACATGTAAAAAATCAGATTAGGGTGATGATATTTGTGAATAATTAGGCCCAAGCCCAATTTGTGGGTTTTGAGAATTAGGGTTTGATGCAGGTTCTACTGACAAGGTCTTAATATTTATAGTGTCTCGCTATACCTATGGTCTACCCTAATGCACTAGGGCGGTGTGCGGTCGTGTGTAATGGTAGTAAATGGTAAAGCGAGGTCGTCCCAAGCTATGTGTGTTGGGATAATTACTAAGTCTAATTGTCACGGAATATTAATGGTTTGATAGGGTTTTAATAAATTAAACTACTAATGCGAGAATATAAAAAGCAAATAAATGGTAGAAGGAAATCAATAGAGGAATAGTGGTGCTAACCTAGTTAATCCTCCTAACTAGTTATGTCTACGTCTACCTACTTCCAATACTTGGTGGGGGTCAAATTGAGAGAGGACAACATTTGGTCAATTAATCTAACCTATCAACAAAGATGCCTGCAGGAGAAATCAGTAGCAAGTCATAGAATCACAATTGTTCGGTCCACACAAGCTAGATGTTAGTATGCACATGCTAGATTCTAAATAATTACAGGTGCCCCAGCCGTTGAAGACAGATTCACCCCCCCCCCAATTCTTAAGTTCATCAAGCGATAGGTAGTCGATTTGGTCAAATCGCGCGGTAGAATTAGTGGAGTTGAAGGTCATATCTTACCCTTCCGGGCTCTCGGTCCTTTCACCTAGAAAGGTGGAGTTGGTCATATCTCCTAGGCAATTGGCCTCTATGGCCATTCAAAACTACGACGATTTGACTACCAAAGAACTATGCATGCACAATTAGAAATAATTGTCTTTGAAGTAAAGTAGCAAACAAACAATTAAGGAATCATAACTGGGCTAGCACCAAGGGTGCTTAGCACTCATAATGTCATGCACATCAATTCAATATTTCAAAGATGCGAAATACATGGGGTGAAAGTAAAAAATAATAAACGCTAAAGCTTTGTCGTAATGGTGTGACATCCCTTGGAAGCGACTCGTATGCTAACAATCCAGTTAC
>OU343217.1:58349090-58395942 GCA_910596185.1 Chrysanthemum makinoi | reverse complement strand
TTAAGATCATGCAGATGAAGGCTCCAATGAAGGTATGTCACCAGATGAATTTACCCTCAATTCTTCTCCATTCAACGCTGCCACTTTACTGTTCAAGTTTTCATCTTTTTGTCAAATGATATTCTTCTCGTATATGTATTCTTGCTCTACTCGTCTTTGTAGGTCTTGTACTATTAACCGACAATTTGACATTAATATTGGTGTTATTGTCTAGGTTTAGCGGTAATACTGTTATTCAGTTAAGTATTGTAGGAAACTCACTGAATTCTCGGCACAATGTGAATAAGCGTGTATTTTCTTGGTGACAAAAAGCTTGTGAATAGACCTTACTCCCTATTAATTGGCGCCAAAGAAGCGCAATGTTAAGAAACAAACTAAATCACATTTGGCTAATGATCTTTCTTATTGTTTGACTTCAAAAGTCAATGTAAAAGTTGAGTTATAAACATGTACTAATTTGGATTTGTTTCAAAAGTAGTGGTGTTAAATAAGCCATAGTTTCCAACTATCAAAGTTTGTCTACAATATGTTTTCGTGTCATAAACATATGACATTCCAAGCTATCTTAACCATTAATACTTGAACCGTAATCTTTGATAGTTTTACTTTTTAAGTTTGTTGTCTCTTACCAGAAACTGAACACAAATGCATTAGAAATATTATTCTGACCACTCTGGTAAGCACCACCAGCCCCACTAACCAAAGCAGAGGTTGGAGTTCCAGACGTTTTGAGTATAGATTGTAGTTTAGTGTAATTGCCAATTGCCCCATCAAGATAAGAAGGGTCAAGAATTCTTGTAGTTGGGTTTTAATCTGCCCCTATAGTTGCTTATGTCACGGAGATTTTAAATTTTTGGATTTAGATCATTTAACAAATTGGCAGTGTTTTGTGCTTCTGCCGTCTTAGGTTGTAATAATTAGATAATCAGTTATATATATTTTTCAGTTTGAGACTTTGTTTGGGAAAAATACCTGAGCCGTTACACTTTCTTTGTCACCCCAATTGACTCCTGGA
Organism: Chrysanthemum makinoi; assembly: GCA_910596185.1. NCBI lineage: Eukaryota > Viridiplantae > Streptophyta > Magnoliopsida > Asterales > Asteraceae > Chrysanthemum > Chrysanthemum makinoi. The sequence continues at coordinate 58,394,927 of OU343217.1, read as the reverse complement.
GGTCAAAATTGCATCCTTAGGCCGTCGTCACCATCTTCTTTTGTCCTATCGATGGGATAAATTTCCAAAAACAAAGATCAAAAGGACAACCTTGGCATTCAAAACTGCCATTAAGTTTTGTCTTCCTCACTTGACTTATAAACCAATGGTTCACCCATGAACTCATGTAGTCATGTCGCCATCTCGATTTAAGTGGTGGGTACGACTCTATTGTAATTTCTTCTTAACTTTGAAGATAGTCACATATCAAATTGTCTTGCATTAAGTTTACGCATCATTTTTCTATGAATCCTAATTTTTAATCTAATAGTCCCAATGACTTTTTACATGCATATTACTGTTTTTGAACAACAAACTCAACTAATCAATAACCATTTTACACTCGTTTTATTGAGCATATGTTCTCGACATGCTTTGTACATTCAGAGCATGAAATTTTTCTACCTCATCACAGTCAGAACTTAGAACACCCACTTACATGGCTATTTTTTGTTTTCTGAGCCATTCTTTTTCGTTATGAAAACATTAACATAAATAGACATCAAATGCCACAAATTTAGCAGCTTAATCAACTAAACAGAACAAAAAAACAACAAAGTAATTTAGAAATATAGAACCAAACAACCAAACTATAATGACCAAAACAACAGGTTATATTGAAAGATTAGCCAACTTTCCCTAAAGATTGTGTGACTTAGGAGACAAACAAATTCCCAACGAATATTGAATATTATAACAACATCCGTGCAGCCCTATCTTATATTAACTACATAAATATATTAACAAATATATAAAGACAAACCTCAAGTTCGAATGCCACAACAATCATATTAACAGAAAAAAAAAAAAAAAAAAAAAAAAAACCCGGATATACAAACCAAACTCGGATTTATCAATTAATTGAAAATGAACTAACAATAAGCAAATCGAATTAGCAGTGATTCAATTGATTAAGAGAAAAAGATAGCAAATAGAATTAGGGTTTTTATTAATTCGATCCAATGTATCACGTAAAGAAAACGGTACCATGATTGTTGAACACAAAATCGTTTGAAAAGATGGATGCAATGACTTCAAGATTTGAATAGGTTTTGTGTTACGAAGGAAATTGGTCGTGGGTTAATTGTGATCGATGATCAATTTGAGGTTATTTTGTTTGGTCGTTGGTTAATAGATTAGTGGGGTGTTTTTGTGAGTTTCTTTTTACATGAATCTGTATTCCGTTTTTTTAAAGCTGTTACACTTCGCACCCAAATCTATTAGGTATTAAATCTCAAGTACTTGTACATATATAGGTTTTTTCAACATATAATATGTATAAACGAAAATTTCAATTTTTTTGCTAACACTATTACAAAAATGGACATAGAGCCCCCTTAATAGAGCCCGGTTTTAATGAAAACGGGCTCTAAAGAGATCCCGGGTTCATGAAAAGGGTATACAACCATGTTTTCTTTAAAAAAATCGGGCTTTATATTAAAAAAAGAATAGAGTCATGTTTTCTTCAGAACAACCGGGCTCTATTACTTATATAGAGCCATGTTCCCTACTACAAAACCGGGCTTTATGTGCTAAACTATTAGAGCCCTGTTTTCTTCTGCAAAACCTCACTATATTCCTCTACCCACCTAAACATTTCCATTACTCCCGATCAAAACTTTCCCCAAAAATCAAAATCACATTTTCATTATCCCTCACTTTCTCCAAAAATCAAAATCACATTTCATTATCCCCACCCTTATCCTCTTCATCTCTCACACATTATCTCTCCATTTTCCATTATGCCCTGATTTCTGTAATCGACCTTTGGTAGAAGACATCATCCTTGTTACATATTATCCCCCACCCTTATTCTCTTCAGTCATATCCTTGCAGATCACATACCCCTCGCGATTCACCATCTTCACTCCCGATTTCATGTCCATTTATCAATAAATCAGGTACTTTAATGCGTTATGTATTCAATTTAATTATCAATTTGATGTATTCATGACTCAGTTTCGTGTTTGGTTGATTTTTATTTTTTGGAATTAGGTTCACATAAGCGGATTTGGGGAACTGCTGTGGGTTACAAGTTTGGGAGCTTTTGTTTATGCTCGGTTCATGTTCGCTTAAAGGTATATATGTATATGCTTTTGGTTGTTAAAAAAATTATATCTTAGGTTGGGTATATGTAACAACATTAATTATTTGGTCTTAGGCTTATGTTATTTTGGCTATATGTAACAAGGATGCTGTCTTGTACCAAGGATGCTGTCTTGACGAGGCGACCTTTGTGCCTTTGTGGTTGCAGTCGAGGCCTGCATTTGGTGTTACTTTTATAATTGCAGACCACAGTCTTATGGGTTATGTATGTGTAAGTGTTATGTATTTTAATTGTATTTTATATGCCGGAGTGAACCTCGACATCATGGCAAGGCAGCCACACGGGTTGTGATTGCAGCTGTGCGGGGTGTTACCAAGGCCGGTATCTTGGCGGGGCAACCTGGATCTAGCTACGGTTGCAGCCAATTGCGGCATTTGGTTTTCCATATGATACATCAATAACTGTTTGAAATGATGTACTTTTGAACCGGAATACTTTGCTGCATATTTTCCGAGATACTACATTATTGGTGGGTTTGTGCATATTGGTGGGTGCCAAATATAGCATTTGAGTCGTCAAATCAAAATATAATATTTTAAATCCAAGCAATCTGTTTGATATTTTTATGTTGTACGTACTTTTAGCCTACCATATCTGATCCTGATGGAGTACAAATGTTTGCTTCATTTTGGATCTAAGCATATAGCTATGGACATTATTTCTCATTTGGAATCACATGTTATAGGAAATACCATTAGAATACAAACGCTTATGAATTTGAGTAAATATCATATCTTGCAATAATAGTTAAGATCAGATAGCAAGAGTTCATTTTTTGCCGACATCGTTTTTGGTTTTGTCAAAGCAAAACAAACGGCACATTTATATCACAAACTACAAATAATCAAAATATGATATTGTCTTCAACGATGATATCCCTAATAAAAGATGTGGGGAAGATGAAGTGACCGTAACATGTCGTGGCCATGTGTAAAAGTTTACAATAATGTCCTTTAACACTATTGCTACTAGAATACAAGGACATTCTTTCGCTAAATATATAAGAGCACAAGGTGGGTGCCAAATACAAGGACATTCTTTCGCTAAATATAATATTGGGCAAATGATTGAAAAAAGTATTATACTTGTCATCATTTCTTTTTATGGGTAGCGAACAAATTTTTTTGCTTTTGTGGGTAATTTTCTTTCAAATTTATTCTTTTAAGGGTATTTTGCGAAATTTTTGGACATTTTTGCCCCTCTTAGCTAATAGAATTTTTTTCCCGAAGGGCAAAAATGTCACATATTACCCTAAAAAGGATTAGTTTGAAAGAAGAGTACCTATCAAAGCAAAAAATTTAGTTCGCTACCCACAAAAGAAAATAGTGGTAAGTATGATACTTTTTTCAATCATTTGCCCTATAATATTTTCCAATATGCACAAACCACACTGTATATGCAATAATAAATAATAATGATGTACATTTTTTTCATACAGTTTTCACTACTTCAAGATAGATTGTTATTAAGGCTATAACTCGAAGTTATTATAGAAATCTCAGAAGTTGGTGGTCTGATATTATTTTATGTGTGCCCATCACCATCAGGTGTAGATGGCTCAGGCTCCCTACCTGCTCCATCGTCCAAAAATGATGCAACAGATGAGTTACCCATCATCACGACTGAAACATCAGAAAACCGACAACTCAAAGTTGCTACATTGTTTCACGTGTATCCTCCTGCCTTTCTAAGAAAGGTAAGGTAGCACTTCCATAGTGATTCGTTAATTTCAGTATATGTTCATAAATATTTGACACTATTTTGCAAGCAGGTGGTAGCGGAAATAGTGGCTACATTCTTGCTGGTGTTTGTGACACGCGGAGCAGCATCACTTAGAACTAAGGATGACCATAAGGTGTCACCGCTTGGAGCCTTAGTAGCCGGTGGGCTCATTGTGACCATCATGATTTATGCAGTTGGACATATCTTGGTGCACATATGAACTCTGCTGTCACACTAGCTTTTGCAGCCGTTGGCCATTTCCTCACACTAGCTTTTGCAGCCGTTGGCCATTTCCTTTGGGCTCAGGTACCTACCTAGACCAGTCATACTCAAAACACATTATTGCATTATTACAGTTCTAAATGTATTCAACTATATAGAATCATATGCTCTTAATGTGACTAACAAGATGAGGTACACTGAAAAACATGTTGTTAGCTTAGCACCACACATCTAAAGCGATTCAAACCAAAAGAATCATATGCGATTAATGTGATAAAGACAAGCACATGAGACCATGATCATAAATTCATAGTTAAGCCACATCAGGTAGTTGGCAATATGTATGACTTTCAATTATTTCACTATGCAGGTCACTTCAGATGTTGCCACTGAATGACAAGAAGCCTTTTACTACTAAGGAGCTTGACGATATCATGAGCTTGTGCATTCCAGTTGTGGCATCTGATCATCAATAATGTTGGTATTTAGGAAAGGTTGGCATGCACTCATGTCTTTTTGTATATCTCATTTCCCTTAGCCCAACAAAAAACTTGAATGTGAAACTCTTGTTGTGATGTTTAATTAGTGGTATTTCCGTACTAGATTGTTGTGAAACTGATCTTTGATCTTCAATCCATTGGTTTTGGTATAGTCCTTCACGGTTATGGTTTTGTTTTTGTTTTGTTGATGGTTCTGATTGTTACAGTCTTGTTTGTGATGTGGAAATACAATGTAAATAGGTGGTATTAAACAAAAAAATATATATTCATAGAGCCATGTTTTGTAAGCAAAAAACAGGGGTCTATGCTTATTAAAAATGGTTTTTTAAATCAGATAGAGCAAGGTTTTCAATCAAAAAACCGGGCTCTATTACACATCATAAAGCCCGTTTATAAAACCGGGCTCTATGGCATTCCTAATATAGTCCCCCCCTCTTTGTGCCCTCATGAAAAACCGGGCTCTATTAGCCTTTTCAACCGGGCTCAATGTCAATTTTTGTAGTAGTGTAAATCAGGAAATAGTTAGGTTTAATTATTTTTCAAAATCCATGGAAAATAATCAAATTAAAAAAATTATTACCAAATAAGGTATGAATTGATTTTTTTGAAATGAAAAATTCCCAATAAGGGTTTTGTTTTATTATATAATATAATAAAAAAGATGATCATAAACCATAAATAAAATACCCTTGAAGTCGATCCCGTTAACACTCAACGCACACAACAATCACAACCTCTTGGGTTACATAATCACGACTCAAAACAACCACCTCCTTGGGGGTTTCTTACTCGACTAAGAGCAGAAAAACGGCCCATGTGGGTCGCGTTATCCGAACCAAACAACAACCTAAACACCTTCGGTGTTCACTTGTTAGACCGAGACCAGGACACAAGCACAGGTTCTACCACAGACACAAACAATTTCAGATTCAATTTGAGGCCAAAACTTAAGCAATAAGGACTACCAAATCCGAGACCAAAATAAATCATAAACACTAGTTTTGCGAATCTTTAACCACACGAAACCTGAGCTATATCCGAGAAAAAACGGAACTAAACAGACACTACTTGGAAACAATGATAACCAATATCACCACACGACAATTTTATCAAATGTTTTGATATCGTTATATAAATCCGGTCACAAACGAACCAAATACAGATAAAGACTAAGATCAAATAATAGACGAATCCAGATATATGCCAAGACCAAAATCCATTAAAATCGTGTTCAAATCTTGACCCGAGTACAAAACAGACTCGACTCATAACAAAACGCCATTTAACACCTAAATGAATGTCTAGAATTATCGACTTAATTATTTTAATTAAACCTAAATAATTTTATAGTTAGATAATAGGATGGTCTTGCTCCCCAAGTTAATCTTTGGCCTATAAATACACGTATGCACATAAATCTAAAACATCCCATTCTATGGTCGACTTCCTCGATCTCCCTCTCCTTTTTCTCTGTTGTGATCGATCGGTCATTCTCAAGGTCGACTTTATTGACTTCCAAGTAATACCCGGAAGAAGCTTGGTTTGTTCGTTGCTTAGATCACAAGGCCGGTTTAGCTCACATATATCTCATTCAACAAACATCCCCATGACAACCACTAGCACCAGTTGCCATGTTTCATTCCCAAGCAAAAAATTCGTTCATAGAATAAAAATGACTGTAGGACTAGCAAGGTGTAAAAACCGTCTTAACGATGATATCATCTATGCAACACTTAAAGAGTGTAACATGGATCAAACCGAAACATGTCGGAGATTGAAGATGATCCAGGATATTAGAGTTGTTGCTAGTACTTTCAGTGTTGATTACGTGTACACCATGCTTAAAGAATTTAACATGGATCAAACCGAAACATGTCGGAGATTGAAGATGATCCAGGATATTAGAGTTGTTGCTAGTACATTCAGTGTTGATGACGTGTACACCATGCTTAAAGAATGTAATATGGATCAAAGCGAAGCTACTCAAAGACTCTTGTATTTTGGTATGCTATTTTTTTCTTTTCTTGTTATGTACTTATGTATGTTTTATTTTTTTTAATAAGTGTATATGTGAGGTATTTGCCTTTTATCACTGTATATATACTGGTGTGAAAAACTTAAACCTAAATATCCTAAATGTATTTTTTTCGCGTTTTATTGTAGTTTTTGGATTGTATGTGTATGATGGGTATACTTATAATACTACCTTTTGTTTTATTACGAAGGTACGATTGTTTTATGAACTGGCTTTGAGTGGTTGTGTAGTAGGGTTAGGGTTTTTACTTAATTTACATTATGCTTTGGAACTACTGTTTATATTATTTTGTTGTCACTAACTGTTTTTGTTTTGTATTTACAGATACTTTTGAGGAGGTTAAAAAGAAAAAGGATACACGAAAAAATGTAAGTAATGTTCAATGGCGGGGAGCTAGCCGAGGGAACTTCCACTCATCGAAAGTTTTTAATGGTATGCTTACAGTTCTAGCCTGGAATATCTGCTACTAGATTTAGCATTTACATCTGTTATGCCCATAGACACTTCAGTTAGTTTTTCAAGTTTGTGTAGTAAGTTTTACCTTTCCCCTTGCATTTAGCGATATATACGGGAAATTAGTCAGGGAATTATGCTTTCGCATTTTATATTTTTCATTTTGATTCGTACAGTATATCTGTACGTTTAAGGTGTGTGTGGTTCTTCGCTACATATGAACACCAATTTCTTCCCATTTTATTCTTTTGTTGGCTTATAAAATATCATCCCGTTTTATATCTTACGATATCTGTAAGCAACTTGTATATATTTGAACTTCAACTGTTCCTTTTGTCGTTTCAGATGCTAATGGTGGGAGAAATTTGAGCTCAGGGAGGGAATATGGTGCTAGTAATCACGTAAAGAAGGTGTTTAAGCCGAAATTACCAATTGATTCTAGAAAAGAAAGCAATGTAGGACACATAGCAGCGTAAGTTTCATTAGACCTTTTTATAAAATGCAGGGTCATTTACACATAATCTTATAAGTAAGATAACGCAATTGCATTTGAATTATTTTGTACGGTTTACAGTTCTGCTGCCAAAGTCAATGCCTCACCGGTTATATCTAGTGGGAGTCACAATAAGCTTGCGCCCAAACTATCATCACCGAAATTACCCGTTGATTCTAGAAAAGAAAGCAATGTAGGAAAAATGGCAGCGTAAGTTTCATTAGACCTTTTTATAAAATGCAATCATTTACACATAATCTTATAAGTAAGCTAACGCAATTGCATTTGAATTATTTTGTACGGTTACAGTTCTGCTGCCAAAGTCGATGGCTCACCGGTTATATCTAATGTGAGTCACAATAAGCTTGCCCCCAAACCATCATCAGGTAATCTCAATGACCAGCACTTTTTATTTAGGTAACAGTAAACTCACATTACATAGACACCAACCAATTATTGATAATATTACTCAGCTTACTAATTATATTTGGTACTGTCAGATGTTACGTCCACTACTAAAGATCCCAAAGCAGTTTCATACCAGAACACCAAGTACACTTGTTATGTTGGTACCATAAAGTGTTAAATTGAAATCGGATATGTTTCAACCTCAAGCCTCTCGGAAGGACACTCGCGGTGAAGACATCAAGCTGCTATCCCGGCCCACTCTTGGATCTTACATCGAAATAGGAAATTAAAAACCTTGTGGTTAGATTGGATTTGTGATCCTGTCAAAGCTTGTAAAAACTTCTTGTAATTTTGTTCTCTAGCTCCTTGCTAGTTTCTATTATAATACTTCCGCCATTCAAAAAAAGAAAAGCCTGAAAGAGGTAATTCCATTGGCTTCAACAGCTTCATATGCATTTTTCTATATTTTCAAATACTTTCTCTTGTGAATCTATAGCAAAAATTGCTTCTTTACATGAAAAGGTTGTATGCTTGCTGTAATTAGTGATAATTAGCTCATTGCTGCAGTGTGTTAGCATCTGTCAATATCTGTATTTATTACTAACTAAGGTTATATAGAGATGATCCTGAAAGTAAGAATGTAAGATATCTAATTAACATGACAGTGAATGTCCTTTAGTTCAACTTTCAACCCTTTGTTTTTATTGAAGAATGGTATATCTTTCTAATAGCTTCTTATATTTATATATCCTCCTCGTGTCACATACCAATGGCCATTTGTTCATGTCTCTAGAGAAACAGCCCATTTTCTCACACTAGATGAATCCTTGAAGGCCGAGATGCAATGTTGATTGAGATGATAGAAATGTTTACTCCAAGACATCAAAGAAGTTGAAATCTCAATCTAATAATTTGTTTTTGCTTTGACATAAGTTCTTCTTCAAAATTGGATTACAATCTTGTGTCATGTTTAGAGAATGTTACTTATTTTCTAGAATTTAAACCAAAATCAATATCATGTTTAAAAATTTAGGTTCAATTCAGTATCATGTCTGATGTTTTTTTTAGTAATGGGCCATACAAATAAGATATCACCCGTGAGTATTTTTTTTTATCCATGCTTTTTAACAATTTGGCCGACTAATCCATAGGGTTTGAAACCGCTACTCAAACTTTTCAAGGGAAAACCCTGGAGGTTGGCGTGACCACTTTAGGGATCTCGAGTTTCTCTATCAAAATCTTTCAAGTCTGCTTTTTATCGAGTTTGAACAAGAAAAAGAGAGAGTGTGTAACAAGTGGATCGAAGTCAGTTTTGATGATGATGTGTAAGTTTGCATTCAAGAATTTCTTAAATTAAATTAAATCATAGAGACACTTGCCTTTACCGTATTGTTAATTAGCAATGCTACATCTACATAAATTTTGCAATAAGTTTCACACACATATGTCAAGTGTAGTCTATCAATCTTTTTGTGTTATATTTTTCATTCTTCCTTTTTCACTCACCATATTTAGGTTAAACACATGGATGTGAAATATTTTTTTGAGAAATTATGTAAGTGTAACATTTCTCATTGTTAATTTCATAATATCATATGGGTCGGAACTTACAATTCTCAAAAAATGCTTATGAGTCAAGCACATATTAAAGTAGTATCATATCAAAACCTATATAATAGAAGGTTTTTGGGCTGCATCAATTTTTGTAGTGTCTTTACACGATTTGATAATTTGTTTAGTGCACTTAGATGTTGTAATTTTTTTGGTTATTGTTTGCATAAAGTTAATGCAGTACACAGTTAGGTGGCGTTTGTTTTTTAAGAGGCTTTGAATCTGAACCGCACATCTGAATTTGAATCTGAGGCGTAAATGTCTGAATCTGACCGCATCTGAATGGGAAAAAAAACTCATGTTTGAACCGCACATTTGCTTGCTCGTACTAATTTTTTTTTGGTTTTTTATTTTTTTATTTTTATTATTTTTTTTTGTGTCAGCAACAAGAGGCATTCAAACACCCCTCTCAAGTCTAGAACATTAAGATCTTACTGTCTCTGAACGCGTCTGAACGGGAAAAAAAAACAACCCGTCTGAACGACCAAAATGTCTGACCGCGTCTGAATGGTTCTCATTTTTCTCTTATATGTAAATTGGTTTCAATGATCCCTAAAATTACCTTTAAATCTTAGTTGCTAGTCTGCCACCCGTTGAGGGCTAGAATGGTAAAAGATGGTTAGCATCATTGCAAAAGAGTTTATAGCACGATCACTTAATTTTTCGTTGTGGTGACTGGAACAGCTAATTGCATGTGCATCCTAGAGTTAAGACATGAAAAGTAAAATCTGATCATCATGACTTCAAGCACAAGAAACACAATCACACATTCAAACACTATGTTTTTCAGTTTTTATTTATTTATTATTTTATAGTTTTTTTTTTTTTTTGGCATCCAACTATCAGATTTTGATTATTTGTATGATTGTATCCCATAATAACTCTCAAAACGCATTGCCAAACACCCCTTTACTCAGTTTGATATGATGTGTGTGTTAAAGAGAAAGGTTAAAGATCTTGAGCTAAAGGGGCATACCAATAGCGTGGATCAGTTATGTTGGGATCCTAAACATTCTGATTTGATTGCCACTGCATCAGATGATAAGACTGTTCGACTATGGGATATTCGCAGTAACTGAAGTGAATAGTGATGCTTTATTTTTGTTAGGTTCCCATGTTTGCAACACAATCATCAATAAAAAGAAATAAGGTAAGAAGTGATCGGTTGAACAAAACAATACGCACATACACAAAATGACTAATAACCTTTAGGTGTAGGAATGATATTGAAATGAACAACCAACTCCCAAATGGGAGTTTACAACATTATTTATAGGGGAAGGGAACTAGGGCAACACATCTAGTCCCTTCCACCTTTATGGGCTTTCTACATAAGCCTTGCCTTAATTACTAACATAAAAGCCTTAATTAAGCTAACTATTACATATTGATTACTAACACTTGAGAAATGGTTTAGGAGTGATTCCAACAATCTCCCCCTAAGTGTTAGTAATTGATATCTTAAGTAATCTTGAACAGTTGTTGGTGCAGATGTAATAGTAGCTTTGACGTCTTCTGACATTCCTCTTTCTTGTGAGAAGAAGTGCCTTGATTCCAACAATCTCCCCAGTGTAGGGATCTTGTTTCTTTTGATGTATTCTGCTTTGACGTCTTTGATTTCTTTGTTCTTAAATTCTTTGTTCTTTGTGGTGGTTGTGATAGTATGTTGTTGTCAGCTACAGGTCAGCTTCGTTGTTCCAGCGTCTCCACGTCTTTCTCCAACATGCTCACACGCTCACTTGACAGTGAATTCCAGATGTGAAGTAGTTCTCGAGTCTTTATAACTTTGTAGATTCTTTGATTAGATGAAGAATCATTATGACTTTGTGTTACCTTTGATTTTGAGAGAACTTCTTTTGTGATGTAGTTGGTATGAGCATGTGGAGAATCAACACGATCTCTTCCTCCCGCGAGCATCCATCAGCAGCAGCATCTCCGGTACAGTCACGAACACCAATTGATCATTGTAACCTTGTCATAAAGAATTGATTACTACTATTGTTCTACTGATGAATGTCTTGATTCCATTCACCTTGGTCGGGCGAATCAGCCGTCCGAATCCCGTAAGGGACAGTTGGCATTACATTGAACAAGTTCAAGTAATGACCCACATATTCAGGACTCGATTCTTGAAAGGAATCTCCTTAACGGGATTTCCAGCACTTACAAGTTCGAACTTCGAGAGTGTTAACAGCATAATGTGAAGGCACATCTCTAATTCTAGCAAAGGTTGTTCCTAAAACCGGATGCCCTCAAGAAGGCTAACACGATATACCGAAGTACATCTACGGTTCAGGTGAGTCGCTGAGGTACACCAAAGCATCACCCCACGACTGTAGACCGTTTGAGACAACACTAAGCGTAACCCACAAGGAGTTACCGAAGTGACCTGCTGTCAGGGCTGTTTGATGTTGACCCTAGCAGGAGTTTCCATTCAATCACTGAGGATCACAGTTGTGAACCCCTCATAAATGTTCTTGACAGATTGCTAAGATCTGTGAAGGACTCTTGAATGTATCACTTGCGTCCTTATTTTTGAACGACAAGTGATGATATGTCAAGTGTTCCTAAGAGATCTTTTGATGAATCTCGTGGCTCTAGACTCAATAGTGCGCTTTGGTTTTCTTAAGCGGAGACTAGGGAGAGGGTCTCCTTCTTCAATACCAGCAATCTCTAAGAGAAAGCCGATAGTTTAAGTAGGGTTCCCTGTGAGAATGAAACAAGCTTCTGTTGAGAGAAACTTGAGTGGCTAAGAAAGTTTAGTGCATACGTCACTGGGTCCATGACGACTTTTGATCTTCAATACCGGTGTCATCAAGTGACAACCAGTAGCATATGTATTGAACCCGGTGTCTGCCCTAAGTTGAATAATCTGGAGGGCTATTTCTTTTCACCCTTTTCTTTACTTTTCTTTTTAATTCTTCAACTCCTTCTTTCTCCGATTCTCATTTTCTCCTTTTTATAATCATACCTAAGGACTTCTAATACTAACTATTTGTGGTGTCCTTGGGTAGATCCCTCCGGCTCTGGCGGATCATAGGACATTTATTCCTAACCTTAGTCACCTTATAACTCCATGACTAACCTATGTTGCCATAAAACCATATTCATGAAAAAATATCTCAAAGTGGTTATGAGTAGAAATATTTTGTACCACTGTGAGAGTTTTGCATTTTGCAGAAATACTCCCCCTCAACATGTGCTTAATAGTTTTGACAGAAATCTGCACGGTGAGAGAAGAGCGCACACGTTTGAATTGATCAACTCAAGATAGACAATTCCCCGCGAGACACGGTTACATCACTGACTAGGTCAGCTTGAAGTTGTAAACACTCCTTGGTGAGGAGGTTTGACCCGTCAAGGTTCATGTCTACCAAGAGTTTCTCGAATGGTACATTCTACTAGGACAAGTCCTTTGCGAGACACGTTTACATCACTAGTGAACTAGCTTGAAATTATTACCCGTCCCGGACAAGTCTTTTCGAGTTACTAACATTTAAGAGCTCGTAAATTCATTGGTTAAGTCTTTAGCACGAAGATTCAATAGCAATCCACAACATATTTCTTAGCACAAAATTTTTCTCCCCCTAAAAAATGGCATATAAATGTTATTTTTGACGAAATTTTGATATCGAATATGTCCATTTTGAGTTTTGTGGGAAGATTTCCACGAAGAACAATTTGTGAACAAAGTTTTAAGCATATACTCCCCCTCAACAAGTGATGTTAACTTTTGAGGTTTTGAAAATCATAAGGGGAAGTACTTGTTCTTTTGAGCAAAACTTTGAAAGTGAAAGTTTTGATTCGTTTTACTCAAAAGTAAGAAGCTTTCACTCCTTTTATAAGGATTTTGGCACTGATGCGTACCACAGGGTCCTTTCATTACAAGTACGGGTTGTACACTGATATGTGTGCACAAGCCATAGTCAAATATAGATCACACATCCAAATATTTAATGAAAGAGAGAAAATCAAGGAGTACCAGGAAGTCCGTCAATAACACCAGCAGTTCTGTCTGGACGTTGGTAGCCTGTTAGAGATATGCTCGGACGTCCACCCACGAAACTCTCCAATGTCCGTATCTGATCCCTACGAAACAACCTTTCATCAATCCTGGTAATGAGCTTCTTCACATCCCTCTTGTCCTTAGAATTCCACCTTTTCTTTGACCTGATGCCTTCATGAATCTCCTTTAACCGATAAGCTAACCCGTCCCGAACCTTCTTTAAAGTATGATCACAAAACTTGTGGAGCTCCTTGCACGCCATGAAACAATTACGGTGAAGTTCACTGCGGTAAACTACCCCAAATGGTTTCCTGATGATGGTGTACTGAGCAATATGGTTGATATTGGGAAGGTCTAGTTGTGGTTTGGTGAGATTAGCACGTTTCTGGTATGATTCCACGGCAAGTTGAATATCTTCAACACGTTCCTGGATAACGATGCTTTTGATGAATATTAGCAATGACTTGATGTACTGGAGCTGGATGTTTGTGTGGAAATGTCGCATTCGTCCTTGTACCTTGGCAAGGTACATATCTTCAATGTCATTGAGCGACAATCTCAGGAAATCCGCTTCAGAAAAGTCATATTCCTCTTCGTCTTGGCGTTTGACTACTATTTTCTTCAGGAATGAGTAGTCCCACTTAGATGACAGGGTAACATGCATTATGGCAACGATCCGTTCTTTACTGAACACCTCCTTTTTCGATTTTAGAACCTGGCAGCTTCGGTAGTAGATTCTTCTTCGTTCTGGCCAATGATGAATCCCATACAGTGCATCGAGGTCATACTTCACCACATTGTCAACAAACATGTGTGTGGCTTCTTCCTCGATGGCTATATTGTTTGAGTAAATTGCTGCCGGGAAAGGGAAGGTGAGTGAGGTAGCGTATTTTGTGCTAACATCGCTACCGTGCTAAAGAAATTCCAGGTCATTGTTGAAGAAATAATGGTATGGAATCTTTGGTTGATCAGGTCGGCCAATGGTAGGTAGTGGCTTAGTCCAGTCGGTGTAGTATGGAGCCTTGTCAGGTCTGGTGAAGTCGATATTTGCTTCAGGGTTGAGCCAATCAATGTTGTTGGACATGGATCGTGCTATGTTGTTGAGATGATATTCGACTTCAATGGCACTGTAAGAGCGGTCCTTAAGCAGTTGAAAAGCATCGTTCTTGATTCGTTTCAACTATGCTTTTGTCATCTTCTTCACCTTGAACTTTTCTTGTATGATCTTCACATGCTCCATGGTTCGACCATCTACCGGTTCTTGACCTTCCGGTAACTGAGGGGTTGCATCAACAAGTTTTGAGAACCAGTCATACTCTTTAGTGTCATCTTCATCTAGCCATGACACAACTGTGGTCTTTTTCTTCTTCTTTGGCTTTGATGATGATGCTGGTTTCTTTGTTGATGTAGAAGAAGTAGGTGGTTGTTGGGGCTCAGGAATCTCTTCATCATCACCACCAGTGTATTCAAAGTGATCACCAGTTTTTTCTGTTTGTGGTGGTGACTCAGAGTCCTGAGGTTTGTCTTTTGCAGGAGAACGTTGTAGAGATCTTCTTGTGGTGGAGGTCCTTGGGTGTGGTGGAGGCATAGAGGAGGATTCACCAGATTTCTTCTTGCGTTTCGGCTCTTTATCCTTATCCGCATCATCATCGTCTCTTGGACGCTTAGTCCTTTCAGCTGACTCTTTGCATGAAGTCTTGAGTTGATATTCCAAAAATGCCTCAAATAGTTTAGCTTCGTCAGAAGTAAAGGTTGCTGATCGTTGAGACATTTTCAAAACAAGCTTGGAAATCAATTCTGCATCGGAGACAACCGTAGGCTCGACTGGATTGATTTGCATTGCTACAGGAGTAGATTGCATTGTTTGCTTGACGAATCGCATGAGATTAGGATAGAGTTGTCGGGAAAACACCTCTCTTGTCACTCCAGGGACGGTGTCGAGAAGAAACTTGTGAGTATATTCTCGAATCGTCTTGTCCATTTCCCCTTGGATATCTCTATTTAGAAACTGTTGAATCTGTTCCCTTTCTTCCGTAAACTCGTTTATCATAGTCTGAAGTAGATTGATTCTGTCCGCAAGTTGATTCAGTTTCTTGTTGACCACGTCTTTCTTCCTTACTTGCCTGATAGCTTTGACAATCTTTGTCTTTGCACGTGATATCCAAGTATCGGTTGGTTTCTTTACAGATCTGGATGCGGATCTGGTGGTGGCTTCTTTGGATGGTGGTGGTGATGAATGAGAAGATGAGTCAGACGAAGATGAATCATGAGAAGGTTCTGGGTCATTTGGTGGCTCAGAAGTTTGTTCCTGGTTATGTTCAGGACTATCTAGGAGATAATCATCCGCTTCCTTTTTCAGCTTTATCCTTTTCTTCCGCCTTAACCCTAGCCTCTTCTTCTGCTTTAGCTAGAGCTTCTTCTTCAGCTTTTTCCTTAGCAGCAGCCTCAACATCTTCATCAGTAATCTTTTCAGTCTTCTCCGTTTCTTGTTCCTCAAAGTCGAAGATAATAGTCTCCTCTTGTTGCTGTTGTTCAGATTCGTGGGTGGTGGTACCAGTTCCCTTATCGGGTCGATTAACCGCATCAAAAACTAGTGTGGTTAGTGCACCACCACTTAAACCTCCAGGGCCACGAGTTTGTTGGAGGTTAAATTCCTTAGCAACATGTTGTAATCTGAGATTATTCAGTGTCTTTCTGTAGTCTTTAGCTTCATCCTGTGGCTCTTCATCTGAGCTCTCTTCTTCTTCTTGCTCAGCAACTGGTGTTTTTCCCTTGTCAGTTTTGGGACTGGGAGGTTTTACAACTGTTAGTGTATCATATGTTGCAGTTTCTGAGTAGATAACCTCTTCATCTGTTTCAGTGTCCTCGGAGTCCTCGTCCATCAATTTTGGTTCTGGTTTGGGATTAGGGATGGCACCCTTTGATGGAACTCTCTTTTTGAGGGTGTGAGTCCTCTTTGGATACTTTCAGGTACTCTCAGTGCTTGCAGCACTTCCAGCACTGCATGATCTTCTTGTCTTCTTGACTGGTACAACAGAAGACTTTTCATCAATGAATCCCACTTTGCCTGACGCTACTTCTTTTTGATAACGTGTGTACAATTGAAGTTTCTTGATATCAGCAGTGAGAAGGCAGTCTAGCAATACAGCACCTTGTTTCTTTGTTGTTGAGTCTTTGAATCAGACAACATTAAGTGTAGGCTCAAACAACGCGGAGTGATGGTTAGGGTCATCGAGTCTCAAAGGAATGTCTAGATTATTCCCGAGTATCCTTTGGATCAATAGCTTTGTGTATATGATGTAGGGGATCTTGGTGCCAGGCTTTTTAAGGTAAGACATCATGTCTTCCCAGATCAGAGTTGCGAAGTCGATATGCATCATGTTGACCATGCCCCAAAATATTTGAAGTTCCATGAGCTTAGGATTGGCAATCATGATGTATAGAGTTCTCCATGGCTGAGGAATATTCTTTAGATCTACTGAAGAATGTTTAGTGATAATCCCAACAGCTTCATCATAGCCAATATTGACCATAAATTGGAGAGTAGCCTCTTCCGAAGGAGTAGCAACATAATTGGCAGGCTGGATGGCAGGAAGAAGAAGAATTGCTCTAAAGTCTGTTGCAGTGATGGTGACTTGTTTGTTGTTGAGTGTCACTGTCACAACATCTTTACCATCGACCTTCTGCATGGTGTGCCAGAATTGATGAATATATATCTCTGGTACTGTTGCAGAATTTGTGAGCATGTTCTTGTAAGGATGAGTCTTCAGAATATCCACAACAATATGACAGGAAGACTCAGAGCACGTGAAGTTATCAAAGTCGACTTTGAGATTGTTCTTTCCAATCTTCATCTTGTAACCGGTAGGGAAAATGTCTTTTATCGTGAGAACATTTGGTGAGTTAACGTTTTCCATTGTGACATCCATGTTGTGATCTGAAAGATATTGAGCCAAAAGAACCAACATATCGAAAGACATTACGTTAGTCAAAAGTTGATTATATTGTCCAATTATTGAATATGTTTTGTTGATGAATGTTACGAGTCCAACGTCACTTGTTTGTCCAATAGTCCAAAGTAGTCGTGATAAGTTTCGTGAGTTTATTAATTTTGAATTTTGAAGTCCAAATTTTCACTCATTTACACAACATATTAATCATTATGGCTTATTAGTGACATTTTGGTTTTGTGATGTTATGATTTGTTTATTTACAAGTTTGTACGCGTAACAATTCATAATTATGGATAAAAATAAGGCTTATGCGTAAAGTTTCAAGCTTATGCGTAAATATTAGTAACCATACGCGTAATCATAAGCTTATGCGTAGAAACTCCTCTTACGCGTAAGAAATATTACGCGTAGGAAAAGAGCGCTTGGCATAGAGCTTAAGCGTAAGCATATGTGGGAGCTTATGCGTAAGGTTTACTCGCAAGAGTGAACCTTATGCGTAAGACTCAAGTTTACGCATATCCTTCACAGGATACGCGTAGTCCCCATGTAGAACCTTATGCGTAAGAGTTACGCGTAAGATTTCTCTTACGAGTAACTATCTACGCGTAAGATGATCCTTAAGCGTAGAGTTCCAGTTTAACCTTGAATCTGAATTTTTCACGCGTAAAACCTGAAATAAGTTTATCAGAACACATTCATTAACATTTTTATTCAATTCCTTTCATCCACACATGATATCACATTCAATTATTGGTTACGAGTAGGTTTTCCTTAGGTGTAAAACTAAAACCCTAAGGTTTAATTCTTACGAGTAAGAAATCCAGCCATGAAAATGGCACCAAATTGTTTCTGGGATGTCTTAGAGTGAATGTGAGTGTGTTGCAACAAGTTTTAACATCCAAAACCTTAAGAATCAAAAGTCCCTAATTCGTATGAGTCTTAAACCCTAAATTTCAATTTCTTACAATTACATGTTTCTAGGTAAGAATCAAAGGTGGTTTTGGTCAATTAAGCATGTTACAAACATCATATGACCATCTAATTACACAGAAACATTCTCAATAGAAAACCCCCAAATCTCACGCATAAACCCTAATTTTGAAAAATGATTAATTGAAGTTTCTGGGTTGAATTTGTTATTGGAAATAGTTTTAGAATGATGTTATGAATGTTTTAACATACTTATTTCAACAACAAACACCCAAAACATGATTGCATGTTCATACGCATATGCGTAGAACACGAAATCACGCCTAGGGACAAATCTAACCGTTGGTTTTATGTATAAATTAAAACCTATGTTTAGAATATCACTGAGAATCATAAACCACTTACAAAATTGAAGATTAAAGCACGGATTTGTTGTTTGATTCTTAGGCGTAGGATGAGTGGTTGGAAAAGTAAATGTAAGTAATAAATGTGTTAGGAATTTTGGTGGAGTAATTTTATTAAAAGATAGTTTACACTTTTGACAACTTTGGTCCCTCCACCACAACCATTTTCATCCATAGCCCATGAGTTCCTTTTTCAGTTAAATATGAAGTGTAGATTTGGAAAGAAACTTGACGACACTCCCTCGATTTTGAAAATATTGAAATTTTATAAATTTGAGCTTGAGGAGTGTCAAGAAACAAGAAACATGTCCACCGTTATCAAAGATACAGCCGGTATAGGGTAACATGCAAGTACAAGGTTTTATGAAACAGAAAATATTTACTTTCTCCCCCTCAACACTTGACCGTAAAACTACTGAAATTTTGAAAGAGTAAAGTGTTGACGGAAGATTTGTACTTGCCATGTTGAAAGAAAGTTAGAGAGAATAATATTTTTCTATTTTGTAAATTATATATTTTTGTATTTTATTTTTGAGAAAATATTAACAAAAGAGGTTTTGGTGTTTGACTGGTTTTAAGATTGTTTTAAAAGTTCGTCCAGTTCCTCTGGAGTCAAACACCGCATACCAATCCGGTGGACCAACTCAGTAAACCTAGCAGGAGCTAAGGCTTTGGTGAGAAGATCTCCCAGTTGGTATTAAGTACCCACAAAATATAGTTCAACGGTACCCTTTTCCACATGCTCCTTGATGAAAGGATATCGAAGATCGATGTGCTTAGATTTCGAATGTTGAACAGAGTTGCACGAGATCGCAATAGCACTTCGATTGTCGCAGTACATCGGGATTCTGTAAAATATGTAACCATAGTCTTTGAGTTGTGTTCTCATCCAGATGACTTGAGCATAACACACGGACGTGGCTACATATTCTGCTTCAGTTGAGGAAAGAGATGTACAATCCTGCTTCTTCGATTGCCATGATACCAGTTTATCACCAAGAAATTGTAGATCTCCTGAAGTACTTTTCCAAGAATCTAAGCAACCTGCGTGATCAGCATCTGAAAAAGCTATTAGTTCAAAACCAGAATCCTTCGGATACCAGATTCCCAAGTTAATGGTTTCCTTGATGTATCGGAGGATTCTTTTAGCCTCAGATAAGTGAGTTTAAGTTGGTCTTGACTGATAACGGGAGCAAAGATATACAGCAAAAACAATGTCAGGCCTACTGGCTGTTAGATACATGAGAGACCCAATAATACTTCGGTATTTGGTAGGGTCCACCAATTTCCCATGCAAATCAGCGTCCAGTTTCTTGGTATGTGCCATTGGTGTGGCATAGGTATCACAGTTTTGCATTCCATGTTTGTTTAAACTTTCAATAGCATATTTAGACTGACTCAGAAAAATACCACGGGGTGATTGATGAACTTGTAGTCCTAGAAAGAACGTAAGTTCACCCATCTTGGACATTTCAAAATGTTTTTTCATAAGTCTTGAAAAAGCGTTTGAGTATTTTAGATGTGTTGACCCAAAAATGATGTTATCCACATAGATTTGAACGACTAAAATGTGTGCCCCATGATATTGTATGAAAAGTGTTGGGTCAACTGATCCTTTGACAAAATTGTGAGATAGGAGAAAGGATGATAACTCATCATACCACGCCCGAGGGGCTTTTTTGAGACGGTAGAGAGCCTTGTTAAGTTTATAGACGTGATTCGGGAACTCTGGATCAACGAATCCTTATGGCTAACTAAGATAGACCGTTTCTTTCAGTTTACCATTCAGAAAAGCAGTTTTGACGTCCATCTGAAAGACCGTGATGTTCATGTGAGCCGCGAATGCCAGAAAAATCCATACAGCCTCAAGTCTAGCAACCAATGCGAATGATTCCTCGTAGTCAATCCCTTCTTCTTGTCTATAACCCTTAGCCACCAGACGTGACTTATTTCTGATAACCGTACCTTCAGCATCTAGCTTGTTTTTCCAAATCCATTTGAGACCAATAACATAGACCCCAGTTGGTTTTTCAACCAGTTCGCATACTTCAAGACGTTTAAAATTTTTTGAGTTCTTCTTGGATGGATTCAATCCAGTTGTCATATGTCATGGCTTCTCTAATATTTTTGGGTTCAGCTTGGCAGACGGTAAGTCCATAAATGCAATGTTCACCGTCTGTCTGAAGGCGTTATCTAGTTACGACTGTTGATTCGGGTTTCCAATGATGTTAACAAGAGGATGGTCTCGAGTCCAACGATGTGTGGAGGGTTGATGTTGATATACATTATGCAGATTAGGAGGATTCAAATGTCTTGTGGATGATTCCGCAACATCAGGTGTGGCAGTTTCATTAGCAAACGGATTGAAGAACGCATTTAGATCATAATCTGCAGGTGGGGGTACTTCATTGTTTAGAATATCATCAGCTGGTTCTATGTCATTAGATGCGGTTTGTTCGGCTGTTGTTGTAGAATCAATTGTTGGTACTTCCTCAACAGTAGTTGTTGTTGCAAGTGTATCAGGGATTAGATTATTATCAGTTTGAGCAGTGGAAACATTTGATACATCTGTAGCACGTTGATCAATATCATCACTAAACAGAGGAGCAAATAGCTGTTCCATTTGACGTCGAGTAAGTTGGAAACTTGGTTCAGCTGATGATGGGGTTTGAGGGAAGTTTAGACGGTTATGTCTGGGTTCCAAGCTGTTATGCTCAGAAGCCATTTCTGTAAGCTCATCGAAATTTGCATGAATCGTTTCCATAATCTCCCTTGTACGACGATTCCAGATCCGGTAACCCTTTGAGTTTTCATAATATCCAACAAAGACTCCTATGTCAGCTTTGGCCTTGAGCTTACCAAAGTCATCACAATCATTATTTGGGTAACAAAGAGAGCCAAATACATGAAAGTGTTTGAGATTCGATTTTCGGTTATGGACAAGCTCGTAAGGTGTTTTGTTGTGGCGTTTAGTAATCATAGAACGGTTCTGAGTGTAGCATGCAGTTGACACGACTTCAGCCCACAAGTAATCTGGAAGTTTAGCATTAATTAACATTGTTCTTGCAGCTTCCACTAACGTACGGTTTCGTCTTTCGACAACTCCGTTTTGTTCAGGTGTTCGTGCAATTGATGTTTGATGCTCAATTCCCACTTTCTCATAAAATGCACGATGAGTTTGATTCACAAATTCAGTTCCTTTGTCTATTCTGATTTGTCTGGCTGTGTTCCGGAGTTGAACTTGAATTTTCGTGAGAAAGGTGATGATCATCTGTGAAGCTTGATCTTTAGTTCGAAGAAAATAAACCCAAGTCCATCTTGAGTAGTCATCGACAATTACTAAGATATATCGTTTGCCGTTAATCGTCTGCACACGCATCGGACCACACAAATCCATGTGAAGAAGATGAAGCACATGCTGAGAGCTGTGCTCCATCTTTGAAGGAAAATGAGCACGAGTACTTTTCCCTTGTTCACAAGCTGAGCATAGTTGATCTTTAGAATACCGAAATCTTGGGAGACCTTCAACAAGTTTGTACCGTGCAAGATTGGTTATGGTTTGAAAGTTTAAATGTGAGAGACGACGGTGCCATAGCCAGGATTTTGTAGATGTTGCCTTTGAAAGTAGACAGATGGGAGATGAAGCAATCATGTCTTGCATTGAAATTGTATAAAGACTTGATGTGCGGGTTCCAGACATTAGATTGTTTCCTTGTGGATCACGAATGAAACAAGTTTTCTCCCGAAAAGCAACTTCCAAATCTCCATCACAAAATTGACCAACTGAGAATAGATTGTGACCGAGACCTTCCACATAATAAACTTTGCTAATTTCGATGTTGCCATTGATGTAATCTCCGAAGCCCATGATAGCTGCGAAGTGATCATTCCCGAATCTGACAGTGCCAATGAACTTTGAAACAAAGTTTGATAACAGTTTAAGATTGCCTGTCATGTGTCGGGAACATCCGCTATCAACAACCCAGAGGACGATCTGTATCACCTGCATTACACACAGACGACACAGGTGGAATAGAAGTAGATGTGGAACCCGAAGAGTTAGAGGGTTCCGATACAGTTATAGTTGAAACACACATGTTTATGATTTTAGGTATCCATTTAAATCCAAGTGTATTATGTAACCATTTCTGCCATCTCCAACTAGTCTTAGCTTTGGTCTTACTGAATGCACTAGGTGATAAGTTCTTCCTAGGAGGTGTGGGGGTTTCACTAGGTACATCAATGATTGTAGCAGGAATACTAGAAGGCGGTTTACCTAGCACAGACTTAGAAGCATTAGTGGGCCTAGAGGTATTCCTGTTTCTATTATTCCGCTTACGATTCAAGATAGCCTTAGCAACACAGGTATCATGACAACCAGAAAACATGCTTTTACGACAACCAACACAAGAAGCTTCAAACATAACATTCATAGTACTTAAAGATTCAGCATTCGTTACATCACTTTGTCTATTACATTTGTCTAACGCAATGTCTAAAGTGGGTGCAACTTGAGTTTTATTCAAAGTCCTAAGGTGTTCTTCTACTTCAACGATCTTTATTGTTCTTTTCTTACCTCGCAACTTCCTATTCTTCCTTGTATTGCTCTTAGGCTGTGAAGTGCAGGCGTTGGGAAAAGAGGCAACTATTCATGTTTCAGTAGAGGGAAGCACATTATTTTCTTGCGATTTATCATTAGGCATTCTAGTGTCAATTTGAATCGGTCTAGGTGCAATTACTTCAGTGTTACTGTTCCTATCTTGTTTAAGTTTTACCATCTCTGCTTTTAGATCATGGATAGTGTGTAACAATTCTTGATTTTCAAAGCGACTGTTTCCATTTTTTTGTAAAACATCTTTGGTATATCCAAGATGATCATCAGCATCTTTAGACGCTTGAGCCCGAGTCTTTTTGAGAAAATCAAATATGACACCATATTCCTTTTTAACTTTTGAAATTTCTTGTTCATATTTTGAAATTTGACACTTCAAAGACACGTTTTCATCATCCAGTTGCTCAAGTTTTGGATCAAGAGTTTTTGCATGCAACTGGTTGATTTTGTTTTGCAAAGCGAGTTCTTGATTTTGACAATCTTTTTGACACCATTGAAGACGACGTTTTGCATTGGAAAGCTCATTTAACAATCGCTCATTTTCAATTTTGAAAGACTCGATTTGTACACATTTTCAGTATTCTCAACATTAGCAACATAATTAATAGAATCAGCAGTGATATAATCAAATGCATATGCAACAGAATGTAATAACACAACATTAATGGTATCAGCACAGATAACATCTTCCAAGAGTCGATCAACATCTTTTCTTAACATTTTCTTTTTCCGTTTAGTATTTGAAATCGATGTTTCTATTTTCTCGAAAACTGTTTTCATAAGTCCAGGCTCCTTGTGAAAATCCCTTTCCCAATATATTGCACACATTTTCAAATTTCGGACATGAGGTAAAATTCGTTTCTGAAAAATTTCTCTTTATTCTCGTGCATGAGGCGATTGAAAATGTTTAACTTTAATTTCAGAATGGATTTCAATTTCACGTTCCAAAAGTTTGATGTCCGAAATGAATGTTTCAAAATATTTAAGAATTTGACACCTTTCGGGTAATGTTTTTACTTCACTGAGTGAAGGTAAAGGACCATTAATTTGTGCAGTATTGGGTTGGGGACCAACATTAGAAGACTCGAAAGTAGACGTGATAACCTAAGGTGTGTTAGAATTATCTTGTTGTGCGACAAAAGTTATGGCTTTTGAATAGTTAAATGGTTTGCAATAAACAACGTTTTCTAATTTTAACCGACTCTCGTCTTCTACATCTAATTCCTCCAAACGATTATATTCAACAACACTCATAATGGAATCATCAATTCTGTGTTCTGCATTGTAGACTTGAGGATTTGGTTTGAACTTCGGTTTGTAATCAGCAAGATTCGGTCCATATCCATTAGGATTTGGTTTAAAAGTAAACTTTTGAATAGTTGTGATTGACTCACCGTGTTTATAAACAACATTTCGAAACTCTTTGCTTTTGTTTTGTAAGTCGAAAATTTCTTCAAGATAGTCATTTATTTGTTTCCTCGAATGCTTTTTGTACTCGCAAAACTGTTTTTGACAAGTTAACAACTCAGACTTGGCTTTCTGAGTTTCCAAAGTGAGAGCGTTAAGTTGTTGTTTATGATCATATTTCAGTTGTTCTATTTGAGACAACAAAGCATTCTTGGATGCAACAAGATCACATATCTGTTTTTCCAAAGTTTTTTTAGTTTGGTACGATTTAGCAAATGCGACTTCAAAACCTTTTTCACATTTCTCTTTTGTTTGAAAGATGTTGAGTTGGAATTTTAAGCATTCATTATCCTTAGTCAGCATTGCATTTTTATCCTTTAATTGCTTATTGATTTCCAGGCATTTTTCCATTCGAGATTTTTGGTCTTTAATTAAGGTCATGAGCTCAATATCTGGATTAGACAAAGGTTCAGCTTGTTTAACGTGAGTCTCAGCATGATCATTATTCAGATCCTCAAGTATAACCATGGATTCAACTTGATTTTCAATGGTAACCATAAGGTCATCTTGATCGTCAAATATAACTACGAGATCTATATGATTATCATCGGAATGAGATGTAGACGACTCATGTTGAACACTCTTAGTCTCGTTGGATGCAGATGTTGGCGGAGATATTAGATCAGTTATGAGTATATTATGATCTGGTAC
Source organism: Chrysanthemum makinoi (assembly GCA_910596185.1). Taxonomy (NCBI): domain Eukaryota; kingdom Viridiplantae; phylum Streptophyta; class Magnoliopsida; order Asterales; family Asteraceae; genus Chrysanthemum; species Chrysanthemum makinoi. The sequence continues at coordinate 58,369,314 of OU343217.1, read as the reverse complement.
CTGAGACAAGCCGTCAGTGTCATACACTGGGCCTGTGTCACTCATGTGGAGCTCTTGCATGTTGGCCATTAACATCATAGCAGCATTAGCCTGCAAGTCCTCCATGTCATTATCGAAATCTGCATCTGCCATGAAGCTCTGTTCCTTGTTTGTAAGAGTTCAACCAGCTTCATCCTTGAGAGCCAAGAGTAAAGCCTCTTTGTGATAAGCGCTGCCTCTTGTTCTCGGCTTTGGGCATGCATTAGCCAGATGACCCTTCTCATTACAGTTATAGCAACAAAGACCATTAACCTCATTCTGAGCATTCCCCTGTTCAACCACTTGAACCCTTTGTTGTTTTGGAGCACCCATGTTATTCCTTCCATTTGGATTAAATCCTTGACCACCGCCCATCTGACGAACATTACCACTATTCTGAACTTCAACTCTTCCATTGTTAACAACAACTTGATTCCTTGTATTAGATGAGGTGCGAATGCGATTGTTGGATTTGTTGGAGTACCGACCGAAGGCTCTAGCAATCATAACAAATCCCTATTGCAATGCATCGAAAGCTTCAACATTCTCATTTGATTCACTGTAAAGTGCTTAAGCATTGTTGTTGTTGTATGGAACCAGTTGATTTTCTTGTGGTATTTGTTGTTGTGAAGGATCATAAGGTGTGATCTAAGCAGTTGGTTGTGGAGGATTTGTGAAGACAGTTTGTAATGTCGGGAATTGAGGATAACAAGTTTGAGCCCACAAAGCAAGAGATTGATTATCCGGGAGTGAAGGCGAAGCAGGGACTCCACGAATGATCCTTTCTTTGTCAACTTCCTTCTGGTGGGGCTTCAAATAGTCATACAACAATCCGTATGTAGCATGATGAAGGTTTTTTGCTTGACGGATGAAGATCACATACTTTTCCCAATCAGGACCAAGACTACTCAGGAACTTAGTGTTGACTGCAATTCTTGGCATAATGATGTTATGTTTTTCCAAGTCATTGATGATGTCTGAAAATCGATGATGATATGACTCTAATGTCTCCTCTGGTTCAATCATGAAGTGTTCATATGCTAAGTAGATTTTGGATTCTATGTCTTCTTGATTGACTTCAGTACTTTCCATGAGAAGATGAATATGCTCCCACATTGCTTTAGCAGTCTTCTGAGCATCAACACTTCGAAGTATCGGATTTGGTAATCCCAAAAGGATATATTGCATTGCCAGTTCATCGGCTTCCAAGTGTAGAAGTTGATCAGTAGTAAGTTCATTAAGACCGACAACGTTGGTGATATAATCTCTTGGTGGATTAGCATTTGGATCTCCGGGTACAGTGATAGAAGGCATCTGAAATGGACCTTCAAGGATGACCTTTTTCAAGAACTTTCCATGTGGCTTGTTTAGATCACAGAACCTAAAGAACATTATCACCCATTGATCGTAGTTTCCGGGAGTACTGAGCATTGGAGGTCTATCAAGTGATCCAGCTTCATGAATGGATTGTTGGCTACTTAAAGCTTCACATATCTTTGCAAACCAAGACGGTTCCTTCATAGCATACTTGGATGGATGCTAATTTTGAAAGTTTGTGTAAGGTTGTACTTGAAGACTAGGGGATGGTTGGATCATTTGTGGTGGAATTTCTCCTTGAGGAATTTGTTGATTGTATTGTTGTTGTTGTGTTAGTTGTTGAGGATACATATGAGAAAAGTAGCTAGATTATGGTGGTTGAGACATCTTGAAACTTGTGTTGATGATGGATCTTTGTAGTCGAATAAAACTTTGTTGATGAAGTATCTTTATGCGTAGAAAACCAGCTTATGTAAAGAAAATACCTTATGCGTAACAATAGAGTATACGCGTAGGAATAGCTTACGCGTAGACTTGAGAAACACTTAGCTTAGGCGTAAACCAAAGGCTTAGTAGTAGAATCCTTATGCGTAAGATTAGCTTATGCGTAAGACATGCTTAGGCGTAAGAAAATACTTAGGCGTAAAGAATTCTACGCGTAAGGTCTAGCTTATGCGTAAAACTAGGGTTTTGCCCAAAAAATCCTTTACACTTATCCCAGTGTAAAAGATATCCAAAGTTGAAGTATTTTCAGGCTTATCCAAGCAAGAAAACACTGAGTAAACCAATAGTACTGAAGATCAAACCTTGAGGAGCTTACGCGTACACTTTGAATCCTTACGAGTAAAACTAGGGTTTTACTATGCGTAGGATGAACCAACCTTTGCCAAAACTAATTTTTCTGCCCAAAAGTGTTTCTAAACCAGATTTTTATGATGAAAAATGATTCAATATCACCAAAATAACACAAAAGTGTGAAACTTGATGATCCAAAACTTATTTTCACCTTACGCGTAGAAATGACTATACGAATGAAATCAAGCTCAAAAACAATGAAACACACGTAAAGTTTTAAACTTTATGCCAAAAACTTAAACTTTATCACCAAATAACCTTTAAAGTACAAGAATCTTGAGTTTTAACGTGTAAAAATTTAGTTTTTAAAGCGTATGAAGGTTTGTGAACCGAAACTTACGCGTAGACACTAAAACTTCAAAAAACAAAACCGTTTCACCCAACTATTTGGCGAATGATACCACTGTTAGGTTCCCATGTTTGCAACACAAGCATCAATAAGAAGAAATAAGGTAAGAAGTGATCGGTTGAACAAAACAATACACACACACACACATAAAATGACTAATAACCTTTAGGCGTAGGAATGATATTGAAATGAACAACCAACTCCCAAATGGGAGTTTACAACATTATTTATAGGGGAAGGGAACTAGGGCAACACATCTAGTCCCTTCCACCTTTATGGGCTTGGGCCAAGGCTTATGGGCTTTCTACATAAGCCTTGCCTTAATTACTAACAATAAAGCCTTAATTAAGCTAACTATTACATATTGATTACTAACACTTGAGAAATGGTTTAGGAGTGATTCCAACAATTTTCCAATACCAAATATGTTTGATGGTTACAAACATGCCTTCTTCTATTTATTTTGAAGGATTTCTTTCAGTAATTTTTATTAATACCACAGGTGGAAAATGCTCACAGCAAGCAAAGCTTAGTGGGGAGAACATTAATATCACTTATAAACCAGACGAGACTCATGTAGCTGTTGGGAACGGGGTAAATTTTTACTTCCTATATTAAGCTCTTTCCCTTATCTTCATTTACATATGTTTAGTTCCTCTGAAATCTTAGGAAGTTATTGCAGTGGCTGTGGCATTGGCTTAATTATATTGTATGTTATTCGACGATTGACTGACAATACTGAATGTTCGAAAATTCAAATCCATTCATAAACGCAAATTGAATTACGAGGTAACATTGCATTTTAGCAAGTACCGTTCTTATATGATCTTTTACAACATTACCTTCTATTATTAGTGTAACATTTTGGTGCTATAACTTACAGTTTATAGTAACTAGTATTGAATATGGAATTGTGTTTGAACTATTAGTCATAGTGAAATAAAACTTTGAATTGGAAACAATAGCTGTGGCAAGCTAAATTGTTCAACGACCGTACCCGAAATTCTCAGTGACCACATTTTGCTTGGTTCAGTGGCAAGCTGAAGTGCTCAGTGACCATGTCCAAAGTTTTCGTTTTAGTAGCAAGCTGAACTTTCAATGGCAAGCTGAAGTTTCAGAGGCAAGGTCAAGTTTCAACGGCAAGCTGAAGTCTTCATTGGCTTGGTTGAGTGACGGCTTGCTGATAACATCAGATTATATAGTGTTTTTAGTATCATCGCACGTTTATTGCTCATTATTATTGCTTTTATATAATATTTGATACTTAATTGCTTCCTATTTGCATAATAGGACAAAAATGAGCACGAGAAGGAAAAGACGCTGAAATTGGATTAATGATAAGGATTTAAAACGTACACTTTAAGGGGTCATTTAAGCCTTTAATCGCGCACTTTTATATCCATTACTGCTTAATTTCGTTCCTTTTCACTTTTTAGGTCTCCTGAAGGCAAAATGCTGGAATGATGCTTATTTAGACGAAAAGGAGTGAATATGTGAAGAAAATGGCTAAAGTAAAGATCAAGACACTCAAGCTGCTGGAAGTGCACTCGACGGCGTCAGAAAAAAAGGGCGACGCCGTCCCTATATTTGTGACGGCTCAGGAGTGAAATTGCAATTTTACACCTGACGGCGTCAGGCTTTGAAGAGTAGGGCGTCACGAAGACTTTTCTCCCCAGACGGCCTAGATACAGAATCAGACGACGTCAGAGATGAAGGCTGATGGCGTCACAACCACAAAGTGACGCCGTCCCAAAGTTGACTTGGCCAAGACGAAACCCTAATGACGGCGAACCGACGGCGTCACAATTACAAGGTGACGCAGTCGCAGTTGTAACTCTCTATATATAATTCTATTTTCATACTTTTAAAGAGGTAGACTTGTGGAGGAAAAACCTAAAACGATTATAGTCCGTCTTGGACAGTATTTTAGGGTTTTAATACCCTATTTTATATCGAGATAAGTTATCTATTCCCTTGATTTCATTATGTCTTCAATTGAATGTGTGTATGCTTGCATGTTTAACATATCCGGCTAATTTACTTGTGTGTTTGCTTAGATCTATGAAACCTAGTTATTAATTATTGATTGGTTGTCTCTTATCTTAATTGTAATTGGCTTAGGAGTGCTTAAAGCCATCGTTGTGTTTTTAATGCTTGATTAATCTTTGCGAACATTAGTTTATAATTACTAGTGGAATTGTAGGCTAAAAGTCCAAAGAAAACCTTAGTGTTAAGTTTATGAATCCTAGTGATTTCGTAGTCATTGACCTTAGGTAGCTTCAAGGAGTTAGGGATAAAAGCACACCCTACGACCTTAGAAAACACAACACGTTAAGAATAAGGACGTGACGATTCAACCACCAATAAAAGATAACTAGGGAGTAATAGTATCTAGGTAGACACATCTTTAATCATCATACGAGCACACTACAATAGACATAGACTACCCTTAGCTTAGATAATTAGAATAGTAGAGTAATCGGTAGAAGTACCACCCCCCAAATCCAAACCCCGAGATTTTACCCTTAGCTTTATAAAAAATTATAAAAAGATAAAAAAGTAATCTTTCTCAACCCCAACCTTAGCGTAGTAATTTCTCACTAGCATTCCTATTCCCTTAGAGAACGATATCAATCCCGAGGCTTACCCTAATACTACACTACAACGATTAGGTTCACTGCCTAGGTGGTTGAAAAACTTGCTCGAAGAAAAGGAAGTTTTCTTTGACCCCGAACGCGCGTTGTACACGTATCAATTAAATTTGAAGAAAAAGTGAAGAATTCGAAAACAAGTTTTTATGGTTAGAGTGGCCATATAGTCGATGCCGTATTCAGTGAAATGTTCGAAGCATAATTGCAACCTAGCATATACGCCATAATGGAGTACATTGATATACGCCGTAATGGAGTACATTGATATGCATTGATATAAAATATAAATTGTTCAAAAGCATAAATTTTTTAACAAACTAGAAATCACAAGTACATCCCCGCCTAGCTACTCATCTCTAGGGGCATCTTCGAGGACATCTTCAGGGGCATCAGCAAATTTATCAATATCAAACCGACATGGGTCGAGCACGGTTGGCTGGGTCATCGGGATGTCGGCAGTGATTAACTGCTGGTAGAGAGTGGATGGCTGATCTTGACTCGCCGTAAATGCTCTAGCCCACACCTCTTGAGAGACTAGTGCTCCGGGGTTGGGAATGTACAGAAGACGAGCTAGACGCAAATGATGAGCTATCGGGAAACCTCCTACCCCGTCCCGGAAACAGTATACGGCTCTCTCCTAAGACCCGGCTCACTATCTCTTCGTGTGTCAAGCAGGGCATTTCTTGCCCTTCTTGCACCTCCCTAATCGCGATCATCGCGTTCTTTAAAGTCACAAAACAAGTTAATTAATTTCACAAATATGAAAAACGACTTAGTTGGCCCATTTAGCCTAAGCGTGTACTAATAAGTAACTTTTTCGTTTATATGACACACGTTTCACCCATTTTAGCCTAAATGTGTAAAAGGTTTGGGCTAAAATGGGTGAATTTGGTAAAAATGGGTAAAATGGGTACTTATTCGTTGATTTTTAGGCTAACATGGATGAAACAAGTGTAATATAAATGAAAAACTTAGTTATTAGTACATGTTTCACCCATTTTAGGATAAACGTGTAAATTTTGAGCTAAAATGAGCGCAATTGGTCAAAATGGGTGTAATGACTCACATAAACGACAAAGGTACTTGTTCGTACATGTTTAGGTTAACATGGGTGAAACAAGTGTAATATAAAAGACAAACTTAGTTATTAGTACATGTTTCACCCGTTTTGACCCATTTTAGCGTAATTGTGTAAATGTTTGGGCTAAAATGGGTGAAATGTGTGTTTCGTTCCTAGAAAGAATTACTTACATATCTCTGTTCAGCAAACTGGTTGTTTCACTATCCCCCCTCGTATGGTTCTTCTTGAACTGCTCCACAAGGTCGGGAAATGCACTAGTGGCCTCGTCAAACTAAAAACACATTTAATGAGTATATAATAATAGTGAAAAAAATTTAACGAGTATATAATAACAATCAAACAAATATTAATCAGAATTACCTCCTCAAATCTGCTCTGAGCATATGGCTTCGCCCCATGATTGGATGAGTAAACTTGTTTCACCTTGTTTCCCTTGTTGGAGGTGGACCATTTGATTCTGTAGAAAACTAGAAGGGGGTTGAATAGTTTTTACCGATTTAAATTTAGTTTATAAAAGTTTAGATTGATAGTATGTGAAACCTTTAGATGTTGAGATATAGATAATGCAAGTTAGTATGAAAAGAAATAAATACGAGAATAGTAAAGAAAGAAAAGGATAGAAATGTGACACAATGATTTATAGTAGTTCGGCTACAAGGACACCTTCATTGCCCTACTCCACTCCCCGAGTACCCAACTCGAGAGTTCTTAAATAGTATGTCAACAAGCTCCTTAAACTGGTGGAGAAACCTCACAACTTCGCTTACACTTTTTTCGGTACAAAGCTAAATACTGAGTTCTTAACACAAACGGAAGAACCAATCCGATCACAACTAAATTTATGAATACAAGAAGATGTATCAACAACAGAAACAAATCAGTAGTCTTGAGGTGATGAATAAGTCAAGCAAAATCTTCTTTTGAAGAATGGATGACTCGTATACAAGAAACGTAATCTCATCTTGTAAGAAGAATCTTGAGAAACACAAGAGAAAGAAAGCTACAAGAATGTTCCTTAGATCAGAGGTTAGAGAGATATAATAATAAGAGAAAAGTATATTAGAATGGGTGAGGAACAAGGAAGAAATGGCTCACTATTTACAGTCCAGCTGACCACTGTTTCACCCGAATCCGGCGGATCCCTTGAAAAAAAGGGATCCGGCCAGTGTAAACCTAGGGATCCGGCATACTGGGTAAACCAGTCCGGATTTTGAGTTATAAACCAGGTTTTGTGTTATGGGTTATGGACTAACATGATGTCATGCATGATGCAATACATACTTTGGGTTATGGGTTATAGACTTTAGGTCATGGGTCATGGAATTTGGGTCATGGGTCATGGATTTTATCGAACTTGATGTCATGCATGATGTAATGCACATGGGTCATAGTTTTTGGGTCAAGGTCTATGGGTCATGGGTTATGGGTCAATGGATAGTCCATCACATTTGCATATATCTTTTATTATTACAAACAAATACTTAAGTATATAAAATGTAACTAAGTAGTAAAAGCAGATATAGTAACATGTAATCTTTAGATTTGTACTTGATATAATTTTATTTTTTATCGACAAAACTTAGAGAGATCGAAAAATATTAATAAATGTTTTTACGGTTTATTTGTATTAACAATTTCTTCTTTTTGTTGATGACAAAACATCAAATTATAATGAGTAAAACTTAAGAATTAGATGTTTCAAGGTTAAAAAGATTTTAAGTTTTACACTCTTCTCCCCCTTTTTGTCCAAACAAAAAGAGTGTCGAAGAGACAATATGGCGGGCCATGAATCCCATATGCAAAACTCTCCCTTGATGTTAACTCCCCCTAGATGAGGACATCAAGTGAAATATTGTGTCAAAAACCTACATAAGAAAAGGTTAGTGAAAATAATAGAACAAATCTAAATATGAGAAGTAAGACGAGAGAGAGCCAAGGTACGTAAGACTAATCCTTGTAATAAAACGACAAAGATGTAATGGTATTTTAGGCCGCATACACTTTTAAAAATAAGAAAAATAATATGTTCTTATAAAGACTTAAAGAAAATAAAACATAAAAAAAAGAACAAAGAAAGAAAAAATTAAATAGAAGATTATATTATTGATCTTGGATGCTTGCATATCCTTTTAGAGGTGGAAGTTTCAGTGGGTGAGGATGTTAATGTGATCTAGGAGGTGTGGAAGTTTCGGTGGGTGGTGGATTGATACTTCTAGGTGAAATTTCTTGGAGATCATCAAAAGAATTCGGAGAAGTAGGAGGTGTGGAAAAGACAAGTTCTTTGGGAATTATGTTGGATGGTAGTGGTGGTGTAGACTTATATGTTTGAGTTGGAGCGGGTGGTGGAGTAGATAATGGTAGTGAATTGGTTTTTGGAGTCTTGAGGAATTCCTCTAAAGTAGTTAGTGTTTTAGAGCAAGGTGATGAGTTGATTTGAGAAGTTGTGATAATTATAGATGGTTAGTTTTGTAGAGATGAAGGAGGTGCTATCAGGGCCGGCTAATGGGGTGTGCAGGAGGTGCATTGGCACAGGGCCCATTAGTTTATGGGGCCTCCAAATTCAAAAATTAGCTACATATTACATACGTATTAAGTACAGTAAAATAGTCCAAGTTAGTGAGTTACATTTGAAATAGAAAGAGGCCCACTGAATATTATGCTACTAGCCAGTAGCCACTTGGAACTATATAACATTTCGGTAATTATTATTTTTTCTAAATATATCTATGCAATTATGGGTGTATGTTCTTTTTTTGGGATTCAAATATGTCTTTTATTGTATCTTTTTTAGTTTAGCTATTTACTTTGTCAGCACATGATTGTTAGTATGTGGAATTTGTCTCAAATGACTTTATATAAGTCATCATAAAACACAAAAAAATTTAGGAGACCATCACACATATCTCAGTTTTTATAAACATATAGTTGATTTTCAATAAATATGCTGATAGACAGATACACTCTTTATACTTGTAACAATAATTCCAATATTGATAAAATCTTTAGCATTATATATAAGTTTGGAGCGTTTTGGGGCCTATTTTAAATTATGGCACAGGGCCACAAAAAACGATGAGACGGCCCTGGGTGCTATTATATGAACTTTGTGAAGTGAAGAACTGCTTGGTGGTGATAGGTTGTTGGAGGAAGATAGTGGATTGATAAAGCAACATGATGGGACACTAATCCTTGCGGTTTTCCTAGCTTTAGGTGGTGGAGGAATAAGTGGATGGTGGTAGGATGAAGTTTGAGCTTTGGACATGAGTGGTTTCTTGGATGTGTTGTTCAAGAATGTACCCAAAATACATATTAGTTATGTATTCCCTTTAGCATTCAAGTGACATATGAGATGATGCATGAGTAAAAATTTTACTTTGTATTAACTATGTAAGAAAGCCGCGAGTGTCGAAAATGTGAGAATAATTGATTTGAAAGCATGGGGTGTAAGTTTCAAAAAATTGATTTGTTAAAGATTAGATGCAACTTTTCTCTAAGAAATATATATTAGTGTATGTTTGAACATAAATCCTCATAGATTTTAATGGTTGTGATTTGTGCAAAATAGAGATCCTAGACTCAGAAAAAGAATTTGAAATGCGTACCTTTTAGAAAGAAAAGTTAGGAGAGAGTTTAGGGAGATTGTTCCATAAGACCTAGTCCTAATCATAGTAATTTGAATGGTTCACGTTTCAATGGCTTGGTGAGAATATCGGCAATGTTGTCTTCGGAAGAGACTTTCTCAAATGAAATGTTTCATTTTTGAACATTATCTCTTAGGAATTGGTGACATATTTCTATATGTTTGTTGCGAGAATGCAAGACTGAATTCATGCTAAGGTCGATAGTGCTTTTGTTGTCCCATAGGATGACAATGTCACTTAGACGGATGTCATTTATTTAGCTATTAAGTGAGGGTTTTTGACGTTAAAAATATGCATATTCTATCGAATATCATATTCTTACAGTTCTAGCCTGGAACATCTGCTACGTACTAGATTTAGCATTTACATCTGTTATGCCCATAGACACTTCAGTTAGTTTTTCAAGTTTGTGTAATAAGTTTTACCTTTCACCTTGCATATCGCGATATAAACGAATTACTAGTCAAGGGGTCTGCTTTTACCTTTTATATCTTTAACTTTGATTCGTATAACGTGTGTGATTCTTCGCTCATATGAAAAAAAATTCTTTTGTTGGCTTATAAAATTTCTTCCCATTATATGTTTCTTCTTCTCACCGATATAATGCTAACGTGTAAGCATGGACGGACCCACATGTATGCCGGGTGTGGCACGGGCTACACCCGATTTTAGGTCACGAAGTGCAAAAAGATTTCAAAACTGCCGTTTTTATGGTATGTGTAACCCCCAATTTTTTTTTTTTGCTAATTTTATTTTTTACGGTGTAACTTTAATTAGCCCAACATTTTTTTTGTGCAACACCCTTTTAAAAATCCTGGGTCCGTCCCTGCGTGTAAGAGTTACGATATTTGTCAGCAACTTTCACCCGTTTCTTTTATCGTTTAGATGCTAGTGGTGGGAGAAATTTGAGCTCATGGAGGGAATATTGTGTTAGTAATCACGTAAAGTAGAAGGTGTGTGGGTTGAAATTTTGATTCTAGAAAAGAAAACAATGTAGGACACATGGCAACGTTTCATCAGACCTTTAATTTACATTAAATGCAATGTACTTTACATAATCTTCCAAGTAAAGTAGACTCCTTATATAAAAGACGGCTCGTGTTTGGAAGTTTTGAAGAACCTCCTTTGAAGTAGACTCTCGTACTGCTATTATTCTTTGCTTCTATTGATCGTCACTTGGTTGAATGTCCATATATACTTTTGTTAGAGGTGACGATGTTGCTGCATCAACTAATGAATGGGTTGATTGGATTTCTTTTATATCTTTAGCACGCCAAAGTAAACATGCTCTTTTGATCATCTTTGATAGCCGCGCATGAAACTCAACCATATGATACTCACACATTCTAACACTTGCATTTCCTTATACGGTTTTTGTGTTTCATATATCTCAGTGCGACATGTGACTCTTGTTGTTCCCTTTTACTTGTAACTTAGTTTCAAACAAAGAGTTTAAGATTACAAGTATCATAACTAAAGTGAACTTTCAAAATATTTTATAAGTAAGAATATAAACAACACAATATAATAGTTTTTCAATGTTTAATTCTTTATCAGAATGAATAAATAATTACGAGGATTAATTAGTGCACAATATAATAGTAAATACTCTTGATTAATGGATGTTTTTAATGCAAGAGTTAGCATTTACTTTTTTATGAAACATTTTCTTTTGTAAGAAAGCTTCGAGGTGGATACTCGTGGGGTATGATGACGTATCAAGCTTTTAATTATGTAATACACTTACATTAAATGCTTCTATTCATGAAATTTGTTCAAAGCTCCTTTAGGGACAATTTTAACAATTGTTCCCACCTTTATACCAACTTTGTACATTTTTTAACTTTCTTTGATAAATGTTTTTTCACTTATCTTCCCAAGAAATTTCTCGCCATCTTCCTAAGAAAGTTCTCGCCTAAATATCATTTAGAGAGTTTGATATTTGTAAAAGTATCTACTATCTAGTCTCCGAATGATTTGGAGTGTCGAGGAGAACAAGAGAAGTTAGAGATTTATTATCATCACTCTGTGAGTTCATCATATTCTTAATGGGTTTAAGAACTCTTATCACTATGACTACATTAGTGACTTAGAGGTCTTTGTAGAACTTCACAGAAGATGACTTCTTGAGTTACCGTACTCAGGGACTCATTGTATACTTAAGTTATTTTATGTTCAAATCTAGTGAGACCATATGGTATTGAATTGGCCACAAAAGAACTCATGTCTAATGCGGTACATGTTGCTAGGGGTGTTAATCAGGTCAGGTTGGCCGGGTTCACTTCAATTCAGGTTTGGTGAATGCGGGTCGAGGCTGAGAAATCATACCCCAATCCATCCTAATTAAGATTTCGGGTTAGTTGAGGTCGAGTCTATTCGGGTCGGGTCAACTAGATATAAGTTTACATAGATAATTTATAAAAATTATATAATAGCTATACAAAAATCCCTTATATGGGTCAATCGAGTCGACTCGAATCCCAGTTTGCAAAATGTATTTAGCCCGAAACTCGACCCTATTTAGCATTCGGGTTATTCGGGTAGACCGGAATAAGATTATTGACCCGATTAACCCGCCATGAATAGACTTAATCGAGTTCGGTTCAGATGGGCTATTTTGACACCCCTGCATGTTGCGTACACCGTCACTATATGGAGAAAACCTTGTTAGTTGTTACTATCGCATGAAAACATACCATCTCCATCTTTTCAAGGAATGTCTTTTCAAACAAACATTCCTATTTCTTTAATTCGCTAGAGATCTTGGAACAATTTTATTTTAAAACTAAACAAATAGGGGGAAAATAAAAACTTGCGATCGTATCCAGATAATTTTCGAAGGCTTTGAGTAAGAAAAAACATATGGTGTTTGGCTCCAGTCTATGCAAAACTGGATCGCCATGTCCTTTGTTAATATTCTGTGGCACATTTCAACCATATAATCGAGACTGTAAAATTGAAGTTCATAGTATTTATGTGCAATGAACATTGTACTCATGCATAAACACATTATGATCATAATTTATTGTAAAAGGTGTTAAACTGTTGATGATTGATATGTTATCTTGTGAAAGCAAAACATGTTCAGTAAGATTTGGTAGAGGATGATCGTCAAGTTCAACTTCCTGAGCTGTTGTAGGAACATTCAGATCGCTGAGCAACACTATTTGTTCAATTTTCTTTTCTAAAATTTAGGAAGGTTTCTAATGACTTTGAACCCACTGAAACCATTTTCTTTTGGAAAATCCAAAATTTTATAACGAGTTTTGACACGCTAGAGATAAAAATTAAGAGAAAGAAAAAAAAGCAATACACGTTGATGAATTTCAAAGATATATGGACATCCAACTGTGACAATCAACATCATATAAGCAAAGAAGCTAATGAAATAAGATAACCAAGAATAATAACAGTGAGGGTTCAAAATGAAAATTGATGCTAAATCGTAGTAAATTTGCAATAAGAAAAATATAAATATATTGATGTTTATTGGGCTCAGTTGAGCCCTCTCGGTTCTATGTAGCTTGGCCCGATTTAGCAGTGCAACTCAAAGAAGGTTTTGTGGGACGAGTAGCAGCCAAACTTCCAAACACGAACTCACTTTTACAATTCTCAGGAACATGGAGATGATCAGGGATAATAACAGATTGACAAGAAGATACAGGCAACTTCTTTTGCATCACATCAAGCTTTGGAGATGACCGTTTTAACTCATTAGAAGCAGAATGAGTATTGATGGCGGATGCAATCGTATTCTTAGAGGCAGTCACTATATAAAAGTTACATGAACAAAAAGATCGTCAGATGCTAATACACTGCAGCAATGAAACTGATTACAGCAAACATAAACAAAAACAAATGCTGATTAAGCATTGACATTACCTGATGATACTTTGGGTACAAGCTTATGACTGTGACTCCCATTGGATATAGCTAGCTTGCCATTGACATAGGCAGCAGAACTGTAACGTGTACAAAATAATTCAAATGCAATAGCATTAGCCTCGATAAAGATTATCCGAAGTAAAATAATGATTGCCTTTTATAAAATTATATGTCTAATGAAACTTACGTTGCCATGTGGGTACCATTGCTTTCTTTTCTAGAATCAACTGGCAATGTTGGCCTCCACACCTTCTTTACATGATTATTAGTAGCAACATATTCCTTTCCTGAGGTCAAATTTCTCCTACCAGCATCTGCAATGACGGAAAGAAACAGTTAAAGTTCAAATACTAGAGTTGCTGACAGATATTGTAACTATTATTACACGCAGCATAATATGGGTAACTGATCTAGAAGAAATTCTAAAAGCCAGAATAAAACTTTTCATAGACATATATATTTTTTTGAACAGCAAGAGGTGAATAAAAATATAAAACGGGCCACCTAATAAGACATTAGGAGCCGAAAATACAACAGTTAAATACAAAGGGCATTACATGGGTTATCGAACCAACTAATCCAATTTAAACGAACCTTCCTAAACCTACATGAGATCCAATTAAACAACGCGAGCTTGATATCATTAAGGATTAGATCCTTAGAGGGCCGTTTAAGTGAAACGTATGAACCAAATTTCACTACTACTCTCACAGTCTAATCATTGCCCGTATATGCTATATGCAGGTGAAAGGTAAAACTTAGTATATAGACAAAAAAAAAAGCATGTGAGTTTGCACCGTATTACACAAACTTGAAAAACTAAAAAAAGTGGTCTATGGGCGTAAATGCTAAATCCCTGCCAGATTTGTAAACATACCATTATAAACTTTTGGTGGGTAGAAGTTCCCCCGGCTTGTTCCCCGCCATTGATTATGCCATTTGCCAACCTGAAAAAAAAAATGCAGAAACATCTAATGAATTGCCATGCCATCAAGATACATAGTTTCCAAGCCCAAGATAGTAGAAAGTAGATTATTCCAAATGTACCAAACTTCACTCAAGAAACAACTCTATACATCAAATAAAATAGCTAAATAAGAAGTGCAAAAGTGAGCATTACTTACACTTTTTTGCTGCATATCTTTTTTCTTTTTAACCTCTTGAAAAGTATCTGCAAATAAAAGACAAAACAAACAATTAATTATTTACATCTAAATAACATAAAACACATCTACTTAATTAAACAAGTCACAAATGTAAGTTAAGTAAAACCCTAAACCTTAACCCTACTATACAGAACCACTCAAATCGAGATCATAAAACACTATTTTAGACAAAACAACCTTAAGAAATCATACACATGCAATATCCACAACTTAAACCAAAAAATAAAAATAAAAAAAAAATAAAAAACCTTTTATTCACACGAGGATATACATATGTTTCTAACGACAAATTTATCAAAGACTTCTAGCCAGACGCTAGAGGAAAAAAAAAAAGAACAAAACACAAATAAATACTTTTATTTTAGGGTTTTTCAACCCAGTATATGACAGTGATAAAAAGCATAAAACCTTTCAACAAAATAATTTTAGGCTAGATACACTAATCAAAACTAAATTATAAACACACAAAAGAAATATAAAAGAAGGCAATATTATCATATCATACCAATATACAAGAGTCTTTGAGCAGCTTCACTAGGATCGATATTACATTCTTTGAGCATGGTGTATACATCATCAGCACTATATTTACTAGCAACAACTCTAATATCCTGGATCATCTTCAATCTCCGACATGCTTCGTTTTGATCCATATTACATTCTTTAAGCATGGTGTACACGTCAGCAACACTATATTCACCAGCAACAACTCTAATATCCTGGATCATCTTCAATCTCCGACATGTTTCGGTTTGATCCATGTTACATTCTTTAAGCATGGTGTACACCTCATCAACACTATATGAACTAGAAACCTCTCTAACATCATGGATCATCGTCAACATCCGACATGTTTCGGTTTGATCCATGTTAAAGTCTTTAAGTGTTGTATAGATGATATCATCGTTAAGGCGGTTTTTACACCTTGCTAGTCCTACAGTCATTTTTATTCTATGAACGAATCTTTGGCTTGGGATTGTCATGGGGATGTTAGTCGAATCAACTGGCGTTGTCGGCCTCCATACCTTCTTTACATGATTATTAGTAACACCATATTCCTTTCCTGAGGTCAAATTTCTCCTACCAGCATCTGCAACAATAAAAGAAATAGTTAAAGTTCAAATACCAGTTAGCATAAGCAATCGAGAAGAAATTCTAAAAGCCAGAATAAAACTTTTCATAGATATATATGACGTACGACTCAAATTCCACGACTAATTACTCATGGTCTAATCATTGCCCGCATAAATTGCTATATGCAGGTGAATAGTTACATGCGTAAATGCCCATATACTAAGTTAAAACTTAGTATATAGACAAAAAAAAAGAATGTGAGTTTGCGACTTTGCGCCGTAATTACACAAACTTGAAAAACTAACAAAAGTGGTCTATGGGCGTAAATGCTAAATCCATGCTAGAATTGTAAACATACCATTATAAACTTTTGATGGGTAGAAGTTCCCCCGGCTAGTTCCCCGCCATTGATTATCCCATTTGCCAACCTGAAAAAAAAATGCAGAAAAACTAATGAATTGCCATGCCATCAAGATACATAGTTTCCAAGCCCAATATAGTAGAAAGTAGATTATTCCAAATCACCATCAGCACCAAAATTCACTCAAGACACAACTCTGTACATCAAATCAAATAGCTAAAAAAGAAGTACAAAATATACAAAGTTGACCATTACTTACACTTTTTTGTGTATCTTTTTTCGTTTGAACCTCTTGAACAGTATCGCCGTTACTTACACTTTTTTGTGTATCTTTTTTCTTTTCAACCTCTTGAACAGTATCGCCGTTACTTACACTTTTTTGCGTATATTTTTTCTTTTCAACCTCTTGAACAGTATCGCTGTTACCACTTTTTGGAGCATCTTTTTTCTGTTCAACCTCTTGAACAGTATCACCATCACTTACATTCTTTGGTGTATCTTTTACCTTTTTAACCTCTTGAAAAGTATCTGCATATTAAAGACAAAACAAAAAAATTATTTACAACTGAACTAACATAAACAATGTATAGTCCCACAACATTCAAAACACATCTACTTAAACAAGTCACAAATGCAAACTAAGTAAAAGGCTAAACCCTAAGACTACTACACAGTCATTCAAAGCCAGTTCATAAAACACTCAGTAGTCAGTACCATCTTAATAAATATATAGATATTAATTGATAATATCAAAAGTATACCCTAATTCTCACTTTAACTTAGAAGTGTATTTAGAAAAACAACCTTAAGCTAATCACACACATACAATCCACAACTAAAAAAGCACACACGCGAAAGAAAATAAAAACCTTAATTCTCACTTTAACTTAGAACAGTATTTAGTAAAACAACCTTAAGCTAATCACACGCATACAATCCACAACTAAAAAAACACACACGCGAAAGAAAATAAAAACCTTTATTAAATTAGGGTTTTGTATACAAGTATATAACAGTAATAAAAACACAAATACTTCACATATTCTAACAAAATAATCACATACACTTAATCAAAAACTAAAAAACACATATATAGCAACAACAGAAAAATATCATACCTAAATACAAGAGTCTTTGAGTAGCTTCACTAGGATCCATATTACATTCTTTAAGCATGGTGCATACGTCATCAACACTATTTTTAATATCAACAACAGCTCTAACATCATGGATCATCGTCAATATTTGACATGTTCTGGTTTGATCCATATTACAGTCTTTAAGTGTTGTGCGGATGATATCATCAGTATAAAGGTTTTTACAGCTTCCTAATCCTACAGTCTTTCTGATTTTGTTAATGAATCTATTGCTTGGGATTGAAACCTCGCAACTGGTGTTTGTGGCTGTCATGGCGAGAATGAGATATATGTGAGCTAAACCTTGTGTTCGATCTAAGCACAACGAGCAAACGAAGCTTCTTCAGGTAAACCCTAAAGTCGATCACAAGAGAGGAGAGGAGAGGGAGAGGGAGTCGAAATTCTCAAGAGAGAATGGGATGTTATTGTTTATGAGCGACCGTGTATTTATAGGTTTGAAGAGAATAATAACTTATGCTGCAAGACTTTCCGTATCATAAACCTAGTTATACTCCTTCCATTATCATTAATCGCATTAAATTAAATTTCTAGAACCATCGACATTCTATATAATACAGTACTAGGTTCCATATATACGTAACTTTGGCATACATATTTTTTATCGTTATTTATATTAAAATAAAATTAGCAACTCGTTAGAGTAACATAGAACAACAGCCGAAAGAACCAAACACATAAAAAAACCCAACATCCAACACCAACAAATATGAGAAAAAAATCTAAACCAATACCAACCATTAAGCAACGTAAAAATTAACACATACCGACTAACAATGACTCCTTAATGAATTAGAACGACAATTCTCCAAGATTTATTTGAGTCCTTAATCTTGGAGAAACCATTTTCATTTTATTAATAATTTTTTAATTTGCTGACCAACTAAAAAAGATTTAGAGCTATTTTTTTTTTTTTTTTTTTTTTTTTTTTTTTTTTTTTTTTTTTTTCACACGATATCAACCACGTCCAAAGCTTGAGTAGTTTGTAAAGTACATGTTTTGATGTTAACAGTACAAAGCCCATGAGGATCCTTGTTTACTGAGGGCCAAACCTTTTATTAACAAACTCATGTGATTGAAGGAAATTTAGGAGTTTTCAGCGATTCGGTTATCTTGTTCGGTCAATTTGGTTAAAAAAAAATTTCGGGTAAAATCGAAAATCGAACCAAAATCCAAACAGAATAAATTAAAAAAAATCAAACCAAATAAGCCGAATTACATTTTCATGGTAGTTGCATTCAAAAAAATATTTTTCATCGTAGTTGAATCCAAAAAAAAGCGTCACGGCTCACGCATTAGTGTGCCTTGTCCCACATTTTCATATCTCATCTCATGCCACGCCTTTAGCTGACGTCTTGATCTATTACATAGCGTAGATGTCATGCCTCGCGCCTTTGCGACGCCTTTGCCTGCCATGTCACACCTTTTAGAACCATGTTTCTAGATCCTCTACTGAGGCCGATCGAGTACACAGCTATGTGTTATATTTGTTGTGAGGTGATGTGGATTCTTAAGGTTTTAACTAATCTACAAGTAAATGTAACCTGAGGAAATAACCTGAGGAAATAAGTTGTGATAACAACTCTGCTATACAAATCTCTGCAAATCCAATTTTACATGAAAGAAGCAAGCATTTTGAAATTGACTTATATTTTCTAAGATAAAAAATTAGCTGGAATCATAAAACCATCTATGGTGAAGTCTAAGGATAACATTGCAAACTTGTTTAATAAAGGGCTTTCTATTACTGACCATAACAAATTCTGTGAAGCTCTTGTTTTGTTAAATGATTTCCAGGTCTAAGCTTACGGGGGAGTTTTGAAGAGTCTAAGAAACAGTCAAACACAAGGGTCTGGAAGCAATTTAGTTAAAGTTTGAGTTGAAGTTGTACCCGCTTTATTCTACTAGGATTGAAGTTGCAATATCTAAAGTCTTCGAGAATAAAGTAGCAAGATGTTGAGGACTATTTTGCAAATTGTTTATCTGGTGCTACAAATAGATATTTCATATACACACCTCTCATTATATGTGCGTGAAAGTTGTATTAGTTTTCTCTCTTCTCTGATCAATCAGTTTTGTATCAAAAACCCTAGTTTGTGTAATTTCTTTTAGCCATTCAAGAAGCTAGAATCATCAGGGTGAGATAATCTACTATTCTTCCAAGCCAAAAAATGACTCTTTATATAAGAGTTAGCACGCTCCCTTGCGATTTCTTGTATCGATAAAAACTGGTTGCACACAAAAGCAGAACAAGGGCTATAATCAAAATCCTAGCAGATATTCCGTACCCCATTGTCTACCCACTTTTTATTGTATAAACACCATTACATTCGCTACTAAACCACCCAATGCTAACAGATAATTAAAATCTATTAAAAGTTGGGTTTTATAAAATTTCAGTTTTGAAACTAATATGATAGTTTTTTAAAAATTATATATATTTGGATATTAGGATATATAAAAGCTGTTATCCGAAATTTTAGATATCCGAATTGAAAAACTTACCTAAAATAATGGGTCTAACATAGAACTATCACGCAAATTTGAATATCCAAATTTATGATATAACTAGTTATTGACAAGTCTTTTAAATTTTTTAAATTAACAACAAAAAATTATTATCGAAAATGTCTCAAAAAACTAAGACAACTCTGATACCATCATAATCTATT
>OU343217.1:58270574-58348990 GCA_910596185.1 Chrysanthemum makinoi | reverse complement strand
CAAATAAAAGACAAAACAAACAATTAATTATTTACAACTAAATAACATAAAACACATCTACTTAATTAAACAAGTCACAAATGTAAGTTTAGTAAAACCCTAAACCTTAACCCTACTATACAAACCACTCAAATGAGATCATAAAAACACTATTTTAGACAAAACAACCTTAGAAATCATACACATAATATCCACAACTTAAACCAAAAAAATAAAATAAAAAATAAAAAACCTTTTATTCACGAGGATATACATATGTTTCTAACGCAAATTTATCAAAGACTTCTAAGGCGGCTAGAGGAAAAAAAAAAAAAGAACAAAACACAAATAAATACTTTTATTTTAGGGTTTTTCAACCCAGTATATGACAGTGATAAAAAGCATAAAACCTAACATATTTCAACAAAATAATTTTAGGCTAGATACACTATTCAAAACTAAATTATAAACACACAAAGAAATATAAAAAGAAGGCAATATTATCATATCATACCAATATACAAGAGTCTTTGAGCAGCTTCACTAGGATCGATATTACATTCTTTGAGCATGGTGTATACATCATCAGCACTATATTTACTAGCAACAACTCTAATATCCTGGATCATCTTCAATCTCCGACATGCTTCGTTTTGATCCATATTACATTCTTTAAGCATGGTGTACACGTCAGCAACACTATATTCACTAGCAACAACTCTAATATCCTGGATCATCTTCAATCTCCGACATGTTTCGGTTTGATCCATGTTACATTCTTTAAGCATGGTGTACACCTCATCAATACTATATGAACTAGAAACCTCTCTAACATCATGGATCATCGTCAACATCCGACATGTTTCGGTTTGATCCATGTTAAAGTCTTTAAGTGTTGTATAGATGATATCATCGTTAAGGCGGTTTTTACACCTTGCTAGTCCTACAGTCATTTTTATTCTATGAAAAAATCTTTGGCTTGGGATTGTCATGGGGATGTTAGTCGAATCAACTGGCGTTGTCGGCCTCCATACCTTCTTTACATGATTATTAGTAACACCATATTCCTTTCCTGAGGTCAAATTTCTCCTACCAGCATCTGCAACAACAAAAGAAATAGTTAAAGTTCAAATACCAGTTAGCATAAGCAATCAAGAAGAAATTCTAAAAGCCAGAATAAAACTTTTCATAGATATATATGACGTACGACTCAAATTCCACGACTAATTACTCATGGTCTAATCATTGCCATATAAATTGCTATATGCAGGTGAATAGTTACATCGTAAATGCCAATATACTAAGTTAAAACTTAGTATATAGACAAAAAAAAAAGAATGTGAGTTTGCAACTTTGCGCCGTAATTACACAAACTTGAAAAACTAAAAAAAGTGGTCTATGGGCGTAAATGCTAAATCCATGCTAGAATTGTAAACATACCATTATAAACTTTTGATGGGTAGAAGTTCCCCCGGCTAGTTCCCCGCCATTGATTATCCCATTTGCCAACCTGAAAAAAAAAATGCAGAAAAACTAATGAATTGCCATGCCATCAAGATACATAGTTTCCAAGCCCAATATAGTAGAAAGTAGATTATTCCAAATCACCATCAGCACCAAACTTCACTCAAGACACAACTCTGTACATCAAATCAAATAGCTAAAAAAGAAGTACAAAATATACAAAGTTGACCATTACTTACACTTTTTTGTGTATCTTTTTTCGTTTGAACCTCTTGAACAGTATCGCCGTTACTTACACTTTTTTGTGTATCTTTTTCTTTTCAACAATTATCACTTATCTGATCTTGAACAGTATCTGTTGGAGCATCTTTTTCTGTTCAACCTCTTGAACAGTATCACCATCACTTACATTCTTTGGTGTATCTTTTACCTTTTTAACCTCTTGAAAAGTATCTGCATATTAAAGACAAAACAAAAAAATTATTTACAACTGAACTAACATAAACAATGTATAGTCCCACAACATTCAAAACACATCTACTTAAACAAGTCACAAATGCAAACTAAGTAAAAGGCTAAACCCAAAGACTACTACACAGTCATTCAAAGCCAGTTCATAAAACACTCAGTACTCAGTACCTTCTTAATAAATATATAGATATTAATTGATAATATCAAAAGTATACCCTAATTCTCACTTTAACTTAGAATTATATTTAGAAAAACAACCTTAAGCTAATCACACACATACAATCCACAACTAAAAAAACACACACGCGAAAGAAAATAAAAACCTTAATTCTCACTTTAACTTAGAACAGTATTTAGAAAAACAACCTTAAGCTAATCACACGCATACAATCCACAACTAAAAAAACACACACGCGAAAGAAAATAAAAACCTTTATTAAATTAGGGTTTTGTATACAAGTATATAACAGTAATAAAAACACAAATACTTCACATATTCTAACAAAATAATCACATACACTTAATCAAAAACTAAAAAACACATATATTGCAACAACAGAAAAATATCATACCTAAATACAAGAGTCTTTGAGTAGCTTCACTAGGATCCATATTACATTCTTTAAGCATGGTGCATACGTCATCAACACTATTTTTAATATCAACAACAGCTCTAACATCATGGATCATCGTCAATATTTGACATGTTCTGGTTTGATCCATATTACAGTCTTTAAGTGTTGTGCGGATGATATCATCAGTATAAAGGTTTTTACAGCTTCCTAATCCTACAGTCTGCTGATTTTGTTAATGAATCTATTGCTTGGGATTGAAACCTCGCAACTGGTGTTTGTGGCTGTCATGGCGAGAATGAGATATATGTGAGCTAAACCTTGTGTTCAATCTAAGCACAACGAGCAAACGAAGCTTCTTCAGGTAAACCCTAAAATTAGATCACAAGAGAGGAGAGGGAGAGGGAGAGAGTCAAGAAATTCTCAAGAGAAGAATGGGATGTTATTGTTTATGAGCGACCGTGTATTTATAGGTTTGAAGAGAATAATAACTTATGCTGCAAGACTTTCCGTATCATAAACCTAGTTATACTCCTTCCATTATCATTAATCGCATTAAATTAAATTTCTAGAACCATCGACATTCTATATAAGGTACCGGATCAAATAGAAAGTGTCACTTTTTAAAAAGTATAAAAAGCTTTTTCAGCCGTTGGATCAAAATATAGCATCTGATCAAATAAAAGGAGGACAGATACACATAGGGGTATGTTGGTCATTCCACTAAAAGTAATAATCTATCTTCTTTGTCTCATCTCCAAGCATATCTCAGTCACTTTTTCAACAGCTCATGTCCAACCCATCTGACCATCGTGACCCGTCGTCTCCGGGTACGGTGCCGCCATACTTCCACCATCAATTGTCATCATCTTCAACATCAAGAAGACACTAAACATACAAATAAGATCTAAACACGTCATCTTCCAATCAATACCAGAAACAACATAGATTGATCGACACATACAAATCTACAATCACAAGAAACGACTTGCACACAATTCAGTAGACTCACCGCCGCCACCGTATAGAAAACCCACATACCTTTATAGTCAGATACTTCACAGTTAAAGGTTTACTTTAATTGTTAACTTTACATGTAATTTTGAGAATAATACTTCATTAATGTTTATTGCTAATTTCAAAGTTTGCATGTACCGGATCTGAGTTTTTAAATGGGTATGAGTTTTAGTAATATGTTTACTGATTTGCTGACAGGAAACTTGATTATGGTTTTGATTTGTCAAAATGTAAAATTTATAAATTATAGTAGCAGATTAATATTAATATGGAAAAGATTATGATGATGATGAGTAAAATAGGTAGATGAGATTTGGAAAATCAGGTGTGGAAAGATGTGGTGTAGATGGTGTTTAATATGTGGATGTTTTGGTATCTTGACTTGGTGTTGCTTACATGTTCATCAGTAAAAAGTGTTGTTCATCAATAAAAAAAAATGTTGTTTATTAGTTCATCACAATGTTCATCAGTTCTTTTTAATTTTGTTCATCAGTTACAACATAATATTTATCAGTAAAAGCTGTTGTTTATCAGTTTCTGACAAAAAAAATTATAATATTCATCAGTTCATCAATTTTTCAAAAAAGAAATTATAATATTCATAAGTTTTCCAAAAAAAGTGTTTGTTCATCGATAAAAATAGTTTTGCATTTGTTCATCAATAAAAAATTTGTTCATCAGTTGTCTAAAAGAAATCACAATGTTCATCTGTTAAAGTCACAGTGTTCATCAATTAGTTTTTTTTTCATGTTACATTATAACGTTCATTAGTTTTCTTTGAGGTTACATTATAATGTTCATCAGTTACATCACTTGTTCATCGGTTTTTTTGGTTCATCAGTTCATTAGTTAGTTTTGGTCATCAATTAATTTCGTTCATCAGTTATTTTTGATAATGTTCATCAGTTCAAGTTACTATTGTTCATCCATTCGTCAATTTTCTAATAAAAATACAATGTTTATCAGTTTATCAGTTATTTTTATATTGTTCATCAGTTATTTTTGATAACGTTCATCAGTTATTTTTTATAACGTTCATCAGTTTTCGAAAAAATAACGTTTATCAGTTATTTTTGATATTGTTCATCAATTATTTTTGATAACGTTCATCAGTTATTTTTTATAACGTTCATCAGTTTTCGAAAAAAATAGCGTTTATCAGTTATTTTTTATATTGTTCACCAGTTAATTTTTATAACGTTCATCAATTATATTTGATAACGTTCATCACTTATTTTTGATAACGTTCATCAGTTATTTTTGATAACATTCATCAGTTATTGTTCATCTTTAACGTGCAATATCTCACTCATATCAAATCGGATTTGAGTGATTCAAATTTTTGTGTAAAGAATGGTCAAAAGCCTACAATTTTCATGATTTAAGTTTTGTAAAATTCGGCTTTTAAACTAATCAAAATTAGAGCCAAAAATGCCAAAAATGCCAAAAATTTTAAGAAAATCAACGCCCACTTAAAAAGTTGAAAAAACAAAAGTTGCGATTTATATATCAAAATGTATACCAAATTAAAGAAAATCAAATTTAGAAAATTATGGTGAAATCGGTTTTTTATAAAAGTTTGTCGTTTAAAAGTTATTTACGTTTGAAGTTTTGGGGTGAAATTAAAAAAATGTTAAAAGGACCAAAATGCCCCCTAACCGAATTTAATAAGAAAAAAGGGAGGGATTAGGTGGAGGACACATGGCAATCAATGATAGGCTTTTTAGCCTTTTTTATTTTTTTTCACTTTGCAAGGGATCTCAACTCATTTATATAATACAGTACTAGGTTCCATATATACGTAACTTTGGCATACATATTTTTTATCGTTATTTATATTAAAATAAAATTAGCAACTCGTTAGAGTAACATAGAACAACAGCCGAAAGAACCAAACACATAAAAAAACCCAACATCCAACACCAACAAATATGAGAAAAAAATCTAAACCAATACCAACCATTAAGCAACGTAAAAATTAACACATACCGACTAACAATGACTCCTTAATGAATTAGAACGACAATTCTCCAAGATTTATTTGAGTCCTTAATCTTGGAGAAACCATTTTCATTTTATTAATAATTTTTTAATTTGCTGACCAACTAAAAAAGATTTAGAGCTATTTTTTTTTTTTTTTTTTTTTTCACACGATATCAACCACGTCCAAAGCTTGAGTAGTTTGTAAAGTACATGTTTTGATGTTAACAGTACAAAGCCCATGAGGATCCTTGTTTACTGAGGGCCCAACCTTTTATTAACAAACTCATGTGATTGAAGGAAATTTAGGAGTTTTCAGCGATTCGGTTATCGGGTTGTTCGGTCAATTTGGTTAAAAAAAAATTTCGGGTAAAATCGAAAATCGAACCAAAATCCAAACAGAATAAATTAAAAAAAAAATCAAACCAAATAAGCCGAATTACATTTTCATGGTAGTTGCATTCAAAAAAATATTTTTCATCGTAGTTGAATAAAAAAAAAAGCGTTACGGCTCACGCATTAGTGTGCCTTGTGCTTTTCATATGTCTCATCTCATGCCGCCTTTAGTGACGTCTTGATCTATTACATAGCGTAGATGTCATGCCTCGCGCCTTTGCGACGCCTTTGCCTGCCATGTCACACCTTTTAGAACCATGTTTCTAGATCCTCTACTGAGGCCGATCGAGTACACAGCTATGTGTTATATTTGTTGTGAGGTGATGTGGATTCTTAAGGTTTTAACTAATCTACAAGTAAATGTAACCTGAGGAAATAAGTTGTGATAACAACTCTGCTATACAAATCTCTGCAAATCCAATTTTACATGAAAGAAGCAAGCATTTTGAAATTGACTTATATTTTCTAAGATAAAAAATTAGCTGGAATCATAAAACCATCTATGGTGAAGTCTAAGGATAACATTGCAAACTTGTTTAATAAAGGGCTTTCTATTACTGACCATAACAAATTCTGTGAAGCTCTTGTTTTGTTAAATGATTTCCAGGTTTAAGCTTACGGGGGAGTTTTGAAGAGTCTAAGAAACTGTCAAACACAAGGGTCTGGAAGCAATTTAGTTAAAGTTTGAGTTGAAGTTGTACCGCTTTATTCTACTAGGATTGAAGTTGCAATATCTAAAGTCTTCGAGAATAAAGTAGCAAGATGTTGAGGACTATTTTGCAAATTGTTTATCTGGTGCTACAAATAGATATTTCATATACACACCTCTCATTATATGTGCGTGAAAGTTGTATTAGTTTTCTCTCTTCTCTGATCAATCAGTTTTGTATCAAAAACCCTAGTTTGTGTAATTTCTTTTAGCCATTCAAGAAGCTAGAATCATCAGGGTGAGATAATCTACTATTCTTCCAAGCCAAAAAATGACTCTTTATATAAGAGTTAGCACGCTCCCTTGCGATTTCTTGTATCGATAAAAACTGGTTGCACACAAAAGCAGAACAAGGGCTATAATCAAAATCCTAGAAGATATTCCGTACCCCATTGTCTACCCACTTTTTATTGTATAAACACCATTACAGTCGCTACGAAAACAGACCCAATGCTAACAGATAATTAAAATCTATTAAAAGTTGGGTTTTATAAAATTTCAGTTTTGAAACTAATATGATAGTTTTTTAAAAATTATATATATTTGGATATTCGGATATATAAAACTGTTATCCGAAATTTTAGATATCCGAATTGAAAAACTTACCTAAAATAATGGGTCTAACATAGAACTATCATCGCAAATTTCGGGTATCCGAATTTATGATATAACTAGTTATTGACAAGTCTTTTAAATTTTTTAAATTAACAACAAAAAATTATTATCGAAAATGTCTCAAAAAACTAAGACAACTCTGATACCATCATAATCTATTTACCTTTTTGTCATAATTGCAATGGAGAGTTAGCCCTAGCTCACCAAGAATGTGATGTAAAGTTGTTTAGCATAAAAGGAAACAAAACTTGTAAGGCGTGCAAGCAAGACATTATGAACTTGCCTGTTATGCTTCAGAATGATTCTCCTACATACCGAATCCAAAACATATTTGACTTGTTAGGCATAAAACTAACAACGCGAAGTGATTTATCTGGTTTTGGCAGGATGTACTTGTTCTTGTGATTGTAAGCATGCTTGCTTACTTCTGCTTCTTGGAGCGACTTTTGGTATGTAAACTTTTCTAAAAAACAAAACTATATATATAAATACAAAAATAAAATAAAATGGAGGGTGTGGTTTTGAAATTCTGGAACCTGATGGGTAAAAATATACCCGTAGCCCTAATATGTGAATCTGTTTCTTGTGATGCTTTTTTATTCCTATGCCTCTCTTTCTCCTTTCTTTTGAGAAAAAACGTCTCCTTTTTTTTAGACTAAAAAAAACTGCTCTTGATTCTTGATGGTTGACCGTCGAGTATTTGGCTTGGTTAACCACTTCTCCTCGTCGTCTTCGGTTGGTGTGTTTTTTTCGAGCACTTGGAATCCTACAGAAACGAAACTAGGGTTTCGTTGAATTGGGGTTTTTCTAACCGTGTAAGATTTGGACTATTAGAGATTAAATTGAATCAGTTGATGATTCAACTGGGTGTTCTGGGCTTGATTCTTCAAAGAAAAGGTGTGTTTGTTCCTTGTTATTCTTGAATCGATTTTTCCCCTTTTTGATGATGACTTGTGTTGTCCGATTGGGTATGGCTTTCGGTTTTGAATTATTGTAACCGTGCCTAACCTTATGATTAATTCTGGGTTATGGTTTTTTTTCGGTTTGTTTGTGTTTTAAAACTTAGTTTTGCAAAAACGACTAAGGCGAATGCCTTTCTGATGCCGGTTGATTGATCACAAATTTGATTGATCCCTTGGTGACAGAGATTGGACTTTCTTGACACAGATATGATGTTTCTGATTTGTGTGTTGAATTGAGTTTTTGCAAATATTTTATCCGAAAAGAAACTGATGTGGTTTTTGATTCAAAACAAGAAAAAAAAAATTGGTATACGATGATTTGGTTAGGATAACCAAACCTGCTCTAATACTAATTGTTGGCCTTGTTTGTGGATCTATGATCTTCCACGCAATCAAAATATACCAAAACAGAAAAACACTTTGAAACTTTGCAAAAACAATTGCTTTTTATTAAAACTGTCATTCATATTTGTTCATACATATCCTATCTATTTATACATGTTGAAAGGGTACGAGTGAAAAGTCGTGTTGGTTCATATGATCCAACAGTCATGTCCCTTTGAAAAATAACTGTCCTTGTAACTATTTTGTAACTGTCGTTGACTTTTTTTCCCTGGTTTGACTTTTTGGTTTGACTTATGGGATCGACTTATGAGATTGGGATTAACCCAATAGCGACTGCGTCCGCCATCAGTACTCATTCTGAGTTAAAACTATCATCTCCAAAGCTAGATGTTATTATCCCTGATCATCTCCAAGTTCCCGAAATATATAAGAGATGGTTCGTGTTTGGAAGTTTTGAAGAACCTCCTTTGAGGTAGACGCTCGTACTATTCCTTGCTTCTATTGATCGTCACGGTTGAATGTCCATATATACTTTTGTTAGAGTGACGATGTTGATGCATCAACTTATGATTTGGTTGAGTGGATTTCTTTTTTATCTTTAGCAGAGCCAAGTTGTAAAGTATTGTCATAAATAAACTTGCTCTCTTACGCATTAAACTCAACCATATGATATTCACACATTCTAACATTTCCCTTACATATTTTTTGTGTATCATAAATGAACTTTCAAATTTTTTGATAAGTAAGAATGTAAACAGCACAATATAATAGTTTTTCAATGTTTAATTCTCTACCCAAAACCAGGATACCTTTGGTGTACTAGTCGGCTTTGTTTACAAGTGTGTCTTAGTCGGGTTTCTAAATTTCTGGTTTATATTGGGTATCGAACGAATTTGTCGGGGTGTTTAGAATTTTTTGTAAGACATGTATTTGTAAGAGATGGTAGTTTGGTGTATAACAGTAGGCTTTTTTTTAGTTATATTAGTCCGATTCGTTTTGTAAGAACTGTTGGTTTATTTGTAAGAGATGGTAGTTTGGTGTAATTTTTTTTTCAAGATCTGTTGGTTTATTCAAGATATATTAATACACGATCTGTTTTTGGCATATGGATTTGTTTTGTGTACTCGTTGTATCAGTAGTGTATTCACCTAATGTATCATTTGTGTGCTCGCTGTATCAAGTTGTTTTGAAGTTTTGCACCTGATGTATCAAATAAAAAAATTAGGTATTAAATGTTATATTAATTTGTTAAATAATGTCGCAAAAAAAGTTGTCGTGACACATGGTATATTAAAGACGCGTGTATCAAATGTTATATTAATTTGTTAAAAGATGTATCAATAAATGTATAACCGAAAAATAAGACCTCATCAATATATTTCAATTAAATAATGTTTTAATAAATGTTTGACCAAAATACCCTTAAAAAGTGAATTATTTACAGAAATGTCACTCATCAAACATTAATCTCATTAAATGCAAATATAATGATCCAACGGTCCATATTTGATCTTACTTTTAGAACTTTAAGCATGATCTTACAATAACCCTCCCCTATATATATATATATATATATATATATATATAGTGTATCTTTATTTTGAGAACCCTATTAAGTGCAAGAACTACGAGAACTCTTATTAACCAATCATAATTTAGTAAACCATTTTTCTTTTAAATTAATATAATTAATTCGTAGGGGCATTATGGGTATTTAACATTAACACAATCTTCTCAAAAACTGCTCCAAAAGACTAATTCTTTTTTTCTCTCACATATTTCTCTCACATATATTCTATTCACAACACAAACCTACAAACCCTGATTATTTTTTTCAGCCGCCATCAGAGATTTTTACATCTTTCCATGAAGATTTAACAAATACCTGGATAACTAAGCCTCACCGGAATAAAAATTCACCAAAAAACACCTATCTGAAACCGATCTAAAATCGGTTTTTCAAAATAAAACCACACCGAACCTCCATGATCATGAATGAAAACCCTATTTTTTTCGAAGATCAGTCCTCTCGACGCGATTGATAATTTCCGGTGTGTTTTATGCTTCATGTGGTTTTTTGAGTTTGTTTTTGTTTTAACCAGATGTGTCCAATTTTCGATTTCATGTGTGGTGTTTTTTGCAGGGGTTTGACTGGATATGAGGGAATGTAACCGGATCTTACAAGTTTCGTTGTTTTGGTTTGTTTGGTGGTTTCGAGTTTTGTAAGATCTATCTCCAATATTTTCAGAGGTGGATATAGCTTCTTCTTTATGTCATGTGCATCTTAATTTTTTGTGCTACACCTTTAATGTTTTTTACATTGAAAACTTATTGATATTTTTTATTTTATTTAAATGTACCCATAGAGCATGGTGATGTTTTCTCATTCTTGATGAACAACAAGAAACTTACATCACTGTTGTTATAGGTTTTACTTTCCTCCTTCGTTTTTGGCATTCTATTACTTAAATTTATTATCTTGCTTGATGTAACTTGTTCTTGTTTACTTTTATTAGTTAATAACTTTTGAATAATAGCTTGATAGTTACAGTAGTTAAGTTTATATATATGTTATATTAGTCAATAACTTTTGGATAATAGCTTGACAGTAAGTTAAGTGTGGATTTGTTTGAAACAAACAAAAAAATGTACTATAATACTTTGTTCTCATTGTCTGTTTAATGCATATGCATTCAAGCCAATGGATTTTGATTGGTCTTAGTATATTAACACACTTTAGCTTTCTTTTTATGGTCCACGTCATTTTGCTTTCTTTTTATGGTCGACAACTACTAGGCTTGTCTCTCGATTTGAATGAATGTTTGCGAGCATTAGTTGATTTCTTCACGGATGATGAATGGAGTTCCAGCTGTGTGAGAGGAGCGAAATCTGCCGCTTTAAGGTTTGTCACTTACCGCTGTTTCCTATGATATATCTTGAGTTATATCTTTGGATTTTATACGCTCTATTCTTGTTTGTTATTTGAAAACAGGATTCCAATGGACACTAATAGCCTGAGAGCTGTTGAGTGTATCTCAACAGTTGTGGACACCAAGCAGCAGTGTAATTGCGTACCAAATTCTACTTGGTTTACTTTGACAGGTATATTTTACATTTGAATTTGTTCTGAGAGTGATCATCTCAGATTCTTATTGCTTGAAATCCAGTAATCAGTTTCATATGTTTGGATAAACGGATTCTGATTGTCAATATAGGTCAATTAACCTATTTTGATAACCAATTTCGTATCTGTAATGTTAGTATATTGAAGGTTTGCACATAATTCTCACTGCATTGAAATGTATTGTAATACTTAGTATATTGAGTCATATACCCACTGTGAACTAATTGTCATTTTTTATATTGCATTATCTTGGTCTTGCTTTTTATGCATTGATCTAGTTATATGATTAATTAGGACATGATTTTTTTATCATGGTGAATTAAGTATGCATATGCATACGTCGTGTTTAGATATGAAATCTTGTCACGATGACGATGTGAGGTTAAAACATACTACGTATATGTTTTAATTAGTGGGATTTAACTAATGAAAACCATATATGTTTGAGAACATTATGTTTTTAAACATGTATGCTCAAAACATGTATGTTTTAAAACATACATGCTTTAAAACATATATGTTTTAAAAAATGATTGCTTATGAACTGAATGCGTAAAACATGTATGTTTTTAATACTATAAAACATATATGTTTTGTGATTGGATTATATATGTTTTGCATACATAAAAAAGTAGTTCTCTTATTTGTGTTTGTTAGTTTAAGCTGGTATATGTGTGTTATGTTATCTTGAGTTTTATTTTAAAAGTATTTAAATTTGGCTATTATTTTTTCTAGGCGTGACATTCTTTGAAGGCGTGCACACATACCGGAAGTACATATATGTTCTTGGAAGGCGTGCATGTATGTTTTTGGAAGACATGCACACATGTTCAAAATAATATGATGAGAAACTTCAAACACATATGTTTTGTGCACATATGTCCGTTTACATTAATTATTGTTAGAGCACAAGTATAAAGATAGATTATAATCATGTATTTCTTCTTATTATAAATTTGTATTTTAATTGTATTGTGTTTAACATTATGTTCTTGGTGGTTATAAATTTACATGATCTAAAAACACATATGCACTTTTTAATTTGAAAAACATGTATGTTGAAAAAACTAATCCAAAAACCAAAATAATAAAATTAATTCATAAAAACACATATGCACTAAATTAGTTTTAAAACATGCATGTTCAAAATCAAAAACTGCAAAAAAATAAATAATAATAATAATAATAAAAACCGAAAAATAATATAAAGTTGACTTTTACTATTATACCCTTTTAGATTAAATAAAAAGGTATAATAGTTCAAAAATATATATTTGCATTGATATGTTGCACAATATGCATTAATAGGAGTACATAGGGGTTCTCTGAGTTCTACATTTAGGGGTTCTCAAAATAAAGCCCCTATATATATATATATATATATATATATATATATATATATATATATATATATATATATATATATATATATATATATATATATATATATATATATATATATATATATATATAGAGTTAGGATCAAATAGGAAGAATAATAAAAATAAGAAGGGTAAGAAGAAACCACAATCACACATTTCAGATGCATCTCCCCTTTATTTGAAATGTGTGGCTAGAAATCCTTCTTATTCTTCTCATTTTAACTTTTCTTCTTACTGGATCCCTTTCCTATATATATATATATATATATATATATATATATATATATATATATATAGAGTTAGGATCAAATAAGAAGAATAATTAAAATGAGAAGAACAAGAAGAAACTACAACCACACATTTGAATGCACCTATTAAAATAGATGCATCTCCTTAATCTCTCCTTATTTGAAATGTGTGCTAAAAATTCTTCTTATTCTTCTCATTTTAGTTTTCTTCTTACCGGATCCCTTCCTATATATATATATATATATATATATATATATATATATATATATATATATATATATATATATATATATATATATATATATATATATATATATATATATATATATATATATATATATATATATATTAATACTATTAAAACAAGGTTTCTGCTGATGTTATCTTTGACTAGGTGGTGCATTTTTATTGGTCATCTGAATTAAATATAAATACTGGTGACGTCATAAGTACATTTGTATTATTTTTTAAATAGTAACAATATTACTTGCATCTATTAATATTGCCTTTTGGTTTATCATTTTTTGAGTCCCAATGCTTGAAAATTTCGAGGGCTTTGCTTCCTCTATGCTCTGTTCATTTGAAATTCAAAATTAGCTTCTTCATTTTTCATTCTACATCTATACGCATCTTCTTCTAGGTTTCTCTTGCCAAAAAATATGTCTCATCTCTTCCAAAAAAGTACCCCAAATCAGTATGCGCGTCTTCTTCTAGGTGTTTGTTCATCTTTCTTTCTTTTCTTAACGTTTCTTTTCTTTACTGATCATGTTTTCATCTTTATTTTTGTGTTTCTGTTGAGATTATATAACCGCTTTGTTGAAGTTTCAGGTTTTGATTATGCATTTTTGTTCCTCATATTCAATCTGATAGTTTGACAAAGTGGGGATGGATGCTTAAATAATGAAGCACCTCCGATTAATACGGTTTGCAAATGTTTATGAATGTGCAGGTCGTTCTCAATATCCCCTTTCCCATATTTTTCAGTTAGATTTTTTTATTCAATAGTTTTACAAATGTTATTTCTTATAAATTATTTTTTGCTTATTATATCATACATAAGTTTATGCTCTTTCTCTTAATCTTCTACTCATGTCATCGTTGCTTATGCTTTTCGATGAGAAACCAGACAAACTGGTGAGGCCATATGTTTTATGGAAATGCTATATATATTTAACTAATTTTACTTTATCAAACTTCAGTTCAGTTTCTATCGCTAATGAATGATCTTTGATTAATTAGGTTAGATTCTATGCTAAATTATATATTATGTGATTCAATAATCTAATTTAGGACTAAGGTTTAAATAAAGAATTTAAAATGATTTGTAAAATGAACTCTAAGCATAATGGTGCTCATTTAACATGAACTTTGATTTTTAAAGGTCTTATGTGAATTGTTTATGAAAAACGCTATAGTATGAATCTTTCATAAACTTTTCTCGGTTTACATGTTTCTTGCAAGAAATTTAGATGGAAACAATTTATATATTTTTTTTGAACGGCAATTTTGGCTACATGGCCCCTAGCCCAGAAGGTGTAGCGAGCCCACACAACCAGGTTGGGTCCTGCCCAGAAGGCAATGACACCCTTCCCTTTACGCACGCGTGAGGAAACCCCTATCGTCCTAGACAAGACTCGAACTTGAGACCTTGCTTAGGAGGGTAAAACCTCCATACCATTGGACCAGAGGCCCGTTGGTGGAAACAATTTATATTAGTTAGGGGTTCACGCTAAAGATGATTGAGGACTTTTGTTACATGCATTTAATTGTTCTCGGTAGATGTTTTGGTTATTAGTTGATTGTGATTTTTTGTTTTAGTGTGTTTCATGGATCCTGCAAATGCCACCTTGATCTGAAATTGAGAAGCTTAAGACCTTGGTATACGATGTGAGGAAGCACTGAGATACATATCCTTAATTGGCAGTTTTTAGTAAGCTTCCCTTTGGAAAATCAAGTGTACAACTTTGAATGATGGTGCCTAATTGTATACTCCCAAAGCATTTAAAGGCCAGTTTTAAACCGAACTAATATAAACATATATCGCTCTATCTGAAGAATTTCAACTTTTTTGTATTTATGGAAAAGCTTATAGTTGTAGGCTATTAGTTAAGGGGCCGAGATTACTTCTTTCTTTGTAAATATTGCTTATTTCAGTTTTACATGTTTTAGAATTTTGGCCCTATCCATAAGAATTAAATGAAAAGCTTGAAGGTTTGCGTTACTGAAAATGACTAAAGCCAGGACCATGTTAAGTTTGTCATTTAAAATTGAAAGGATGAGGACTAGAGAGGGCTTATAGCCTAGCGGTACCCATGCATGAGAGATGTTCCTAACCAAGTTGTGTGTTCAAGTCCTGTCTCGGACAATTGCATGAGATAGTTAGTTTTCCTTTAGAATTTATTTTTGGAAGAAAAGGACGCGTGCTGCAATCTAAAAAAAGTGCATATTGAAATAATGTGTATTTGATATAAATGATTTTGCTACTAATTGAGAAATAGTTTATGAGTAAGGATCAAATGAGAAGAAAAATAAAAATGAGAATAGTGAGAAGAAACCACAACCACGCATATAAGATACACCTACAAAAGTAGATGCATCTCCCCTTAAAATTCTCTCTTCTATTTAAAATATGTGGTTAGAAACATTTCTCATTCTTCTCATTTCAATATTACTTCTCACTAGATCTCTTCCCAATAGTTTATTTGATTGTTTTGATATTGTTATTTTGGATTTCACGTTTACCTAACGAAGATTGATTTATTTTTTTTTGAAAGGAAAACTTCATTCAAACACCACAAGCGGTCCTCAAAGCGAGGACCCCCGGGCAAACAAACGACATTACATCACGACTAACGGGTAATTACACCAATTATTCCACCCTATTTCATTCCATCTAGATCTTTTACGAATCCAAAAATACGTCGTGGATTTTATAATCTGAACAATCTCTATAGGTCTTCGATGCTTGTTTGAAAAACAGCGGGCATTACGCTCATTCCATATAACCTACAAGGTAGTGTAAACAATACCCCGTAATATATTTCTCTTATCCTTCGAATACGAATCATTTTCGGCCAAGAGAATGATATCTTGCACGTCAAAAGCGAAAGAATGCGGAAGCTGGCACCATGATTCGACTCTATTCCAAACCTCATATGTGAACATACATCCCGTAGATACATGTGTGATCGTTTCCTGCATCGAGTGACAAAAACCACATAGCGATTGTTGCAAAGTAACCCCACGTTTAATGAGCTCAGACGTGCGGTTAAGAGCAGCCCTCCACACCATAATCTTGCATTTGAGCGGCACCCAACACTTCCAATTAATGTTCGTGCTATTATCAACTGGGATATGATCCGAAATAATCTTTCTAGCTGAGGCCACTGAGAAAATACCATCATTACTAGCCTTCCATTTCCAAACATCCCAAACCCCCTGCCAATTTAGATCGTGGACGTCTCCCAGCAAAAGGAACAGTTATGTGATCTCCATGTAAGTCGATGGCTCCCTTCTCTAGTTCCAAGTCACAACCTTAACATTATTTATGCAATTAATCCTTGCAGAAACTTTGACCCATTTGTTTGATTCTAACTTAAATAAATGGGGGTATTTAATCCGAAGAGGGTCTTAGCCAAGCCAAATATCTCCCCAAAAATTAAAAGTAGAGTCGTCGCCTAAGTATCCAATAAAATACGAGTTTATAAGCGCATCGTTGGGAAGTTTTTGCTCACCCACTTTGACGATTTGTTTCCAACACCCACTAGCCGAGATGCTACACGGTAACATCGCCCATGGTCTACTCGACCCATGACAACTCACTATAACATTTTTCCACAAGCTATTACCATCTTTTTTGAATCTCCAAGACTATTTTAGAAGAAGCGCTTCATTCACATGTTGTAATTTTGATACCCCCAATCCGCCTTTCGACTTCGGATTAGAAATAATATCCCAAGCCACCCAATGGATTTTTTTCTCTTCACTAGTACCCGCCCACAAGAAACGCTTCATAATAGCTTCCATATTATCCAACACCGCCTTAGGAGCTTTGTAAAGAGATAGAAAATAAATTGGGAGACTTGAAAGGACGGAATTAATGAGGATTAAACGACCACCAATAGAGAGGTTTCTCGCTTTCCATGACGCAAGGCGATTCTTAATAACATCAACAACCTTGTTCCAATTACTAACCCGAGTCATTTTAGCACCAACTTGAATACCAAGGTAAACGAAGATTGATTTATAAATACTTGAAGAAAATTCTCAAGTTATCTTACCCTATATAACTCTTAAAAGATTGTGAGTGTGTACTACCTAAAAACTAAGATCTTGGTCATGAATCGTTATAGAAATTGTGTAGCATGTATCTTGGTCATGAATCTTTCCATTTGTAATTAGGGGACGCTACTTATGAATCAATATGACATCAGGAGCTACGTTATACTAAAATTTGGAAATCAAAGGGATGTTTGGCTAATATTGCTACTTTATATGTAAAATGTGTCTTCTATCTTAAGTAAGGGGTGTTTGGCTAAACTTATTGGAGGATTGTAATAATTATTGTTGTTGCTGTTGCTATTGCTGTTTTTCTTATTATCACCAAATCATGCAAATGATGCTTATTCTCATTGCACAAATATTCTTCTATGGTATATGTATATAATTAAGTTGTTTGATGTTCATGTGCCTTAGCAGCTTTTATTAACTACTCCCTCCGTTTCAAAATTATTGTCCCCTATTGATTTTTTTAGTCTTTTTTCTTCAACTTTGACTACAATTATTTTCGTTTGTGTTATATAATACTTGATGAAAAATATATGAATGTATTGGGTTTTAAATGTATTTTTCGTTCGGTATAATTTTCATCAAGTATTATATAACACAAATAAATATATTAATGGTCAAAGTTGAATAAGAAAGACTGGTCAAAGTCAAAGTGGACAATAAAAATGAGACGGAGGGAGTACTATATAAACTCGGGAACATGGTGTAAGTCTTAACTTTTTCGTAATATGGCCACTAAAGATATCTTACACAAGTTAATACTGACCAAAACTTTTAAAACGAAGGTGAGGTTAAACTCTTTTAGTTACAAATTTTAAAGTTAAATAAAAGTTGCAGTACCTTACTAAATTTTTAATGGTTTTTACATATGGTTTTTGAAACTTGGATGGTCTTTTTATTCACGTAATTTACATACCACCGTCGTGGTTTTTAAACTCACCTTATTGACCCTTTTGGAAAAATTGTTAAAAGCTTCGTCCTTGCGTATCTAATTAATGGACATGATTGGTTTCTAAACAATGAAAATTTACCCGCCTGTTTTGATTTATTTGTTTCTTGCAAGTGCTTTCACTCCAATTGTTTAAAGCAAATGATGATAAGATCGGTAACCAACTACTCCGTAAATGATAACAAGATACAATAAAATAAAATAAATTATTATCAACGTCGAACTTTTATTTATGATAATTAAAATAAAATAAATTATTCAGCCCGTGTATTACGCGGGTCTTAAACTAGTATATATATATATATATATATATATATATATCAAAGCTAAACTAATCCTAACTCAAAGACAATGTGGAGTGTTTTTCTCTTTTACTTAAACATATAAAAAGAAGTAAATTTTTAAGTATAAACTTGGACTCTAAATGAGTTCTTAAACAAGTTTAATAAATAAGTAAATGCTCTTGATTAATGGATGTTTTTAATGCAAGAGTTAGCATTTACTTCTTTATAAAACATTCTCTTTTGTAGGAAAGCTTCAATGTGGATACTCGTGGGGTATAATGACGTATCAAGCATTTAATACACTGTCATTAAATGCTTTTATTCATGGAATTTGTTCAAAGTTTTTTTAGGGGCAATGTTGACAATTGTTCCGACCTTTAAACCAACTATGTACATTTTTTAACTTTCTTTGATAAATGTTTTCCTAAGAAATTTCTCGCCGTCTTCCCAAGAAAGTTCTCGGCTATATATCATTTAGAGAGTTTGATATTTGTAAAAGTATGTACTATCTAGTCTCCGAATGTTTCTGAGTGTTGAGGAGAACAAGAGAAGTTCGAGATTTATCATCACTCTGAGAATTCATCATATTCTTAATGGGTTTAAGAACTCTTATCACTATGACTGCATTAGTGACTTAGGTCTTTGTAGAACTTCACAGAAGATGACTTTACTCAGGGACTCATTGTATACTTAAGTTATTTTATGTTCAAATCTTGTTAGAGACCATATGGTATTGAATTGGCCACAAAACAACTCCTCTCTAATGCGGTACATGTTGCTAGGGGCGTTAATCAGGTCAGGTTGGCCGGGTTCAGTTCAATTTAGGTTCGGTGAATGCGGGTTGAGGCTAAGAAATCATACCCCAATCTGTCCTAATTAAGATTTCGAGTTAGTTGAGGTCGAGTCTATTTAGCATTCGGGTTATTCGGGTCGACCGAAAACCCGATTAAGCCGCCATGAATAGACTTAATCGAGTTCGGGTAAGATCGGCTATTTTGACACGTACCCCTGCATGTTGCATACACCGTCGCTATACGTGTAAATCATCTCCCATCCACTATTGATGGAGAAAACCTTGTTAGTTGTTACTATCGCATTAAAACATACCATCTCCGTCTTTTCAAACAAACATTCCTATTTCTTTAATTCGCTAGAGATCTTGCAACAATTTTATTTTAAAACTAAACAAATAGGGGGAAATCAAAACTTGCGATCATATCCAGTTAATTTTCGAAGGCTTTGATGAACCGAGTAAGAAAAAACATATGGCGTTTGGATGACTAATTCCCAATCCAGTCTATACAAAACTCGGATCGTCATGTCCTTAATATCTTCCTTTGTAAATATTCTGTGGCACATTTCAACCATATAATGGAGACTGTAAAATTGAAGTTCATAGTATTTATGTGCAATGAACATTGTACTCATGCATAAACACATTATGATCATAATTCATTGTAAAAGGTGTTAAACTGTTGATGTCTGATATTTTATCTTGTGAAAGCAAAACATGGTCAGTAAGATTTGGTAGAGGATGATCGTCAAGTTCAGCTTCCTGAGCTGTTGTAGGAACATTCCTATCGCCGAGCAACACTATTTGTTCAATTTTCTTTTCTAAAATTTAGTAAGGTTTCTAATGACTTTGAACCCACTGAAACCATTTTCTTTTAGAAAAACTAAAATTTTATAATTTCTAAAAAATTTATAATTTTTAGAGACAAAAAAAAAATGAATTTCAAAGATATATGGACATCCAACAGTGACAATCAACATCATAAAATTAAGCAAAGAAGCTAATGAAATAAGATAACCAAGAATAATAGCAATGAAGGTTCAAAATGAAAATTGATGCTAAATCGTAGTAAATTTGCAATAAGAAAAACATAAAAATATTGATGTTTATTGGGCTCAACTGAGCCCTCTCAGTTCTATGTAGCTTGGCCCGATTTAGCAGTGCAACTCAAAGAAGGTTTTGTGGGACGGGTAGCAGCCAAACTTCCAAACACGAACTTACTTTTACAGTTCTCAGGAACATGGAGACGATCAGGGAAAATAACAGATTGACTAGAAGATACAGGCAATTTCTTTTGCACCACATCAAGCTTTGGAGATGACCATGTTAACTCATTAGAAGCAGAATGAGTAACAGATTGACAAGAAGATACAGGCATCTTCTTTTGCATCACATCAAGCTTTGGAGATGACCGTTTTAACTCATTAGAAGCAGAATGAGTATTGATGGCGGATGCAGTCACTATATACAAGTTACATGAACAAAAAGATCGTCAGATGCTAATACACTGAAGTAATGAAACTGATTACAGCAAACATAAACAAAAATAAATGCTGATTAAGCATTGACATTACCTGATGATACTTTGGGTACAAGCTTATGACTGTAACTCCCATTGGATATAGCTAGCTTGCCATTGACATAGGCAGCAGAACTGTAACGAATACAAAATAATTAAATGCAATTTCGATCATTAGCCTCGATAAAAGATTTATCTGAAGTAAAATAATGACTGCATTCTATAAAAATTATATGTCTAGTGAAACTTACGTTGCCATGTGGGTACCATTGGTTTCTTTTCTAGAATCAACTGGCATTATCGGCCTCCACACCTTCTTTACATGATTATTAGTAACACCATATTCCTTTCCTGAGGTTAAATTTCTACTACCAGCATCTTCAAAACAACAAAAGAAACAGTTAAAGTTCAAATACCAGTTGCTGAAAGATATTGTAACTATTACAAGTCAGCATAATATGGGTAAGCAATCAAGAAGAAATTATAAAAGCCAGAATAAAACTTTTCATAGACATATACTCAAATTCCACGACTAATTTCTCACGGTCTAATCATTGCCTGTATATATTGCTATATGCAGGTGAATAGTTACAATATCTGTGGGCGTAAATGCCCATATACTAAGGTAAAACTTAGTATATAGACAACAAAAAAGCTTGTGAGTTTGCGCCATAATTACACAAACTGGAAAAACTAACAATAGTGGTCTATGGGCGTAAATGCTAAATCCATGCTAGAATTGTAAACATACCATTATAAACTTTTGGTGGGTAGAAGTTCCCCCGGCTAGTTCCCCGCCATTGATTATCCCATTTGCCAACCTGAAAAAAAAATGCAGAAACAACTAATGAATTGCCATGCCATCAAGATACATAGTTTTCAAATCCAATATAGTAGAAAGTAGATTATTCCAAATGCACCATCAGCACCAAACTTCACTCAAGACACAACTCAGTATATCAAATCAAATAGCTAAAGAAGAAGTACACAATATACAACCAATACTTACACTTTTTTGCGTATCTTTCTTTTGAACCTCTTGAACAGTATGGCCGTTACTTACACATTTTTGTGTATCTTTTTTCTTTTGAACCTCTTGAACAGTATCGCCATTACTTACACTTTTTTTTGTATCTTTTTTCTTTTCAACCTCTTTAACAGTATCGCCGTTACTTACACTTTTTGGCGTATCGTTTTTCTGTTCAACCTCTTGAACACTATCACCATCACTTACACTTTTTGGCGTATCTTTTTTCTTTTTAACCTCTTGAAAAGTATCTGCAAATTAAAGACAAAGCAAAAAAATCATTTACAACTGAACTAACATAAAAAAATCAAAAACTAAAAATCACATATATAGCAACAACAGGAAAATATCATACCAAAATACAAGAGTCTTTGCGTAGCTTCGCTTTGATCCATATTACATTCTTTAAGCATGGTGTACACGTCATCAACACTATTTTTAATATCAACAACACCTCTAATATCCTGGATCATCGTCAACCTCCGACATGTTTTGGTTTGATCCATGTTACAGTCTTTAAGTGTTGTGCGGATGATATCATCGGTATAAAGGTTTTTACAGCTTCCTAAGCCTGCAGTCTTTCTGATTTTGTTAAGGAATCTGTTGCTTGGGTTTGAAATCTCTTGAACAGTATCGCCGTTACTTACACTTTTTGGCGTATCTTTTTTCTGTTCAACCTCTTGAACAGTATGACCATCACTTACACTTTTTGGCGTATCTTTTTTCTGTTCAACCTCTTGAACAGTATGACCATCACTTACACTTTTTGGCGTATCTTTTTTCTGTTCAACCTCTTGAACAGTATGACCATCACTTACACTTTTTGGCGTATCTTTTTTCTGTTCAACCTCTTGATCTGTATCATAATCACTTACACTTTTTGGCGTATCTTTTTTTGGTTCAACCTCTTGAACAGTATCACCATCACTTACACTAACCTCTTGAACAGTATGACCATCACTTACACTTTTTGGCGTATCTTTTCCCTGTTCAACCTCTTGATCAGTATCACCATCAGTTACACTTTTTGGCGTATCTTTTTTCTGTCCAACCTCTTGAACAGTATCTGCAAATTAAAGACAAAACAAAAAAAATCATTTACAACTGAACTAACATAAACATTGTATAGTTCCACAACATTCAAAACACATGTACTTAAACAAGATCACAAATGCAAACTAAGTAAAACGCTAAACCCTAACCCTACTACACAGTCATTCAAAGCCAGTTCATTAAACACTCAGTAGTCAGTACCGTCTTAATAAATATATAGATATTAATTGTTACTATCAAAAGTATACCCTAATTCTCACTTTAACATAGAACAGTATTTAGAAAAACAACCTTAAGCTAATCACACACATACAATCTACAACTAAAAAACACACACGCCAAAGAAAATAAAATACCTCTATTTAATTAGGGTTTTGCATAGAGGTATATAAAAGTAATAAAAACACATACTTCATATATTCTAACAAAATAGTCACATACGTACACTTAAATCAAAATCTAAAAAATTATATAGCAAAAAAAAAAAATAAAAAATAAAAAATAAAAAATACCAGTATACAGGAGTCTTTGTGTAGCTTCACTAGGATCCATATTACATTCTTTAAGCATTGTTGATACAAAAATTGGGCGTCCCTGGTTTGGAGCTCCGGTTCTCGTACCAATTAAGAATTGCTTCTTGAGACCTGCGCACTAAGAGACAAGAAACACCGTTAGGCTTACCGTGGGATTGTCTCCCCCGATTATCCTCCGGCGTGAGAGTGAGTAATCGGTTTTAAGGTTTTAGGAGTTTTAGGGTTATGAGATCGTACCTTAAATGAGGGATATATTCCCTTTATATACGCACGGAATCCTTGTTGGTTCCGTGTTCCTCAACCTTCGGCGTATCCCGCCTAAGTCGGTTGGGAATGATTATCCCCTTATTTTAGAAGAGATTGGATATCTATTCCGTAAATAGATATGGGCTTGGGCTTCGTGAGCCCAAACGCTTATTGATATCGCCCGTTCGTGCCGGGCTTGTGAGGTATTAGCTGAGTCGGGTCTATGACCCGACTCCGACTATACGTCATCATGTCTCCCCAGTCTAGTATGCGCAGTGCGTAACTGCGGATACTAGACTAATGACCGTAGTCCAAAATAAAATAAACTTACGAAACGTATTAAAGAAGCCATACACATACCCGAAGGTGCGTTGTATCTAGACATAAAAGTGAAATGTAAACGCCTCGGTATTCGGGGGAAAGTGACTGTCCCGCGTCCCATCAGAGTGATCTCAACCACATAAGTGGAGTCCACGTGGCACGTATCGTGTG
Organism: Chrysanthemum makinoi; assembly: GCA_910596185.1. Classification (NCBI taxonomy): domain Eukaryota; kingdom Viridiplantae; phylum Streptophyta; class Magnoliopsida; order Asterales; family Asteraceae; genus Chrysanthemum; species Chrysanthemum makinoi. The sequence goes on along the minus strand of OU343217.1, from coordinate 58,324,542 downwards.
GATGAGAGAAAAGTATAAAAACACCCTTCATTTTCACAAGGTAATCCACCGTAAAAACAATCCGCCATTGTTGAAATAGAACTCCGACTACAAACCGAAATTAAACTACCTCAAGGTACCCGCGTGCGTTGCTGTCAAATCCACCACTATGGTCAAACAACTGCATGAGTTCACCTCCAATCTATCCACGAGTGATCTCTTAGAGTTCACTTCGGATTACTACATACCGCTTAGCGTACATCCGATTATTCGGTCTTGCTGGGCGCCTATTGCCGATTTCCGAAGGGAAGGTGGGGGTATACACGCGCGTTTTTGAATTCGCGAATCAAGCGCGCCTCTATCCCAATTCCGTGCGATATATTGAAATATTATAATCGCACATATCACAATTGCATTGTATAGCGCCGCTAAAATTACAAATTTTGAGGTGAACTGCTAATCTTGGCGGTGAATCCCACCATTAACCTTTTCGCTGTTCTACCATACAACCTGGTCACATGGGTGGGTGTCCTTTGCTAAGCGCTACGGTAGATTTCAATGTTATACAAAGAAGCTAGACGCGCTTAGGAATTGGAGGGAGTCCTTCTTCTGGGTAGATAGCGCTGTGTTTCCGTGGACCTATGACTTTCATACCAGGGTTCGCCGGTGAAGGATGAGTGCCCCCGCCGGATCCTATGTTGCCGAGGATGCGAATTGATAAACGCTAACCGCATCCCCATTAATTCATATCCTGAGGAATTTTTGGTACACATGGGCATCACCGGAAACTTTTTGGTCCCGAAGATGAGATCCCAATCTTTTTAGAAGCTAATGGCCAGGGTGGGTACTCGTTCTTCCGCACCTCCTTTTGTAGTAAGAATTATCTTCCTTTGTTCCCACATTATGTAACCAGTGCTGTTTGTTTGTTTCGATTCGCAGTGCTGGAGATGGACCTCTTTACTGTTGTTCGCTTGGCGAAGCCGATTGAGGTGGTGACAGGACGCGCGGCCGTTAAAGGAAGGAGAGGAACCAATCCTAGCTGCTACCGCAGGCATGTCATAAGCTGAATGCGGGAGACAGGAACTAGTTCCTCAGTCGCAGATGAGGTAACACCCTGCAAAGCCACCCTACCCCAGTAACTTCGCTTATAGCACAGCCACCGCCCGTAGCTGTGGCTCACCCTATGGAGGAAGAGGAAGAAGAAGAATCCGGGCTTATTCGTAAAAGGACCCGAAGTGATGATGGCGCGGGCCCATCAAGGAAAAACGCCCGTGGTTCAGATCGTGGCATTATCCTCCACGGATGAAGCGTCTTCGCACCCTTCGTGATGTCATTTGAACCACGATGAGTAAAGCCATATATATATAATTTCCGTTTGTTGGTTGATATGCTAGTTGTTAATCTAACATTTCACTGGTGATTATTCGCAGGGAGGAACAGATGATAGAATCGCCCCCAAGGCTAGTCCTATACATTCAACAAGCATTTTGAGCCAGAGCCGTGGATAATGAAGACCGTCGGATCGCGAAGGCGCCCATGGAGCAATTGGTTGAAGAATTGGTGTGTCTCCGCACGTCACCGCACTAATTGTGAAGCCGAAAGACCGAGTAGCGAGTGGGGTGAACCAAGATTCACAAAAGACCGGACAATAGCTTCGTTGAAGAATGGCCAAAGACTCTGGCGCAACCGGATAGCCATGCAGAGGCAAGGGATTTGAGCGCATATGCTCAAAAACAGGCCGATGACAAAATGGCGCTAATGTGTCAAATAAATCAAGAACGTCGATGCTGCCGAGACAAGTCTCGCGCGTGCGTCAAGGTACTCAAAACATCCGGAGCAGGTAAGGAAAATTTGTTTACAGTTGGGGAGCTTGGGGCTCGTGAGTGGTCATTGGAGGTGCAGGAGGCAAAACTGCGTAGGCTTAGCATTGAATATGACGAGGAGTTGTATCCGCACTTATGTCCACAATAGCGGAGCGCAGGTGGCTCATAGGCCACGGTATCCGCCTAGCTGCCCTTAATACCCTGGAATCGCCAGAGGTAGTTAATGCCTTCGGGGAGGTTGTCGCGTGCGCCCTGGGCGTGGTAAATCGAAGCAATTGAAGAGCTCCACGAGGCAAAGCTGTTGAAGGCGACGGTTGATAAGGTACCGAATTATGATGCGGAGTCATATGATCGTTTGGTCACGCCATGCAGAGAATGAAAGATTTAGAGCTCCCATGATTTGAGCTTGAGCGCGATCAAGATTATCCGATAAATGTTATTATGGCGGGGTTGACCTTGGCGTCATCGCGCGAGGATGCCGAAACACAGATGGACTATTATTTGAAGCCCCATGAGTCTCAGTTGCAAGTACCTGTGTTTGCACGTCCTAGGGATAGCCAGAATCCCTTTGCTTTGGAAAAAGAGGTACCTTTGCAGGAGGTCTTGGAAGCGCATGCAACCCGTCTTGCTAAAAAAGAAGGTATTGCAGGTAAAGCTATTTTGTGCGGAGTTGGTGCGGCTCACTTGCCAAGGTCGATGGGGTGCCGTCAAGGTGTGGCCACCGTGTCGCATCAAGATGCAAACGTGTTGAAAAGTGTTAGCGAAGTTAAAGGTGCAACAAGTCACGTTGGCACCTCTGCACTTAAGCGTTGTAGCACTGGTATGATATGTTGCAAAATAACTCTCTCTTGTAATAACTCGTGGTTATGAATGAAAGTCTCTTTCTTGTTGTGCATATTGGTAATGTATATGTATGTCCGTCGTGCGTAAAAGATGTATTTGTTGCCGAAGAGACAAACGTGTACGCCAGTGCAAATATATAGAAAATCCATAATCATGTACGAAAAATCCTAGTCTACTTGAGAAATAATTCCAAGTACTTTATCATAATCGTGTATGGTATGATATTCAGCGTGTTGTACATATCACATTGAGGAAACAAGTGTCTTGTTTCCTAAGTTGTTAAACGTGACGCAGGTGCTGTTCGCAACCATCGTGGGTTGCGCACATATCTTATTCCAACGTCTCGAGAACAAGGTGTTTAACAAGGATACATGATCCGATGTTGATGGGTTTGCAACCCTCTTACTCAACAAGTTATTTAGTAGGTTAACTTATCCTTTTACCATCGTGGGTTTATTCGTAGTGCATGCACGCCATCGTGGGCAAGAAATAAAAAATTGTTAAAGACATACAGTATATGGAGATAACAACTTAAAATGTGTCGCGGAATTAGCTAGAAACCGCGGCATTTTATTGATACTTGCAAGTTTTTTTGAGAGATAACAAAGAAAACAGTATATATGAAAAAATAAAGATGAATACATGAATGTTTATTAAGAGCTGAAAGTGCGAAGCGTCATACGCGCTGTCGTAGCCATTCTTATAGGTAGCACCTCTTGAGGTTGCCGATGTTCCATGTGCGCGTAGGTCACGCACCATCCAAGCCTCGTAGCCTGTACGCGCTGTGCCTATTGCTTCAAGAACCTCATAGGGTCCTTCCCATTTTGGTCCGAAGCTTACTGTATCTTCTGCGTGGCTCGCCTCATTGGCACGGTAGACAAAGTCGCCTGGTCGAAATGAAACACTGCGTACCTTGGCATCATAGTAGCCTTTCATTTTTGACTTCGACTTTGCCTCCCGTATGGCTGCGCGTTCGCGTCTTTCTTCCAGCAGATCCAAGTCGACACGTTTCTCATCATCGTTTGTTGTCACATTGATCTCCGCAGTGCGGATGGTTGGCATGCCGATCTCAGTTGGTATAACGGCTTATGTCCCATAGACTAGAGAGAAGGGGGTGTCCCCCGTGCTGGTTTTTATGGAGGTGCGGTGCGCCCATAGTACATGCGAAAGTTCTTCGACCCACCTTCCTTTGTGCCTATCCAGGCGGCCGCTTTGATTCCTTCGCCAGGCTTCGGTTTTGCGCTTCTACTAAGCCATTGGTTTGTGGGTGCGTAACCACGCTGAAGTGTTGGGTGATGTTTAACTTCTCGCACCAATCTTTGAAGGGGTTTTCGCAGAATTGTTTCCCATTATCCGAGATGATTTCACCAGGTAATCCGAAGCGGCACACAATGTTGTCCCAGACAAAGCGTTTCACCTGGTTGCCGGTGATTGTCGCCACTGCTTTTGCCTCGATCCACTTGGTGAAGTAGTCTATGGCTACTATGAGAAACTTGAGACCGCCTGTTGCTATTGGAAAAGGACCTGCAATATCAATGCCCCATTTGTAGAATGGCCATGGCGCCGTGATTGGCGTTAGCTCGTGCTGTGGATGGCGCGGGATGGGTCTATGAACTTGGCAATCATTGCACTTCCTTATTAAGTCCCGCGCATCTCGATGCATGGTTGGCCAAGAGTATCGATCGCATGGGCGCTGCTACAACGGATCGCGGTCCTGCGTGCATGCTGCATGAACCTTCATGGATTTCTCGCAGCACGTAATTTGCTTGTAGAGGGCCAACGCAGCGGAGCCATGGTTGGAGGAAAGAACGTCGGTACAATATGTTGTCTCGCATTCGAATCTCTGCAGTGCGCCGTATTCTGAGCTTCGCTCGTTTTGGGGTAATGTTCCCTTGCGTAGGAATGCCGTAATCGGTGTCATCCATGTAGGGCCATCCTCCTCTATGACAGCGGAGACTGCTATCTCCGATATTGATTTGCTTTTCAATGTTTCCACCAGCACTTGCTTTGATAAGTGTGCGAAGCTTGTCGAGGCGATCTTGCTCAAGCCATGTCGCTTGCGATTTTCTCCTCTAGGGACTTGCTTGATAGTAAATCTGTCAAAGCCTTTGATCAGTGTATTAGTCTTCTCAAGAATGAATCATATTCTCTCTTTGGCCACGTATTCGCCCAACACGTGGTTGGCCACTAGGCGGGAGTCTACATTTGCTTCCAAGTTACGTACACCCATTCGAGCTGCAATGCGTAATCCGGCGATTAGAGCCAGATTCTGCCTCATTGTTTGTCGCGGTAAATTCAAAACGCATGGCGTAAGTGAATTCCATTCCCTCCGGGTTTGTGAGAATGAGGCCAGCTCCCGATCCGTCGACGCATGCGGATCCATCTCAAACAAAATCCATGGATCTTGTAGTTCCTTCGACTTGGTGTGGGTATCGACGCATTATGCGCTTCTCGATGATGAAGTATGCCGAACCTCGTCCTTTTATTGCGTACGTGGTCCGTAAGAGATGTTGTGTTCGCCTAGCAACACACTCCACTTCGGAGTCGTCCGATGCATCGTTTGGAGATGATCTCGCTTGATGGGTTGATCTGTGATTACCACTATCGGGTGCGCTTGGAAGTACGGTAGTAAACGCGGCAAACACTAATGCCAAGACTAACTTTTCCATGGCACTCAGAAGTTCATCTCCGTCTTCTTCAGCGCTTTGCTTACAAAATAGATAGGGTTTGCACCGAGTCCCTATCTGTTAGTAGCAATCTGCTACCGACGCCCATGAGTTGCCGATAAATACATGATCGCTCTTCCCTCGGTCGGGTGCAACGAGTGTTAGGAGCGTTGCTAGATGCTGTTTGAGTGTAGTGAAGGCTTCTTCCGCCTCCGTCGTCCATCGGAAATCACTCTTTTTCATACACCTCTTGAGTGTTTTGAAAAGAGGTAATGACTTTCTCGCCGACTTAGATAGGAACCTGTTTAGGCCGGCCAGTTTTCCGTAGAGAGATTGGACTTCCTTCAGCGTCGGTGAGGAAGTTCTATTACCGCCTTTGTCTTTTCTGGACAAGGTTTTATGCCGTCAGGTTCTATCAGGTATCCTAGGAACATGCCTTCAGTAGCGCCGAAGGTGCATTTCTTAGGATTCAGCTTCATGTTGACCTCTCGTAGAGTTTTGAATGTCTCTTCTATGTCGCGCACAAGCTCAACTTCGGTATGGCTTTTGATGACCAGGTCATCCACATAGACTTCCAGGTTGCGGCCCACCTGTTTTTCAAAGGCATTGTCTACTAAGCTACCGATAGGTGGCACCGCGATTCTTCAAGCCAAAGGGCATTTTTGTATAACAAGAACGCCTTTGGCCTCGTGTGGAAGGCCGTTTTTCCTCGTCTTCCTTAGCCATCTGTATCTGATGATATCCCTTGTACGCGTCAAGAAAACACTTTAACGGGTATCCGCACAAGGACTCTATTTTACAGTCTATCTCTGGTAATGGATAGCAGTCCTGTGGACATGCTTTGTTAAGGTCGGTGAAGTCCACGCACATTCGCCAGCCTACCGTCGCTTTTTGACCATTACTTGGGTTAGAAAGCCGGTCGTGGTAGTAGACTTCACGCATAATTCCTGCATTTACCAATTTCTGTACCTCTGCCAGAATTGCCTGTGCACGCTCTGGGGCTTGGCCACGCTTCTTCGGCGTATCGGTGAGTACCCTTGTCGGATTCTCGGTTTATGCTCGCGTGATCGAGGCGTGGCACCCAGTCATATGTTTTGGCTCCCACGCGAAAATATCCACGTTCTTTGTAGGAGCGCCACACGCTACTTTGCCGTTGTCCGACAATGACCCTCCGATGGTTATTTCCTGTTCCGGGTATTCTGGGTGAATCGCAACCTTCAGATTGGGGACTTTGGCGCGCGCCTGTTTGAATCGGTGCCATTTCGCATGTAACGCGTTACATTCTCGTTTGGTATCGTGGCATTGTGAAGAGTAACAATGCCCCCTTCTACTGGGAATTTAAGCATCCCGTGCGCCGTCGATGGCACCGCGCGCATGGTGATATCCCGGTCTCCCAATGATGCCATTGTATGGCGAAGGGGATTTGATCACCATGAAATCCATCCAGGTTGTCGTAGAGTGCTCTGCATTGCCAATGCTGACTAGTAATCGCAGTTGCCCTATGGGCCATATATTTTCACCCGTGAAACCGCCGTGAGCGCTGTGGCTGGCGGGTTTAACGGCTACGTATTTCAGTCGTAGTCTTTAAAGCAATGCTCATACATGATATTTTCCGATGCCCCACCATCAATGTACATGCGGTGTATATCGTGACCCCCGGCATTTATTTCAATGGTGAGTGGCTGCTCTGCGTTGTCCGCGGTTAGAGTAGGGAAAGAGATTTCGCTTCTTCAGGAAAACTCCTGGCTGACCTTTTGTCTAGTGATTCGTTGCCACGTTTGTATCATGTAGATTGTGTCGGCCTTATCTTTGGGTGTCTCCTTCTTGTTTCCATTCTTTTGTTTATCTCTTCCCTCTTTAATGTTTTTAACCAAGTGGTCTAGTCTACCCTCTTTGACCATCTTGTCGATGAGTTGGCGCAGCTGGACACATTCGTTAGTGGTGTGACCCTTTTGCGCGTGGTAGTCACAGTATCCATTCCCAGTGCGCCGATCTTCTAGTGTACGCATCTGCGGCGGTCTTGGGAAATTCGCACCTTCCGTTGCGAGTATCTCCTTTGGGGTTTTGATCAGGGGAGTGTATTTGTCATTATCTCTGCCGCCCTCCTCACGCTGCGATAGCTCCTATTACGGTTACTCCCTCGGTCGTTCGATTGTCTCCCAGTTGTTCTGTGACCGTAACTCGAGTAGTTCCTTTTGCTATTCCGCCGCGCGCTTCTCCTGGACAAAAGACCGAGAGCGCTTCATGAGTTCATCAAAGGTCTCAGGGATCTTGTCGTTCAATCTCTTGATGAGTTCTGGATTATTGATCCCGTTCATGAAGCCAGAGATCTTTAATACCTCAGGGCATGCTTTAACTTGCATGCATTCATCCTTAAAGCGTTCCATGAATACGCTCGTAGATTCTCCTTGGTGCCGCTTTACCCGGCGAGTTCGACGGGGTTTTAGCGCACTTTTTCGTTGAGTAAAATTTAGGCGGAACGCCTTTCTCAACTCCTCAAAACCATTTATGCTCCTTCGTTGGAGTTTGTTGAACCAGCTCGCGGGCTTCCACTAGCGTGGAATTAAACATGTGGCACCACACCGTTGTGGCCAATTCTCAATGGTCGCGGTGATTCAAAGATTTTAGGTGATCGTCGGGATCACTGTTCCATCATAGGTCTTGACATTTGTAGGCATGCCTCTTCTTGTTTTCGAGAAATCACTAATGCGTCGGTGAACGCATCCACTTTCTCGACGGCCATGGGAGAGACATGTCTTCCTCTTGGGTCGGTTGCTTCTAGACTTCCAATGTCCTCAGTATCGCTATCCTCGTTGTCCGAGGAGTTATCGAGAAGATGAGTTTCCTTCTACGGCGCTTGCGCCGTTGTCCTCGAGTCGACTTATAGTCCGGATCAGGGCTCTCACTTGGGAATGCTTTCGTCCCGTCATTATGTACTTTACGGCTACTCAGTCGCATAGACACCGGTGTGCCGTTCTTCTCCATCACTATCACTCAAGTGTTGCGAGTGAGATGTCTCATCACCCTCGATTCTCCTCCCGATTCTATTGAATCTGGGAGTCGGCGGCTTTCTTTTCGCGCTTCTCTTTTCGATAGCGCTGTGGGAAGCATTCAGATTCAGAATCGAAATTGAGTCGGGCTTTTAAGTTCCGACCTGATCTCTTCTTCTCTTCCTCTTGCATGAGGGCAGTTAATGTTTCGTAGTTTTGGGATAAGCTTCGGTGCTAACTCGGTGCGACCCCCTCAAGAGTGGGTGCGTTTGTTTCTGCGCTATACCCTTATTCCGTCTGGTGCCTCCGGTACCTTTGTCAGTTAGTTTCCAAAGACCGGTTGGAAGGGAGTAGTAAAGACGGTGCGCAGTGGGTCTACTCCACGCGTGGTGGTTGTGGTGGCTTGGGTTGTTCCCGAGTGCGGTTCCACCAAAGGGAAGATCAAGTCTTGGCCTGATCCCTTATTTTTAGTAGCGCTGGTTGTCCCAGGGGTCCGCTTAGGGTTAGTCCACTTTGCGACTTCTTCCCCATGAGGTCTGACTGCGATCGTTGATTACCGTGCTTTGTCATTCTAGTGTCGGTTCTTAGTGTAGGGTCCCACGGATGGCGCCACTTGTTGATACAAAAATTGGGCGTCCCTGGTTTGGAGCTCCGGTTCTCGTACCAATTAAGAATTGCTTCTTGAGACCTGCTCACTAAGAGACAAGAAACACCGTTAGGCTTACCGTGGGATTGTCTCCCACGATTATCCTCCGGCGTGAGAGTGAGTAATCGGTTTTAAGGTTTTAGGAGTTTTAGGGTTATGAGATCGTACCTTAAACGAGGGATATAATTCCCTTTATATATGCACGGAATCCTTGTTGGTTCCGTGTTCCAACCTTCGCGTATCCCGCCTAAGTCGGTTGGGAATGATTATCTCCTTATTTTAGAAGAGATTGGATATCTATTCCGTAAATAGATATGGGCTTGGGCTTCGTGAGCCCAAACGCTTATTGATATCGCCCGCCTTAGGCCGGGCTTGTGAGTATTGGGCTGTAGTCGGGTTTATGACCCGACTCCAGACTATACGTCATCAAGCATGGTGTACACGTCATCAACACTATATTCACTAGCAACAACTCTAATATCCTGGATCATCTTCAATCTCCGACATGTTTCGGTTTGTTCCATGTTACATTCTTTAAGCATGGTGTACACTTCATCAACACTATATTCACTAGCAACAACTCTAATATCCTGGATCATCTTCAATCTCCGACATGTTTCGGTTTGATCCATGTTACATTCTTTAAGCATGGTGTAAACCTCATCAACACTATATGAACTAACCTCTCTAACATCATGGATCATCGTCAATCTCTGACATGTTTCGGTTTGATCCATATTACAGTCTTTAAGTGTTGTGCGGATGATATCATTGGTATAAAGGTTTTTACATCTTCCTAATCCTACAGTCTTTCTGATTTTGTTAAGGAATCTGTTGCTTGGGATTGATACCTCGCAACTAGTGTTTGTGGTTGTCATGGCTATGTTTTTCGAATGAGATATATGTGAGCTAAACCTTGGGATCGATCTACGCAACGAGCAAACGAAGCTTCTTCAGGTAAACCCTAAAGTCGATCACAAGAGAGGAGAGGGAGAGGGAGAGGGAGAGGGAGTCGAAATTCTCAAGAGAGAATGGGTTGTTATTGTTTATGAGCGACCGTGTATTTATAGGCTTAAAGAGAATAATAACTTGTGCCGCAAGACTTTGCGTATCATAAACCAACATTATTTAGGTTTGAAAAAATTATTTATTAATTAACTTTGAACTTATACCGCCTTCCATATTATCGTTAATCGCATTAAATTAAACTTCTAGAACCATCGACATTCTATACATTAGGTTCCATATATACGTAACTTTAGCATACATTTTTTTAAAGCTATTTATTTCTTTTTTATATAATAAAATAAAACCTCTAGCAAGAATTTTTCATTTCAAAAAAATCAATCATATCTTATTTGGTAATATTTTAATTATTATTATTATTATTTTTTATAAGGTATTTTATTAAAAACCCTTATAAGTTTCTTGATTTAGAAAAGAATTATCAAAATTCGTTTTTTAGGTAAATTGAGTACAAAAGTATATGTGTCAAAAATATAAAAAAATAAAACTTAAAAAATGAGGTGTAATTTACAAAACCATTAGGGGTTAGAACTAAAAATTGAGAAAAACAAAATCACCAAGCAATTCACAATCTAGCGAGCTTCCAACACAATTTTTGTTTCAACTCAATGTTTCAAGTCTAAACCTAAAGTAAAAATTGGGCGATTTGAAAATAAATTGGAAAAAACATGTGTTAATTTAATTGTTGTCGTCGCTTTAACCGAGGATAATCTATTTTCTAAAGAACAAAACCTCTTTCAGTGGCCTAAAGGTATCCTTTTTAATCTTATTTTCTTAATTATTTTTAAAATTGATATAGGGCTTTTAGTTATACATGAATTAGGATCACGACACCTTCAATAACTATTTGGATTATGTGAATTTTGGGTAAAAGCAAAAAGTAATGTGAAAATCTGAATTTGGAACATGGTTGTTTGAGTTGTTTATCAATCCTACTATCGTTTATAGTGTTTTTGGTAATTCGAACTCACATATATGATTGGTTAGTTATTTTAAATTATTATTATAGATTATTATTTTAGTAACAGGAGGTTGAGATGGAAAAGATTTTTGAAGAACTATAATAGTGGATATCAATGCTAGATCAGTGGCATATCGAAGGTGGTTCCTTGAATAAGTCGTGAGAACAGAATGCAACAAGTAATGAGTCAACTGGCCGGATCAGGTTGGGTCAGGTTTCTATAGAGCTAGAAAATGAGGCAATTCAAGAGTGAACTTGGTATGTGTGAAAACACATACCTTTTCTTGATAAAAAACGACCCAAAATAATCGGAAACGAGCCGTTAATATCTAATATTTGCATGTTTCTTGAGTTTATGCATGTGCAGGTACGGATATGACAAAACAGACAAAAGAAAGCCAAAACAGAAGAAAACCGAGCACGAGAATGAGAAGAGTGCAAAAGCCGATGCCGGGATGCAGTTTTATGGGTTTTGTGGATCTTAAATGCTTAAAAAGTCAATTTACGGAGTCATGGGACATGTTCGAGAAGTTATCACAACAAAACCTTCACCTTACCATATTTTCACTTTTCCCCCCTCAACTTTCCAAAACTACACAATTTGCCCCTAACCTTACCATTTTACCCTTTTTACCCTCACTTTCCCATATTCACCATTTATAGCATTTTTTACTTCACACCCTCATATATCCAATATTTACCTAATACATCCTTCCATTTCACAAATTTCACCAATTGTCCTTTGACTTGCAAATATTACTTGAACAGTCCTTATTTACATATATACCAAATCCATTACAACAAGTCCAAAACTAAATAAAACCCATTTTCCCCAGTCGTGTATCAACTGAACCCTCTCCTTCCCCAAATGACCCTTTCTCACCTTTTGACCCTTTTTTCCCCTTCCAGTCAACAACAAGTCAAACAAAATAATAAAATAAAAAAAAAATAAAAAAAGAAAAGAAAAAAGACGCGCCCATTTTTACCACTTTACTATTCATTATCCCCCTCATCCCAACTTACCCTGATGCGCCCCATTTCTAAAGAGCTACTGGAAGCCTCTGACACACGTGTCAGAGGTGTGTACCTTTGGATTGCCAACATGGACAAAGGAAGCACTTTGATTGGAGGAGCCACATCACCAAAGTGATCCAACGACTGTTATTGATAGAAGATTGATGGGAATTGATCAAGAGCCGGAATTAGAGCACCCAGAAGCTTCCCACGCCCTTATGAGGATCCTGGCTCAGCTATAAATACCCTGGAGCATCTAAGAAGAAAATCATCCAGTTTCTTATGTATTTAGAGAAATTTTGATCACCTTTTTAATTCTGTCGTTTAACTTGTTAATTAGAAGTTTGTAGTTCTGGTTTAAAATTGTAAACTCATTTTCATTAATGCCATTTACTATTTAAGTTCTTCTTATTAATTCTGTTGCAATTGTTTTAGCTTAATTATGTCTTAAAGATCTATTTACTGTTTAAATAAGCTCAGATAAGCTTATTAAAGCTTATGTGAGCTTGATTGTTGCTTTAGATTTTCTTTAATTGCTTTTTTTCTAAAAAGTCAACATTCTTAGTCAAATTAGTTTTTGAAGTAATTTCTGATTTCCAGTAGTTAAATAGTTAAATTTAGTGTTATTCAGTTCAGTTCAATCCTGTTTTAACCAAGTTTCATCAAATTCTGAGTTTGAATTAAATTTTGGTTTATTAAAGTAGTGTTTGGATTTTATTTGATTTTCAAGTTAGAGTCATTTTGATGTGTTAAATTGGAGTAATTTAGCTCTAGTTACTGTTTTTGAAGTGATCTCAACTCATAATTTTCAGTTTTATCAAAAGTATTTTGTGTCTTCAAGTTTTTTTCATATCTGTCCATTTCAGTCCCAAAGTTTTTTCTAGTTTTTACAAGCTATTTTAGTCAATTTTTAGTTGTCATAAAAATTATTAAAAATTAAAAACAACAATTTCAACAGCTTGTTTCACTTTTCCCAAAAGGAAAAAAAATCAAAAAAATCTTTTACCTAGTCTGCTAGTAGCTTAAAGTTGGTGAGTTGTTAGTTTTCTGCCCTGAGCATCAGTCCATCATGGCCCAAGTAAGCTAAGTTCAAGTCTGCTTATCTCCTTTTTCTCTTAATGTAGTTGCAAGATTTTTTATTCCTTAAGTAGTCAGTAGTATGAATTTTATCTGATTTGCCTTAGTTACACCTTAGGAGCTTAATTTCTCAGCTTACTTTGGCCTTAAAACCCCCCTTATGTCCCCTTTAGCTGCTGTAGCAGCAGACTCAGTAAGCTTCCTTTCTTGCTCTCTAATTGCTTTTCAAGAGTGCTTGTAGGATTCCCCTTTGTTAACTTAGCTTGTTTTAATTAGATATTAGCTTATTGATAAGTCCCTTAGCTTATTAGATGTCATTCTAGTTGTTATAGTGGTGTATGGAATTGCTTTCCCTTTATTAGCTTTTCTTAGCTTATCTACTTATTTCCTCTTTGTAGCTGCTTATTACCTAATCTCTTAGACTAATTTGAGTTTAGATTTAGTAATCTTCAGCTTTTTATCCCCCTTAGATAGCTCATTTCCTTAGCTTTAGCTTATTTCCACTTTTTAGGATTGTTTAGACTTTGCTTAAAATTAAATATGTTTTGATTCTGAATCTGTTCTTAAAGCCGTTAATTAGGTGTTTAGATTAGTTAGGATTTGTTAAAAATACTTGTGTTAGCTTATTATTAAGTTTCTTAAAAGCCAAAAGTAAAATAAAAATAAAATAAAATAAAAAATAGCAAAATGGGTGCTGCTGGGATTCGAACACGGGCTACCCAACTCACAACACACACACACACGAACCACACATTTGTGTTTCAATTAAAATATCTTAATCTAGATCATTATGATAAAGAAGAATTGGAAGAATTACATGTAGCTATAACAAACAAAATAGAAAATAGCGATAATGAAGAATCTAAAACTAAAGCTAGAATAGATTTTCAGAATAAAATAAAGCAACAAATATATATGAAAAGTAGCTTTGAACCAAAATTAGAATTTAAGACCGATGATTCATATTTAGTTTTTAAAATATTATCAGAAAAGAACAAAATTAGCTACAAACAAACTAACATGGGAAAATATATGAGAATATGAAGAAGTTAATTCATTACAAGTTGTTTTTATACGACCATTTCCAAAAGAAATTAAAAATCCAGTAGCTTTTCTGATATCAAGAATGAGAATTACTGAATATTTAGATGAATATAATTTAAATTCAACTAATGAAGAAGAATTGAAAAAACAATTTTTGGATTATAATGAAAGAATGAAAAAATATTACGAACATGAATCAGAAGAATTAGACGAGTATGAAGATGATAATAGTTTTGATTATTTCGGAGAACCATATTATGAAACACATTAAATGAATAAAGGAAAAAAGGCAAAAGATAATCCAAATGCAACATTCATTGAAGTAACAGTCGAAAATAAAAAAATATTTGCATTCGTAGATACCGGAGCCACAATATGTTTCGGAAAACGGAAAGTATTAAAATTTTGGGAAAAATTAATAAAACCATTAAAGATAGTAGTAGCAGATAAATCAGTACATAAAATATGGTATGTAGGAAGAATGATTCCTATATATATTAACAAAAAAAATTCATTACACCAACCATCTACATGCATGATTCAGGTATAGATTTGATAATTGGGAACAATTTCTTAAAATTATACCAACCATTTACGCAAACAGACAAATCTGTCATTATAAAACATAATGAAACAGGAGAATTAGTATCAACACCAATTGTTACATAAACAGAATATATACGAATGTTAGCACGAGATATAAAATTTCAAGTAGAAATATTATTAATAATGAAAAAAGAACATATAGAAAGAGCATTACAAGAAGTATGTAGTGAAAATCCACTAGATAATATAAATACTAATAATCAATTAGTATCAATAAAATTAAAGGATCCACTAGCGGAAATAAACATACCAAATAGAATACCTTATAGCATCAAAGATGTTAAGGAATTTAAAGAAGAATATCAACAATTACTAGAGAAAGGAATAATAAGAGAAAGTTCAAGCCCTCATTCAGCACCAGCATTTTATGTCGAAAACAAAAATGAAATTAAAAGAGGAAAAAGACGAATGGTCATTAACTATAAAAAAATGAATGAAGCAACCATAGGAGATTCCTATAAATTACCAAGAAAGGATTATATTTTAGAAAAATTAAAAGGAAATACACATTTTAGTACATTTGACGCTAAATCAGGATATTGGCAATTAAGACTTGATGAGTCAACAAAACCAATAACGGCATTTTCATGTCCTCCACAAAAGCATTATGAGTGGAATGTACTACCTTTTGGAATAAAACAAGCACCATCAATTTATCAACGTTTTATAGATAATAATTTACAAGGTTTAGAAAATGTTTGTTTAGCATATATTGATGATATCATTGTTTTTACAAAAGGAGGGGAACAAGAACACATAAAAGCAGTATCAACAGTTTTAAAAAGAATTAAAGAAAAAGGTTTAATTTTATCACAAAAGAAGTCTAAACTTCTTCAAGATGAAGTGGAATATTTGGGATTAAAAATAGCAAAAAATTGAGTTATTTCGTTGACAAACAATACACAAGAAAAATTGAAACTTTTTCCAGATAAACTAGAAGATCGTAAACAAATTCAAAGATTTTTAGGATGTTTGAATTATATAGCGGAACAAGGATTTTTGAAAAATCTAGCAAAAGAAAGAAAAGTTTTACAAAAGAAAATTTCTGAAAAAATTCGTTGGGAATGGACACAATCTGACACCCAACTTGTACAACACATTAAAACAACTGTACAATGTTTACCGGAATTATATAACCCGGAAACAAAAGATTTTTTGATTATTGAAACAGATGCATCAGACAGCACTTAGGCAGGATGTATGAAGGCCATTCAAAATGGTAAAGATTTACTAGGATTAGATATTGACGGAATTCCAATCCCTCAATCTAATCTATTAGCACTATGTATTGATTGAAGTCAAATTCCTCAATCTGATTCAGCATTAATAAATTCATCAGAAATAGCTTTTTTAAGCAATGAGCAAACATCTGTTTTAAAAACAGAAAAGTATGAATCTAAATTATGTAAATATATCTCTGGAACATTCTCAGAGACTGAGCAAAAATATAGCACTCATGAAAAGGAAACATTAGCGTGTTTAAAGACACTCAAAAAATGGAAGATTGATCTATTACAAACAAGATTCGAGTTACGAACGGATTCAAAATATGTAACAGGTTTTTGGAGATACAAATTACAAGAAGACTATTGTAGAGGTCGACTAATCCGTTGGCAACTGCAACTACCCCAATTCCATCCATATATTAAATATATCAAAAGCAACAACAACACCTTTGCAGATACCCTCACCAGAGAATGGAAGGAATAGTAAAACAAGTTCAACAATAACTTCAGCAGAAAATCGAAGAACGCATCTCCATCGAGAAACAATTAGCCATTGTTAAGAAGGAGGAAGAAGAACTGTCAACCACAGTAAAATATTTAACCCGAAACACAATTTCAGAATCAATTTCTGAATCAACCGAAACACCAACGCCAATAAAACCCTCAACATCCACTCCATCTAAAAAAGCCATTCCACCAAATACTACTCAAAAAACCCAAATATCAAGTTCATCCTCGTCTTCAAAAGATGATTTTACAAGAATGGAAGAACAAGTTCAAGAAATTGTCCATAATTCAAGCATTGGAAAACAAAAATGGTACGTCATCTTCGATGGACCAAAAAGAGGCATATATTCGGATTGGGCACTCGCCAGTCCACACATAATCGGAAAAAGTGTAGGTCACAAAAGCTACACATCAAAGGAAGCAGCAGAACAAGCACTCGAGAAAACATACAAGACCGTCGCAACAGAAGAAATCAAGAGATCCAGGAGATTCATGTTTTTGAATCAAGAGCAAACATCTAGTACCAGATCAATAGATTTACTGAGAAGCATTCCAACTACATGAGAAAAAGAAGCCATGAAGAAGCCAACAGTTGAAAAATTCCAGCGACTATGGGACAGTATTGTTCACTATAATGAAATTCAAGCTACCAAGTTCTTTTACCCAAAGGACCGAAGAGTAGGACCGAAAGCAATATTCATTCCAGGAGCAGAACCAATGATTATTCATGAATATTTCGTTCATGGATTGTTGGATACTGTATACACAAAACGAGGAAGTCTTAAAGAATTCCAAGAATTCCCGACGCGCATTCAAAACGTCATAAGAACATACGATGATTTATTCGTAAAGAAACGATCATTGTTTCTAAGTATTCATTCAAGCTATCCAATTTTCAGTAAGGATCACCAGTTGTTAGTACCATCCATTACAATAGCAGAATTAGGAGTTAGCAACGGCGATTATCCGTCAAAAGACGAAGTGTCACCAACAACTCCATCTATCAGAAATTTCATGGAAGCTCTAGCCGGAGTTTTTACCACATCATCAAAAATAGGAACGGGACGAAGACAAAGATCAGAAGTTAAAATCAATTATTTTCGAGATAATATTTTGATTTATTCACGTTTCTCAGGAGGAAAAATTAGTGAAGAAGATCAAAAAAATTTAGCAGATTTTGAGAAGCCATTTGAATATTTTTCCGGACCACTTGCAGCATTACCAGAAGATTTCAAGATTGCACTATGTCAAGAATTAGCAAGCTCAGGAAGACACATCTGTGAATACTGCACCGATACACAGATGCAAGAATGAAGACAAAAACTCAAGAATCATTGAAGACGCAAGAATCCAAGAAAAGAAAGACAAAAAATGAAGAATTATTGAAGACGCGTAAAGAGATAATGCGCAATTATTCAGCAACCACTTTTTACTTTTTCAACTTTTTGAGTGGTGTGATGTCGTTTGTAATTTAGTAATAATGTAAGGCCTGTCGGCCACCTAGCTGTGTTATTATGTAAATTAGGTAAGCAGTGACGTAGGTTGTAACTATTACACCTACCACTATCTTGTATAAATAGAGGCCTTGCCTTAGGAAATAAAGTGTGTGAATTTTGTGTAAAACACCAGTGTTAAACTTTGAAAAGTTTAATTTGAGATCATCGCATCTCTGAGATTATCGTATCTCGCAATCTGTTGAAACGATTACATATTTCGTTTCTGAATAGCAGATCATACTATCCCTCGGAAATATTGAAACAATTCTTTGATTACCATCATCACCAACCGTAAAAATCATCACCAACCGAATATTTGCAAATTGCAAATTACAAACCAATTGTCATCATCATCACCAAAAATTTTGATTAGAAATCAAGCAATCTTTCATCCATCCAAATCGCAAAATATAAATGGCAAACTCACAGACCCGTCGTATCATTCTATTCTGGTATCAGAGCTAAAACAAGAGCTCAAAAGCAAGTTGAAGAATCAAGATAGATGTCTAAGACAACAATAAAGAATCATGAAATAGAAGAAAGATCGATTCCAACGATTAAGAAGATAAATAGAATCATCAGCAGTCATCATGAAGGATTAAATTGCTAGAAAACAGGTATCATAAAAATACTACTTTAAACTTGTTAATATTTTTATTAGAATATGTCAAATTCGCCAATAATAAGTAAAGAAGAAATTTCTATTATTCATGAAAATGAAAATGAATCAAGATTTATGCTAGATGCTATCATTGATAAAACAGCTATTAGAAGATCAAAATTTACACTATCAGAAAAACGTAATTTTGATTATCAAAGGTCATTAAGGGAAATATTTTCAAGGAAAAATATAATATATTTTGGAAAAATAATTGGAGAAGAACCAGTTCCTATTGAACAAACACAAGGTAATATTATTATACCTATAATTAATAAACAACAGATAAATAATCGAATAAAACAAATGAATGAAAAAGATAGAAGTAAAATAGCGTATATTCATATATCAACTATATAAATAATATTAAAAAGTACATTTATGGATTGTAATACACCTATTGAATTAGAATTACGAGATGATAGAATAATTAATAAAGAAGAAAGCATTATTGCTAAAGGAAAAGGAAACTTATCTGAAGGAAAAATAAAATTTGATGCAAATATACAAATGGGATTAAGCTTGAAAGACAAAGATATAAATAAAAGTTAGCACGCTCCCTTGCGATTTCTTGTATCGATAAAAACTGGTTGCACATAAAAGCAGAACAAGGGCTATAATCAAAATCCTAGAAGATATTCCGTACCCCATTGTCTACCCGCTTTTTATTGTATAAACACCATTACAGTCGCTACGAGAAAAGACCCAATGCTAACAGATAATTAAAATCTATTAAAAGTTGGGTTTTATAAAATTTCAGTTTTGAAACTAATATGATAGTTTTTTAAAAATTATATATATTTGGATATTCGGATATATAAAACTGTTATCCGAAATTTTAGATATCCGAATTGAAAAACTTACCTAAAATAATGGGTCTAACATAGAACTATCATCGCAAATTTCGGGTATCCAAATTTATGATATAACTAGTTATTGACAAGTCTCTTAAATTTTTTAAATTAACAACAAAAAATTATTATCGAAAATGTCTCAAAAAACTAAGACAACTCTGATACCATCATAATCTATTTACCTTTTTGTCATAATTGCAATGGAGAGTTAGCCCTAGCTCACCAAGAATATGCTGTAAAGTTGTTTAGCATAAAAGGAAACAAAACTTGTAAGGCGTGCAAGCAAGACATTATGAACTTGCTTGTTATGCTTCAGAATGATTCTCCTACATACCGAATCCAAAACATATTTGACTTGTTAGGCATAAAACTAACAACGCGAAGTGATTTATCTGGTTTTGGCAGGATGTACTTGTTCTTGTGATTGTAAGCATGCTTGCTTACTTCTGCTTCTTGGAGCGACTTTTGGTATGTAAACTTTTCTAAAAAACAAAACTATATATATAAATACAAAAATAAAATAAAATGGAGGGTGTGGTTTTGAAATTTTGGAACCTGATGGGTAAAAATATACCCGTAGCCCTAATATGTGAATCTGTTTCTTGTGATGCTTTTTTATTCCTACGCCTCTGTTTCTCCTTTCTTTTGAGAAAAAACGTCTCCTTTTTTTAGACTAAAAAAAACTGCTCCTGATTCTTGATGGTTGACCGCCAAGTATTTGGCTTGGTTAACCACTTCTCCTCGTCTTCTTCGGTTGGTGTGTTTTTTGCGAGCACTTGGAATCCCAAAGAAACGAAACTAGGGTTTCTTTGAATTGGGGCTTTTCTAACCGTGTAAGATTTGGACTATTAGAGATTAAATTGAATCAATTGATGATTCAACTGGGTGTTCTAGGCTTGATTCTTCAAAGAAAAGGGTGTTTGTTCCTTGTTATTCTTGAATCGATTTTCCCCCTTTTTGATGATGACTTGTGTTGTCCGATTGGGTATGGCTTTCGGTTTTGAATTATTGTAACCGTGCCTAACCTTATGATTAATTCTGGGTTATGGTTTTTTTTCGGTTTGTTTGTGTTTTAAAACAGAGTTTTGCAAAAACGACTAAGGCGAATGCCTTTCTGATGTCGGTTCATTGATCACAAATGTGATTGATCCCTTGGTGACAGAGATTGGACTTTCTTGACACAGATATGATGTTTCTGATTTGTGTGTTGAATTGAGTTTTTGCAAATATTTTGGCCGAAAAGAAACTGACGTGGTTTTTGATTCAAAACAAGAAGAAAAAAAACTTGGTATATGATGATTTGGTTAGGATGACCAAACCTGCTCTGATACTAATTGTTGGCCTTGTTTGTGGATCTATGATCTTCGACGCAATCAAAATATACCAAAACAGAAAAACACTTTGAAACTTTGCAAAAACAATTGCTTTTTATTAAAATTGTCATTCATACTTGTTCATACATATCCTATCTATTTATGTGACAACTCGTAATTTCAGGTCATTTTACAAACTTTGGAAATTTTTACTATTCATCTCGGGAATTTACTATTCATCGGTTACTATTCATCATTTTACTATTCATCGTTTTTTAAGTCGATTTGATATTCTGAGAACGTATTTCAAAATTTTACTATTCATGAAACACTATTCATTCCCGGAGAAAATCACTATTCATGAGTCACTATTCATCATTTTTCGTAAACTAAGTTTACGAGTATCAAATACGCGTAACCGGGAGAGTTAAGCTGCGTATTCATGGAAAATCACTGAGGACATTTCATATTGACTAGATTTAGTCTACATATCATTAGTAACGTCATCATCATATCAGTTCATGCATGGTTTTGCATATTTCGTTAAACGTTTGTTTTCCTATTAAATAAACGCTATCGCGTAAACATTTATTTTGAATATTGATCCGACACTTTCAAAAATAATCCTAATATATTTTTATACTCATTTTAAGACTATAAAAAGTATATTATTAGCTTACCCGATGTTTTCAATTTATTTGGTATATAAATTGTTATGTATAAATATTTACGACGGTTTTCGTAAATTCAACTCGATAACTATTTATTCACTCAATTCTTGCGAGAAATGTATTTTTATAATTTTTATGACTTCGATATATTTTATTTTGTTCCGTTAAAAATCGATTTCTAGCTAACTCTATACATAATAAATAAATATCTAATAAAAATCTTTCAAAGTTATCAAAACCAAATTGGATACTTCACTTTCATTCATTTATTTAAAAAAAAATTTGTTCTCCTTCTTTTTCTTTGAGATGCAAGACCACTACATCAAACATGAAGGAATCACCATTTTTTTTCTTCCAATATCAAGTATTATTATGATCCTATTAGTGTTCTAGTTAAGGTTTAGGATTAAACCTTGAAGATTAACTAAGTTTTCTATCATCTATCCTCATAATCACTTAAAGTAAGTTACTATTAATTTTTCTAATCTTTTAAACATTTACTTGATCTATTTTTATGATTCTATTAGAAATATATGCAAGTATCATATGAATTCATACCACTTTTGCTAGTTTTTATTACATATTATAAGTTTTAATCATCCTATAATTATTCTCATGAACTCTATCATTTTTGGAGAATTTTTGGAACCCATGACACCCTAAGATGGTGTATGGTAGGTTTATAATAGATTTGGTGTTGGTTTGAAGTGATTGAAACAAGTATTACGCGAGAAAAATCAATTTCGACAACTATAAATAAGGGTCTGATCATTTTTGCTAATTCTGGAAATTTCGACAGTTGGTAAAACTTTTTGGGCTAGATATTCAGAAAATATACTTTAAAACGAAAACGTGGCCGCTTGAATGGGTTAAAACGGAGTTATAACGAAGAAGTTATGCTATTTTCAAGTTTAACGACGAAAACTATATTTTCAGAAAATTCAGCATGTTGTCCCAAACTTTTACGAGTCAAAAATGAGTCTTAAGCGTTATTAAATGAGTCGATTTATCAAAAATATATTAGTATACTTTAACACGAAGCTAAGAACATATAAAACGTAGAAAACGGACTTGTAACGATTAAATTACACGCGTATAAACAAGGTTGCCGTAACTATTTTATATAAGCATAACTAATATATTTTCTAATAGACAAATATTACAGCCGCGAATGACCATGTTGAGGGTCTTTTTTAACATTGATGGAGTACTTCTTATAAAATGATGTCTTCTAGTAAAAGTAAGTCCACCTAGCCTATTTTCCAAAACGTCCAACCGTTCGTCAAACGGAGTTGTAACGAGCAAAATACGGTCACTCTAACTTTGCCGAAAACTACCCTTAAACAATATTTTTGGTACAAGCACCCTACTTTACCTATGTTTTTCTCCGTGATCGAGACCTCTATGATGAAAACTTAAAAGCTAAAACTTTGAGATAATGCTACAAGCTTTCCAAAACCGTTGAGTTTGTTTTCTAACACTCGATATTCACTATTTTACGACTAGCTTTTCGAGGCCATTTAGTCACTTTCGTGACTTGTCAAATTATATTATTTTGCGACGAAAAGCTATAAATTCTTGATAAATCACTAAACAACTATCGTAGGATGTTGTTTCAACGCAAATACTTGTAAAGTATTTTATAACATGACGAGATGTCATAAACATATATTTCGACGACAAACATTATTTTCAAATATACAAGTGGTATGGATATCATATGAGTTTGCATGCACGACATTGTTTCATGATTTACATTAGAACATATCATTCATAATAGGTCGCGGTTAGAGGTTGCGCCTCATTTCAGTATTGCCATTATATCATCATGATCATTGCAACAAGTGAGTTTTCATAGCCCCGATTTATTCAAGTTTATACATTATTTCAAACCTACGGGGGAGAATACATTGCACATCATTTTTTTTTATACGAGCCCAAGTATGTTCAAATTCATTTATATTGCTTAAGTTACCTCATTGCCAATTGAATGTCCCTATTTCATAATCGCGAACCGTTAATTTCGGAAGAAGCGAGGGTGAGTGGATAGATCTATTGAGGGTGACTCCTCCATCCGTGTTGGTGGTCCCAACTGGACAACGGATGCATTTCATTTTTATCATCATTGAGTTGTTTGGCAAAACACTCTGTTGGGCGAACATCGAGGAACAGTCTAGCT
This sequence comes from Chrysanthemum makinoi, assembly GCA_910596185.1. NCBI lineage: Eukaryota > Viridiplantae > Streptophyta > Magnoliopsida > Asterales > Asteraceae > Chrysanthemum > Chrysanthemum makinoi. Next base: position 58,300,963 of record OU343217.1, on the reverse strand, counting down.
TCGGTGTCATGTGCTTAAGCAATTGTACCATTTTTGTGACATAATTGTCATACATCACTTATACTTGCGTTGGTCGTATAAAACATTTAAATAAACTCTATGAACTCACTCAAACTTTGTGTTGACACTTTTAGCAATGTATTTTCAGGTATCTAAGGTACATACTTCATGGCATCGTTTGACTTGTAACAAACTTAATTCCGCACATGTCAAATTTCATTTGGGACCTATCTTTTGTAAACTCTGAATGTTTTATTATATCAAACGATGTTCTTTTCAAACGACACTTTAGGTCGTTCAATATAACTGTGATTGTGATGCTATGACAGTCAACCCCCAGGAATTCCATTCCGCTGCAAAACAGGTAATTTGGGGGTGTGACAGATTGGCATCAGAGCTTCGGTTATAGAGAACTAGGTTGTATCATTGACCCTAGACTATAACTACATCATCATAGCATCTCATCATTTAATCATAAGTGCATAGTTACTATACATGCGGTTTCATACGCACATTTTGCGAGTTGTTTACTTTCATTTCAAAATCGATTGTCACATAGATGCCTTCAAATACCCATCCCATCATACTCACATCAGACTCCAACGTGGAGAATGCCCTGTCATTCCCTATCACAATTTATACATCAGTTGACTTAACACCGATAACATCGGATGATGAGACTGAACCCTTTGAGGAAAGCGAAGTTTCTCCTACACCATCCCGATCATTATTGATTCACCGTAGGATCAGGACAATTTTAATCATTCTGTCGGGACAGATTATACCATTTGGTAGAACTTATAGGTTTAGTCCTAATGGACCTATTTTCCTAACTTACCACCAGGATTTTAATCACCGTCATTTAGAGCACCATCCGTGCCATCACATTCCATAGATACTACTCATACATCTGACTTGCAGCTTGGGAAGCGTGCATGATTTGACACATCATTACCATCTATCACTAAGACTATAGAAACTACACTATCTTATAGATTTGAGGACTGTGAGAGTTTCAAAGCTGTTGTTGCTAGACAGCCTACTGCTCCTACACTTGAGACATGATTAGACCACCGACAGGAACAGATAATAAGTACCTTTCTAGCTAATGTAATCTTTATTATTTATTATCTCCACGATAATCACAACCTTTTTTTATTTCATTCCTTATTCCAAGTGCCCAATTTTCAATCATTTCGCGACGATACATCACTATCTTACTAGGGATTAGGCCAAATTTATTCTTGACCAATTAGGAGACTATTACCATTCTAAGAGGTTTCCCATGTATTCTACAAACCAATCAACAAATTATATTTCAAGTTACTTTGCTACTACTTCATAACATTATTTCACTAAATTTTATTTCAAGCTATTTTACACCATCTTAGAAACATTGTTTCATAAAGTTTTAAAACAAGTTGTTTCGTTACCACCCTATCAATTGGCTTTTAGTCATTTTATCAACTATTTAATACCATCATGCGAAACGATTTTTATGTTACTCTGAAAAATTATTGAGCCATTATCTTGCAAAACAAAACATTGAATACCATCTAAAACTTCGGAGAAACATAGTACCATTTTAACAAACCAAGCATCACATCATTTTTCCTTGATTATACATAGCCTGATCACCTATGTATAATTCAGGAAGAATTATGTCATGAAAGTAACAAGCATTATTTCAAATCTCTTAAAACAATCTTCACTCAAAAGCAAAGCTTTGTAATCAGATAAATTGTTCATAAACATTTCTATTTGTTAACACTCTATAGAATCCTACGCCATTCATCCCTCACTCAACCGATAAGTTAGAATTTGACGAGTGGCCTTTTTAGGAAAGGCTTCCTATACAATCTATGAGGAGGATTCCTCGATACAAGAAAACAATGAAAGGATTTCAGAATTCCCCACAAGGACTAGAAGTATGTAGTAAGATGATTCAAAACTCAATAAAAATCTTAAGACATCACGAGACATTCCGAACCACTATTTTGGACTAGAAGTCAAATTATATCATTTCAAAAGTACTAGCTAGACCGAGTTACAAGATTTAGTACGAAGCGAATACGCACCAAGCAACACTATATGGAGAAACCAAGTCTTCTAACTGAGACTACAGATCATTTCACTAAACATGGCCTCAACAATATGTGAACTTCCCTACAATGGGTTTCCCTTAAAGGAAAGTTTGGTTAAATTAAGGTTATCGATATAAACTTCCCCTAAGGCATTGTGTTCTCTAGAAATTACAGATAACCTCACTTTCATATCAAGAGATGCAACAGGTTTGAACATATCGGATAATCAATGACTCTCCATCTACAAGTGAAATTAGAACAAACATTCTTCGACATAGTATGAGCTGATATCTATTTTCTTACTAGTATGATAACAATCTAAGTGATGAAATATTTTAGAAGCACTCAATATCGGGACAAATCTTGAAAATCAATCACCACACCACATCACTTAAATATTTAAGGTTTTGTGACTTGATAACATATAGTGTGAAAATATTTCGATAAGAGAAATTAGGAGAGATACCATCAAACAATAAACATTTTTGGTGATAGAAACTAATCACCATAGGCAAGGAAGACTCAAGTCATGATATTCGCTAGCACTAGAAACATGAGGAATCACAACTGTTACCCATAATCTATTCTTTTCAATAAGGTCCTTTTCGACAGACTTAACATTTCGAAATTTGGCACGAGATACGTGGTATCAATTTCAGTTGTATCTATTATAAGCTATTCGATTCACCTTTGGCTTCTAAAAATCATTTCAAGATTCCCATGGAACCTACTAGGACATGATTACCGCCTATTATCCTCAGCTCATTGGTCATAGCGAGAGAACAATTCAAACATTAAAAGATATACTCAAGGCATGTGTAATTTTCTAGAAATGATTAGGCAAATCATTCTTCATCGAACAAGTTGCTTTACAACAATAGTTAGCACCTGAACATATTGACTACACCAATTGAGGCACTCTAAGGTTGAGGTGTCAATCACTTATTCACTGGTCAAAGTCAGGAAAGCCCGACTCATTAGTCCATAACTCATTCATGAAACAACAAAGTAATCGTACAGATCAATAATCAGTTACAAGTAACAACACATAGACAGAAAAGCTACGTCGATATACGACGCAAAATATTGGAAATATGTTCCATAAGTCGCAAACCATTAGAACTTAAAGTTGGCAACAGAGTTATGTTGAAAGTCCCGTCTTGGAAAGGCGTGGTACGATTCAGAAAAACATTGGACGACCCGATGCTACTCAAATGTCCTCACCTTTTTACAAGTAACACCGTAGAACCTAACATGGACTGAATTCAGGGACTGAATTCCTTTTTGGGTGGGCGAATGTGACAACTCGTAATTTCAGGTCATTTTACATACTTTGGAAATTTTTACTATTCATCTCGGGAATTTACTATTCATCGGTTACTATTCATCATTTTACTATTCATCGTTTTTGAAGTCGATTTGATATTCTGAGAACGTATTTCAAAATTTTACTATTCACGAAACACTATTCATTCCCGGAGAAAATCACTATTCATGAGTCACTATTCATCATTTTCGTAAACTAAGTTTACGAGTATCAAATACGCGTAACCTGGAGGGTTAAGCTGCGTATTCATAGAAAATCACTGAGGACATTTCATATAGACTAGATTTAGTATACATATCATTAGTAACGTCATCATCATATCAGTTCATGCATGGTTTTGCATATTTCGTTAAACGTTTGTTTTCCTATTAAATAAACCCTATCGCGTAAACATTTATTTTGAATATTGATCCGACACTTCCAAAAATAATCCTAATATATTTTTATACTCATTTTAAGACTATGAAAAGTATATTATTAGCTTACCCGATGTTTTCAATTTATTTGGTATATAAATTGTTATGTATAAATATTTACGACGGTTTTCATAAATTCAACTCGATAATTATTTATTCACTCAATTCTTGCGAGAAATGTATTTTTATAATTTTTATGACTTCGATATATTTTATTTTGTTCCGTTAAAAATTAATTTCTAGCTAACTCTATGCATAATAAATAAATATCTAATAAAAATCTTTCAAAGTTATCAAAACCAAATTGGATACTTCACTTTCATTCATTTATTCAAAAAAAAAATATGTTCTCTTTCTTTTTCTTTGAGATGCACGACCACTACATCAAACATGAAGGAATCACCATTTTTTTTCCTTCCAAGATCAAGTATTATTATGATCCTATTAGTGTTCTAGTTAAGGTTTAGGATTAAACCTTGAAGATTAACTAAGTTTTCTATCATCTATCCTCATAATCACTTAAAGTAAGTTACTATTAATTTTCCTAATCTTTTAAACATTTAGTTGATCTATTTTTATGATTCTATTAGAAATATATGCAAGTATCATATGAATTCATACCACTTTTGCTAGTTTTTATTACATATTATAAGTTTTAATCATCCTATAATTATTCTCATGAACTCTATCATTTTTGGAGAAGTTTAGGAACCCATGACACCCTAAGAAGGTGTATGGTAGGTTTAGAATAGATTTGGTGTTGGTTTGAAGTGATTGAAACAATTATTACGCGAGAAAAATCAATTTCGACAACTATAAATAAGGGTCTGATCATTTTTGCTAATTCTGGAAATTTTGACAGTTGGTAAAAATTTTTGGGCTAGATATTCAGAAAATATACTTTAAAACGAAAACGTGGCCGCTTGAATGGGTTAAAACGGAGTTATAACGAAGAAGTTATGTTATTTTCAAGTTTAACGACGAAAACTATATTTTCAGAAAATTCAGCATGTTGTCCCAAACTTTTACGAGTCAAAAATGAGTCTTAAGCGTTATTAAATGAGTCGATTTATCAAAAATATATTAGTATACTTTAACACGAAGCTAAGGACATATAAAACGTAGAAAACGGACTTGTAACGATTAAATTACACGCGTATAAACAAGGTTGCCGTAACTATTTTATATAAGCATAACTAATATATTTTCTAATAGACAAACATTACGGCCGCGAATGACCATGTTGAGGGTCGTTTTTAACATTGATGGAATACTTCTTATAAAATGATGTCTTCTAGTAAAAGTAAGTCCACCTAGCCTATTTTCCAAAACGTCCAACCGTTCGTCAAATGGAGTTGTAACGAGTAAAATACGGTAACTCAAACTTTGCCGAAAACTACCCTTAAACAATATTTTTGGTACAAGTACCCTACTTTACCTATGTTTTTCTCCGTGATCGAGACCTATATGATGAAAACTTAAAAGCTAAAACTTTGAGATAATGCTACAAGCTTTCCAAAACCGTTGAGTTTGTTTTTTAACACTCGATATTCACTATTTTACGAATAGCTTTTCGAGGCCATTTAGTCACTTTCATGACTTGTCAAATTATATTATTTTGCGACGAAAAGCTATAAATTCTTGATAAATCACTAAACGACTATCGTAGGATGTTGTTTCAACGAAAATACTTGTAAAATATTTTATAACATGACGAGATGTCATAAACATATATTTCGACGACAAACATTATTTTCAAATATACAAGTGGTATGGATATCATCTGAGTTTGCATGCACGACATTGTTTCATGATTTACATTAGAACATATCATTCATAATAGATCGCGGTTAGAGGTTAAGCCTCATTTCAAGATATTGCCATTATATCATCATGATCATTGCAACAAGTGAGTTTTCATAGCCCCGATTTATTCAAGTTTATACATTATTTCAAACCTACGGGGGAGAATACATTGCACATCATTTTTTTTATACGAGCCCAAGTATGTTCAAATTCATTTACATTGCTTAAGTTACCTCATTGCCAATTGAATGTCCCCATTTCATAATCATGAACCGTTAATTTCGGAAGAAGCGAGGGTGAGTGGATAGATCTATTGAGGGTGACTCCTCCATCCGTGTTGGTGGTCCCAACTGGTAAACGGATGCATTTCATTTTTATCATCATTGAGTTGTTTGGCAAAACACTCTGTTAACATCGGAACAGTCTAGCTTCGGTGTCATGTGCTTAAGCAATTGTACCATTTTTGTGACATAATTTTCATACATCACTTATACTTGCGTTGGTCGTATAAAACATTTACATAAACTCTATGAACTCACTCAACCTTTGTGTTGACACTTTTAGCAATGTATTTCAGGTATCTAAGGTACATACTTCATGGCATACATAAGGACTTATCATAGAGTCGCGGTGACGACGCGTCTTACATGGATTTATACATTTTCAAAACATCGTTTGACTTGTAACAAACTTAATTCCGCACATGTCAAATTTCATTTGGGACCTATCTTTTGTAAACTCCGAATGTTTTATTATATCAAACGATGTTCTTTTCAAACGACACTTTAGGTCGTTCAATATAACTGTGATTGTGATGCTATGACAGTCAACCCTCAGGAATTCCATTCCGCTGCAAAACAGGTAATTTGGGTGTGTGACAGATTGGCATCAGAGCTTCGGTTATAGAGAACTAGGTTGTATCATTGACCCTAGACTATAACTACATCATCATAGCATCTCATCATTTCATCATAAGTGCATAGTTACTATACATGCGGTTTCATACGCACATTTTGCGAGTTATTTACTTTCATTTCAAAATCGATTGTCACATAGATGCCTTCAAATACCCATCCCATCATACTCACATCAGACTCCAACGTGGAGAATGCCCTGTCATTCCCTATCACAATTTTACATCAGTTGACTTAACACGATAACATCGGATGATGAGAGAACTGAACCCTTTGAGGAGGGCTTAAGTTGCACCTACACCATCCCGATCATTATTGATTCACCGTAGGATCGGGCATTTTTAAACGCCTGTTGGGACAGATTATACCATTTGGTAGAACTTATAGGTTTAGTCCTAACGGACCTATTTTCCTAACTTACCACCAGGATTTTAATCACCACCATTTAGAGCACCATTCGTGCCATCACATTCCATAGATATTACTCATACATCTGACTTGCAGCTTGGGAAGCGTGCATGATTTGACACATCATTACCATCTATCACTAAGACTATAGAAACTACACTATCTTATAGATTTGAGCACTGTGAGAGTTTCAAAGTCTGTTGTTGCTAGACGACTACATGCCTACTTGAGACATGATTAGACCACCGACAGAACAGGATAATAAGTTCCTTTCTAGCTAATGTAATCTTTATTATTTATTATCTCCACGATAATCAAAACCTTTGTTTATTTCATTCCTTATTCCAAGTGCCCAATTTTCAATCATTTCGCGACGATACATTACTATCTTACTAGGGGTTAGGCCAACTTTATTCTTGACCAATTAGGAGACTATTACCACTCTATGAGGTTCTCCCATGTATCCTACAAACCAATCAACAAATTATATTTCAAGTTACTTTGCTATTACTTCATAACATTATTTCACTAAATTTTATTTCAAGCTATTTTACACCATCTTAGAAACATTGTTTCATAAAGTTTTAAAACAAGTTGTTTCGTTACCACCCTATCAATTGGCTTTTAGTCATTTTATCAACTATTTAATACCATCATGCGAAACGATTTTTATGTTACTCTGAAAAATTATTGAGCCATTATCTTGCAAAACAAAACATTGAATACCATCTAAAACTTCGTAGAAACATAGTACCATTTTAACAAACCAAGCATCACATCATTTGTCCTTGATTATACATAGCCTGATCACCTATGTATAATTCAGGAAGAATTATGTCATGAAAGTAACAAGCATCATTTCAAATCTCTTAAAACAATCTTCACTCAAAAGCAAAGCTTTGTAATCAGATAAATTGTTCATAAACATTTCTTTTTGTTAACACTCTATAGAAGCCTACGCCATTCATCCCTCACTCAACCGATAAGTTAGAATTTGACGAGTGACCTTTTTAGGAAAGGCTTCCTATACAATCTATGAGGAGGATTCCTCGATACAAGAAAACAATGAAAGGATTTCAGAATTCCCCACAAGGACTAGAAGTATGTAGTAAGATGATTCAAAACTCAATAAAAATCTTAAGACATCACGAGACATTCCGAACCACTATTTTGGACTAGAAGTCAAATTATATCATTTCAAAAGTACTAGCTAGACCGAGTTACAAGATTTAGTACGAAGCGAATACGCACTAAGCAACACTATAGCGAGAAACCAAGTCTTCTAACTGAGACTACAGAACATTTCACTAAACATGGCCTCAACAATATGTGAACTTCCCTACAATGAGTTTCCCTTAAAGGAAAATTTGGTTAAATTAAGGTTATCGATATAAACTTCCCCTAAGGCATTGTGTTCTCTAGAAATTACAGATAACCTCACTTTCATATCAAGAGATGCAACAGGTTTGAACATATCGGATAATCAATGACTCTCCATCTACAAGTGAAATTAGAACAAACATTCTTCGACATAGTATGAGCTGATATCTATTTTCTTACTAGCATGATAACAATCTAAGTGATGAAATATATTAGAAGCACTCAATATCGGGACAAATCTTGAAAATCAATCACCACACCACATCACTTAAATATTTAAGGTTTTGTGACTTGATAACATATAGTGTGGAAATATTTCGATAAGAGAAATTAGGAGAGACACCATCAAACAATAAACATTTTTGGTGATAGAAACTAATCACCATAGGCAAGAAAGACTCAAGTCATGATATTCGCTAGCACTAGAAACATGAGGAATCACAACTGTTACCCATAATCTATTCTTTTCAATAAGGTCCTTTTCGACAGACTTAACATTTCGAAATTTGGCACGAGACACGTGGTATCAATTTCAGTTGTATCTATTATAAGCTATTCGATTCACCTTTGGCTTCTGACAATCATTTCAAGATTCCCATGGAACCTACTAGGACATGATTACCGCCTATTATCCTCAGCTCATTGGTCATAGCGAGAGAACAATTAAAACATTAAAAGATATACTCAAGGCATGTGTAATTTTCTAGAAATGATTAGGCAAATCATTCTTCATCGAACAAGTTGCTTTACAACAATAGTTAGCACCTAAACATATTGACTACACCAATTGAGGCACTCTAAGGTTGAGGTGTCAATCACTTATTCATGTCAAAGTCGGAAAGCCCGACTCATTAGTCCATAACTCATTCATGAAACAACAAAGTAATCGTACAGATCAATAATCAGTTACAAGTAACAACACATAGACAGTAAAAAGCTACGTCCATATCGACGCAAAATATTGAAATATGTTCCATAAGTCTCAAACCATTAGAACTTCAAGTTGGCAACAGAGTTATGTTGAAAGTCCCGTCTTGGAAAGGCGTGGTACGATTCAGAAAAACATTGGACGACCCGATGCTACTCAAATGTCCTCACCTTTTTACAAGTAACACCGTGAGAACCTAACATGGGATGAATTCAGGGGGATGAATTCCTTTTTGGTGGGCTTAATGTGACAACTCGTAATTTCGGTCATTTTACAAACTTTGGAAATTTTACTATTCATCTCAGAATTTACTATTCATGGTTACTATTCATCATTTTACTATTCATCATTTTTGAAGTCGATTTGATATTTCGAGAACGTATTTCAAAATTTTACTATTCACAAAACACTATTCATTCCCAGAGAAAAATCACTATTCATGATTCACTATTCATCATTTTTTTAGAAACTAAGTTTACAGTATCAAATACGCGTAACCTGGAGGGTTAAGCTGCGTATTCATGGAAAATCATCGAGGACATTTCATATAGACTAGATTTAGTCTACATATCATTAGTAATGTCATCATCATATCAGTTCATGCATGGTTTTGCATATTTCAAGCAAACGTTTGTTTTCCTATTAAATAAACGCTATCGCGTAAACATTTATTTTGAATATTGATCCGACACTTCCAAAAATAATCCTAATATATTTTTATACTCATTTTAAGACTATGAAAAGTATATTATTATCTTACCCGATGTTTTCAATTTATTTGGTATATAAATTGTTATGTATAAATATTTACGACGGTTTTCGTAAATTCAACTCGATAATTATTTATTCACTCAATTCTTGCGAGAAATATATTTTTATAATTTTTATAACTTCGATATATTTTATTTTGTTCCGTTAAAAATTGATTTCTAGCTAACTCTATACATAATAAATAAATATCTAATAAAAATCTTTCAAAGTTATCAAAACCAAATTGGATACTTCACTTTCATTCATTTATTCAAAAAAAAATATGTTCTCTTTCTTTTTCTTTGAGATGCACGACCACTACATCAAACATGAAGGAATCACCATTTTTTTTCTCTTCCATGATCAAGTATTATTATGATCCTATTAGAGGTGACGGAGTGGAGCTCGGGTTGATGGGCGAGCTCTTGAACCCGCTCGGCTACACCATTCCGTGTAGTGCGGGTCTAACAATTGAGCTACTAATTCGAGTTGGGAAGCCGCATTCGAACGTTGCAAATTTAAACGTTGGGGAGCATTTTGTGACGTTGCAAATTTAAACGTTGGCCAACCCAAATAAAAAATTCTTCCTATTTAACACCTACACTCATCTCTCAAAAAAATAATTACCCCTTATTTCAAAAAAAAACACACACTAATCTCTCCAAAAAAAATTGTCTACCGATTCTTCCGATTACGTTGTTCCTTCTTTTTTCGGCGAAGGCTATCATCCAGGGTAGCTCGTTGCTAAAAATATGCTTCAACTAGCGGCTCAATATTATGAAGACACGGCAAGCTCTAGCCGAACTAGCGTAAATCGTCATCGGGATATAGGTCTTGAAACTTTAGAGAATGATTGGTTCGTTGAAACACCAAAGTACAACGACAATTACTTTAAAAATAAATTTGAATGGAAAACCATGTTTTTGCAAATAGTGGGTGACATTGAAGCGAGATACCCATATTTTCAAGAAGGCTATGACGCTACGATTTCAAAAAGTTTCACGGTATGAAACAAAAAATCACATCGGCTGTTAGGCAATCCCCGCAACCGGCAATCCGCCCTCATGAGTATGATGAATATTTATGCATGTCTCAAGAACGTCACGTGAAAGTCTTGATCATTTTGTGAGGCCATCATTGAGTTTATGCGGGAATTACCTACGTGAGTGGCCGCAAAGCTGACACGACCTTGCTCGCATTTTCAGGCCCATGAAGCGCCAAGCATCACCTCCACAGGATGCTTGGTAGCCTCGACCGTATACCGCGTCGGTGGAAAATTGTCCTAGACATTTGAGAGGCAATATACGAGAGGTGACTATGGTGTTCCCACTATTATGCTTGAAGTCACCCGTCACAAGATATGTGGATTTGGCATGCTTTCTTTGGTCCACCGGGGTCAAACAACGATATCAACGTATTGAATCGGCCTCGACTTGTATCTTACAAAACAAATGGGCGGCGATGAGTAGTTCATTCCACGTGAATGGACGCTTTACAAACGCTGCTACTATTTGGCGTGATGGAATCTATCCTAAGTGGTCCACACTTGTTAAAGCATACCCGTATCCAAACGACCTAAAGGAAAAGAGATTTACGAAGTTACAAGAGGGAGCGAGAAGGATGTCGAAAGCGAGCTTTTGGTGCTCTCAAAGGAAAATGGAAAATTCTTGATCGACCACTCAGGGCTATGACCAAAGCTTAAGATTGCCAATCGAGTTCATATGCGTGTGTTATTTTTGCACAATATGGTTATAAAACGGCAGGAGGGCAATCTCACGGTTCATATAATGGATCCGCCATTCAGCCCAGTTGTTCGTTAATGAGCGGTGTGGTAGTTTTGGAAAGTTACTAGACGAATTTCTCCATGACCGTCTTCGATATGATCTCACGAGACGCGTAGCCGCGTGAAGACTTTACCGCATCTCGATGATTAATGGCTTTTTTATTTTAATCTAGTTATTTTTAAGTATTATGTTATGTTTTTTTTTTTAAGTATTATGTAATGTTTTTTTTTTAATGAAATGGTATGTTTTTATTTTAAATATTGTATGTGATTTTATGTATTAAAAAAAAATGAGATTCGGGTACTAGGGTACCACTCCCACTAGTTAGGGTAGTGTTAGGGTAGTATTGGGGTAGTTTTGAGTTGGAAGATTTTTATTGGATAGAGGTGATGTGGCACCCTCAGGGTATTAGAGTAGTAGGGTTCCACTCCTCCCTCCCTTAGTGTTCTAGTTAAGGTTTAGGATTAAACCTTGAAGATTAACTAAGTTTTCTATCATCTATCCTCATAATCACTTAAAGTAAGTTACTATTAATTTTCCTAATCTTTTAAACATTTACTTGATCTATTTTTATGATTCTATTAGAAATATATGCAAGTATCATATGAATTCATACCACTTTTGCTAGTTTTTATTACATATTATAAGTTTTAATTATCCTATAATTATTCTCATGAACTCTATCATTTTTGGAGAATTTTAGGAACCCATGACACCCTAAGAAGGTGTATGGTAGGTTTAGAATAGATTTGGTGTTGGTTTGAAGTGATTGAAACAAGTATTACGCGAGAAAAATCAATTTCGACAACTATAAATAAGGGTCTGATCATTTTGGCTAATTCTGGAACGTTCGACAGTTGGTAAAAATATTTGGGCTAGATATTCAGATAATATACTTTAAAACGAAAACGTGGCCGCTTGAATGGGTTAAAATGGAGTTATAACGAAGAAGTTATGCTATTTTCAAGTTTAACGACGAAAACTATATTTTCAGAAAATTCAGCATGTTGTCCCAAACTTTTACGAGTCAAAAATGAGTCTTAAGCGTTATTAAATGAGTGGATTTATCAAAAATATATTTGTATACTTTAACACGAAGCTAAGGACATATAAAACGTAGAAAACGGACTTGTAACGATTAAATTACACGCGTATAAACAAGGTTGCCGTAACTATTTTATATAAGCATAACTAATATATTTTCTAATAGACAAACATTACGGCCGCGAATGACCATGTTGAGGGTCGTTTTTAACATTGATGGAGTACTTCTTATAAAATGATGTCTTCTAGTAAAAGTAATTCCACCTAGCCTATTTTCCAAAACGCCCAACCGTTCGTCAAACGGAGTTGTTAAGAGCAAAATACGGTCACTCAAACTTTGCCGAAAACTACCCTTAAACAATATTTTTGGTACAAGTACCCTACTTTACCTATGTTTTTCTCCGTGATCGAGACCTCTATGATGAAAACTTAAAAGCTAAAACTTTGAGATAATGCTACAAGCTTTCCAAAACCGTTGAGTTTGTTTTCTAACACTCGATATTCACTATTTTACGACTAGCTTTTCGAGGTCATTTAGTCACTTTCGTGACTTGTCAAATTATATTATTTTGCGGCATTTAAAAGCTATAAATTCTTGATAAATCACTAAACAACTATCGTAGGATGTTGTTTCAACGCAAATACTTGTAAAGTATTTTATAACATGACGAGATGTCATAAACATATGTTTCAACGACAAACATTATTTTCAAATATACAAGTGGTATGGATATCATATGAGTTTGCATGCACGACATTGTTTCATGATTTACATTAGAACATATCATTCATAATAGGTCGCGGTTAGAGGTTGTGCCTCATTTCAGTATTGCCATTATATCATCATGATCATTGCAACATGTGAGTTTTCATAGCCCCAATTTATTCAAGTTTATACATTATTTCAAACCTACGGGGGAGAATACATTGCACATCATTTTTTTTTATACGAGCCCAAGTATGTTCAAATTCATTTACATTGCTTAAGTTAACTCATTGCCAATTGAATGTCCCCATTTCATAATCATGAACCGTTAATTTCCGAAGAAGCGAGGGTGAGTGGATAGATCTATTGAGGGTGACTCCTCCATCCGTGTTGGTGGTCCCAACTGGTCAACGGATGCATTTCATTTTATTATCATTGAGTTGTTTGGCAAAACACTCTGTTGGGGCGAACATCGAGAACGATCTAGCCGGTGTCATGTGCTTAAGCAATTGTACCATTTTTGTGACATAATTGTCATACATCACTTATACTTGCGTTGGTCGTATAAAACATTTACATAAACTCTATGAACTCACTCAACCTTTGTGTTGACACTTTTAGCAATGTATTTTCAGGTATCTAAGGTACATACTTCATGGCATACATAAGGACTTATCATAGAGTCGCGGTGACGACGCGTCTTACATGGATTTATACATTTTCAAAACATCGTTTGACTTGTAACAAACTTAATTCCGCACATGTCAAATTTCATTTGGGACCTATCTTTTGTAAACTCTGAATGTTTTATTATATCAAACGATGTTCTTTTCAAACGACACTTTAGGTCGTCCAATATAACTGTTGCAAAACAGGTAATTTGGGGGTGTGACAATTTATACATGTTGAAAGGGTACGAGTGAAAAGTCGTGTTGGTTCATATGATCCAACAGTCATGTCCCTTTGAAAAATAACTGTCCTTGTAACTATTTTGTAACTGTCGTTGACTTTTGCTCATGGTTTGACTTTTTTGTTTGACTTATGGGATTGACTTATGAGATTGGGATTAACCTAATAGCGACTGCGCCCGCCATCAGTACTGATTATGAGTTAAAACTATCATCTCCAAAGCTAGATGTTATTATCCCTTATCATCTCCAAGTTCCCGAAATATATAAGAGATGGTTCGTGTTTGGAAGGTTTGAAGAACCTCCTTTGAGGTAGACGCTCGTACTAATCCTTGCTTCTATTTATCGTCACGGTTGAATGTCCATATATACTTTTGTTAGAGTGACGATGTTGATGCATCAACTTATGATTTGGTTGAGTGGATTTCTTTTTTATCTTTAGCAGAGACAAGTTGTAAAGTATTGTCATAAATAAACTTGCTCTCTTACGCATTAAACTCAACCATACGATATTCACACATTCTAACACTTCCCTTACATAGTTTTTGTGTATCATAAATGAACTTTCAAATTTTTTGATAAGTAAGAATGTAAACAGCACAATATAATAGTTTTTCAATGTTTAATTCTCTATTAGAATGAATAAAAAATTACAAGGATTAATTAGTGCGGAATATATATATATATATATATATATATATATATATATATATATATATATATATATATATATATATATATATATATATATATATATATATATATATATATAATGTGAGAGATTTTTTAAAGTTATAAAAATGATAACTAATCTAGACCGTTGGATCAATTATTTTGTGTTAGATGAGATTAATATTAAATGAGTGTCATTATAGTAATTAAATAGAGTTTTAAAGGGTATTTTGGTACATTTTCTTTTCACCATTAATGTTTATATGTTTTCTTTTTACCAACTAATTTAATGAGTCAAATTAATGACACATAAATTTAATACTTTTCGGTAAAAAAAATACCCTTAGAATTTTATTTTATTTTATTTTATTATTTTTATTTTAAAATATAATTTTAGTAATATGATACATTGATACATAGGTCATATATATAACCACTAATATCATATTAAAAATGATACATTGATACATGAGTTATACATACAATATCTGATACATTGATACATGATCATACAATATATGATAGATTGATACATTGGTCATAGATACATTGATACATCATGAACCATACATGAATTGATACATTTCATTAGTATAGTCAATTATTACTATTAAAAACTAAAAATTACAAATCCTAAAGACGGAAATAAAGAAACATTGTTTTAATGTTGTTTTTAATTTGGAGAAGAAGAATAGTTATTGCATATAGAAAATGGCTCGTGAAATTAGAATAGGTAATAAATTAGGATTATATGAGAAATAAATGTAGGAGTAAAATACTTAGTATGCCCTTTTTGATTTTTAATTATTATATTTTAGCTTAAATGCTTAAATTACATGTGTCATATTTTGATTAGGTTCTTATTTTTACAACTTTTAAAAAGTTCTCATATGATCTCAATTCTATATATATATATATATATATATATATATATATATATATATATATACTATATATAAAATGGAAAAATGGTCAAAGTGGAAAAAGTGAAAAATGTTGAAAGTTGAATGTTGAAAACATGGTCAATGGAGAGAGAAATAAATAATATAATTAATACTCTTATTAAAACACCTCATTACTTAAAAAGTACAATAATTTATTCACATTGTACACCCAATTAAAAGCACATCTACCAAATTAAAACAACCAATTGAAACCGATACCGGGTTGACCCGTTGAAACCGATACCGGGTTGACATGTTGAAACCGATACCGGGTTGACCCGGGACGCTTCAAACCCATGGTCAATCGGTTTAATTTGACATTTTTCGACCCAACCTATCAGTTTGACTCGGTTTAAATCGACCTGTTTTTTTATCGAACGGTTCAACCAGTTGAACCACCCGGGTGAAATCGGGTTTCAAATTTGACAAAATTATATGAGAAATGATGAAGTAGTTGTGGAACCCGTGACAATTTTTTTGGAAGGAGAGACCAAGTAATTGTAGTTTTTGGTTTATTTTGCTTTGACACATGTAATTTGTCATTTGTATAATGTTATATTAAAAAATGTTGCTCTTGCACCATTTAAGGGACTAGCATATATGAATCGTTCATTTAAAAGTTAATATATATTGTATAGCCCTTTGTCAAATAGATCAATAATGTTATGTAAGTTTATTAAAATCACAAAAATAAATAGTATTGTTATTATCTTTAGCGATAATTATTTGTACCTCAAACAAATAGCTTTGAACAATGCATAAATATCTATACAAATTGATAGTACAAAATAATCTTATATGGTGATATCCAATTTGCAAAGTTACAATTTTAAAAGCCACACACCAAATGATAAACGTTACACAAGTAAAAAAATAGTTATCATGACTAAATTACTTGACAAAACAAGAAAAAGCGGTCACACATGTTGGCTATACCTCTAAACTACAATATAATATTGCCAACTACATAATACCGTTGGTTTTTTTAATGCTTGAATCTATTATTACTAAAAATCTTAATAACTTAAAACAATCATATTAGAAAATATACTCACACACTCAGACCGACTCCACATAATTTTTTAAAAAACTATATATTTATGATGCTATGCAACTACACATCAGAATTGTAGTTATTCCAAAACGATTCTCTAATGCTACAAATACAGTTTGTTGAAAGAAACTTATGGGTCATCGGAACTTTGCAGAAAACTAGACATCGCTGCCGCTAGGCGCGGGTACTCGTCTAGTATATATAAATATATATATATATAGGGGAGTGTTCTTGTGGTGACCACTCTTAAAATAAAAACAATAAGAACCGATTTCAACCGTTAGATGCATTAGAGATGATGTCACGTGAGGTCTTTTGACCAGATTAAATACAATGGCAATTTTGTAATTTATTGAAAATGAGTGGCAAATAAGTCAATCCAATTTACGAAAAACTAGGGCACCTACTAGCGCCATTTATTGGGAGCTCATTAAATTCGCTTGTCTGACATTAATGTGTATATTTTTTCAGTTTCTTTTGATACATATACGACTATTACTATAAACAAATTACTCATATTTTCTTATGGGTTACACTATTGCTACGGGGGCTACCCGTAGGCCTGCACCTTGTCCCCCAGGAAATATTCCCTTTGTCCCCCGGGCTTTCAAGATAAACACGCTTTTTTGTCGGCCATTCGTGATTTCATAATATTAAGCGTTATTTATTAAACTTTATATTTACAAATTCAGATTTTCGTGTTTATAGCTTTTTGATATAAACAAAATTATAAAAATAAAAAAAAAATAAAAAAAAATAAAAAAAAAAACAAAAAAACTAGGGGGGGTCCTAATAAAAATCTAGGGGGGGTCGTAATAACTCAACCCTTTCTTATATTAGACTAGACTTATGACTCACAAATATTAATCTTGTCTAGGTAAAGACAAGAATTCAATTTTTTTCGTTTATAATGATACATATATGACTATTACAAATAAAAATATTTTCCTTGGAAGATTGCTTTCGACACACTAAATTATATAACGATACATTGACATTTATATTGATACATTACAAATTATACTTTATTTATGACACACTAAATGTATAATGATACACAATTTTTTTATACATATATAGTAATACATTAATATCTTGATACATATATAGTGACACACTATAATTTTAGTATATATGTAGTAACACTAATTTTTTTTTTGATAAATTTGTAGTGACTCACTAAAGTTTTATTATACTTTTTATGACACACTACAAAATAATACATTTGTAGTGACACATTATATTTATCACATAATTTTTTTTGACATATATGTATCATTATAAACGCCCACATTGCCCTTTTGATATTAATTTTGTTTTCTTTTTTATTTTAATGCTAAAATGCCACTTGTCAGATGTTGGTTGGTTCTTATTGTTTTTATTTTAAAGATGGTCATCACATGAACGCAAATCTATATATATATATATATATATATATATATATGGAAGAGATCCGGTAAGAAGAAAAACTAAAATAAGAAGAATAAGAAGAATTTATAGCCACACATTTCAAATAAGGGAGAGATTTTCAAGGGGAGATGCATCTATTTTAATAGATGCATCCGGCCATGTGGTTGTGGTTTCTTCTTATCATTCTTATTTTAATTTTTCTTCTTATTTGATCATAACTCTATATATATATATATATATATATATATATATATATATATATATATATATATATATATATATATATATATATATATATATATATATATATATATATTAATACTATTAAAACAAGGTTTCTGCTGATGTTATCTTTGACTAGGTGGTGCATTTTTATTGGTCATCTGAATTAAATATAAATACTGGTGACGTCATAAGTACATTTGTATTATTTTTTAAATAGTAACAATATTACTTGCATCTATTAATATTGCCTTTTGGTTTATCATTTTTTGAGTCCCAATGCTTGAAAATTTCGAGGGCTTTGCTTCCTCTATGCTCTGTTCATTTGAAATTCAAAATCAGCTTCTTCATTTTTCATTCTACATCTATATGATCTTCTTCTAGGTTCCTCTTGCCAAAAAATATGTCTCATCTCTTCCAAAAAAGTACCCCAAATCAGTATGCGCGTCTTCTTCTAGGTGTTTGTTCATCTTTCTTTATTTTCTTAACGTTTCTTTTCTTTACTGATCGTGTTTTCATCTTTATTTTTGTGTTTCTGTTGAGATTATATAACCACTTTGTTGAAGTTTCAGGTTTTGATTATGCATTTTTGTTCCTCATATTCAATCTGATAGTTTGACAAAGTGGCGATGGATGCTTAAATAATGAAGCACCTCCAATTAATACGGTTTGCAAATGTTTATGAATGTGCAGTTCGTTCTCAATATCCCCTTTCCCATATTTTTCAGTTAGATTTTTTTTATTCAATAGTTTTACAAATGTTATTTCTTATAAATTATTTTTTGCTTATTATATCATACATAGGTTTATGCTCTTTCTCTTAATCTTCTACTCATGTCATCGCTGCTTATGCTTTTCGATGAGAAACCAGGCAAACTGGTGAGGCCATATGTTTTATGGAAATGCTATATATATTTAACTAATTTTACTTTATCAAACTTCAGTTCAGTTTCTATCGCTAATGAATGATCTTTGATTAATTAGGTTAGATTATATGCTAAATTATATATTATGTGATTCAATAATCTAATTTAGGACTAAGGTTTAAACAAAGAATTGAAAATGATTTGTAAAATGAACTCTAAGCATAATGGTGCTCATTTAACATGAACTTTGATTTTTAAAGGTCTTATGTGAATTGTTTATGAAAAACGCTATAGTATGAATCTTTCATAAACTTTTCTCGGTTTTCATGTTTCTTGCAAGAAATTTAGATGGAAACAATTTATATATTTTTTTTGAACGGCAATTGTGGCTACATGGCCCCTAGCCCAGAAGGCGTAGCGAGCCCACACAACCAGGTTGGGTCCTGCCCAGAAGGCAATGACACCCTTCCCTTTACGCACGCGGGAGGAAACCCCTATCGTCCTAGACAAGACTCGAACTTGAGACCTTGCTTAGGAGGGTAAAACCTCCATACCATTGGACCAGAGGCCCGTTGGTGGAAACAATTTATATTAGTGAGGGGTTCAGGCTAAAGATGATTGAGGACTTTTGTTACATGCATTTAATTGTTCTCGGTAGATGTTTTGGTTATTAGTTGATTGTGAGTTTTTGTTTTAGTGTGTTTCATGGATCCTGCAAATGCCACCTTGATCTGAAATTGAGAAGCTTAAGACCTTGGTATACGATGTGAGGAAGCACTGAGATACATATCCGTAATTGACAGTTTTTAGTAAGCTTCCCTTTGGAAAATCAAGTGTACAACTTTGAATGATGGTTCCTAATTGTATACTCCCAAAGCATTTAAAGGCCAGTTTTAAACCGAACTAATATAAACATATATCGCTCTATCTGAAGAATTTCAACTTTTTTGTATTTATGGAAAACAATTATAGTTGTAGGCTATTAGTTAAGGGGCCGGGATTACTTCTTTCTTTGTAAATATTGCTTATTTCAGTTTTACATGTTTTAGAATTTTGGCCCTATTCATAAGAATTAAATGAAAAGCTTGAAGGTTTGCGTTACTGAAAATGACTAAAGCCAGGACCATGTTAAGTTTGTCTTTTAAAAATGAAAGGATGAGGACTAGAGAGGGCTTATAGCCTAGCGGTACCCATGCATGAGAGATGTTCCTAACCAAGTTGTGTGTTCAAGTCCCGTCTCGGACAATTGCATGAGATAGTTAGTTTTCCTTTAGAATTTATTTTTGGAAGAAAAGGACGCGTGCTGCAATCTAAAAAAAGTGTATATTGAATTAATGTGTATTTGATATAAATGATTTTGCTACTAATTGAGAAATAGTTTATGAGTAAGGATCAAATGAGAAGAAAAATAAAAATGAGAAGAGTGAGAAGAAACCACAACCACACATATAAGATGCACCTACAAAAGTAGATGCATCTCCCCTTAAAATTCTCCCTTCTATTTAAAATATGTGGTTAGAAACATTTCTCATTCTTCTCATTTCAATATTACTTCTCACTAGATCTCTTCCCAATAGTTTATTTGATTGTTTTGATATTGTTATTTTGGATTTCATGTTTACCTAACGAAGATTGATTTATTTTTTTTTTGAAAGGAAAACTTCATTCAAACACCACAAGCGGTCCTCAAAGCGAGGACCCCCGGGCAAACAAACGACATTACATCATGACTAACGGGTAATTACACCAATTATTCCACCCTATGTCATTCCATCTAGATCTATTATGAATCCAAAAATACGTCGTGGATTTTATAATCTGAACAATCTCTATAGGTCTTCGATGCTTGTTTGAAAAACAGTGGGCATTACGCTCATTCCATATAACCCACAAGGTAGTGTAAACAATACCCCATAAAATATGCCTCTTATCCTTCGAATATGAATCATTTTCGGCCAAGAGAATGATATCTTGCACGTCAAAAGCGAAAGAATCCGGAAGCTGGCACCATGATTCGAATCTATTCCAAACCTCATATGTGAACATACATCCCGTAAATACATGTGTGATCGTTTCCTGCATCGAGTGACAAAAACCACATAGCGATTGTTGCATAGTAACCCCACGTTTAATGAGCTCAGACGTGGTTGGCAGACGGTTACGAGCAGCCCTCAACACCATAATCTTGCATTTGAACGGCACCCAACACTTCCAATTAATCTTCGTGCTATTATCAACTGGGATATGATCCGAAATAATCTTTCTAGCCGAGACCACTAAGAAAATACCATCATTACTAGCCTTCCATTTCCAAACATCCCAACCCCCCCTGCCAATTTAGATCGTGGATGTCTCCCAGCAAAAGGAACAGTTCTGTGATCTCCATGTAAGTCGATGGCTCCCTTCTCCAGTTCCAAGTCACAACCTTAACATTATTTATGCAATTAATCCTTCCAGAAACTTTGACCCATTTGTTTGATTCTAACTTAAATAAATGGGGGTATTTAATCCGAAGAGGGTCTTCGCCAAGCCAAATATCTCCCCAAAAATTAAAAGTAGAGCCGTCGCCTAAGTATCCAATAAAATACGAGTTTATAAGCGCACGTTGGGAAGTTTTGCTCACCCACTTTGACGATTTGTTTCCAACACCCACTAGCCGAGATGCTACACGGTAACATCGCCCATGGTCTACTCGACCCATGACAACTCACTATAACATTTTTCCACAAGCTATTACCTTCTTTTTTGAATCTCCAAGACCATTTTAGAAGAAGCGCTTCATTCACATGTTGTAATTTTGATACCCTCAATCCGCCTTTCGACTTCGGATTAGAAATAATATCCCAAGCCACCCAATGGATTTTTTTCTCTTCACTAGTACCCGCCCACAAGAAACGCTTCATAATAGCTTCCATATTATCCAACACCGCCTTAGGAGCTTTGTAAAGAGATAGAAAATAAATTGGGAGACTTGAAAGGACGGAATTAATGAGGATTAAACGACCACCAATAGAGAGGTTTCTCCCATGACGCGCTTATTCTAATAACATCAACAACCGGGTTCCAATTACTAACCCGAGTCATTTTAGCACCAACTTGAATACCAAGGTAAACGAAGATTGATTTATAACTACTTGAAGAAACTTCTCAAGTTATCTTACCCTATATAACTCTTAAAAGATTGTGAGTGTGTACTACCTAAAAACTAAGATCTTGGTCATGAATCGTTATAGAAATTGTGTAGCATGTATCTTGGTCATGAATCTTTCCATTTGTAATTAGGGGACGCTACTTATGAATCAATATGACATCAGGAGCTACGTTATACTAAAATTTGGAAATCAAAGGGATGTTTTGCTAATATTGCTACTTTATATGTAAAATGTGTCTTCGATCTTAAGTAAGGGGTGTTTGGCTAAACTTATTGGAGGATTGTAATAATTATTGTTGTTGCTGTTGCTATTGCTGTTTTTCTTATTATCACCAAATCATGCAAATGATGCTTATTTTGTTTGCACAAATATTCTTCTATGGTATATGTATATAATTAAGTTGTTTGATGTTCATGTGCCTTAGCAGCTTTTATTAACTACTATATAAACTCGGGAACATGGTGTAAGTCTTAACTTTTTCGTAATATGGCCACTAAAGATATCTTACACAAGTTAATACTGACCAAAACTTTTAAAACGAAGGTGAGGTTAAACTCTTTTAGTTACAAATTTTAAAGTTAGATAAAAGTTGCAGTACCTTACTAAATTTTTAATGGTTTTTACATATGGTTTTTGAAACTTGGATGGTCTTTTTATTCACGTAATTTACATACCACCGTCGTGCCTTTTAAACTCACCTTATTGACCCTTTTGGAAAAATTGTTAAAAGCGTCGTCCTTGCGTATCTAATTAATGGACATGATTGGTTTCTAAACAATGAAAATTTACCCGCCTGTTTTGATTTATTTGTTTCTTGCAAGTGCTTTCACTCCAATTGTTTAAAGCAAATGATGATAAGATCGGTAACCAACTACTCCGTAAATGATAACAAGATACAATAAAATAAAATAAATAAAATAAAATAAATTATTATCAACATCGAACTTATATTTATGATAATTAAAATAAAATAAATTATTCAGCCCGTGTATTACACGGGTCTTAAACTAGTATATATATATATATATATATATATATATATATATATATATATATAGGGATTTTCTAACTTGTGCCATGAGGGCATGAGTTTAAAAGCATTAATTAAACATAATTATTTCTTAAATTAAATCCATTTCCATTTAAAATGATGTTAAACTTGACAAGTAAAAGAATTTTTGGAAAGTAATAATATTAAGATACATTTAATTATGGTCATTTTTGTTCATTAAATGTTTTAAACATGTGCCACCATGGCACATTGTAGAAAATCCCATATATCAAAGCTAAACTAATCCTAACTCAAAGACAATGTGGAGTGTTTTCCTCTTTTACTTAAACATATAAAAAGAAGTAAATTTTTAAGTATAAACTTGGTCTCTAAATGAGTTCATAGACAAGTTTAATAAATAAGTAAATGCTCTTGATTAATGGATGTTTTTAATGCAAGAGTTAGCATTTAGTTCTTTATAAAACATTCTCTTTTGTAGGAAAGCTTCAACGTGGATACTCGTGGGGTATAATGACGTATCAAGCATTTAATACACTGTCATTAAATGCTTTTATTCATGGAATTTGTTCAAAGCTTTTTTAGGGGCAATGTTAACAATTTTTCCAACCTTTAAACCAACTATGTATCTTTTTTAACTTTCTTTGATAAATGTTTTCCTAAGAAATTTCTCGCCGTCTTCCCAAGAAAGTTCTCGGCTATATATCATTTAGAGAGTTTGATATTTGTAAAAGTATGTACTATCTAGTCTCCGAATGTTTCTGAGTGTGATATTTGAGGAGAACAAGAGAAGTTCGAGATTTATCATCACTCTGAGAATTCAACATATTCTTAATGGGTTTAAGAACTCTTATCACTATGACTGCATTAGTGACTTAGGTCTTTGTAGAACTTCACAGAAGATGACTTTACTCAGGGACTCATTGTATACTTAAGTTATTTTATGTTCAAATCTAGTTAGAGACCATATGGTATTGAATTGGCCACAAAACAACTCCTCTCTAATGCGGTACATGTTGCTAGGGGCGTTAATCTGGTCAGGTTGGCCGGGTTCACTTCAATTTAGGTTCGGTGAATGCGGGTTGAGGCTAAGAAATCATACCCCAATCTGTCCTAATTAAGATTTCGGGTTAGTTGCGGTCGAGTCTATTTAGCATTTATTTAGCATTCGGGTTATTCGGGTCGACCGGAAAGCCGATTAAGCCGCCATGAATAGACTTAATCGAGTTCGGGTAAGATCGGCTATTTTGACACGTACCCCTGCATGTTGCATACGCCGCTATATCGCGCAAATCATCTCCCATCCACTATTGATGGAGAAAACCTTGTTAGTTGTTACTATCGCATTAAAACATACCATCTCCATCTTTTCAAACAAACATTCCTATTTCTTTAATTCGCTAGAGATCTTGCAACAATTTTATTTTAAAACTAAACAAATAGGGGGAAATCAAAACTTGCGATCATATCCAGATAATTTTCGAAGGCTTTGATGAACCGAGTAAGAAAAAACATATGGTGTTTGGATGACTAATTCCCAATCCAGTCTATATATGCAAAACTCGGATCGTCATGTCCTTAATATCTTCCTTTGTAAATATTCTGTGGCACATTTCAACCATATAATGGAGACTGTAAAATTGAAGTTCATAGTATTTATGTGCAATGAACATTGTACTCATGCATAAACACATTATGATCATAATTCATTGTAAAAGGTGTTAAACTGTTGGTTTTTTATCTTACTATGATGAATGAAACACAGGTATGAATATAACTTTGTTGTTTATACTTGCATTTTGCTCATACAATCTTACAATACATCGATCACTATATATATAGTTTTCTAACTAAAATTTGTAAGGTTTCTACATATTGCTTCAACCGTTTCTATATAACCGCTATTCGGTTTTCAACTTACAAACTAACATGTTCGGCCCTTAGGCTTTGCGTTTATTACATACTTGACTCTAATACATACTATACTTTCTAATTTGACCCATTTAACCCAAAGGTTTAGGTTAACTATCAACACTCCCTTAAACTAAACCGTTTAAGGCAGTGTCTTCAACTTGCTTTTATCTTTCTCTAAAGAAATAGTTGGTTCATCGCCGCTTGATAAATGAGATGTGCTTCTTGCTTCTTGTCTTTATCCTTCCATTTGGTGCATTCGTATGCAAAGTGACCAAGTTCACCACATTCATAGCATCTCATTTCTTTCTTGCTTTGTTCTCGACTTGTACCTCTTCCACGTCCTTTTTCTTCTTTACTAAAGTTTCTTCCTCGTCCTCTACCACGGCCTTGATTACTTGAACTTGCCATTAGAAGTTTGTTATGATAATCTTCTTGCGTTAATCTTGACTCTTGAAGCTTCATAAGCACTTAGTCTTCCAAATGCCTTCTTCAAACGTCATTTTGTCAATTTCTGAATATTGCTCGATGGATGCCACAATTGGTAGAAACTTCTTTGGAACGGAGTTCAGCAACTTTCCTACTAATATTTTGTCTTTAAGATTAGAACCAAGACTTTTACACTTGCCTCTTATGCTTCCCAATTTTCCCGCAAAATCATTCACTGCTTTAATCTGGTCTTCATTTTAAGGTCTCTAATTCATTTCTCAAAGTTTGAAGGCGTCTTTTCAACTCGGCCCCGCTCCAATATAACGTGACTTTTAATTGATTCCCATACTTCCTTCTCAAGAGTCTCAAATCCGTAACAACTTGCATTAGAACATCTTCCCGCAATGTTGTGAGGATCATTGCTTTGATGTATGCATCTTTCATCTACTTTTCTGCTCTTCGCCGTTTCCCAAAGTCCATATGCCTTCAATATTGTCTCCATCATAATTGCCCATGTTGTGTAGTTTGTTTCGTGAGTGGGATTGAAGTGCTATGTTTGGTCAATGAAAGGTATGTTTCTCCTTTAGTCATGTTGCTCTCTGACTTGCGTTCTTTCTTGCTTACTATCTTACTTTGAAACAAAAGTTTCTTTCATCGGTGAACGCAGAGGTTTCACGGGTGAAACACTAAGGTTTCTCTTATCGTGAAACACTAAGGTTTCTCTTACCTGTGCAACACTATGGTTTCTCTTAATCGGGTGAAACACTAAGGTTTCTCTTACCTGGGTGAAACTAAGGTCTTTCATCGTGAAAATCTAAGGTTTCTAAAAACACTAGGTTTCTCTTACTTACTTTGAAACAACAGATTTTCTCTTACTTACTTTGAAACGTTAAAGTTTCACTTACTTACTTACTTTGAAAACACTAGAGTTTTTTAAAAATGATAGGTTTCTTTTCTTACTTACTATGTGAACCACAATAGTTCGTTTCTCTTCTTACTAGTTTTGTATTTTTCTAATAAAAACAAATTTTTGTTTCTTTAAAATAGAAAATATACTTAATCTTACTT
Source organism: Chrysanthemum makinoi (assembly GCA_910596185.1). Classification (NCBI taxonomy): domain Eukaryota; kingdom Viridiplantae; phylum Streptophyta; class Magnoliopsida; order Asterales; family Asteraceae; genus Chrysanthemum; species Chrysanthemum makinoi. Next base: position 58,273,771 of record OU343217.1, on the reverse strand, counting down.
TCTTACTTTCTAAGCCAACCAATTAAAAATACACCTTTCTTTATCAATATTGCCTTCCTTTCTGGTTCTTATCGACACCCAAGAAACACCAAAAAAAATCACCAGCACAATCTCCTTCTTCTTTCGATTAAAACTACCCAAATCCCGCCAATGATTTCTTTCTTCTTCCCCTTTCTGATTAGATGATGGTTTTGTGGTGGGTTTATGATAATGATTTCGTCGATTTTTCGATGGTGGTTTCTTCTGATTTTCTGGTTGCAGATGATGAAATGAATCACACACGCTTCTTTTGATTATAGTTAATCGGTGGTTTGGTGGTTCCCGTTCTCAAATTTTCTCCGGCGATGGTGGTGTTTCTGAAATCAACGGTTACAAGTTTTGTAACAGGAATCGTTGGTTTCTTCTTGCTGTTGATTCTTGCTTTTCAATCGATCGCTACTTGCATACGTTCTTCCCTGGATCGATCTTGCTCTGATGCCAATTGTTGGTTTTTTTATCTTACTATGATGAATGAAACACAGGTATGAATATAACTTTGTTGTTTATACTTGCAGATTTTCGTTCATACAATCTTACAATACATCGACCCTATATATATAGTTTTCTAACCGACATTTGTGAAGCGACATATTGCTTCAACCGTTTCTATATAACCGCTATTCGGTTTTCAACTTACAAACTAACATGTTCGGCCCTTAGGCTTTGCGTTTATTACATACTTGACTCTAATACATACTATACTTTCTAATTTGACCCATTTAACCCAAAGGTTTAGGTTAACTATCAACATAAACTGTTGATGACTGATATTTTATCTTGTGAAAGCAAAACATGGTCAGTAAGATTTGGTAGAGGATGATCGTCAAGTTCAACTTCCTGAGCTGTTGTAGGAACATTCCTATCAATCGAGCAACACTATTTGTTCAATTTTCTTTTCTAAAATTTAGTAAGGTTTCTAATGACTTTGAACCCACTGAAACCATTTTCTTTTAGAAAAACTAAAATTTTATAATTTCTAAAAATTTTATAATTTTTAGAGACAAAAAAAAATGAATTTCAAAGATATATGGACATCCAAAATGGTGACAATCAACATCATAAAATTAAGCAAAGAAGCTAATGAAATAAGATAACCAAGAATAATAGCAATGAAGGTTCAAAATGAAAATTGATGCTAAATCGTAGTAAATTTGCAATAAGAAAAACATAAAAATATTGATGTTTATTGGGCTCAACTGAGCCCTCTCCGTTCTATGTAGCTTGGCCCGATTTAGCAGTGCAACTCAAATAAGGTTTTGTGGGACGAGTAGCAGCCAAACTTCCAAACACGAACTTACTTTTACAGGGCCTCGGAACATGGAGACGATCAGGGAAAATAACAGATTGACTAGAAGATACAGGCAATTTCTTTTGCACCACATCAAGCTTTGGAGATGACCATGTTAACTCATTAGAAGCAGAATGAGTAACAGATTGACAAGAAGATACAGGCAACTTCTTTTGCATCACATCAAGCTTTGGAGATGACCGTTTTAACTCATTAGAAGCAGAATGAGTATTGATGGCGGATGCAGTCACTATATACAAGTTACATGAACAAAAAGATCGTCAGATGCTAATACACTGAAGTAATGAAACTGATTACAGCAAACATAAACAAAAATAAATGCTGATTAAGCATTGACATTACCTGATGATACTTTGGGTACAAGCTTATGACTGTGACTCCCATTGGATATAGCTAGCTTGCCATTGACATAGGCAGCAGAACTGTAACAAATACAAAATAATTAAATGCAATTTCGATCATTAGCCTCGATAAAAGATTTATCTGAAGTAAAATAATGACTGCATTCTATAAAAATTATATGTCTAGTGAAACTTACGTTGCCATGTGGGTACCATTGGTTTCTTTTCTAGAATCAACTGGCATTATCGGCCTCCACACCTTCTTTACATGATTATTAGTAACACCATATTCCTTTCCTGAGGTCAAATTTCTACTACCAGCATCTGCAAAACAACAAAAGAAACAGTTAAAGTTCAAATACCAGTTGCTGAAAGATATTGTAACTATTACACGTCAGCATAATATGGGTAACAATCTAGAAGAAATTATAAAAGCCAGAATAAAACTTTTCATAGACATATACTCAAATTCCACGACTAATTACTCACGGTCTAATCATTGCCTGTATATATTGCTATATGCAGGTGAATAGTTACAATATCTGTGGGCGTAAATGCCCATATACTAAGGTAAAACTTAGTATATAGACAACAAAAAAGCATGTGAGTTTGCGCCATAATTACACAAACTGGAAAAACTAACAAAAGTGGTCTATGGGCGTAAATGCTAAATCCATGCTAGAATTGTAAACATACCATTATAAACTTTTGGTGGGTAGAAGTTCCCCCGGCTAGTTCCCCGCCATTGATTATCCATTTGCCAACCTGAAAAAAAAATGCAGAAACAACTAATGAATTGCCATGCCATCAAGATACATAGTTTCCAAGCCCAATATAGTAGAAAGTAGATTATTCCAAATGCACCATCAGCACCAAACTTCACTCAAGACACAACTCAGTATATCAAATCAAATAGCTAAAGAAGAAGTACAAAATATACAACCATTACTTACACTTTTTTGCGTATCTTTCTTTTGAACCTCTTGAACAGTATGGCCGTTACTTACACATTTTTGTGTATCTTTTTTCTTTTGAACCTCTTGAACAGTATTGCCATTACTTACACTTTTTTGTGTATCTTTTTTCTTTTCAACCTCTTTAACAGTATCGCCGTTACTTACACTTTTTGGCGTATCGTTTTTCTGTTCAACCTCTTGAACACTATCACCATCACTTACACTTTTTGGCGTATCTTTTTTCTTTTTAACCTCTTGAAAAGTATCTGCAAATTAAAGACAAAGCAAAAAAATCATTTACAACTGAACTAACATAAAAAAATCAAAAACTAAAAATCACATATATAGCAACAACAGGAAAATATCATACCTAAATACAAGAGTCTTTGAGTAGCTTCGCTTTGATCCATATTACATTCTTTAAGCATGGTGTACACGCGTCATCCACACTATTTTTAATATCAACAACACCTCTAATATCCTGGATCATGGAGTCAACCTCCGACATGTTTTGGTTTGATCCATTTTTATCTTTAAGTGTTGTGTGGATGA
>OU343217.1:58246238-58270474 GCA_910596185.1 Chrysanthemum makinoi | reverse complement strand
ATGAAGAATTAAAAATCGCAAGTTGGATCTGGGCATGCACACATATTTTTTATATGTTCCAAAGGGTGTGCACTCTTAGCTTCTTAGTGTATTTTGTAGTGCCTTTTAAGAAAAAAAGAATTTTTTTACACCGTCGAAATTTTACACATAATGTGTACATGCATACCCTGTGTTTCATGTAAATCCACCCATGCTGTCGTTTTATTCTTTACTTTTGGCACAAAGTTGTCATTTTAACTTTTTTTAACCTCGGTAAAACGCTACCGTTTTAAACGGTGGTTGATATATATATTAATGGAGAGTTTCTAGATACGCTACAGAAAAAGGTAAAATTTTACACGGTTATTTTAACATGCCTTATGTAGACGTGTACTTATTTTTATTCCTTTACAAACTATAAGATGTCTTAAAAATAAATACAATTACAAACATGTAGAATCGTGAATTTATCCACTGTTATAAGGAGGGCTGAGCATCGGTTTAAGACCGGACGGATCGACAAAAACCGGACCAGACCGAGATCGAATTAGACCAAAACCACGTATCGAGTACCGGATCAAATGTGTTCGGTCCGGTCTGGGTTGGTCCGGTACAAGAAGGCATTATTGGTCGGTTTATACGTAAGACCGGTGATAACGCTACACGCGTCGTTCGGGGTCAAGGAAACTTCCTTTTCTTCGAGCAAGTTTTTATAACACCCTAGGCGTGGAACCTAATCGTTGTAGTGTAGTAATTAGGGTAAGCCACGAGTATTGATATCGTTCTCTAGGGGAATAGGAATGCTAGTAAGAAGTTACTACGCTAAGGTTAAGGTTGAGGATGATTATTTTTATCTTTTATGTTTTATGAAATGGAAAGGTACGAATCTCGGGGTTTGGATTTGGGGGTTGGTATTTCTACCGATTACTCTACTATTATCAAATTATCTAAACTAAGGTTGTGGGAGTCTATGTCTAATTAATGTGTGCTCGTATGATAGTTTAAAGATGTGTTTACTTAGGTTGTACTACTCCTTAATTATCTCCTATTGATGGTTGAGTTGTCACGTCCTTATTCTTAGTTGCGTTGTGTGTCTAAGGTTGTAGGGTATGCGTTTCTCCCCAACTCTTTGAACTTACCAAAGGGTCTAGTCTACAAACCCACTAGGGATGATAAACTCTTACTCTAAGGCACTCTTTGGATGATTTAGCTTACAACTACTCGTAATTATATTCTAAGGTTCACAAAGATGAATCAAGCATTAAGTACACAACGAATGACCTATCGCATTACTAGATCATTAATCAACTAAGATAAGAAACAACCAATCAATATTCAATAATTAAGTTTCATACTTCCTAAGCAAACACACAAATAAATTAGCCGGACATGGAGAACATGCAAGCATACACACAAATAATCAAAGACATAATTGAATTAATGAAGTAAATACTTATCTTGATGTAAGATAGGGTTTAAAACCCTAAAATACTTTACAAGACACCTTAGGTTCGGTTTAGGTTTTCACCCAAAAGACCTCTCTAAAACTGAAAAATTCGATTCTATATATAAGATTACATATGCGACGCAGCGCTACCTTATGTTGTGACGCCGTGTCGCCGCTATTAGGGTTTCGTCTTGGCCACGTTAACCTAGCGACGGCGTCACCTTTATGTCCGCGGCCCCGTCCTTCTTCGACCGGCGTCGTCGGATTGCGACGCATCTAGGGCCGCGAGTAGCGACGGCCTACTCTTTTACAACTGGTCGACGCGCCACTTGAAAATCTGTAGTTTTGGTTCCGAACCGTCACAAAATCTCGACCGGCGCCGCTATTAGCACCGGCGCCGCGCTTCTATTTTCAGCTTGTGAGTGTCTCGATTTTGACTTTGGCCATTTTCTTCGTATATTCGCGACTTTTCGTCCAAATAAGTGCCATTCCAGCATTTTGCCTTCAAGAGACCTAAAAGTGAAAAGGAACGATATTAAGCAATAACGGATACAAAAGTGATCAAATAAGGACTAAACGACCCTCAAATGGTACCTTTTAAAACCTTATCAAATATCCCTACACTTGTTATTTGCTTGTCCTCAAGCAAATGTGCTTTTAGCCAATTAATTTATAAGTTAGGGTCATGAAGCATTAATTCAAAACGGTCCACAACACATATAAGCCCCTCAAAAAGTCATAACAAGCTCGGAAATTACATACTAGCACCTCACATGGGGTGTTTGGATACTCACATCTCTCTCAGGTGTATATATGAAATATAACAAATAGGAAATGGAAGATAAACACTCATTAACCGGTCCTAGTACATAGATTACCATAAGCTTGAGAATAGATCAAACCTCCATCGCTTTGGCGTAAGCACCTAGGAAAGACTATCAAAGAGGTCTTTTAAAGGGTTGTAATGTTAGGCTTACGGTAGGGAAACAAAGGTTTGGTGGGATAGGCTATTTAGTGGTGGCAAGTCAAAAATCTCTATGTTAAATGCATATGAAGAATGGCATTGCTAAGCCAAGACTCGACACTCTAAACTCTAGATAACTGAAATAAATAAACATAAATTCAAAGATAGATGTAGGATGGTAGCCCGTATAAAAGTTAAAAGTTAAATTAAACATTTACCACTATAACTAAAATGTAATTAAAAGTTAAATTAAACATTTACCACTATAACTGATGTTATCATAATATATATATATATATGTGTGTGTTTTTAATTTTTTTATAAGTTAATTTTTTTATTAATTTTTATCTACATAATTTACTATCCTAACGGGCAAAGGCAAAGGCATGAGAATAAATTTTATAATACACTTATATAGTGAATAATGAACTCAACAAATAAAGAATGGTTATTCGATAACTTATTGTATTTGTATCTTATGATTATTAATCTCGATCCCTTAAATATATCACAAATACATGTTTCATATCTCTTTCTCATAATTTTATTCGGTAGTTGGGTTTTGAACTTTTTTTCTTTACTTTGGTTTATGTCCTATGAAAATTAAACGTCAATAACCTAATAAATTATATTCCTTAACCCATTAAACTACACTTAGGCTCTATGCTCACATTCACATCCTTTAAAAACCTCCATATTTAAAGTGATGATACACATAATTATTTTTGTGGCTACTCGCAATACTTGAACGCAGGTTAACGGCGTGCTGGTGTTTTCTCATTTAGTAATGCACAAGGTAAATGAATCCTAAATGCCCAATCTCCTTAGCTATGATATCTACTCTAACATAATCAACATATCATTAGTGTTTTGAGGAAAAAAGACATACCATTATTTTTTTTCCTAGCCAAACCACACTAAAAGCGTCCACCATAGTTCTTCAACTACAAAAACCAACATAAGATCATTAGCATTTTGAGAAAAAGAGACGTACTTTGTTTTTTGTCCCACCAAACCTCACCAAATGCCTCCACCATAGTTTTGGAAAATAAACGAACATAAAATCATGAGGGTTTTGAAAAAAAGAGACATAATCACCTACTAATATATAGACAACTCACAAAATAAAAGATTAGATGCATGCATGAAAGCTCAACATGGAATCTGAATATATAGAAAGCACACTATGTCGGCTTGTATCGTAGTTACCTTCAGATGCTCACATGGATTCTTATTAAGAATTCAAACATACAGATCTCAATGTCTATAACAACAAAAACACAAATCAAATGGACAAAAAATAGCAACTTCTATTAATTACTATTTTATTTGTTGTAACATAAGCCAAGAGATGATGAAGCACACGTTAGGGTTTTCGGAATTTAGGATGGAATGAATGGTGCAGGAATGATCTTCCCTGAGATATATCACTAAACTTTAATCAAAAATATGTATCGTAAAACATAGTGTTTTTTTGTATACACATAATAATATGAAAGAAAAAAGGTATGTTAATTAAATTGTGGGCTAAGATTACTCTAGCCAGATAATGAAAAACAAAGTTAATACACACCATTAATCAGCAATGACCCACTTGCAACTACTCGATCATTCATGACTGAAACTAATTTTGATACACTCCATTATTTTTACTTTGATACAGAAACAAATAATTGATACTCAACTTACGGATCCGTGGATTTTTAACACTAATAACGCAATGATGGTGAAGAAAATAATTACCTCATTTAATACACACATGCTATACAAACTATTGATACACGAATGAACAAATTTCATAAAATATTTGTATTGGTGACAAGTTATGGATGGAGTATATATTTTAGTATATAAAGTGTCAAATTAGGTTAAACATTATGTAAATATGGTGTATACGTTAGATTTAGTTGTTTTGTATTTTAGTTTTTCAAATTTATCACAAACTTGGTAATGCTCTAGTGGTTGAGATGTTAACTCCTTTGAGCTTATCATCCTAGGTTCGAATTCTGGTATTTGCTATTTTTATTCCGAATTTTAAAAATTCAGCCATATGACTTGTCAAAAAAAATGCCTATGTGGAATAATGACGTGGGAAAAATTGTTGGTGAGGTGGACATCTTAAGTGATGATGTGGTTTAATATGGTGACGTGGTAAAAATTATTGGTGAGGTGGACATCTTAAGTGATGACGTTGTTTTAAAAAATGACGACGTGGCTTAAAAATGTCATGTCATGTAAGTTACAAAACCTTAATACTGAATTAAATCTACTACTTGCCTTGATCCTATACGCAATGAGGTCGTACAAATTACTATTGTCGCTCTGCATGTCTTGTTTCATGCGAAGTGTACCTTCTCCCTTATCAAACCTACCTCCTTCATATAATTAATACACACCATTAATCAACAATGACTGAAACTAATTTTGATACACTCCATTATTTTTACTTCGATACAGAAACAAATAATTGATACTCAACTTACGGATCCGTGGATTTTTAACACTAATAACGCAATGATGGTGAAGCAAATAATTACCTCATTTAATACACACATGCTATACAAACTATTGATACACGAATGAACAAATTTCCATTGATGTTAAACCCCCTCCCAACACACACACATACACTAAAGATTCTACACATGAGTTAGGTCTAAAAATGAAACATTTTAAATGTTTGCAGAGTAATAAGCGGTGCGATGATTCACTTGCTTTAGTATTTGAATCTTGGTACAAAACACGCCGTAAGAACCTGGCTTGTCTCCATGTATTGCACAAACTTGTTTCTCTGGATGAAAAGAAAAGACAATATATGCATATTTGAGGTAACTAAAATTGAAATTTTAGTTTGATTCGATGCTTATATTTGCTACAACAGATGTATACTAACCGAACGTGAACCTAGCTTTGATCTTCAGGTATGTGAATTTGATGATCCGTGATCACAATGTTTCAACATCTCCCAGTAACTTCTCCTATTCGTGTTCCTTGATTTGCGATTTCTTTGAAGAATATGCCTTCACACATGCTAACCCCACAACCACAAAAACCAAAAGTGTGATAATAAATTCTGCCAAACAATTGTTCAGCTTGATACCAAAATGAACACTAAAAGTATAAAACAATTGGGTTTGACAGTTTAGATCAAACTAACAAAAATTCAATATTAGAATTCACATAATTTATTGTCTAATGTTTTCAAAATCTAACTGTGAACTAAGATAGGTATGTATAAATTGTTATTTGCTAAAAAAACTAACCATCATAATGAAATTATAACATATAAATTCATAGAACAATACATAGACTTTAACAACAGAAGTCAATGAAAGGCATCACCTTATCCTACAGGTTGAAAACCAAAACACCTTCTCTTCCACAACAGGCCTGAAACTCCTGCAACTGGATAATAAACTTGGTTGGCGACATCAAGTTCTAAAAATTTTCTCGATTCTCTAAGTATCAGGAACTATAAAAGGAAAATCCAAACATTTAAGGGGTGTTTGGTATTACATGTTTTCAGCTTATAATGAACCATCTGAACGTAAATGAAAGTAGGTAATGAAAGATTAATATTAATGAGTTAATTTTAAGATACAAAAAAGTGTATGACTTGTAATAACGGTTGAAAAATTCTAAGGCAACTAATTAAATAGGTAACATGTTGTTACTGAGAAATTGACACTATCCAAAACTGACTTTTAGGCAATTGATAAACTAAAGTCAGACCATTCAATATGTTTAAACTTGTCAATGATGCATTAACATGGGGTTGGGGAATATTTTAATGTTTGATGAGTATAACGTGAATTTAGATCAACGCAAGCTCGCTAGCAAACCCTTTTTAACCAAATCTCTGACCGACCCATTTTTGCCACAATGCCACTTATGAGTTATGCTTACCTTTTTAACAGGTTTGATTACTGGACTCTACAACAGTCGATACCCATTCCTTGTATTTGAGGTTTTCCTGGTTCTTACGCTTCTTGTAGCCTGAAAGCTGTAACATATTATAAAAGGAATTAGTTTGATAAAAATTGTTTGACATGAGTTATGAATTCTGGTTGACTATATATACTACTTTCTTACCTGATAGGCAATTTTAAGTTTAGTTGTATACCATTTGAATGCTTAAAGAAGATGATGTTATTTGCAGATATATCAGTAACTGACCTAAAAAAGGGCCTGTTATTCGATAGCAACGTTTGTCACGCGCAGGTGGCAACATTTTTCAGCCCTTCGTGAATATCTGTGACAATAGCACATTGGAAAGGATTCGTATAACTGAAACAAGATTACCCTAACCCATTTGATTAATACTTATTGGGGCCCTATGTGGGAACACATCATGACCACAAGTGCCTGTTATACTGGTAGGTTGCAGTGACTCTCACTAACGGCAGTCGACGCAACCCACTTGTTGCCCATTCCAATACCATTAATGACATTGCCTGATGAAAAGGCCGATTGAACAATTCACCAAGGATTACTTTCACCAACCTGTATGATCCAGACTTTATGTACATCTGTATGCAAGCTAATATGACGTCTAACTCTTCCCTAAAATAGTTTTACACGCTCACGTACATCTAGGTGTCCAGTATGTTGCTATTAATTGTTCTTGTCGCATCATTACTTCTTCAAATGCAGAAAAGCAAGCAATTCCAAACACCCCCTTATTAACCAAACCCGTTCATAAACATACTAATGACTTATATCTTTACTAATGAAAATAAAAAAAGAATAGAAATTTACTTGTTTGCGTTTGAGATGACGATGAAAGATTTGAACGTTAGCCTTTTAAGCTTCCTGCCATGTGACAGACTCCTGACTTTTTTTTTGCATTGCTAGCTCTCGGGTATGTTGTCCCTGCGCCTTCAGCCACGTTCTCATAAGGCTCAGCTTATGTATGGATGTAAGTGTCACAATAGCAAACACATTTATGAAGCACCTACTAACATTTTGTCAGGTTCTATAACAAAGAACCCCAATTTCACCATAAATATCACCCGGCCTTAATTCTCCTACAACCTGTTCGGCTCCATGTTTCATAACGATGAGTTCCTGATCAAACAACTAATGCATTAGACCCCAGTAATTTTCAGTATATGCTTTTGTAATAGATATGAAATTCATTGCTCACCTTGAAACTACATTTATCTAGGAGATCCATTGCCATTTGAGATGAGATACTCCTTTCTTTTTTCACATCCATCTTTATCAGATCTACTTCGGCAAGCATGATTCGAGCATCCATATCCAAATAACCTATAAAAAATAATAATGAATGTAAATTTGAGAAGCACCAAATTAACACATTACTTCCTTTTTGTTTTTCAACATTATTTCACCTTAAAAGATTTTTGCACCCAAAAAATACCACCTGTCATAAGAATACTAACAAATAGAATAACTGAAAAAATTCAGTGATTGCACAACTTACTATCTATGTTTATGAGGTCACTGCTCAATGTTTGTCCCGCTTGTGCTAATGAAATTAGATGAGGTTGGCAATAGTATATGAGATGAGCTTTTAACGTTGATTAGTGCATATAGTAAAACTTTTAGACTTCGAAAATGACTTGCAAAAAATTAAAGGAAATTGACACATATGATGAGCACAAAATAGCCATGCTATGCCCGTGAATACTGTGACAGAGTCCGGATGTCGGGCTACCTAAAATTGTTGATAGAGTTTATGAATACCATAGTAATTAGATTATATCCAAAAAGTGGAAAAACAAACGTGGGATTTCGAGGATACTTACCTCAACAACCCCTTGCTCCCCGGGTATAATTTCAGGCATATAATCAGCATCGGCCAAAGCTTCTTTGAGATTACTAACTAAAGACTCATTTCTAATATAAACTAAGGTTTAAATGCCTTTACCTATAAGATGGAAAGAAACAGGACTACATAACCAGCAGTGAAACTAAATTATTAACATGAAAGCTTCAAGAAATATTAATATTTGAATTTGTGCTCTTTTGCATGGCCCCCTGACATCTCAAATTCTATTGACTTTAAATCAATGTTCTTTTGCACTAAATTTGTATTATTGGTTTCACTTTTTTCCTATATTCATAATGTAAATGGGGATTTGTTTGTAACTGTAAGTCTATAACTAATACTACTAATCTTTGTTATTGATCCATTATCAATGTACAACTAATGTTATCAACAGACGACATACATACATAGTACCTAGAGACATTGCATTTATAAAATTCCAGTTAGATAAGAGTGGGTAATCTTGACCCACTTATAAATGGATTAACATGGGTTTGTGTTGAATCTCAAATGGGTCCATTTTAAACATGTAGTAGCCAAAAAGCATCACGCCAAGTGGGTCAAACCCATTGAACACCGTCTAACATCTTTTTATCATACACCTTCGAAATCTTTTTTTTAGCATACACCTTCTAAGTCGTCCAAGATTTAATCTATTCAGAATTCTATTAAGCAATTAAGGTGTCAAAAGACCAACTATTATCAACTCACCAGCACCCCATCCGGTCTTAACTCTAGAAGTCTCTTGGTAATTTCCAATAAACTGCATAAAGTGGAAGAACGGAATTAGCACATTAACATTAGCAACACTTTATATAAGGTTGAACAAAAAATTCAGAGTTGCTTTCAAAACATACCATGTAAGACACTGAAATTTATCTAGAAAATGTACTCATTTTCATTCTCCATACCAAAATTTGGATGAAGTAGAGAATAAATCATATGAGGTACACTCAACTACCCTCACTAACCATTTTGTGTGTGTATGCATTGTAAAGGTTGAGATTGTGCCGAGATACCAAAAAGAAGTGTACACAAGTAATGATAGAACTTAAGAGCTAGTTGATCTTTAACTTATTTAAAAGTATACACACGGATAATGTAAGAAAATGTAAAATCAAGGGGTATTCTGGATTGCACATCAAAACTAAACTCACTCATAAGTGGGCTCCAATGGATACCTCTAGTGGAGATATTATGTAGTCTCCATGTTGATTACAATGTTGCTTAATTTTCTTCAGCACCTCATAAGCCAAACTATGATTGTAGTTTGTGATTTCTTGAGCACATTGAATTAGCAAATCCCTTAAATCAACCATGAGTTCTGGTGTAATCGCGTTCTTGTTCCCTCGTGGTCGTCCTCTTTTTGATACTTCATTCATACTTCTCGGTTGAGGTTCTTCCTCGTAAAACAGTAAATCTTCATCATCGTCTTAATATGATAAATAGAATTAGGGGCTGCTCGCCAATTAAATTATCTCTTTTCCCTATATAATCATAAAAAAAATATAAACGTCAGAAACATAAATAAAGTGGATAGAAGGGTTTAGATAATGTACCGTTTAGCATTTTACAGATATCAAGTCTATGTGACAACTAATTATATTGGATTTGAAGCATAGGGAAATCGTCATCGGAGATCTGTTGAAAGTTTGACGCTTTTCATAGCCTTACACCACTCTTGTATGGGATGATGAGCATAAATTTACAAATGCAGTTACTTAACTAACTCATAGCAACTTTTAATCTTTGCTGTATACACCTCCAAAGTTAGTATGCACGCAGGCGCGAGTTCAGCTGTTGAGGTAGAACTTCCAAAAGACCAACTGGAACGTATCCGTATGTGAAACTAAGCCACTCAAGTAAGAAAGATATAATCCTTTCCATGTTTGTATATCAAAATTTCATGTCAAATGGCATATCTAATCTACAAATGTCTGTAAATCAAAATTTCAACATAGCCCATATCATTGTCTTTATTCTCTTTAAGATTAGTAATTGGTTGCACCCACTCGGTTAATACCATAACGAACCATTAACTGATGTTTTTGGGCTTCCTTTTTCGGCGCCCAAGTGATCGGGTAAATTCTGCAACGAGTCATTCATACCTATAAAGTTAACGAAATGAATGTCAAAGACCATCACGGTATAAATAATTTCTTAAATAACTTACACAACGGATTTAGATATTAGGTAAAGGAAATGTCGTTGCTGGCAAAACCGTTGTCCCTAAAACCAACTGCTGTTACTGTCACGTCTGATATCACACTACCACTAACATTAACCGGAGTGCTTGAGTAACACAAATGCTTCAATTGATCATCAGCTTTCCTTTTGCCTTTAGCAGATGCCAATATAGGTTCTAAACATTGGCTATCACTTTCATTATTTAAGACGCGAAAATGGGCACACTTCATAGGTGTTTATATAATCATAAAAAAAGAAAACTAACCAGATGGGTTACGGTAGTCATAACCCCTGCGAGCAACATTCTTGCTCATGCACTTAAACCCGCTATGGCGATCTCGATCAGGATGAGGTAACCAACCATCTATATGTACATTCATATAAACAATATCAGTTATTAATATAATTGAAAATAAGCAATATGAACTATGCTACTATCAAATCAAGCTAAATGCTAACCCTTAGATTTATTGGTTTAAGTTTGATCATGTCATTTACATTTTGACTTGCCAACATGTTTTTGTTCTTTTAATACATAGATAGCTAAAACTCCTGAACTATAGGATTCAAGTAACGGTGGAGCATGAATCATAACTAAGCAATTTACTCAACTTACAAAACTTCTAATCAAAAGCACATTAGCACCAAAGTAGCTTATTATAATTTGAAGAAATACCAGATTCAAAGCAAACAGCCTTCCTTGATTGATTGGCCTTCATCCTCAAAGAGCTTCCTTCATCAGTTTCGCACGACCACCTGTTGGCTGGCACGACACCGTCTTACATTTTTCACATTGCACTACATATGAGAATGACTAAGTATAGATGTTCTGCAAACAAAAAACTTAAAATAAAAATGTCATATTAAAATTTTTTAAAAAGTTAAAAGTTGGTTTCAAAATAAGTCACTTGCAATTTGCCATAGACAAAAACACAGCCACATCATGAATTGAATAATAAATAACACATCAACTAATTAAGCACTTCACGTCCTGCAAGTATTTTCTTTCATTATAAGAGAAGATGAACAAACTTGTTAAGCCAAGAAATATTACAACTTATAATGTCGTGAAACTAAAACTAATGTATATATGTGACGGAAGTTACAAAGGGTTACCTTGAAGAAAGAGTTTGGATTAAGTAGATCACCTTGCAAGGCAAAACCTGTTATAGTATTGAGTAAATCAAATGTAACATTCAATCACAATTAGCTGCAATGTTAAAATGAAGAATGATAATAAAGTTAAACTGTTTCATTCAGATTTTGATAGGGATAGAGAAGACAAATGTATACAAAAAGCTCACCACCACCTTCGAGTAATTATGAGCTGAAAGAAAGTACAAATTAAAAACAAAAACATTTGTAACGGGTTACGTCTCATAGTTGCAAATAACAAATATGATATATATTAAAGAACTTGTAATCTTGATATTTCTATATCATCCTCACCTTCGAGTCCTCTGGAATACTCCGAAAAGAAGAGGTTGAGATGATTGTTCCACCCACCCGTCCCCGTCTTTGGCTGGATGAAAGTCTTTACAGTCCTTTGAATTTAATAAAAGGAAAAAATATAAACAAATAGGATTCAAGTAACAGTGGATCATGAATCATAACTAAGCATTCACGAATTGAATAATAAATAACACATAAACTAATTAAGCACTTCACTTCCTACAAGTATTTTCTTTCATTATAAGAGAAGATGAACAAACTTGTTAAGCCAAGAAATATTACAACTTATAATGTTGTGAAACTAAAACTAATGTATATATGTGACAGAAATTACAAAGGGTTACCATGAAGAAAGAGTTTGGATTAAGCAGATCACCATTCAAGGCAAAACCTGTTATAATATTAAGTCAAATGTATCATTCAATCACACTTAGCTGCTAATACTTCAGATGTTAAAATGAAGAATGATAATAAAGTTAAACTGATGCATTCAGATTTTGACAGGGATAGAGAAGACAAATGTATACAAAAAGCTCACCACCACCTTTGAGTAATTATGAGCTGCAAGAAAGTACAAATTAAAAACAAAAATAGCTGTAACAGGTTACGTCTCATAGTTGTAGATAACAAATATGAAATATATAAAAGAACTTTCAATGTTGATATTTCTATAATATATCATCCTCACATATACTTTGTTTTTTTTTATTCTGCTGGACCATAATTTTTAGACGAAAAATATACGTGATGTTGCTCTTCATATCTATGCTTCCAATTTGTTAAAATTGACACGGTGTCATATCTATGCTTGTGTGTTTCTATGTAATTTTGATTTATACCAATCTAACCATATAATCTAACAAATACTTACATTTTTGTTGTTTTTATGTCGAAAAAATTCAAAGATAAATAAAGTGAGACATACTCTTATGAACATTTGCAAAATCAGACTCGGAATAAGATGACCAAGTTGTCATTTAACTGGGAAGAAAAAGATAAATATCTTTTAGGAAAATGAAGAGTAATACACCTACCGAGACAAAAGCCAAAGGTGAGTCTAGTAAGTGGACGTATTGAACAGAATAAAATCCAAGACATTACAACATATCATTGTTAATGCTATCGTTTTGTCGAATACAAAATTATTGTGTGCCTCAGATCACTAACATGTGTCATATCGGAAGGCATGAATTTAGTGCATCATCGAAACCTTAATGTATACACCATCAAACATGTCGCGTGACATAGTTCTTTTCATTTGATATCAAACTTTCATAGTCAATATGTCAAAATCGTTTCTGTATTCAAAAGGTGGAAACGCAAACATCAAGACTCTTGCTACAGATTCAACACGCGTAGATTTGGAAACAAAAACATTATAAAGGAAGATGTAATACCTGTATGACAGGGCTGCACAATCGCTTGAAACATGTTGAACAATAAAAAATGTCGAGATTGGTCAACATCACCTTTAGTCTTCCATCTAGATTAGGAATAAACTTAATGCTGACCTTTTCCATCTCCTCCTCAAACTCAGATGAGATAACTTTCTTCTTTATGCAGACAGATAGACACAAAAGACCGTCGTAATCTGCAAACCCATATGGGACTGATAGGTTACAGTTTCTTGGTGTATCTTTTGACTAACTTGTGTATATCTCTGGCACAGATCGCAACAAAAGACAAGTCGTCATGCTTTTAGCACTGAGTTGATACACAAACCCACTTTTGAAACAGCCTACACCAACACAGTCAATACTAAAATCTCGGCCAGGTTCTTGAACTTCATGATTGAGGATGAATATGACATTTTCGTTTTGCTCTTGAAGAAAAATATGCTTCCTATCTATTTCCATACAAATAGAGAAGGTAGTGTCGTAGGTGAAGCGGGTTGTGGAAGCTGTGTGCTTGATGCCAAAGTGGATGTAGAGGCTTTTGAAAGTACCAGCAAAGGAACATGATGGATGATGGCAAAAGCATGTGGCATGGGGGAATGATTGTTCATGCTTCCTCTTGTTATTGTAAGGCACTGTCTTTTTGCAACCATACTCGGCATATTTGCATGATATACTATTGATTGATTCAATAAACTTCTCAAAACCTCGACAACGGTTATTGTTAATACCAATTGGCATGCAACAAAGACATATTCCTTTCAACTCGAAGCAGCATGAGGAGCACGCTACATGGCCCATCTCACACTGCAAAATCAAATCTATGTCTCTTATCAAAGAAAAAATTAAATTCTCAACTCCATAACTTATGGCACATATAATGACACCGTTTTTTTCTGAGTTTGATATAATAAACCAAAAATCGTATCTAAATTCGAAATCACATCCAGACTACAACAGAGACTACCTTCACATGCATTGTCAAATTATACACTTAAATAATCTTGATTTCTTTATTGAACTATTACAATAAATGACAGCGAAAATTTCTAACCACTGAAAACAATCCAGACATGATGAAAAAGAGAAGTAATACCTGGAAGACAGGGGGGGACAATAGATTGGAACAAATCATACAGTCCAACACGTTGGAATAAAGCACCACTGGTAGTGTTTCATTTTCATTGTTGGTAGTTGGGAACATATGCGTGCAAGGCAGATATGCAGATACGAAGCTAAACCAAATGTTGTTAACCAAAATTTGCGGTGTGAATAGCCGTTCTAAGTAGTCAATAAGAATCACAAGTAGCAACGACATGCAGTGTAGTGCAGAATCATAACATGCAGAAAGTGGAAGACGAAGGCCATTTCTCAGGTGATAACCAAACCTCAAAACAGCAAAGAAAACATAGAAAATATGTTCAGAAACCAAATACCATAGATAAGAAATATCATACCCAGCATCAAGACAAGCATTTAAGAGAGTTAAAAGTATGAAGAGGACCTTTACGATACAGCAAGCTGTGCAGGCAGCCACAAAGTGCAGTCCCACATTGAATGCCAGATCCGAACATAATGCCATGACATGCCAACATAAATAAAGCCTAATGCAGTTTGTTCACAAACGATATTAACGCAGAGCTACTCTATTATACCATTCAGCAACGTCCAGCCATCCCTGCTTCACTCCATCTTATATTCTGAAAACATACATTCTTATAAGCATTTATTTCACATGAACACGAAAGTAGCTTATTATAATTTGAAGAAATACCAGATTCAAAGCAAATAGCCTTTCTTGATTTATTGGCCTTCATCCTCAAAGAGCACCAGTTGGCTGGCACGACACCATCACCAACTCAACATGAATGGCATGACCTTCAAAATAGTGTGTTATTTTTTATGGTATTAGGGTTTTATGATATAGGTACCTGTAACAAAAACATCATACAAAACAATAATAAGGTACCTTCTATGAAGCATGATCAAAAACTTCCAATTAATTAAACTCCTTCAAACTGTAACAATGAGAATTAAAAAAAAAAACAATATACGTACAAAAAACCATGATTTAATATAAACTGGATCAATGAATGATATTAGGGTTTTGAGTGATGAATGAATAAAAGGCTCGTTATTAATTAAAAGAATTATTAAGCTATAATTAAGAAAGGTTAAAAATATATAAGGTATAAGTAATATATATCATATTTTTTTTAATTGTTATCTTCATAATATACATTCCTAAATTACAAATTGCAGGATTTTTTTAGCATCTCCTTATTTGTATTGATTTGAAAGATATAAATCAAAAAACAATTTACTCTAGTGGTAAGTTGTTTAGAAAACTCATTAATGACCCAAGTTCAAATCCAATATATGTCTTCTTTTTAATTAAACAATTTTAAAATTAAAAATTAACAAATAAAAACCGAATTTTGACATGGAATAATGACATGGCAATAAAAATTATACATATATTAATTAAAACGCCACATGTCATTTAAAAAAATAAAAAAAAATGCCACATAAATACAATGATGACGTGGAAATATGACATGGCATTATGGGATGCCAAGTGGCATTTTATGTGGCATGCCTCCTCTTATATATAATGTATAGATATATTTTTCATACACTTTTACTCTACCATCCTCTATGATAACACCAAAATACTCGGGATTTATAGGCATATCCCTACACTTGAGTTTTTATTACTTTAACACTAATTTGACCCGATTTGAAAAGATCAAAACACTTGGGGTACATTATTATGCAAACAAAGGGAATTTGAATTTAACGTTCCCTTCCCGTCATTTCATTAACTTTAACTTTTCCCATGAATCCCAATCGTCCCAAAACTGTATACAAAGGATATGACTCGACTTAGCAACTTATGCAAGCAACTAGATAATTGAACTAAAGGTTTGGGGTGATAACAAACATTTGCACTAAAAGTGAGTGCATAAGGGGTAGGCTAAGGCGATTTGGGTGTATATTTGGGGGTGGGGTGTAAACAAAGCTCTTCATTGATATTCGGAAAACGAAACATCATGAGAACCGAGAAAAGGATAGGCTCTGAGGGGTTAACTAGGGGTATCGTGTACTAAATATGAGTACAACGCGAAAGGGGTGGGGAATTACTCAACCGATATGGAAGAAGTAGTTATATTACAATGTATCAAATAAGGGTTATCCTAATGCCTCTTATCATTTAGTTATTCCTAACTACATAAGTGTAGTCTCACTTGCGATCTCGGAATGCATCACAAAACAAGTTCTAAAATCTAATATACTACCGGTTCACACTCTAAGAATTGAAGATGAATGCTTTTAATTCCTACTAATCTAAGGGCGATCCTCACATTTTGGTGGAATTTGGGTGGTAAAGGGTTTTTGTGCTAGTCATGCAACTTCCTATCCATGAGACGCTTTTGTTAAGACTAATGGCCCACTCCTCTATGTCATAAAAAATTTTAAATTTGGTGCCAAAATTACCCTAACCGACATTTCCTCATGGTTTATTACACAATCACAATTGGACAAAGCAAATAGTCAAGGATAAGCATAGTTTCAAAGTTCCCGTTTATTTTCCCTCCCTACACTTAAACTGAACATTGTCCCCAATGTTCCCCGAAGTATCAAAGTTATGATAATGGAAGGTAATTAAAAACGAAAGAAACTAATACTCCCCTGATTAGCTTGGTGGGATCCGTGTAAAGTGGTGGTTAAGTCCTTTTCAAGAAGAATTATTATGAACGACTCCTTCCAATCTTATGTAACTTCTTCTTGATAAATTAAACATGCACACTTAAAGAAAACAAACGAAACCCAGCGTAAAATCGCGGTAATAACTTATATAAGACTCGATTTAAACTAGGATTGTGGAATGGATGTTTACAGAATTTCTAAGAAAATTAAGACTGAAAATTCCAAAATTTATAAGTAGCTCGGAAAACGAGAAAAAGTAATCCGATGTTTTACTCCTTCTGACGCCGTCAGTTATCCCGACAAAAACTCGGATTTTTCGGAAAAATTCTGGAAAATTTACATCTTTAGAATCTGGAAAACTTTCCTGCAAAACATTCATTATGACTCGATACAAGCATTTGACTCGAACAAACAAACATAAATATCTTTTAGTTAATTGTTATTCTCATGTTTACGTTTCTTTTGAAAACGTGTGTAATCCTCCCTACACTTATCCTTTATGTAAAATACCTTTATATGCAATTAAGACGAGGTTAAAAACAAAATAAAGCATTTTTACAAATTTAAACATGAGGATAAACAATTAATAAAAGATATATGACACTAACAAGCAAACAATTAAGCATGGGTTGCCTCCCACGAAGCGCTTTTCTTTATTTAAGAGTCTTGTAGCTAGACTCATACTCATACTCCTACGTTTTCTCATTACCGCCCTCTTCACCCTTTGTTTTCCCTTCATCGAAAGGGTGTAGACGCTATATGCTCACCGTGGATTCCTTGCCAACGCTGTCAATTATGGCGACGGTTTTATCTTTCAAATTGGTCTCCTTAATCTGGAAAGGCCCAAACCATCTTGGTTTGTTTCTTCCTCCTAATGCCCTTATCCGAGATCTATACAAGAGCACTTTTTCTCCCTTTAGAAATTCCTTAGGGTCCTTTTGTACCTTAGGTATTGAGGTGGGATTGCTTCCTAACTTTTTATCGGATTTCCACAATGTCGCATACAATCCTTGAACCATAAAGTCTCTAAGCCCTTTTTCCCAGTCATTCATCTTCTTCTTAACATTGTTGCCCGGGGCTTTTCGATTTCCACCCGTAATCATTTCCATGATCTTAAGAGGGTATCTTGGGACGATGGGTATCCTAGCGCATTCCTTCCCGCTTTTTGAGTATCATGATGCCTTCTCCGCATTTGATGGTTGCCTTGGCGGTGGCCGTGAACGTGTCCCAAGAATGAGGGTGCGTTTTATCTTCCTCAACATTAATGATCACGAAATCCACCGGATAAACGATGTTAGCCACCTCAATTAGAACATCAACAACGATTCCTACGGGGTGGACATAAGTATGATTAGCTAAGGAAAGTCTAAGGTCGGTCTTGGCTGGTTTCTCTTTAGTTAACTTATTATAGATTGACAATGGCATTATGTTCACATCGGTCCCTTGATCGGCCAAGGCATTTATATTGTCCATGTCACCGACACTCACTGGTATCACGAAATTCCCTGTGGTGTCTCGTTTTCTTGTTAATGGTTTTTTTATAACCAACTCATACAGAGGTTCCATAGGTAAGGCGTCGTATTCTTCTTCTGTCATTTTTCCTTCAAGAGCTTCCCTAAGAACTTCATTATACCTAAAGTTGTTTACTTGGTTTGCAATGGTTTTCTTGTTAATTTCGTGCTTAAGGTAGTACTCAATGGTCTCAGGTTCATCATTAGGCATGCACTCATCCTTCGTGCTTTCCTCATTTTTCCACATCTCCTTGCATTCTCGGGCATAATGGAAGCGGCGTTTACAAATGAAGTGGGAGGGCAATCGCTTCTTCTTCGAGCACTTTTTGGGAACCTTTGTTTTGGTAAATTCAATTACCAAATTCATCATTTCTTTCATTTTTGCTTGCATTTCCTCTCTCTGCCTATAAACCTCCTCTTCAAATCTGGCTAATCTCTCTGTATGAGCTGCCATGTACTCCCTCATTTGATCCTTGAAGCTTGGTGAAAGTGGTATTGGGGAAGTAGAACGGAAGCGCCTTCGAACTTGGGTTTTGCTCGCGACTTGGGGATTCGAAGAGGTGTGGAGCGGTTGGTGGAGTGGGCGGATTTGACGACCTCTCGAGGAATTTATGCGTGCTCTTTTTCGCCTTTCCATAAGATAATCAATTCCTCTCTCGATGGCACTCAATTGTTCTTCGAGTGTATCGGAGGATTCGGGAGTGGATATGGCATTAACCATGTTAATCGGAGTTTCGGGAGATTCACTCCAATCTTCGTAGCTTTGATCGGCAAGCTCCTCTATAATATCCCATGATTTTTCGCATTAAAGTCGCCGAGTCTTCCACAGCGGCTCGATCAATGGATCGTCGAGTGATGAAATTGGTATGATCGTAGAAGATTTGGATTTGAAGCCAAAGATCAATGCCATGGTGTGGAAGTCTACGGAGTAGTTCCCAAATCGAGTCCATGCTTTGTAAAGAGACTCACCTTGGAGCTGCTGGAATGTCAAGATGTCTCGCCTAAGCTTAGTGGTTCTCCCCGGTGGGAAAAATTGAGCAAAGAATCGAGAGGTAAGATCATCCCAACTTGAGATGGAGCGTGAGGGAAGTCGCTCAAGCCAATTACTAGCTTGGTCCCGTAGAGAGAATTGGAAGAGACGCCGGCGCGTGGTCTCCCGAGTAGTAGCATCAAGGTCGATGGAATCGACGATTTTGAGGAAATCTCGATGATCTTGATTTGGATCTTGAACGAAGTCCATGGAATGCACATCCGTTTTGCACCAACCGGATGGTGTCGGATCGGAGGGCCGTAGTTTGGGCTTGGTCGGGAAGCTCAATGGTGTTCCTATAGCCTAGGTGGCTTGGTCTCGAGTATTCACCAAGAGTACGGGCTCTTGGTGGGTCATTTGGTGGTGGGTTGATGAATGGTAGTGGGTTATCACCTTCCATGATGAAAAGTGATGGGATGTTACGAACAAAAGGTCACGAAGAAGGGGGATAGACTAAGAGAAAGCTAAAAATTGAGAAAAAAAATTACTTGATAGGAATCAAGCAAAGAACCTAAACGAGGTGGACTACTAAGTAGCTATTCTATTCCCGGCCGGCGCAAGAAAAACTTGATAACGCTACACGCTGCCGTTCGGGTCAAGGAAACTTCCTTTTCTTCGAGCAAGTTTTATAACACCCTAGGAAGTGAACCTAATCGTTGTAGTGTAGTAATTAGGGTAAGCCACGGGTATTGATATCGTTCTCTAGGGAATAGGAATGCTAGTAAGGAGTTACTACGCTAAGGTTAAGGTTGAGGAAGATTATTTTTTGTATTTTTATATTTTATAAAATGGAAAGGTACGAATCTCGGGTATTGGATTTAGGGGGTTGGTATTTCTACCGATTACTCTACTATTATCTAATTATCTAAACTAAGGTTGTGGGAGTCTATGTCTAATTAATGTGTGCTCGTATGATAGTTTAAAGATGTGTTTACTTAGGTTGTACTACTCCTTAATTATCTCCTATTGATGGTTGAGTTGTCACGTCCTTATTCTTAGTTGCGTTGTGTGTCTAAATTTGTAGGGTATGCGTTTCTTCCTAACTCTTTGAACTTACCAAAGGGTCTCGTCTACAAACCCACTAGGGATGATAAACTCTTACTCTAAGGCACTCTTTGGATGGTTTAGCTTACAACTACTCAGGTAATTATATTCTAAGGTTCACAAAGATGAATCAAGCATTAAGTACACAACGAATGACCTATCGCATTACTAGATCATTAATCAACTAAGATAAGAAACAACAAATCAATATTCAATAATTAAGTTTCATACTTCCTAAGCAAACACACAAATAAATTAGCCGGACATGAAGAACATGCAAGCATACACACAAATAATCAAAGACATAATTGAATTAATGAAGTAAATACTTATCTTGATGTAAGATAGGGTTTAAAACCCTAAAATATTGTACAAGACACCTTAGGTTCGGTTTTAGGTTTTCACTCCAAAAAGACTCTCTCTAAAAGCTAAAAATTCGGATTCTATATATAAGATTACATATGCGACGGCGTCAACTTATGTTTCTTGGACGCCGTCGTGTCGTCATTGGGGGGTTTCGTCTTGGCCATGTTAACCTTGGCGACGGCGTCACCTTATGTCCGTGGACGCCGCCCTCTTCGACGCCGTCTGATTGCATCTAGGCCGCCCGAGTAGCGGCGGCCTACTCTTTACAATGGGCGCCGTCACTTGAAAATACGAGTTTTGGTTCTCGAACCGTCACAAAATCCTCGGACGGCGTCGCCATTAGCACGCCGCCGCCTTCTATTTTCAGGCATGAGTATCTCGATTTTGACTTTTGCCATTTTCTTCATATATTCGCCTTTTAGATCCAAATAAGTGCCATTCCAGGATTTTGCCTTCAAGAGACCTAAAAAGTGAAAAGGAACGATATTAAGCAATAACGGATACAAAAGTGATCAAATAAGGACTAAAACGACCCCTCAAAATGGTACCTTTTAAAACCTTATCAACCGGACTAAACCGGATCAAAACCGAAATAAGAAAAAAGTTAGAACCGAAACCGGACCGCTAATTTTTCGGTTTGGTCGATCTGGTCGGTTTTCTCGTTCTGCTATGCTCACTCCTAGTTTTTAGTGTGTGAAAGATTTACGCATTTATCAATGTGTAGTAACAAATAATCAACGACAAAGTAAAAGCTTTGCTGACTAAGGGTCTGTTTGGTACACAACTTTTTTAGAGCGGTAAGCTTTTTGTTACAAAAATAATCTCTTCACAATAAGTAGTTCCGTTTGGATACATCAACTTCAATCTTTTATTTTAAATAAGTAGCTCCAAAATAAAAAGGTGATTGATGAAGTTTTTAAATATCTCAAAGCTATTAAAACATAAAGTAACTGTTAACAGCTTATGTTTATATTTAACAACTAATAAAAAATAGATCTTGTAACTTATGTTAAGCAACTTACATCATGCAACTAAGGTGTCGTTTGTTTTTTTGAGAGCTTTTACCTCTTCATCTGTAAACCATGTCTGCAGAAGAAGAGGTTGATCTAAAGTCTTCATCTACATTGATGAAGACCGTTTGTTTTTCTGATATTGAAGTACTTCTTTTATTTTCTATTTTTTTTCTTTTTTTGCATTATAAATCCTTTTGTAATATGGTACAAATGGGTTAATCGTAAAAAAACGTAAGAAAACGTAAAATAACAGACGTAAAAAAATGAACGAAAACATAAAAAAAAAACGTACATCACTCACATTAGGTAACATTTTATTTAAAAACTCTAATATTTTATTAAAACATACATCACTCACAACATATTCTGCTTTTAAGGTCAACAAATGCAACACGGCTGAAAGTTTGGTAAAATTCGTACAACCCGTATACAATGGTTTTTCTGATTTGATAAACAATTGTCGTAATTTCTCCATATCGATTTCAGTATTACGCTCCGCATCATGTAACATGTCATTGATATTTTGATTACTACTACCACAAATATCATCACCGCTATCATCGTTATCATTGGCATTACTTTCCGAAACAACATTGTTACAATTACGTTGTGCTTCACCATGACAATCCCACCACATGTAGTTATCAGTAAACCCATTTCTAAACAAATGGTATCTAATCGTCTGAATATCATCATGACAAACAAAATTTTGACAGTCTTTACACGGACATGAAATACGAGCTTCTCCTGTCTTTGCTCGATGATCCTCAACAACTTTAATAAACTCAGACAACCCTTTGATGTATTCGAGGCTAGAACGTTCTGTATCGTACATCCATTCCCTATGACCATCTGAAATATACAAATTCATATTTTTAATAAGATGCATGCATGATGTAGTAGCATATAAAACTAGTTCCAAGCTGTCAATCCTAACCCACTTTTTAAATATTTAGTCTCATATGTGAATTCGTATTATAATTCGAGTATTATTGAAGAAAAATCGGCAGCATTTCCCCTTAACTCCTCAAGTATGTGCATAAAACGCAAACTCATAGGAGTAGGGGAATGATGTCGATGTTTCTCAAATAATGCTCAATCTCATAATACGTAATCACATCCTAAATGAGATAAAAATATTTAAAAAGCGATTAATAGGACTATCGAAACTAACCTCTATTAGGTTAATTTCGGACGGGTATTAAACTAAGGGGATATGAATCTAAGTGAATCTATACTAAATGCTTAAATGCTACCATAAAATATGTTGTTAATATGTGGTTAGCTTAGAAGTTTAGTTAAGTACCTTACTTCAACGAGTCAATATTAGCTAGGTATCAACGTGACTCATAGAAAATTCTTCAAAGAAGCCTATATATAAACAAACCATCAAAATTAACAAACAAAGCTTCAAATAAACACAAATTTACTCATAAATTAATTTTGTGTTATAAAATGAAAGAGATAAATAGTAAGAATAGTTATAACATTAAGTACCTTTTAAATTGAGACAATATAAACACTTGAAAATGAGAATTTTTGAAGCATTAATTGTGTTTTTTTGAGCATTTATTGAGTTTTTTTTGAGTATTTATTGTGGGTTTTGAGTTGTGTTGATGAAAATTGAGACCAAACTTTGTATACCATATGTCTGTTGACAGGGAGCCATTAGTATAAGCCATAAATAGATCAGTTATTTAGAAAAAGCCGATCTATTTAAAAGTAGTCGTGATGATAGCCGGGTTATCTTGGAGAATGTGGATTGTAAATAGATCAGTTGATATATAAAGGCCGATCTATTTATATTTAAACTTAGTTAGAACGGTTTTGTATCTTAATAACCTATCTATTTGTCAACTCCCCCCTCTTTTCACTCAGTTAGATCAGGTTTTAAGAAAACCACTTTATTTAAGGTGTTCTATATAAGCTTTTGTGTAGTAGTGACATATTGTTTAATTGTTGGTCAAAATGTGTTCTTAATTAGTTTTCTTGATTTGGTTGTGGGTTTAACACCATTAACTATTAATCATGAGCATAATGTATCGATAAATTAACCATCAAAATTTTATTTATCACCAACTATAACTTGTCATTTGACCAGATACATAAACTCAAGCAACTAATTCATCATTGTTAAGTTATAAGTTCTACATAAATTTGCATTTTGAACCAAGTATTCAGATATATTTAGTAGCGTGCTTTTTAAGCAGTATGTAATCAATTCTAATGTTTGGATGTAGTGATAATGATTTTGATTATCTGGATATTTCAGGATCAAAATAAGATGTTTTGTTACCAGATACTTTCGGGCCATCGATCATTACTTGATTCTATGTTTTGTTAC
>OU343217.1:58169002-58246138 GCA_910596185.1 Chrysanthemum makinoi | reverse complement strand
TGCTCGGCTACTTTCCGCGTGTTGGATGTCACGTGTTTATTCATAACACAAGGATCATCTAGGCAAGTTTGATGCTAAAGTCGATGATGGATACTTTTCTAGGTTACTCATTGATCTCCAAAGCCTTCAGAATTATTTAACACAAGGAGACAACAAGTTGAGGGAAACCTTTCATATGCACCTTTGATGAGAGTTCTGAAAGCATTAGGTTCACCAACACCTCAATTGAGGAAATAGGAATTGATAACTCATCAAAATATCCTCCTGATGAGTATGATACTAAGCTGATGTTGACATCTCATATTATGTCTTACCTCACAACCTTCCCCAACCAACTATCAATGAATTCATTGATAATCAATCAGTCCCTACTGGGATAGGTAACACTGAGCCAAATGTTCAAGAACCTATGATTCAACAACCCCAACCTGAACAATACATCTCAACAGATGATCTAAATGATTGTGCTCCACACTTTTCAACTCACTCTGAGTTTCGGTGACCTCTTCAAAACAGATCCTAGTGTTAGCCTTAATAGTTTTTATTAGAAGTGATGGTCATTCACATTTAGGAACTTTGTAACGTGTGTTAGATATCGTGATAGAATAGTCAATGGGCTCGTGGATTGGACTAATCTAAATGGGTACTAGTTATGATTAGCTTGCCAAATATCCAATCCAACCCATGTCCAAGCCTACGAAGCCCATAGAAAGCCTTTTAGGGCATCATGTTACTTGTACTATATAAACCCTCAAAGTCTCATTTGAGGGGTGTGCTTGAGTGTGTGTGTGTGTGTGTGTGTGTTTTCTTTGGAATATACAACATATTGTGTTCATCTTTTCTCTACACATATACACGGTTTTAACATCAAGTCACTATCTTTCTCATCTTTATTTCTTTCATCTTCACGCATAGTTTGTGTTTGTGTTGTTCGAGTTCTACGCATAACGTGATATTTGTGTGATAAGGTTGATAGATTTATGGTCCTACAATTGGTATCAATCGCCTAACAATGGTTTAGGAGTGTTTGTGTTTGTTTTGAAGTTTTGGTACCATACGCGTAAAGCTCTTGCTATACATCTTTGACCGTAAAGCTTTGATTTTACAGTTAAAAATTCAAGATTCTTGTGGTTTAAGGTTTATTTGGTGTTAAAGTTTCAGTTTTTTGCAAAAAGTTCGAAGCTTTACGTGTTTTTAATCATTTTAAACTCGTCACGATGGGTAGGTCATTTCTACGCATAAGCTATCTAAACACTTTGGGTGAAAAATGTCAACATTTTTGTGTTCTTCGAGTGTTTTTAAGGCTGTTTGTGCAAGAGAAATTGTTTGAATCACTGGAAATTTTTTACGCGTAGGTCAAAACCCTAGTTCTACGCGTAAGAAAAGTCAACACCCTATTTTGTCACACCCCCAAATTACCTGTTTTGCAGCGGAATGGAATTCCTGGGGATTGACTGTCATAGCATCACAGTTACAGATATATTGAACGACCTAAAGTGTCGTTTGGAAAATACATCGTTTGATTTAATAAAATAATCAGAGTTTACAAAGTATAGGTCCCAAATGAAAATCAACATGTGCGGAATTAAGTTTGATACAAGACAAACGATGTTTTAAAGTTCATAAAACCCAAGTGAGACGCGTCGTTACCGCGACTCTATGATATGTCCACATGCATGCCATGAAGTGAATGCCTTAGATACCTAAGATAAAACATGCTAAAAGTGTCAACACAAAGGTTGAGTGAGTTCATAGAGTTTGCGTTGAAATGTAAAGCCTTTAAAAATCGTTTATGCAGCAAAGGCATTGTAAATCCACTCAGTTCCAAGTTCCGCTCTTACAAAACTTGCAACTTTGTGTGTTACAACCCATTGCCAAAATATGTATAGTTTATGTTCAAACGCATAATGTCAAATGAATTCACATAACAGTACATTACTTAATCTATCAATATTCAATTGATATAACACATATGAGTGTTGTTTCAAATAATTCCAAGACCATTAGTTCATGATTATACCAAGACATTTAGTTCAATGATTATACCAAGACATTTAGCTCAATAATAATACCAAGACCTTTAGCTCAATGATTGTACCAAGACATTTAGCTCAATGATAATACCAAGACCTTTAGCTCAATGATTATACCAAGACATTTAGCTCCGTGATTTATGATATAGAATATGACTAAACATTCAGTTCAGATAAACATATAGTTTGCAAATAGTCATGAATGTCATAAAAGTTGATGAGCATGTATCTCCCCCAAAAGTAGTATTAAAACAATTGAAAATGGGGCTATGGAACTCACATGGACAATGATGTGATGGCAAAAGTGGATACACCGAAATGTAGCGTGAATCTCTAAACTTGACCTATTATGAATGATATGATACATAACACTTATCGTCGAAAAATAATCTTACAACGTCTCGACAATTTATAAATTACTTTACAAGTATTTATGTTGAAATGACATCCTACAATTGTTATTTAATGATTTAATATGAAATTATAACTTTTCGTCGTAAAATAATGTCGTTGAAAATTTCTTGAAAGTGACTAAAACGGCCTCGAAAAGCTAGTCGTAAAATGGTGTACGTCGAGTGTTAGGAAACAAACTCAACGGTTTTGGGAAGCTTGTATCATTATCTCAAAGTTTTAGCATTTAAGATTTCATCCTAGAGGTCTCGATCACGGAGAAAAATATAGGTAAAGTATGGTACTTGTGTCCAAAATATTGTTTAAGGATGGTTTTCGGCAAAATTTAAGTGACCGTATCTTATTCGTTACAACTCCGCTTGACAAATGGTTTGACATTTTGAAAAATATGCTTGGCGAACTTACTTTTACTAGAAGACATCCCTTTATGAAAAGTTCTACATCAATGTTAAAAACATCCTTCAACATGGTCACTTTGTTGACGTAAGTTTTGTCTAATAGAAATATACTAATTTTTCTTATATAATAAAGTTACGGCAACTTGTTTAAAATGTGAATAACTTAGTCGTTATGAGTCCGTTTTCTACGTTCTTTATATCCACGGAATCGTGATAACATATACCAATATATTTTTGATAAGTCGACACATTTAACAACGCTTAAGACTCATTTTTGACTAAGTAAAGTCGAGACAGCATGCTGAATTTTTGAAACAAATAGTTTTCGTGCGTCAAACTTCAAAAATTCATAACTTCTTCGTTATAGCCCGTTTTTACCCATTCAAGCGCCACGTTTTCGTTTTAAAGTATATTTTCCAAATATCTAGCCCAAAATATTTTTCTTACTGTCGAAAATTCCAGAATTTCAAAATATGGATGGACCCAAATTAAACTTGTCGAAATGAGTTTTTATGCAAACCTATTCTAACCAATTCAAAACAACTTCGAAGCTATTCAAATCCTACCATACACCTTCTTAGGGTGTCATGGGTTCCTAGACATCACCAAGAGTGATATATAACAAGGAGTAATTATAGGATGACATAAATATATATAACTCTTAAAATCAATGAAAAAGTGGTATAAACATCCATGAGACTTGCATGTTTTGCTCAAATATGATGAAATGAATGTAAAATAAATATGAAATATGATCATGAATATGGATGCTTACTAGTTAACTTGATGAGGTTATAGAAACAAAGGATTTTTCCTAATCACCCAAGGTTTTTGCAAACCTTAATCAAGAGTGATACTAGAGTGAATAAAACCTGTCTTGTAAAATTTTTGGATGATCCTTCCTTGTCCCTTGGTTGGCCGGTTTTGTGAGGAAGAGAAAGAGATATTTGGTTTGATCTTGTACTTAGAAGAAATGAAGTGAATGTGTTGTGTTTGAATAAGTGTATAATACATTATACTTGTAATAGATATTTAACAAACACAGTGACTCACCCCTTGTAAACGAAAGGGGTGTTAGTCATCTCTTTTATATATATATTTTTTTTAATTATGTATAAGTGTAATATGTAAAGTTAATTGAAGATATGTGGTAAGTTGTATACACATTTGAGTATTTAAGGTAGCGTTAGATAAAAATAAATTTTAACGGGTCAAGATAAAATACATTGAGGTCATAAAAATTATAAAAATACATTTCTTGCAAAATTTGAGTGAAATAATAATTATCGTGTAGTATTTAAGAAAACCGTCGTAATTATATAAACATAACAATTTATATACGAAATAAATTGAAAACATCGGGTAAATTAATAATATAATTTTTATAATCTTATTATGAGTATAAAAATATATCGGGATAATTTTTGGAAGTATCGGATCAATTGTTCAAAATAATTAATTACGCGATAGCATTTATTTAATACAAATTTTACGTTGAATGAAAAATGCAAAACCATGCATGAACTAATATGATGACGATGATGTTAATGATATGTAGACTAAACCTAGTTTATATGAAATGTCCTTGATGATTGTTCATGAATTCGCAGCTAAACCATTAAGGTTACGCGAATTTGATACTCGTAAACCTAGTTTACGAAAAATGATGAAATAATGAAACTTGAATAGTGATTTTCTCCGGGAATAAATAGTGTTTCGTGAATAGTAAATTTTGAAATATGTTCTCAAAATATTACTTTGACTCCAAAAACGGTGAATAGTAAAATTTTGAATAGTAACCGATGAATAGTAAATTCCTGAGATGAATAGTAAATTTTGAAAATGACCTGAAATTGCGAGTTGTCACACATATTTCGCATAAGTTTCTCTACGAATAAGAGTTTTGTGCAGTTTCTTGAGCTATAACGGTTTGAAGTGCTTCCCTCACTTGGATAAGTTTGTGGAACACTGACTTTTGGATATCTTTTACGCGTGATAGTGTAAAGGATTTTTAGGCAAACCCTAGATTTCACATAAAAGCTAAATCTTCGCGTATATTTCTTACGCTTAAGTATTTTCTTACGCTAAGCTTGTCTTACATAGAAATAAATCCCTCGCATAAGGATTCTACGTTTAAGTTTTAGTCTCACATATAACTCTATGTGCAGCGTACTTGGGTATTGCAGTAAGTTATCTCTAAAAGCAAAGCACAATCTCTACGCTAAGCATCGATCTACTGCGTAACCGTGTGTCTCGCCTAAGCTCTTCATTTTCCAAAAGAGTTTTTGGCGGGGAAAATTTGAGTAAAATTTAAATTTTTAGGAGACTAAGCGTTCAATTTTTAGAAATTCAAAATTTGGTATAACTTGGAAAATTTTGGTCAAAAATTCAAATTTTTGGACCCAAATTCAAAATTTTCGATCAAATTTTGCGTCAAAATTGTCATAACTCAAAATTTTCATACGACCTTAGAATTGATTTTTATAGTGAATTTCAAATTTTGGGAGAAAAAATTTTTACGCCTAAGAACCAAGTTCACGAAGTCACGACTTCGGAAAAAACTCAAACGACAATATCTTATTAAACACAACTCCTTTATCATTGAATCGATCATACATCAACTTTATCATAACATACCTTCATCAATGGCAACTCAACAAGACATTCATGCAGCCGGTGCGAAAACCGTCCTCCTATGTTGGAAAAAGGTGGTTATCTTCAATGGACAAGTCGTATGCTACGTTACATCAAGACCAAACCTAATGGGAAATTGATGATTCAATCCATTAAGAATGGACCCTTCATACCTCGACAAGTCCAAGTCCCGGAGATCCGATGCAACACCCCCGATCCACCATCTTATCGTGTTCAAAACGAATCAGAATACACTGAAGAGGATCAGAAACAAGTCGATGCTGATGACATGGCAATTCATATTGTCCAAGCGGGTTTACCAAGAGACATCTTCTTAACGTGTAGACAGGTTGTGAAAGCGCTTTCCATATGTGGGAACGTGTTAGACGGCTTTGTCATGGAACAAAAATTGGTCAACAAGACATGGAGAACAAGCTGCTAATTGAATGGGAAAAGTTCACTTCAACTCCGGAGAATCAGAATCCTACTATGGAAGGTTTTGCTTTGATGAATGAGCTTATCGAGAAACAAGTTAGCACCGAACTATCATGCAAAATATCAAGTTCACGAACTATCTTCCGAGAAGAATGGGGACGATATGTCACTATTGTCAACCAAACAAAAGAGACCTACATGGAACTTTGATCAACTAAACGATTTTCGAAACAAAACCAAGCTGAAGTGAATGAAGTCGGGGAAAGAAAGATTGGCTAAGAATCATGATCCATTGGCACTAATTGCAAACTCAACCTCGGTGAATACACAACAACAAAAGCCATCTTCCACCAACAACAACTTGCAACAATACATTCCACAACCACAAGCTGTCTTCCCTCAACAACAATTCTATCCACCAGAACAACAAGTCACTCAACAACAACAACAATATCTACAATACCAGGAACAAGGAATCACCGATCACGAAACAAGCAGACTTTGCTACAGGTATTTTCTTTATTGGGAAAAGCATTCAGCCGGTCGCTATTCCACACCTACTAACAACAACCAAAGGATTTCATCAAACACTCGCAACAGGCAAATTGCACTGCCGGGTGTGAATATGGGTAATCAAGGACAAATGGTTTGATTCGAATCAGCAGGGATATACTCTTGGATTTCGCATGGGTATCAGGCGGTTCCGTATCAGGTAATCGGTTGGTGAATGTTGGAAATCGGATGGGACAGAATGTTGGGAATAGGCGATGGGTAATCAGAAAGAATGTTGCGGCTCCAATCTTGGGAATTATGGAAATGTGAATCGGGGTAATCAGGTTAAGTGTTACAACTGTCAAGGAGTGGGTCACATGGCAAGGAATTGTCCTACTAAACTGAAAAAGAAGGATCTTGCATATCTAGAAAGCTTCTCTTGTTGGTACAAAAGGAAGCCTTGACCTTCGGTTGAGTGCTGAGAACATGACTTTATGGCTATGTGGATGATTTGGAAGACCTTGAGGAACTCAATGCAAGCCCTTCATGGCAAATCTTAGAGACTAAGTAGAACGCTGAATCGCACCTCCTGTCTATGGCGCTAGCGCGATATGCAGGTACCAATCATTGATCCATGCTATAACAATGTCATATTTGATGTGTTTACTCATGACGAACAACATTCTGTGGCGCAACTACTTATGATACATACGGACAATCCGAGTTGTAGCAATACCGACTCTGAAACTCGGATGTGGATCCTAGTGGAGGCTGTGTGGCACAAAATCTGAAGACTTATGAGGAAACACGTGCTGAATCATTAATCAATAACGGCGGCATTGAAATTGAAGGTTAGAACGGTCAATGGCGAGTTAAGGCGTGTGCTAAATTGACCGTGAGAGAGTTACAAAGCGCTGAGAGCCTTTGAATTTCATACAACCAAAGTATCCAATTAGAAATTGGTTATCGAGATTCTGTTTTAGAAAAAAACAATCGAACTCAAGTATGACACACTTGATGTGAATTTGAACTTGAAAATAAAATCTTTAAATAAGGAAATTTCTGAACTAAATGACCAACTTTCTAAACAAAAACCGTTTTACGATCTTGAAAAGCGAAGAAGCAGTTGATTCTTGATTTTTCAACGAGAGATTCTCTTCTTGATGAAATTCGGATAAAATGAAACTATCAAAAATTGGAAAATTTCTTACAGGTCATTCATAAAACAAACAAGATGCTTTCTAATCAAGTAAATCCAATTTTCATCGTATAAAATGGCTCTTGGCATCTCACCTTGTTTCCTCAAGAAAGCAGGAAAAAAGCAGAATGTGTTGAACAATGGAAAACCTTACATGCCCATTTTGTACATGATTCTCTTGAAACGTTGGAACTATCTAAGGAGAGTAGATCAAAATGAAACAAAACATCCGAAATCAAACCAATTGATTATAACAAATGGAACAAAATTAATGGTATTTCGTTTGTTTCTCATAAAGAACAATCAACGTTTTCCACCAAACCAAGTGTTTCAAACAAAGTGTTAACACCAGTTTCAAAATCAGTTTCAAAACCGTTGTTGTCTCAAATCTCTTCGAACATTGAACAAATGTCTTCAAACAATCCTTTTAACACAAGTGATGCGTGAAGTATTTTAGAAAATGTGAAAACTAGAATTGCAGATCTTCAAGAGACTGTTAAAACTAAAACCACTATTACAACAAACATCCTGGTTAATAGTTTTGATAATGAACAGAAAAGTTTTTTGAAACTCAAATTGCCTCCGGTTTAGAATAACATCAACTCAAGGGTAATTCATTTTGAACAAGCATTTTTGAAAACGGTAACTTTGTCAAGGACCATAAATCCCGGTAAAAACAAGCTAATGAAAGTGTTGAACACATCAAAGTTTTGGAAAATTTAAATGATGCTCTCTTCGAAGATGTTCGACTAACCGATATTATGTCCATCATTTTGAAACATATTACGTTGAAGATCATGAAAGACTCGATCACGAGACCTCAAATTGTTTCAAAATATGAAAAGGCTCTTGAAAAAACTTGAAAAGAAAATGCTCATATTTTAAACAACTTGATCGAAAAGCGAGGAATGCAAATATGACAACTGTCATATGGTATAATAAACATGGCGAAAAATGATCTTTTGAGGGCTTTTTGCGGAAAGTCAAAAAGGAAATTGGATCTTTGTGATTACAAAACCATTGACTGCGGAGAAAGCAAATGTTCCCAAACCGGTTTCCAAACAAAAAATGTATGTTTCTATGCCTCCTCCAAAAGACAATGAGAAAAATGTTTCATCAAAACAGTCACTCCACGCCTTACCTAAACAAAATGTTGATAAAGGAAAAGTTATCAAAACCAAAAAGTTTTAGCACTGGCCTTTTAAGATGAGTACCACTAATAAATCTGCCTCACATCTAAAACATATGGAACAAATGCCATAAGTTTAGAAAACACTCTGAGACTAGGAAAGCTGAAACCACCTCCCTTAATAAACATGTGAATCCTAATGCGTGTGCCTTACCTTCTCTGAGGACTAGAAAGCACCTCTAGGTGCAGCGAGACTAAGCCTAAGAGCAATACAAAACAATAGAGTCTCGACGCCTCTAAGAGTAGTAGCTTGAATAAAGAGAAAGTAGAAAAGAACACCCTAGGAATTTACGCTTTTGAATAAGAAAGACATTTCATCTAATGTCTTGAACCTATGAAACTTGCGAAGTCTAATGCATGTGTTGAATCTCTTTGTTTAACTTGCAAGAAATCTTTAATTAATGTTCAAGATGATTGTGTTTCTACGAATGTGAATGATAAGCTTGTTAAGAAGAACGTTCCAAAAGATCTTAAAAGATGTAGGATCGAAAATCTTAAGATTTATGTGGTTGAAGTGAGGAAGCTCAAAGAATGAATAAGACATGGTATTGTTTTAGATTGAAGAAAAGGGAAGATGTGTGTGTTTCTAGAGAGAAGAAGAATAAACCACACACACTTCTTTACAAAATATGAACTTCCCTCCCTAGTTGGGACTAGGAGGTGTATTTATACTTCAACAAGCCTAACTTAGCACTATTGACTAAACTAGTCCTTGTGAATAAGTAAAAGAAGAAACTAATGCAATTCGTAAGCTTCACTTCTTGAGGCTAACAATCCCTCCCCAAGTGATGTCATACGGGAATTATTCCCTACAAAAGCAAAATCAAATACAAAACATAGTAGAAATTTTGCTCCAAAAGTGTCTCAGTCTTCCAAACTTCATGAATCTTCTCATTTTGCCATCTCTTTACTTGCGAAGAAGAATATGAGCAAATCTAATTAGGGATTAAATCGGCTTTTGCTCTCCCCAATTAGTGCTCTCCCCAACCCGACAACCTTCTCGATGAATTTCTGAATTGAAGAAGTCTTTTGATAATTAAATTAGAGCGTCTTTAGTCTTCTAACACTTGCGGCGGAGAATGTAGAATTGAAGTAAACCTGACCTTCTTCAATTGTCCATTGAGGGGAATAAGATATCAACATCTTCATCTCACCTGCATTCAGGTTATCTTTCATATATCAGCCCATAATGTACACATGAAATTAACACTAGGTAACAAAAGTTGAACCGATCATCTTGAATTTGTTGCCCGAAAATTCTGAAGGTGGATAAGGAAGAGGTTAGGTAAAAAGCAGAGCGAGAGAAGGATATAGAATCAACCAATTTCGACAACAATCATTAAATAAACCATTAAGCCCGATCGCGCGCGTAACTTTTGCGTCTCCGATGTACACATTTCTCTCCCACGATGGTTACGATTTATGGAATCAAGCATACAATTTGTACATGAAGCATTAACTAGAAGCATTCTAGCATAAATCATATCAGGCCGTGAGAAGATGTCGATGAACAATACCATTTGAAATTGTCTAACTCATCTCTAACCCCTAATATCAAAATTCAACGGGTACATGCGTAGTAACCACATGTGAGGATAACCCAATATGACGAACTTAAGGATGAAGTAAAATCTCCCGGAATAGTTACTTAAGCTTGTACTATCCTTGTGAAAAAGAACGGTGTACCAATTGTACAAAACCTCTTGGATATTGATATGTGTCTAAATACACATATATTTGTATTGAATAAACCCACAAAAACAACCAAAAACACACAAATAACTCACAAAATGTTATAAATTCATCAAAATGTGTTTTTATGTGATTCAGGTACAAAAGATTGAAAAACAAGTGAAACTTGATCAATTTCACAATAATTGTCGTTTTAGGTCCACAATTTACACAAAATGGCAAAACTAGTCCTAAGTTTCAAAATGAAAGAAAAGTTAACTTAAGTCCTTGGGAAGTCAAAAATATTCACAAATGATCCCTGGATAAAAGTTTACACATATTGGCAATTTTACCCTCAAGTATCAAAATTGGCAAAAATGGTCCACTAGGTATTTAAAACGGGAATTTTACAAAATAATACCTGCTTAATACTATGATTGAAAATTTGGAACCTTTTGATAACTTTTGAGGGTTACAATTTAGTCCCCAAGAATCCAAAATTTATGGTCCTTGAAATGTTAATATTAATTATTTTGGTCCTTGTATTACTTAAACCAAGTTTGGATCACTAAGCCCAAAATTGTGTAACTAAAATCCAAAATCAACACGGCCCAATCCATAGCCCAAACCCAAAACGGTCCACTGTTTAAATAATAAAACCAAATACTGTACATCGTCTCTCCCCACCCTGTAATCCAATACCAGGCTTGTGCACTCCCCACTCCACCTCACCTTCCCAGTACATTTAACATCAATCATCACACCCTTTCCACCTCTCATACCTATCCCTCCCCATTAATGCTTCACCATTCAACACTTCACCTTTTCACAAAACTCTGTTTTGCTATCAAATCCCCTACTTGACCTCTGAACCTACCAAACTTCATCTTTTGTGTCCCCTGACACTCCACAACACCCTAAGATACAATTAATGATCTCAATGCCTCAAGTTACCAATTTCGTTTTGGCGCAAAATGCCATATATACGTTTGAGAATGAATTTGACCAAACAAAAGGTCAGGATGTGTTGGGATTCAGTTCTTGGTCTCAAGGAGTTCAAAAGTATAAAGAGAGAGCAGAGGAAACTTTACCTTGGCCTTAAGCCATTGTCACACTATGGAATAGCCATAGTCTTTCTTGCTTAATTTACTTATCATGTCATTTACAAGTTTTAATAGTGTAATGAATCTCAAAGTAGTGTAATGGAACCTCTGTTTTCAGTTTAATGCAAATCTCTTTTATAATTCATGTTTTCATAATTTCTTTAATTTCTTGTAATTTACTTTTCTGTTGATCATAGTTGATTATATGGACTCAGTTAAGCACACACTAGGCTCTGACAAAGCCAAATGAGCTTTTAGATACATGTAAACAGCTTTGGTCTTTTAAATTAGAAAATACTAAAAAATGAAAAAATAGGAAATATTCAAAATGATTTATGAAGGTGATGAAGCAGGGTTGGATTTAGAATGCTATGGGGTATTAGGAGCTTAATGGGAAGCTATTGGGTGTAACCTTGTCCTTGGTTTCTATGTCTCAGTCCACTTTCTCATGTGTAAGCATCTTTCTAATTTTTGCATATTACTGTTTTACTGTATTAGATGCTATGATTTTTATGTTTTCCTGTTTCTTTGTTGTTGTTTAGTGATATTATAACTTAATATAAGTTTGTTATGTTATGGAATTTGGTTATGCTTAAATTTCCATTTTGACTGTCTCATATGCTTGATTTTTGATAATCATGGTTTAAACATTGTGTGACTACTAGTTTAAGCTTATAAGGTTCTAATTTATGAGATGAAAGCACTGTGGATTTGATAAAATTGGTTTACCAGGTCCTATGTAATGAAAAGCTTAATTAAATTCCATTTAAAGTATGTTTGGATTTGCTGATATAGAAGCAGTTCAGTGTTTGCTTGTTGTTGTTTGTTGTTGTTTTACATATAAGTAGTACCTAGTAGCTCAGTTAAGTACTAATATTAAGTCCTTGTTTGTTAAAAGTCAAATCATCTTTTAATCTACTTATGCGTTCTATCATTATAGAGTTAGAGTGTGGAATTCATAATATTAGCTTAAAACTTGTAAACATAGCTCTAGATAATCTTATAACAGCTTATCATATCATAGTCAGTCCATAGATTTAGTTTTAAATTCATTTTAGTCAAACTTTATGTTCTTGTAAAAAGTCAAAATTTTCTTAAGGTCTGTTTTTGAATAAAATCTTGAATTTTATTATGTGCTCATTAATGAGTTTTAGCTTAAAACCTTCTAGTATGTTTTAGTTTAGTTGCTTAAGAAAAATAGAAAAATATTAGTTCTCATTAACTCAGCTTTTAAAGTGCTTATTTTTAGCTTATTTTGAGTTTTGTTTGGAAATCATGCCACACAGTTATGGTGTCAAGTTAATGAGCTTGCATAAGCTTCATTACTTGACCCTAGCTTGTGCATTTAGCTTCTTTGTATAGCCTGTGTGGCCTTTTCATTATTTTCATGCTTGTTTTTATATTTGTAGTTTATTTGCATAGCTTAATCTTTCCATCTATTTTGTCCTATTCACTCCTTCCACGAAGCAGCAAGTGGAAGTGGAGTTGTGTTTCTATGCCTATGAAAAGTTCCCTACAGAGCTAGAGCTTGTGATTTTTAGCTTCTTGTGAAGTTATTCAGTCATACTCTAAGTCTCAGTATTGGTTGAGCTCATGAGCTTATTTGATAAGTCTTGTGAGCTTGTGTTTGCCCATTCCTAACAGTTCAATCCATGAACTTGCACCATTTCCACAAGCTCACACCAAGCTCCTTAGTGATCACTAGTCTTTGTGGCTTGGCTTTTTAGGAAGCCAAGCTACTCAGCTTTATGATCATGTGCTTAAATTTCACTTTGCAGCTTATCAATCAAATGCTGCAATTGGCTTTAACTTATCACCATATTGATAAGTATTTGAGAACTCAGTGTACAAATAGCTACTTCATAAGCTTGTGGAAAGCTTAATAATGGATCAAAGTTTGTGTACCTTGGCTTTTTAGGAAGCCTAGGTATCATACTTTCTGGATTTAGTCTTATCTATAGCTTAACAGCTTATTTGATAAGCTAATTTTAGCTTAACATTTTGTTCAAATTTATACACACACCTGGTCACTTTCGGTACCAAGTGGCTTATTTCATAAGCCCTTATAAGGTTCATTAATGAACCTTATTGTATGAATTTTAGCTTTTTGGAAAGCTTATCTACCAATCTCAAGGTTTGAAAGCTCATATCTCACATATAAGCTTATTTAATAGGCCTGCTTACAAGCTTTAACCTTGTCCATTTTCTTAAATAATCACTGGGTAACCCAGTGATCTCTAGTCTTTTAATAAGCCAACAAAAAGCTCTCTAATGAACTTTAAGCTGTGAGGTTTGGCTTTTCTCAAAGTTAAACTACCAGTGTCTAAAGTTCATTGGTTGTTCATCACTTTCAAGCTTATTTCATAAGCTTGCCAAAGGCTTTTTGATTGTCCCATTTCCTGAGTACACTGGAAGCTTTGTTATACTCAGTGATTTGGATGACTTTTCATGAGCTTCTCACAAGCTCACTAGTGGTCCCCACTAGGTGAGCTTGGGTTTTTTGGAAAGCCAACCAAGCCATCTTGCAACTCCAACTTTCATTTTGCCATTTTGAGCTTAACCCGTCGCCTTAAATGGTCATTCAAAAAGTTCTTGCAGCCATGGTTGGGACTTTTTGGATATGTAGTGCACCTTTAAGTGCTTATTTGCTTGTATGAGCTTATTGGCTTCTATTCCAGTGTACAAGCTTGTATATTATAGCCTTTTATACTTGTACATGCATACCTTTTGCTTTTATTTCCATTTCATAGCTTTTTCAAGCTTAGTGTGAGCTTATGAGTCCACTGTGAGCCTATAAGCTCAGCTGAATGATTCATAAGCCCATAATATGCTTATTTCTAAGTTTGTAGCTTTCCATTTTCATTTAACTTGTTCATATTACATGTACATACATACCTTTTTCCTTTTGTTTCCTTTGTTAAGCTTATTCAAAGCTTATAAGCCAAACAGTGAGTTAAAAGCTCACTGCATAAGCTTATAAGCCAAGAATTGCTTATTTCTTTGTTTGTGAAGCTTTTAATTCATTACATGTACTTAATATCTGTATATATTTATGTTCTAAAAACAGAAAAGCTCAAAGTCCAAGCTTTAACTACAATTGTTAGCTTCTATGTGGAAGCTTTTGGCTTAAAAACCAACTGTTATGGAAATAAGCTCCCACAGAGCTTATTTCCAAGTTTTGAAAAAGTTGTTTTTGTTAAAGTTCCATATTTTTACTTAATATACAGTTTTGCAAAAAGAAAAATCCAAAAATAAAATAACGTGCAAAAAGGTTGTGTGTTGGATTCGAACCGAGGTTCCCTTGGTGACAAGTTCACTGCATAATCCACCTGGACTAGCTCACTTCTCAGTTTTCCTTTGCACATTTTAGTTCTTATAGTGGTAACATTTTTTTAGTTTTAGATTTTTATTTATTCATTTATCTATAATAGTTTTTAGTAATTAATATTAGTAAATAATTAATAATAAATAGAATAATTGTGTAAAAAATATATTTTCAGTTTTAAAATAAGTTTTATAATATTTTAGATTTTTCTCAATCATAATTTTATTTTCCTAGCCTTATTTCATATTTTCTTCTATTTTAGGTTATTAATAAATAGTTAGAAATAGTTTTTAATTAATAAAAATTAATTTAATAGTTGTAAAAATAATTTTCTTTTTCTAATAATTTTCTTTTATTATTAGGATTGTAAAAATGTCATTTTCATATTTATAGGCATTTTATTTCTTTAAAACTCGCGTTTTATTTTGTACGTTTACGTAATTTTATTTAAACGTACGTTTTAGGTTTTAAACGTTCATCACTTTAAAAATAGTGATAGCGTTTATTTAATAGATTTTAGCTTTTATCTCTTTTAATTTGCATTTAAGTCGCTAAGACATGCAAATCCCTACTGTAATTATAATCGTTTTGTTTTTATACGTTTACGTTTTAATTAAACGTTCGTTTGTATATCTTTTAGTTTTTTAGGTTTCTGATTGTACGCTTTTAACGACATAGTACTGTGACAGAGCTATTACTATTCACATTCCAGTGTTAGTCAATCAGATTCCTGTTTTCCTATACTAATATTATTTTCAACAATTCAAGTCATTGTACCAGAACATCACGCCTCACCAGGACATAAACGATCCAAGGATATTTTTAATCCTTGGTAAACTTGCATTTTCTCCCGGGCTGTCTAGCTTTTAGTATCAGCCATTCCCAAGTGGCTGGGAAATAAAGTTAGTTAGTTGGAGAAATCAAATTTGGCGC
The DNA here is from genome assembly GCA_910596185.1 of Chrysanthemum makinoi. Classification (NCBI taxonomy): domain Eukaryota; kingdom Viridiplantae; phylum Streptophyta; class Magnoliopsida; order Asterales; family Asteraceae; genus Chrysanthemum; species Chrysanthemum makinoi. The sequence goes on along the minus strand of OU343217.1, from coordinate 58,230,316 downwards.
CGTTGCCGGGGAGGCTGTGCAGCGTATTATGACTTGTATTTTGTATTTTGTTGAAATACCTATCCTTGTATGTAAATTACATATACTTCATTTCGTATAAACAATATAAAATATTTTCAAAAAGATTTTATGGTTGAAATCTATCTGTGCTTTGATTTGCATTTGACTGTCAATTTTCCTAATCTTGATATTCCTAGGTCTAAATTTTGGCTAAACACCATGTTTACACTAAAAAAGGATTTACTGTGCTTAGTATAATTCCTGGAATGTGATAGATTAGGTTTAAATCAGTATCTTGTATTAAAAATCTCATTTAGGTTTCCTTTTTAGCCATTTCTTTGTATATATATAAAAGTTATAAAATTGCAAAAACATTTTTTTCGTTTCTGTTTATATTATATTCAAAAACCCAAAAAGATTCTCCCTACCTTTATCTTCATAATTCTGTGAGTGAACCCCACTCCAATTTCTCGTCAAATCATTTTCACTTTTCTTACCCATTTCTACCACCTAAGTGTGGGGGTAATACCCCACCTGTTGTACATATATATAAAAACTTTGAAAATTGTAAATACAGAAAAAAAAAAAAAAAAAAAAAAAAAATAATAACAAAATAATTGTTGTGTTTACCCCACTTAGTTTTGAATATTGAGGACAATATTCATTTCTAAGTGTGGGGGGGAAATTCTGGCGAATTTGATCATAAATATACCCTTTTAGTCCCTTTTTCCCCCAAAATGGCCAAATTTTAAATTTTTTTTATTTAGTGGAAGTACTATGTACTAAACACAACAAATGGTAATCAGTCCACCATGTCTAACCCACATAAGGATTGGCTAATCCAGGAGCAAACGGCTCTTGGTAAAGATTTCTCAAATCCGTTTACGGCTTGCAATTTGCCCAAAATTGTATGGTATTCAACTCACCATATCCTAAAAAGTGAAGAGTTGGCTAGCCCGCAAGTTTATGGCTTGTGGTAAAGGCAGTGGAAAATCCATAATTGGTAATCGACTCACCAAAGATAATATTGATAATTTATCTAAGAGTTGGCTAGTCCAGAAGGGTACGGCTTCTGGTAAAGACAAATCAAATCCGTTGAAAGCTGGTGATTTGCTTAAAATCATTTGGTTATCATTGTACCAAAGTTCTTACTTGAACTAAAACAATTGGCTACTCCAGAAGTAATGGCTTTTGGTAAAGAGTCTTTAAAATCCATTAAAACTTCATAAAGATTGCTAGGGACTAGCAATAGTTCAGTGTGGGGGATTTGATATGTGTCTAAATACACATATATTTGTATTGAATAAACCCACAAAAACAACCAAAAACACACAAATAACTCACAAAATGTTATAAATTCATCAAAATGTGTTTTATGTGATTCAGGTACAAAAGATTGAAAAACAAGTGAAAAATGATCAATTTCACAATAATTGTCGTTTTCAGTCCCTGAATTTACACAAAATGGCAAAACTAGTCCCTGAAGTTTCAAAATGAAAGAAAAGTTAACTTAAGTCCTTGGGAAGTCAAAAATATTCACAAATGATCCCTGGATAAAAGTTTACACATATTGGCAATTTTTACCCCTCAAGTATCAAAATTGGCAAAAATGGTCCCTGGGTATTTAAACTTGGAATTTTACAAATAATACCCTTGTACTATGCATGATTGAAAATTGGAACACTTTTGATAACTTTTGGGAATTTACACTTTAGTCCCCCAAGAATCCAAAATTTACACAAATGGTCCTTTTAAGTATTAAAATGTTTTAATTAACAATATTGATCCTTGTGTTTATATAAATGGCAGGTTTGGTCCTTCAAAGGAAGTTTGGAGAAAATTACAATATTGGTCCCTCAAGTTTCTAATTTGGCAATTTTAGTCCTTGGACTTGTAAAATGGAATTTTATGCAAATATGGTCCTTGTACTATCAAAGTTTGGCAAATTCAACCCTTGTGATAAGTTTAGAAATGTTACAAGATTAATCCTCAAAGTTTGGTCAAATTACATTTTTGGTCCTTGTATTACTTAAACCAAACGGATCCTTGTGTTATTAAAAGCCCAAAACCAAATCCAACAAATCCAAATCCAACATGGCCCAATCCATAGCCCAAACCCAAAACCAGTCCACCTGTTTAAATAATAAACCAAGGCTCATCATCCTTGTACATCGTCTCTCCCACCCCTGTAATCCAATACCAGGCTGCTTCTCCTCCACCTCACCTTCCCCAGCTGTTAATAACATCAATCATCACACCCTTTCCACCTCTCATACCTATCCCACTCCCCAATTAATGCTTCCCCACCATTCAACACTTCACCTTTTTCACAAAAACTCTGTTTTGCTATCAAATTCCCTACTTGACCTCTGAACCTACCAAACTTCATCTTTTGTGTCCCCTGACACTCCACAACACCCCAAGATACAATTAATGATCTCAAACTGCCTCAAGTTACCAATTTCGTTTTTGGCGCCAAAATGCCATATGTACGTTTGAGATGAATTTGACCAAACAAAAGGTCAGGATGTGTTGGGATTCAGTTCTTGGTCTCCAAGGAGTTCAAAGAGTATAAAAAGAGAGAAGAGGAGCAGAGGAAACTTTACCTTGGCCTTAAGCCATTGTCACACTATGGAATAGCCATAGTCTTTACTGCTTAATTTACTTATCATGTCATTTACAAGTTTTAATAGTGTAATGAATCTCAAAGTAGTGTAATGGAACCTCTGTTTTCAGTTTAATGCAAATCTCTTTTATAATTCATGTTTTCATAATTTCTTTAATTTCTTGTAATTTACTTTTCTGTTGATCATAGTTGATTATATGGACTCAGTTAAGCACACTTAGGCTCCTGACAAAGCCAAATGAGCTTTTAGATACATGTAAACAGCTTTGGTCTTTTAAATTAGAAAATACTAAAAAAATGAAAAAAATAGGAAATATTCAAAAATCAGATTTATGAAGAAGGTGATGAAGCAGGGTTGGATTTAGAATGCTATGGGGTATTAGGAGCTTAATGGGAAGCTATTGGGTGTAACCTTGTCCTTGGTTTCTATGTCTCAGTCCACTTTCTCATGTGTAAGCATCTTTCTAATTTTTGCATATTACTGTTTTACTGTATTAGATGCTATGATTTTTATGTTTTCCTGTTTCTTTGTTGTTGTTTAGTGATATTATAACTTAATATAAGTTTGTTATGTTATGGAATTTGGTTATGCTTAAATTTCCATTTTGACTGTCTCATATGCTTGATTTTTGATAATCATGGTTTAAACCTTGTGTGACTACTAGTTTAAGCTTATAAGGTTCTAATTTAACAGATGAAAGCCTGTGGATTTGATAAAATTGGTTTACTCAGTCCTATGTAATGAAAAGCTTAATTAAATTCCATTTAAAGTATGTTTGGATTTCTTTGATATAGAAGCAGTTCAGTGTTTGCTTGTTGTTGTTTGTTGTTGTTTTACATATAAGTAGTACCTAGTAGCTCAGTTAAGTACTAATATTAAGTCCTTGTTTGTTAAAAGTCAAATCATCTTTTAATCTACTTATGCAGTTTACTGTTATAGAGTTAGAGTGTGGAATTCATAATATTAGCTTAAAACTTGTAAACATAGCTCTAGATAATCTTATAACAGCTTATCATATCATAGTCAGTCCATAGATTTAGTTTTAAATTCATTTTAGTCAAACTTTATGTTCTTGTAAAAAGTCAAAATTTTCTTAAGGTCTGTTTTTGAATAAAATCTTGAATTTTATTATGTGCTCATTAATGAGTTTTAGCTTAAAACCTTCTAGTATGTTTTAGTTTAGTTGCTTAAGAAAAATAGAAAAATATTAGTTCTCATTTCTCAGCTTTTTAAGTGCTTATTTTCTAAGCTTATTTTGAGTACTTTGTTTGAAATCATGCCCGCACCACAGTTATGGTGTCAAGTTAATGAGCTTGCATAAGCTTCATTACTTGACCCTAGCTTGTGCATTTAGCTTCTTTGTATAGCCTGTGTGGCCTTTTCATTATTTTCATGCTTGTTTTTATATTTGTAGTTTATTTGCATAGCTTAATCTTTCCATCTATTTTGTCACATTCACTCCTTCCACTGAAGCAAACAGTGGAAGTGGAGTTGTGTTTCTATGCCTATGAAAAGTTCCCTACAGAGCTAGAGCTTGTGATTTTTAGCTTCTTGTGAAGTTATTCAGTCATACTCTAAGTCTCAGTATTGGTTGAGCTCTCATGAGCTTATTTGATAAGTCTTGTGAGCTTGTGTTTGCCCATTCCTAACAGTTCAATCCATGAACTTGCACCATTTCCACAAGCTCACACCAAGCTCCTTAGTGATCACTAGTCTTTGTGGCTTGGCTTTTTAGGAAGCCAAGCTACTCAGCTTTATGATCATGTGCTTAAATTTCACTTTGCAGCTTATCAATCAAAGGCTGCAATTGGCTTTAACTTATCACCATATTGATAAGTATGCTGAGAACTCAGTGTACAAATAGCTACTTCATAAGCTTGTGGAAAGCTTAATAATGGATCAAAGTTTGTGTACCTTGGCTTTTTAGGAAGCCTAGGTATCATACTTTCTGGATTTAGTCTTATCTATAGCTTAACAGCTTATTTGATAAGCTAATTTTAGCTTAACATTTTGTTCAAATTTATACACTACACTGGTCACTCAGTACCAAGTGGCTTATTTCATAAGCCCTTATAAGGTTCATTAATGAACCTTATTGTATGAATTTTAGCTTTTTGGAAAGCTTATCTACCAATCTCAAGGTTTGAAAGCTCATATCTCACATATAAGCTTATTTAATAGGCCTGCTTACAAGCTTTAACCTTGTCCATTTTCTTAAATAATCACTGGGTAACCCAGTGATCTCTAGTCTTTTAATAAGCCAACAAAAAGCTCTCTAATGAACTTTAAGCTGTGAGGTTTGGCTTTTCTCAAAGTTAAACTACCAGTGTCTAAAGTTCATTGGTTGTTCATCACTTTCAAGCTTATTTCATAAGCTTGCCAAAGGCTTTTTGATTGTCCCATTTCCTGAGTACACTGGAAGCTTTGTTATACTCAGTGATTTGGATGACTTTTCATGAGCTTCTCACAAGCTCACTAGTGGTCCCCACTAGGTGAGCTTGGGTTTTTTGGAAAGCCAACCAAGCCATCTTGCAACTCCAACTTTCATTTTGCCATTTTGAGCTTAACCCGTCAGCTTAAATGGTCATTCAAAAAAGTTGCAGGCCATGGTTGGGACTGTTTGGATATGTAGTGCACTGGAAGTGCTTATTTGCTTGTATGAGCTTATTGGCTTCTATTCCAGTGTACAAGCTTGTATATTATAGCCTTTTATACTTGTACATGCATACCTTTTGCTTTTATTTCCATTTCATAGCTTTTTCAAGCTTAGTGTGAGCTTATGAGTCCACTGTGAGCCTATAAGCTCAGCTGAATGATTCATAAGCCCATAATATGCTTATTTCTAAGTTTGTAGCTTTCCATTTTCATTTAACTTGTTCATATTACATGTACATACATACCTTTTTCCTTTTGTTTCCTTTGTTAAGCTTATTCAAAGCTTATAAGCCAAACAGTTGAGTTAAAGCTCACTGCATAAGCTTATAAGCCAAGAATTGCTTATTTCTTTGTTTGTGAAGCTTTTAATTCATTACATGTACTTAATATCTGTATATATTTATGATCTAAAAACAGAAAAGCTCAAAGTCCAAGCTTTAACTACAATTGTTAGCTTCTATGTGGAAGCTTTTGGCTTAAAACCAACATATGGAAATAAGCTCCCACAGAGCTTATTTCCAAGTTTTGAAAAAGTTGTTTTTGTTAAAGTTCCATATTTTTACTTAATATACAGTTTTGCAAAAAGAAAAATCCAAAAATAAAATAACGTGCAAAAAGGTTGTGTGTTGGATTCGAACCGAGGTTCCCTTGGTGACAAGTTCACTGCATAATCCACCTGGACTAGCTCACTTCTCAGTTTTCCTTTGCACATTTTAGTTCTTATAGTGGTAACATTTTTTTAGTTTTAGATTTTTATTTATTCATTTATCTATAATAGTTTTTAGTAATTAATATTAGTAAATAATTAATAATAAATAGAATAATTGTGTAAAAAATATATTTTCAGTTTTAAAATAAGTTTTATAATATTTTAGATTTTTCTCAATCATAATTTTATTTTCCTAGCCTTATTTCATATTTTCTTCTATTTTAGGTTATTAATAAATAGTTAGAAATAGTTTTTAATTAATAAAAATTAATTTAATAGTTGTAAAAATAATTTTCTTTTTCTAATAATTTTCTTTTATTATTAGGATTGTAAAAATGTCATTTTCATATTTATAGGCATTTTATTTCTTTAAAACTCGCGTTTTATTTTGTACGTTTACGTAATTTTATTTAAACGTTCGTTTTAGGTTTTAAACGTTCATCACTTTAAAAATAGTGATAGCGTTTATTTAATAGATTTTAGCTTTTATCTCTTTTAATTTGCATTTAAGTCGCTAAGACATGCAAATCCCTACTGTAATTATAATCGTTTTGTTTTTATACGTTTACGTTTTAATTAAACGTTCGTTTGTATATCTTTTAGTTTTTAGGTTTTGATTGTATGCGTTTTTAACGACATAGCATGACAGAGCTATTACTATTCACATTCCAGTGTTAGTCAATCATATTCCTGTTTTCCTATACTAATATTATTTTCAACAATTCAAGTCATTGTACCAGAACATCACGCTCACCGGGACATAAACGATCCAAGGATATTTTAATCCTTGGTAAACTTGCATTTTCTCCCGGGCTGTCTAGCTTTTAGTATCAGCCATTCCCAAGTGGCTGGGAAATAAAGTTAGTTAGTTCGGGAGAAATCACGTATCCTCAACTACATGAGACACCGAAAGTGATAGCTACTTTGTGGGTTAAGAGAGAAAGAATCACAAAAGTAACTAGATAGAAAGTCTTCATCACACTCAACATATTTGCCCAGACAAGTCATCTTCGCGTAAGGGAAGAAAGAAAGAAGACGAAATAAGTACACGCGCCCGTCAAACATCACTTCACACCCAAATAAATAATAAAGAGTCATCTTCGTGGTCACGTTAAAATTCATCGAAAACTTTAGCCGTGGAATAGTAACCTCGTGAAAATTTGTGAACCAAAATACCACTCTTAATAGTAATAATATCAAAACCTTGTATCCAAAAAGTTTTGTTAAACAAAATTTGGATATCAATTCAGATCAGTCCCGTAGTACGAGCAACCCAAAAGCCCAATTCCAATTCATTTGTGTAGGCCGGCCCAAAATGCCCGATTAAGAGATAGAGGCCCACACCAAATAAGATAAACCCGATCCATATCACCACAAAGTTATAACCGTGTATAATAGGGTTACTTTACCCTAATAGTTTTCACTTCACATTAACCTACACACACTTTACCTAATCCGCCTCTCTCTTATAAGCCTCTCACCAAAACACAGATCTCAACAAAGATTAACACATCTCACTGCTCATCTCAATCATCAGATCTTATCTCCATTATCATCTTAAACACAAGCACCCCCGTCATTATGTATTCTTTTTCTGCTTCAACCGATTCAAGAACAAGAAGCTTCAAGAATCATTTGTGGTTCAAAGGTAGGTTTGGTTTGTTGTGTTTTCTTGTGATAAACGAAGAAAGGATAAGAGAATAGCAATTTTGCTATTACTCTTTTTCTTATAATTTCGAATAAAAAATGAAGTTTTGACTTCAAATACGATCGATGATGAGTTGTTCTCTCGTATATAGACTTTCAAAGGTCTTGATGTTTTCTTTGAATTACATGAGAGAAAGAGACTGAGATCTTTCTATAATATATGTTTAGTTTGAGTTTTGATTGAGTGTTGAGTGAAGTGATGATTTGGTTGTGTCTAATTGTAGGATATGTTGATGTTGGAGTCTGGGTTGTGGCTGTCGATTAGGATACAGTCCATTTGATGTTTTCCTTTTTTTTTTGATCTTGACTGATGATGTTGAACCACTTAGGTCACTTAAGAGTTTTGGTATTTGGTATATGGTTGTGGTCATGGTCATTTTTACGCGTATGGTATTCTTTTTCAGTTCTTGCTTACGCGTAACTTTCAGTCCAACTCTTATGCGTAACTACTTTCAAAAACCTTAAGTGTAGGGTCAGGCTTACGAGAACGCTGCTTATGCGCGTAGCCTTACGCGTAACCTTGCTTAGGCGTAAAGCCAGAAGCTTAGGTGTAAAAGCATACGCGTAACTTCACAGCTACGCGTAACACCGTTGTAGATTCTTCTTACGCGTAAGTTTAGGGTTTTGACCCTTTGACCACTTTTTCCGGCGAGTCTTTCAGACCAAAAATTCCGATCAGTCTTCATAAGAAACCCAGAAACAGCATAAAAACTGCTTCTTGACCCATTAAACAATGAGAACTCGACGGTTGACCACATGGTATTTCACGAGTATTGGTACAAAAATAAGTCACAATACATATGTTAACAAGAAACTGATTCTTGACCGTTGGGACACAAGAAACAGAAACTGAAAAACTGCATATAAAAAGTTTGACCTTTTTGACCAAAATGATACAAGCATATGTCTAAACACCGTTAACACAAAAGTTGGAAAAAAAATTTCCGAGACAAAAATTATTGGTGAAAAACAGTTTAAACACATCATCGAAACCACACAAATCGATAAAAACAACAACCTGGCTCGTTATACCAATTGTAGGATCGAAAAGCTTAAGATTTATGTGGTTCGGGGGGTCGGGGAAGCTCAAAGAATGAATAAGACATGGTATTGTTTAGATTGAAGAAAAGGGAAGATGTCGGTGTTTCTAGAGAGAAGAAGAAGAAACCACACACACTTCTTTACAAAATATGAACTTCCTACCCTCCTAGTTGGGACTAGGAGGTGTATTTATACTTCAACAAGCCTAACTTAGCACTATTGACTAAACTAGTCCTTGTGAATAAGTAAAGAAAGAAACTAATGCAATTCCCGTAATGACTTCACTTTAGCGAGGCTAACAGAAGACTAGTTGCAAAACTTAGGATTTTCACTACTGACAAGAACCATAGTGTTTACTTTAGGGATGATATTTGGAAACCCACAGGTAGAACTTTCACACTCCAGAATGGTACAATAAGTGATAAACCGTAAACTCCCTTTAGCAGACCTCTTTAAGTGTGATCAGGATTTTACCTCTAACCCAAAGGAACCAAAATCACAACGGTTTCCAAAATATTCTTTTTTCTTGCATCGCGGTTATCGAAATTTGTCTTTGGATCGTCGACTCGGGTTGCTCCAAGCACATGACCAGGAATCAAGTGCTGATCAATTTCGTCTGGAAATTCATGGGAACCGTACGCTTTGGAAATGATCATGTAGCAGCTATCATGGGTTATGGAGATCTACCTTTTGGAAATTATTTGATCACCCGGGTTTACTATGTCGAAGGGTTGGGACACAATTTGCTTTCAGTCGGGCAGTTCTGTGATGCAGATTTAGAGGTTGCTTTTAGGAAAAATGCTTGCTTCGTTAGAAACTTGGATGGCACTGATCTCTTAACTGGGAATCGTGATACAAACTTGTATGCTATCGACATCAATCAAATGGCCTCTTCATCACCAATATGTCTTATGCCACGAGCATCTGGAACACAGTCCTGGTTGTGGCATAGAAGGTTATCTCATCTCAATTTCGACACCATCAACAATCTTGCCAAAGACAACATCGTCAATGGACTTCCAAAGTTCAAATATACCAAGGATCACCTATGTCCATCATGCGAACAAGGAAAAAGCAAAAGAGCATCATATAAACCCAAAACCGTACCTAGTTCGGAAGCAAAGTTGCATATGTTGAACATGGACTTATGTGGCCCAATGAGAGTTGAAAGCATTAATGGGAAAAAGTATATTCTTGTTATCGTCGATGATTATTCGAGATATACATGGGTTAAGTTTCTGAGATCAAAAGACGAAGCACCTGGCATCATCATCACCTTTCAAACGTATTCAAGTACTTCTTCAAATTCCGTAAGGGTTGTAAGAACAGACAACGCACAGTAATTCACTAATCGAGGAGTTAAGAACTTATTTTTAAGATGTTGGAATCACACATCCGACATCAGTTGTTAGAACTCCACAGCAGAATGGGGTAGTTGAAAGAAGAAATAGAACTCTTGTGGAAGCCGCTCGCACAATGCTAATTTATTCTAGTGCACCGTTATTTCTATGGGGTGATGCTGTTGCCACTGCTTGTTTCACTCAGAACCGATCCCTAATCCATCATAGATTCAATAAAACCCCGTATGAGCTTGTGAACAACAGAAAACCTGATATCTCTTACTTTCACGTGCTTGGCGCTTTGTGCTATCCTACGAATGACAGAGAAGATCTTGGAAAACTGAAAGCAAAAGGTGATATTGGAATCTTCATTGGATATTCATATAACTCGAGGGCATTCAGGGTGTATAACAGGAGAACTAGGAGGATCATGGAGACGATGAATGTGAAATTTGATGAACTTTCACATATGGCTTCTGAGAGACTCGCTCTAGAACCCGCACTAAACCCGCAGACTTCTAGACACATCAGTTCAGGACTGCATACATCAAAGAGCTCAATCAACTTCATTTGAAAAACCTAAAGAACAAGAATGGGAGAATTTCTTCGAGTTAATGTTCGATGAATACTATGGTGGAACTTCGACAAATCCGTCAAACCATCATTCCACGCACCGCTCAAAATCATCCTCCACCACCAACTGAAGATGCATCTACAACGGTCGAAACCAATGCACCAACTCCATCTACATCATCTACATCTACTACAGTTATTGCACCCGTTCTACCAGCAGTTGATGAGCAAAACCAAAATCAGAACGATGCAACGTTAGATGAAGACTTATTTGAAAACCCGTTTGCTACGGAATCAGCTGAATCATCTTCAAGCTTAAGAGAACCATCTAACTCGCATACATGATAACCAACGGTATCCTTCTACTCTGAAGTGGACAAAAGACCACCCAATTGAACAAGTTATTGGTGAACCTTCAAGGCCAATTCAGACGAGACGCCAACTTGCCACCGATTGCGACTTATGCATTTACCTTTGCACAATTAGCAATATCGAGCCAAAGAACATTCGCGAGGCAATGGCAGAACCCGCATGGATAGAAGCGATGCAGGAGGAACTTCTCCAATACCGTCTACATGACTCTTGGGATATGGTTCCAAGACCAATTGACGTTCGCGTCATCGATCTCAAATGGTTATGGAAGAACAAAAGGGATGAAGAGATGACTGTAATTCGCAACAAAGCTCGTCTTGTGGCCAAAGGATACAGACAGGAAGAGGGAATAGATTTCGAAGAGTCATTCGCGCCGGTAGCTAGACTTGAAGCAGTCAGGATATTCTTAGCCTATGCAGCTCACAAAAACATCACGGTTTATCCGATGGACATTAAGACCGCGTTCTTGAATGGAACTCTGAAAGAAGAAGTGTACGTGAGTGGCTGAAGGCTTCATCGACATGGAACATCCGACTACGCCTACAAACTCAAAAAGGCAATCTATGGTTTGAAACAAGCTCCAGAGTGCGGTATGACGAACTGTCCTCTTTCCTTATCCAAAACAATTTCACCAAAGGAACAGTTGATCCTACCTTGTTTACACAAAAATGCAAAAACGACATTTGTTGGGTTTTTGGTTCCTTGACTTATGAATTACTTTAAGTACTGGAATCACGGACAGGTTTGATATAACCACGGACAGAAGAATGTAACCGCTGATGAAGACAACCACGGCTAGTAGTAGTGTGTAACCACGGACAATATATTGTAACCACTGCTAGTGTCTTGTATAGTCGGTTTAGTTTATTGTATTGGATAAATATGGTAAAGATATTTATCTTGTAGGTTACGTATTGTATTATGTAAAGGACTCCTTAGTCTATAAAAGGAGGTCCTAGGTTAGATTAGATATACGTAAGTTTTATATCTAAGGTTGATACACTTCAACGTTGCAAAACCCTAATACTGTAAGAGTATTCGTATTAATAAATAATATTGAGGTGTTGAATGTTAACTGTTCTTCTTCTTCTTAAGATTAAGTGTTAAATTCCGCGCAATACTTAATAAGCTTTTATTCCAAGTCAGTTTTTATATAAGATCGTTTGCTCAACTGGGATCAACAAGTGGTATCAGAGCTTGTGATCTAGAAACTGTAATCAAGAAGAGGTCAAGTTAAGTTTTGTTCAAGGAAGATAAGATGTTGGACGAAACACACATGGTTACTGCTTCAAAGGTGCCCATGCTCAAGCATGGTGAGTACCAAATCGGAGGATGAATAAGGCAATACATTCGCATGATTGATTATGCTCTCTGGGATGTTGTGGAAAAAGGTGATACTCTTCCTAGGAAGGGTGATGATGGCAAAGAAATAACCATTGTTAGTGAGATTGACAAGGCAAAGAGTAAGATGGAGATTAAAGCTCATAGTATTCTCTCTATGGGAATACCTAATGAATATGCTTTGGATTTTGAACAATATGAGTCTGCTAAAGAGTTACTGGATGCTCTTGAGACAAGGTTTGCTGGTAATGAAGCCACAAAGAAGTCAAGAAAAAATATGCTCAAGCATCAGTTTGAAAACTTCACTGCTTTGAGTGGAGAAAAACTTGATGGCACCTATAACAGACTTCAAAAGCTTATCAGCCAATTGAAGTCAGTGGACTACAAAGTTGCTCAAGAAGATATTAATCTTAAGTTCATCAGAAGTTTATCACCTAAATGGGCTATGCATACTGTTGTGTGGAGGAACAAGGATGACTTTGATAAGATGACACTGGACAATCTCTTCAACAACTTGAAGGTTTATGAGTCTGAGAATACCATTGCTGGTGCATCTTCTGCTAATCAGAACATTGCTTTTGTTTCAACTAATCACAAAAACTCACATGATGTATCCTCTGCTGCCTATGGAATAACCACAGCTATTGCAAACAATACCATGGTTAGTGATACTTTCAGTGATGGTGCAATTTGTGCTTTTCTGCCTGATTTAACCACCAGTGTTGATGTATTGAATCAAGATCTAGATCAAATTGATCCTGATGATCTTGAGGAGATTAATCTTCAATGGCAAATGGCAATGTTGACTCTCCAAGCAAGGAAATTTCTGAAGAAGACTGGAAGATATGTCAAGTATGATGCTAAAAGAAGATCTGGGTTCGACAAAAGCAAGATGGAGTGCTTTAACTGCAAAAAGAAGGGTCAGTTTGAAAGGGAATGTCGAGCTCCTAAGAGGATTGAAGGTGTTAAGAAGATCACTGAAGAGTCTGCTCCTTCTTCAGCATTGGTGGCTCAAGATGGTCTTGGTGATTATGACTGGAGTGATGAAATAGAAGAAGGACCCAATGCAGCTTTTCTTGCTAGTGAAGCTTCAAAAGAACATAACTTTGCTCTTATGGCTTATGCTTCATCTTCTGGTTCAGATTCTGAGGTATCTAATGAGTCTACTTGTTCTTTTAAGTCATGTCAAGATAACTTAGAATCTCAAAAAGCTATCACTAAGAGTTTAAGAAAAGAAGTAGAAAGACTGTCTATGGACAACCTAGGTTATAGAGTTGGTCTAGAAAGTGTAGAAGAGAGGCTTAATTATCAGTACAAATGTGAGTTTGAGTATGTTGATAAAATTAATATACTAGGAGGAGAACTTGATCTTAAGGATAGGGAGATTAAGATGCTTAAAGAAAAACTAGAACAAGCTGAGAGTGTAAAAGTAGAAGCCCTAAAAGAAAAAGAAAAACATGTTGTTAGGGTTGCTAAAACACAATATGCTTCTGATCTAGTAAATAAACCAATAGGTCAAAAATTGTTCAATGGAACTGGCCTAGGATACAATGATATGCCACCACCTACCCTTATGCAACATGCACCACCTCCTAAAGAGCTCTCATTTAGCAGTGAATTTAGTTTCAACAAACCTGTAGGTGAGACTAAAATGAATGAATCACCTAAGATAGGTTCTGATAAGTCATCTGATGCTCCCATCATTGAAGACTGTGAATAAGATTCTGAGGAAAATAGTAAAGTATCAACACAGCATGAAAAGTTAGAACCTCTTAAGAAAGTTGATACTAGACAAGCCAACCTTGTACCTAGATTTGGAGCTCAAATTACTAAGAAAGTGGTAGAATACAAGGAAGTACCTAGGGAACAGATGAAAAGATATATACCTAGGGGAAATCAGAGAAACTTTAATGGCCTAATATCTAATAGGTTAGGTAATGAGTTTCAATGTGTCAAGAAAGCTTGTTATAACTGTGGTAGTTTTGAGCACTTACAGAGAAATTGTTACAAAAATAGACCACAAGTTTGGAATCATTGGAGGAGGGTAAATCACCAAAACTTTTCAAAGAAAACAAACCCTCATCCTAATAGAAACATGATTCCTAGAGCAGTGTTAATGAGGAATGGGAATACAAAATCAATTGTCACTGCTTTTCCCAAATGGGTTCCAACCACTGCTAAGCAAAGTGTAAACACGGCTAAGCAAAATCAAACCACTGATAAGCCAAAAATCACCACAGAAAACAAAGAAGTTTTAAAAATTCCAAATGTGATAACGATACATGTGGTTGGAAATCATTTTTATGTGTTAAGGCTCTCTAGTTGGCAATGGAAACCTAAGACCAAGGTTTTACATCATGTCAACTGTGCATCAATGGACCTAAACAAATTTGATTATATTGATGCACAGGGCAGACCCAAGTCAGGATTGGCTTGGGTCCACAAAAGGAACTAACTTGTTTAATTTCATGTGCAGGGCAATCTACAAGATGAGCTAAAAGATAAAGGAGTTTTGATAGTGGTTGCTCTGGGCACATGACTTGGGATGGGAGCAACCTGGAAGATTTTGAAGATTTTGATGGAGGATATGTGGCATTTGGCAATGATCCAAAAGGAGGAAAGATACTTGGAAGAGGCACAATCGAACAACAGTGGGGAATTTAGACTTTGAAAAAGTCTATTTGGTACAGGGACTTAAGTACAATTTATTTAGTGTTTCTCAAATGTGTGATAAGAAAAACTGGGTACTTTTTGGTGAAACTGAGTGTGTGGTGTTGTCTCCGGAGTTTAAGATGCATGATGAGAAGTTTATACAGCTTAGGGTACCTAGGAAGGAAAATATATATTGTTTTGATCTTAAAGATATAATTCCTAATAGGTCCTTAACCTGTTTGTTTGCTAAAGCATCTGTGGAGGAGTCTAAGTTATGGCATAGAAGATTAGGTCACCTCAATTACAAAACAATCAAAAAACTGGTAAAAGGCAACTTAGTGAGAGGGTTACCTTCTAAGGTTTTTGAGTGTAAGGAACTGTGTGTGGCCTGTCAAAAAGAAAAACAACATAGAGCTTCTTGTAAGACCAAAACTGTCAACACCATTACACAACCAATGTTTATGCTTCATATGGACTTATTTGGACCTACTTTTGTCAAGAGTTTGAACCATAAGCAGTATTGCCTAGTTATCACTGATGATTATAGTAGATTTTCTTAGGTTTACTTTTGGTAAGCTAAGAGTGAAACTAGTGAAATTCTCAAGAGTTTCATTACTAAGATAGAAAATCTAGTAAATCATAAAGTAAAGATAATCAGATGTGATAATGGAACTGAGTTTAAGAATGCTGTGATGAATCAGTTTTGTGTAGATAAAGGTATAGAGAGACAGTTTAGTGTTGCTAGAACACCACAACAAAATGGTGTCGCTGAAAGGAAAAATAGAACACTAATTGAGGTCGCTAGGACTATGTTGTCGAGTCTAAGTTACCTACTACCTTTTGGGCTGAAGCAGTAGGCACTGCATGTTATGTGCAGAATAGAAGTAAGGTAGTGAAGCCTCATAACAAGACCCCTATGAGCTGTTACATGATAGGAAGCCAATGATTGCATTCCTAAAACCTTTTGGGTGTCTGCTACTATCTTAAATACCATAGACTACCTAGGCAAGTTTCAAGAAAAAGCAGATGATGGATACTTTTTAGGCTACTCTTCAAATAGTAAAGCCTTTAGAGTATACAAAAGGAGGACTAGAATTGTTGAAGAAAATCTGCATGTTCAATTCAGTGAAAAGACTCCTAGTGTTGAGACCAAAGGACCAGACTGGCTGTTTAACGTTGATATGCTAACCAAATCTATGAATTATGAGCCTATCATTGCAGGAACTTCCACTAATGTTGATGCAGGTACACAAAAGGATTCTGATGTAGAAGCAATTTCCAAGGAAGCTGATTCTCCTCAAGAGTTCTATTTGTTTGAAAAGTGGAAAGCTAGTTCTGTCTCTCCCATCATTGATAAGCAAGGTCCCACTGATGATGATGTCTTGAATACTGGAGGCAATGGTGATCATCATCAAGATAAGGATGAGTTGTTGAAAGATAATTCAGTGTTGGTAGAAGAAATTGAAAAGAAGAAAAAGCATGCTGCAAGCACTGCTAAGTCAAATGTAAGCACGGATAGAGATAACGCAAGCACGGCTAAGCCAACAACTTCTACCACTGTTATCACAAGTGAAATCCCTGCTGTAAGTACTGATAATAGTACTTTCTTTGGGCCAACTGCAAAGCCATTACATGGTGAAGAGGAGTATCCACATGATCCTGATATGCCTGCTTTGATTGAAATTGATACTCCTACTGATGATGAAGACATGGATGATTTCTTCAATGCTGATTTAACTAATTTGGAACATATCATTCATGAAAGTCCTGTTACCTCAACAAGGATACACAAGATTCATCCCAAGGAACAAATACTTGGA
Source organism: Chrysanthemum makinoi (assembly GCA_910596185.1). NCBI lineage: Eukaryota > Viridiplantae > Streptophyta > Magnoliopsida > Asterales > Asteraceae > Chrysanthemum > Chrysanthemum makinoi. The sequence goes on along the minus strand of OU343217.1, from coordinate 58,213,479 downwards.
AACTTGAATACTCCAGTTCAAACAAGAAGCAAGGTTAAGAACACTGAACCCTTTCCTGAACATGGGTTCTTTGCAAGATCACTTCACAAAAGAAACAGTCATAAAGATCCGCAAAATTGCCTGTTTGCTTGTTTTCTGCTAAAAGGAGCCCAAGAGAGTTGAAGAAGCATTATCTGAAGAAGGATGGGTAGAATCAATGCAAGAGGAGCTTCTTCAGTTCAAACTTCAAGAGGTTTGGACATTGGTAGATCTTCCAAATGGTAAGAGGGCAATTGGGACAAAATGGGTGTTCAGAAACAAAAGAGATGAAAGAGGTATTGTTGTGAGGAACAAGTCAAGGTTGGAGAGACTAACTTCCAGATAGATCTTTCAAGCCTATAATAAGTATAGTTGTTCTATGTAATCACAAAACAACTAAGGAGAACCTTTGCATGTAATGTATTTACGCGGAATATAAATACAAGACACAAGAAGACATTAAACACTATAATCTGATCCTCTATGGATCAATATGATTAACTATCAATGTTATGAAAGGCTTATTTTACACCTTCTATTGTAGTTTCCTTTTATATAGTAAGGAAACTACTTTAATAATACTAGCACTAACTATATATGTATAAACTATTATACATACCTAACATACTCACAAGATATACATATCTTTTATCATTACAGATTGCTAAGCACTTATATATATCTTTACCTAACATTTAGAATAAATTAATACAGTGGAATTATCTGCTGAAATATATACGTTCAGCAGAAGCCTTTAGAGCATTATAACTTCAGCAGAAACCATTGATTCAGCAGAATCAAAATAGTCTTCAGCGGAATCCAACTGTTTTCATAATTCCTAACAATCCTCCCCTAAACTTGACTTTAACTTTGTTAACTTCTAGTTTCCAGATAGATCTTTATTAAACAAGAGGATTTGAATTTATCAGCAATCTGCACAAGAAATAAAACCCAGTAGAACATCTAGAACCACCAGATAATCAATGAAGTCCAAGAGCCTGAGTAATATTAGAACCCAGAGTAGATTTGATGAGCCTTTACCGAGTAGCTACTTACTCTTGGACTAGCTAGTCCTTTGGTGGTATAAAGACATCACCCTGGTGAACCAGTTACCAGTCCAATACTTAGAACATGAATCATTGGTGTATTGGATAACCCTAATGATTTTTGGTAAATCATTACAACCATCAACGGATTTGACATGTCTTTACCTGAAGCTGTTTAACTCAGGACTAGTCATGATGATCCACTGCCTTTACCACAATCCATGAACTTGTGGGCTAGTCAACTCTTTATCTTATGAGGACATGGTGAATTGAGAACCAAACATCTATTTGGTAAGATGTCAACCATCCAACGGATTTGATATCTCTTTACCAGAGCCGTTTGCTCATAGAGTAGCCAATATTTTGTGTATGAAAAACCAGGGACATTGATAATCCTTTGAATTTTTTTTTTTTTTTAACACTACAATTAAAACACATCGTATGAAAAACAAACCAAAAATAAACATAACACATATTATACAAAAATCATACCAAATGGTTGGAAGAATTAGTTGTATGACAAGTTGCTCATGAGTCATATCATTGGATAATCATCTTTTGTCTGTAGTAAGTTCCCAAAACTTCAGCAGAAATGAGAAGGGAATCTAATCAAATCTTTGACTCACAATAGAGACTTAATTGTCTCCATCCAGTACTTTTAGCGATTCAAATTCCAACCACCAATATTAACCATTACTTTTACTGCCCTAAGATTCCATAAACACTTATAAGACTAATCATATACAATGCACCAGAAACTCAACCACAAACTTATTACCCAAAAACGATTTTGACAATGAGCAATTCTCCAAATCATTCCAGTGAAACATCTTCTTCTGAAAGTGGAACCACTTGGCTTAACTATTTTCCACCTGATGTTCTCAACAGAATCACCTACATGTCAACCCCATCTTCTTATCAATCCCCTTTCTATCATACCTCTTCAGAGGAAGAAGTTCCAAATGGTCCTCAAAATGAAGTTGAGGTCTCAAGTTCAGAGCTCAGAGATATGCAGGAAGTTTCTGATGATGAAGTGAATGACCCAACCTACAGACCTCGCAACATTAGAGTTGTAGCTCCGCTTACTGTGTTACCACCAAATGTACCTATTCCAGACCCTCAAGTCACCACATCCAATCCTACCAGAAGAACCACTGTGATGGGCCTTCCTGCACGTCCAGTGTGGGAATGGATGGATAGATGGGGAAGAGAACATCACAAGATGCCTCAGTGGGGAAATGTAAGGCCAGAGAGGAGGCCTTGATGAGTGAAGTTGTTTTCTGAGGAGTAGGTCAATGTAAACGGAATGTTGGGTGTTGGTCGTGATTGTAATTTTCAATGTCTGAATGGTGTACTTGCATCTTAGAATGCAGTTTGTTTATAATGAATAAAACTTTGTTTCTTCTGAGTCAGACAATTGATTTCCCTAAGTTTGTGTTTAAATCTTAGATCTGCAAAATGATTAGAAGAACAAAAAACACACACAAAAATGTATAGAGAATATCTAAACTAACAATACATAGTGTATGTCCTCCCCTTAAACCAGAGTCCTCCCCTTAGACACAATCCTCCCCTTAAACACAAGATTCAGGGGTTGATCATGCCTATATTGACAATCAAATATTGAAATCTAGGTCCATCAAACGCTTTTGTTAATAAATCAGCAACATTTTCTTCTGAAAGAACTTTAACCACTTGAATAAGGTGTTTTTCATTAGCATCTCTTATAAATGATGTCTTATTTCAATGTGTTTAGTTCTTTGATGAAAAACAGGATTTTTAACAATGAAAATTGTACTTTGGTTATCTATGAAAATTTTAGTGTTCATAAAATTGAACCCATAATCCAATAATTGATTTTGAATCCAAAGTACCTGACCACAACAACTTGCAGCAGCAACATATTCAGCTTCAGTAGAGGATGTAGCCACAATGGTCTGCTTCTTGCATTGCCAAGAAATCAATCTCCTCCCCAAAAACTGACAACCCCCAGTTGTAGATTTTCGATCAAAATTAGCACCAGCATAGTCACTATCACTATATGCTTCCAAATCAAAAGGAGATTCTCTAGGATACCAAAGGCCCAATTTTGGTTGGCCCTTTAGATTCTTGAAAATCTTTTTGACAGCAGTCAGATGAGAAGTTAAAGGAGTGACTTGATGCCTAGAACAAGCACTAACTGCAAACATAATGTCAGGCCTAGAGGCAGTCAAATACATGAGAGATCCAATCATAGACCTGTACAAATGTATATTAACAGCTGGATCTGGATCATTGTTTGACTTTGCCTTAGGAGCTTCAAATAGAGTAGTAGTAGTCTTGACAAGTTCCATATCAAACTTCTTGAGGATATCATGCACATACTTCTCTTGATGAATAAAAATTCCATATGATTTTTGTTTCACTTGAAGACCCAAAAAGAAAGTAAGTTCACCCATGGCACTCATTTCAAATTCACTTTTCATCAATTCTTCAAATTCTCTACACCATGCTTCTTTGGTGGATCCAAAGATAATATCATCTACATACACCTGCACAAGAATGATGTCTCTAGAGGATTTCTTGATAAAGAGAGTTTTATCAATAGCACCTCTTCTATAACCATGCTTCAGAAGAAATGAAGAAAGCCTGACATACCAGGCTCTTGGTGCCTGATGAAGCCCATATAATGCCTTAACCACTTTGTAGACCTTATCAGGATGATGTGGATCTACAAAACCCTTGGGCTGAGTGACATACACTTCTTCTTCAATTTCACCATATAAGAATGCACTCTTCATGTCCATCTGATATACCATAAAGCCCATGTATGAGGCAAAGGCTAAGAAAAGCCTAATTGCTTCAACTCTTGCAACTGGAGCAAAGACTTCATCATAATCAATACCTTCTTCCTGTCTGTGACCTTGAGCCACCAATCTAGCCTTGTTTCGTACCACAATTCCTCTTGCATCTCTCTTGCATTTGAGAATCCACTTTGTGCCAATAGCATATTTACCAGGAGGCAGATCAACAAGTTCCCATACATTTTGATTCAAAAATTGTTGCATCTCCTCTTGCATAACAGCTACCCAATCTTCATCACCAAATGCCTGTGATATACTGGTAGGTTCAACTTGAGATAAGAAACAAGCAAATAGACAATGTTGATATTCTATATGATTGTTCCTATGTTGAACCCGTATGTAGCTGAGAAAAGCAGATTCACCAAATTTTGTTTTCTTGACTGCGCTTCTTGTTTGAATAGAGGAAGTAGGATCACAAATAATAACAGATTATGGATGAACTGTGTTAATCCTTTTTGTGATATTTGGACTAACATCCACAGATGTTGCAAGATTAGTAAGAGTTGCTCCATAATCATCATCATAAGATGAAAAATCAAAAATGCCTGTTCTTGATTGATGATGAATGCCATCCAATGGAGAGGTTGAATGTTGTGAATTTCCTAAGTCAGAAGGACTTGGAAATCTGGTAGGAGTATCTTCTAGACCCAAAATTCCTGAAGATGGAGCAAAGTTGGAAACAACAGGGACAACTTCACTTTAAGAATAAACTGGTACATCTTTAGCAGAATCAGCATCTACAGCTATGGAACCCTTATTATTGGAATGAGCAATATTATCAGCAGAATATGATCCACGTTCAGCAGCTTCAAAGTCTTTGCGGGCTTCAATTGTTGCTTGTCTCAAGATATCTTGAGTTTCTTTGGAGAATTCATAACCAAACTTCTCAGCATCTTTGATAGCTGCATATTCATGACATTGGAGCTTCACAAGTTCTTCTGCATATTCCATATCATTGGAAGTCTTGTCAAGAGCAGCTGAGTTCTTTGCACATGAAAATTGGTTAGAATGAAAAGAGGGGACAAGTATAACTTGTTCATCACTTTCTGAATCTGACTCAACATCTGAAGATCCTGCATTATTAGTGAAAGTTTCTTTTGGTTCTGCAGGAATGTTAGATTTATATCGAGTATAACCCAAATGATCAGTTAGATAGTCTAAATCAAAATACCATTCTTGACCTGCACCTTGAACATTTGGCTTGTCTTCCATAAACATGAGATTCAGAGTCTCTTCAACCCTCTTTGTGGAGAGGTTATACACTCTGTATGCTTTAATCTGAGCTGAATAGCCTACCACATATCCTTCATATGCTTTTCCATCAAACTTGCCCAAAGGATCACTTGTATTGAGGATGGTGACATGACAACCAAAAGGTTTAAGATGAATGATAGTAGGAATTTTTCCAGAAAGAAGTTCATAAGGTGTTTTTGTGTGAGGATTAGTTATTGATACCCTGTTTAAGACATAACAAGCAGTGCTAACTGCTTCAGTCCAAAACATGGTAGGCAACATTGAATCAGCAAGCATAGATCTTTCTGCTTCAATTAGGGTTCTGTTTTTCCTTTCAGCAACTCCATTTTGTTGTGGAGTCCTGGCAATGCTATAGAACCTTTTAATCCCTTTTGTAGCACATATATCTATTAATTTTGCATTCTTGAACTCTGTCCCATTATCACACCTTATTGCTTTGACCTTCTTATTCAACTGATTCTCCACCAGGGCAATGAAATCTTGAAGAAGCTGAAATGTTTCATCTTTAGACCTCAAGAAGAATGCCCAGCTGTAGCGACTATAATCATCAGTCACCACCAAACAGTAGTATTTGTGATCAATACTTCTGATAGATGTAGGACCAAAAAGATCCATGTGAAGAAGCTGTAACGGTTCAGAGATGGTGCTGATAGCTGCAATGGCCTTATAGGAAGCTTTGTGTTGCTTTCCCTTATTGCAAGCCACACAATTATGCTCATTGGTAAAATTTTTGGAAGGTAACCCATTAAATAAACGAAGTTTAGCTAACTTGTTGATAGTTTTGAAGTTTACATGAGCCATCCTTCTATGCCATTTAAGAGATTCATCTAAGGATGCTTTGGCCACCAAACAAGCTAAATCACCAGCAGGTTGGACTTTATTGAGATTGAATGTGTAAAGATTGTGTTTCCTTGGTACCTTTAGAACAACTTGACTGTCATCATGTAATTGGAAATCTTTTGAAAGAACAAGACATTCAGTGTCAGTGAAGAGCACAAAGTTTTTCTTGTCACAAATCTGTGACACAGAAAATAAATTAAAATTTCTCAGTGCCTCCACATAATACACATTCTCAAAGTCCAGTTGAGCAGTTCTCATAGTTCCCTTCCCTGTGATTTTACCATCTCCTCCTCCAAAGGTAACTGTGCCACCTTGAATACCCATAAAATCATGAAGCCTGTCTTTGTTTCCTGTCATACTTCTAGAACAACCACTGTCTACAATTCCTATATCTTTATTGGAAAGAGGATCATCCTACAAAAAAATATGTACAAACATTAGAATACATGGTGACCCAAGTCATTACTGACTTGGGCCTGCCTTAGGGATCACATTAGAAAAACTGGCAGTATGATGAGATCCACTATTGTTCTTGGTCATTTGCATATAACTTGATTTAGTTGGTCTCCAAGAGCAACCTGCTGAGGACTTAACAGCAGTGTCCCACCAAGCCCCCCTTTGATGGTAATAGACAGAGTTATCAATCCTATAATCATTTTGAAAATAAGAGTTTGTAGGTCTGTTAAGTGATCTATTTTCTTTTCTCCTCCAATGTAAGGAAAATGGCCTTTCATTACCAACTGGTTTACCACCAGAGTTTGGTCTTTCAGCAGAATTGTTTCTATTGGTTCTCACATGTGTTCCAATGGGAATATATGGAGGTATATTAGCCACATCATTCCAAACATTGTTAACCCTATGTTGATTAGTGCACACATTCATCTTTTTCTCATAATAATCACAATCTTTGATTAGATGAAAAACACTTCCACAAACAAAACATGATTTCTTCTTAAATTTCTTGTTCAAAACAGAAACAGTTTCATTACACACAGATTTATTCAAATCACAACCAAAATCAGAATTGTTTTTAACAAAATCAACAGAGCAAGAAGTGTTTCTAGAAAAAACTTTCTTAGAGGAAGGTTCTTTAATAGTAACACTTTGGGTTTGAGGAACTTGAAAAGACTTAGAAGAGGTTGACTCTACAGATTCTTTATTCGAATCACAGCTGGGATTTTCTTTTGATTGAGTCTCTGTAGTCCTAGAAGAACAAGAGACAAACGTGTTAGACTTACTGCCAGTGTCTGATAAGTCATTGGACTTTTGACCAAAGGACATGAGTGATTCTTCTGAATCATAGTCTGGATTAGGAGGCTTAACAATACCATTAATAGAAGAAGGAACTCTATGCATTTCACCTTGTTTAATGAATTCAACAGGTTTTCTATATTTATCTTCTTCTATATCTGTGACAAGATTAAAAACACTGTACTCATTGGGGTTATACATCTCATCTGGATTAATACAATCCTTAAAACCTAACCCCATTTTTGTTTTAACAGACATTGAACTATTCCACAATTTTTCTAAATTCTTAGCCTGTTCTTGCCATTGTTTATGCCTAGCCACCTCTAAGTCTAACTCAGATTTAAGACTCTCCTTTTCAGCAACAACCTTCAAATATTGTTTCTTTTTATATTTTAACTTATTTGTTGTGCTTTCTAAATCTCTTTCTAAAACATTTATTTTCTCCTCAAGTGCCAATTGATTTTGATCATACCAGACTTTTTGTTTCTCTAAAGTTTTAACTCCTCTTTTATAGGCCTTGGCTTGTATAAAGTACTCTTTATATTTTTCATTGACCTCATCAAACTCACATTTAAGAGTATTATATTGAGTACTGCAACCAAATATGCAATTGTGTACCTGAGAAGTAATGCCCACATTGTAACTTCTTCAGCAGAATCAGAAATCAATCCAACCTGAGATTCTTCATCCTCATCATCATTCACATGATCATCCCAGTCAACTCTGTTCTCTAGAGATAGCATGGCTGCTGTCTTCACTTCTTCAGCTTCCTTAAGTTTGTATGCATTGTACTTTCTTCTGTCACCTCCCTTCCTATTAGGACATTCTCTAGCAAAGTGACCAAGTTGATTGCATTCAAAACATAGAACTTCTTTCCTGTCAAACCTGGCTGGTTCTCTTCCTTTGTAACCAAACTTTCTTCCAGAGCCTTCTTCATACCTCTTAACTTTCACAGCAAGCATAGCCATCTGCCATTTAAGATCCATCTCCTCCATATCCCATTTATCTACTTGTTCAAAATCTTCATATGTCAACTGTTGTTGATCATCAGATTCAGCTACAAATGAATAGAACACATCTTCTATGACAGAATTAGACTTTGATCTTCTTGAAGAAGACTTGTGAGATGATGTTGTTGTTGATGAAGACTTGGGACTATCAGTATATGAAACAATTTTGTTTCCACTGGTAGTACCAATGAATGCAGAGTGTGATGGAACTGGAGAATAAGTAGAATAACCCTTGATGCCAATCTCTAGAGATTTCAGTTTGTTGTAGAGATCATCAAAGCTTAAGTACTCAAGTCCACCTTTTGCTTTGAGAGTTATAGACACTTGACTCCAAGAAGCAGGTAGAGCACGAAGAAACTTGAGATTGCATTCCTCAGCATCAGGTTTGGATTGCAACTGATTAAGCTGGCTGAGGATCTTCTGAAACCTGTCATATCCTTTATGGATACCTTCTTCTTCAGAGATAGAAAACTCCTGAAAGCTTTGTTTGAGCATGGACTTCCTCATTTTCTTGGACTCATCATTTCCTCCAAATCTTGCTTTTATTCCTTTCCAAATCTGTTTTGCATCATCCAGATGATAGAAATCACTCATGTGCTCATCTGGAAGAGCTTGCAATAAGGTAGTCCTTGCCTTGATTTCTCTTTGGACAACAATTTGTTCAGCAGCTGTTGAGGGTGGAAGTATTATAACATTCCCTTGACCATCTCTTGTAGTAGCCTTCCTACTGTTTCCCTTAAGGACTATTTGCCAGAGATTGATATCCATGCTGGGAATGTAGTTTTCCATTTTCATGGCCCAAATCTCATATTCGTCCTTTTTAAGGTAAGGAAATTTTGCACTTGAGTTGGACATGGTGACTACTTGTTGAATTGAAGACTGGGTGTTATTTTGGTTAGACCGGTCGTTTGATACTTCTGGATGATCATCACTCTCAGCATCAGAATGTTTTGGTGATGACATGTTGTGGTTTTGAGAAGAAAAAGAGTGTCTTCTTATAAAGATTATCACAAGGCTCTGATACCAATTGTTGAGAATAACTCCCAGATAGATCTCTCAAGCCTATAATAAGTATAGTTGTTCTATGTAATCATAAAAAAACTAACGAGAATCTTTGCGTGTAATGTATTTATGCGGAAAATAAATACAAGACACAAGAAGACTTTAAACACTATAATCTGATCCTCTATGGATCAGTATTATTGACTACTGATGTTGTGAAAAGCTTATGTTACACCATATATTGTAGTTTCCTTTTATAGAGTAAAGAAACTACTTTAATAATACTAGCACTAACTATATATGTATAAACTATTATACATACCTAACACACTCAGAAGATATACATATCTTTTATCATTACAGATTGGTAAGCACTAATATGTATCTTTACCTAACATTTTGAATAAACTAATACAGTGGAATTATCTGCTGAAATGTATACGTTCAGCAGGATGCTTCAGAGCATTATAACTTCAGTAGAAACTATTGATTCAGCAGAATCAAAATAGTCTTCAGCAGAAACATCTTCAGCGGAATCCAACTGTTTTCATAATTCCTAACAAAGGTTGGTTGCTCAAGGATACACACAAACTGAAGGCTTGGATTATGATGAAGTGTTTGCTCTAGTTGCAAGAATTGAGGCTATTAGATTGTTTTTAGCTTATGCTTCATTCAAAAATTTTGTTGTGTATCAAATGGATGTTAAAAGTGCATTTTTTATGGCACAATTGATGAGGAGGTTTATGTTTGTCAACCTCCTGATTTTGAAGATCCTGATCATCCTAACATGGTCTACAGGGTGAGGAAGGCTATGTATGGTTTGCATCAAGCTCCTAGGGCATGGTATGAGTGCCTGTCCACTTATTTGATGGACAATGGGTTTAAAAGAGGACTGATTGATAAAACTTTGTTCATAAGGAAGCACAAAGATGATATTTTATTGGTTCAGGTTTATGTAGATGACATCATCTTTGGCTCAACCAATAAGGAGCTATGCAAAGATTTTGAGAAGCTTATGCATGATAAGTTTCAGATGAGTTCTATGGGAGAAATCACTTTCTTTTTGGGGCTCTGGTTCAACAAAGGACTGATGGTATCTCCATTAGTCAAGATAAGTATGTAGCAGATGTTTTGAAGAAGTTTGGGTTTCAGGATGTGAAGAGTGCTAGTATACCAATGGAGACTCAGAAACCATTGCTACCTGATGATGGAAGTACCAGAGTTGATCAGAAGTTGTACAGGTCCATGATTGGATCTTTGATGTATCTCACTGCATCTAGGCCAGATATTATGTTCTCAGTATGTGTGTGTGCAAGATTTCAAGTCACACCTAATTCCTCACACATGAATGCTGTTAAGAGAATCTTTAGGTATCTTAAGGGTCATCCTAAATTGGGCCTTTGGTACTCAAAGGATTCTCCTTTTGATTTGGTGGCCTACACAGATAGTGACTATGCTGGTGCTAGTTTGGATAGGAAGTCTACAACTGGAGGATGTCAGTTTTTGGGAAGCAGACTTATTTCATGGCAATGTAAAAAGCAAACTATTGTGGCAAATTCTACAACTGAAGCTGAATATGTGGCTGCTGCTAGTAGCTGTGGTCAAGTTCTATGGATTCAGAATCAATTGCTGGATTTTGGGTACAATTTTATGCATACTAAGATTTACATTGATAATAACAGTACAACATGCATCATTAAAAATCCTGTTTTACATTCTAGAACTAAACACATTGAGATAAGACATCATTTTATTAGAGATTGTAATGAGAAAAGGTTGATTCAAATGGTAAAAATCCATACTGATTTCAGTGTTGCTGATCTTCTCACCAAAGCTTTTGATGTGGGGAGGTTTCATTACCTTGTTGTTAGTATTGGAATGATTAATCTCTAACTTCTCAAATTGTTTTGTACTAGTTTGTATAAGTATTGGACTGTTATTATGTAATCTTAGTTTTGCTATTCTTGTTTCTAACCACTGATAGTTTGTTTCTAACCACTGACAGTTTGGTTCAACCACTGCTAGTTGTTCTGTTTTTCCACTAACACTTTTGCAGATACAAGAAAGATCATTATAGAAGCTAAAGAAGTACTGAAGTTAATTGTTCATTCATTCAACAAAACAGTTTACAGCTTACAGCTTACAATGAAACTTCAAGTGCTAATTAAAAGACTACTTCTATACATGATTTCCTACTACTATCCTCAGCTGCTGGATATGCATTTGTGATATGCATGACCAGTACGACGAAGAAGCTAAGGATCAAAATGGGAAGGATGGATTGATGAAAATGAAGATGATGACGATGACCACAGTAGATGAAGCATAAAGGACATAGTCATATCATACTTGCATCTACTGGTTTCACCAAAAAGCATCATTCCATTTTCCTTTTTCCCTTCCCCTTACGATATGTGAAGAAGCACCACAACCTGGTGCTGGAAGACCAAGAACCACCTCTCTGTTCGTTGGGAGTGGTGGGTTTCTTGCTCTTGGTCTTGGTTGGGGTTGGGATGATGCATGTTGGGGGTTTGAAGTTCTCTTCTTTGAGGAGTCATCAGAGTCCTCAGATGCCTCACTTGGATCCACCACACTATCATCTTCTGATGATGGAAGAAATGGGGATTTTCTTGGTCTTGTTTCTTCTGGAGGGAGGTAAAACTGCCATGGGTTAGTATCTTCACTTGATGATGATGAAGATGAGGAGGATGATAGATCAACAACCTCTGGTTTATTCCAACTAGGGTTCCACATGGTGATTGAAGTTGATTGTGGATTTTGGAGATATTAGGGTTTGATTTTAATTGGTGTGTGCGTTATATGAGATTTGGGTTTCTTTATATAAGCAAAGTTATGGGTTATGGAAGTAAATGAGGGGCAGGTTAAACGTGGTTGAGGAGTTAATGAGATTCTTGGGCGTTGGACTAATATTAATCCAAAAAGTTGACCATATTGACTTACCTGTTCTAACCGCAGATAGGTCATTTGGATCCACTGATGGCTCTTTCTAACCGCTGACTTCAATAACCTTCTTCTCTGTGTTTGTTTTGTGTTTTTGTCTTGCAGGTATGAAGGATTTGTGTACATAGGAGCTGGTGTGTTAGCTGCTTATGTTTGTTTAATAAAGAAATAAAAATAAAAAATAAAAAATAAAAAAAAAGATTGTGTAATCCTTCATATTTTTGTGAGATCTCTCTACTAATGACACAGATTTGCTTTCTATAACTCTTGGAAGTTTGGTTGAAGTGCTACTTTGTATCCACGGATGGTTTGTGTCAAAACGCGGATAGATGTTCTGCAACCGCGGTTAGCATTTTGATTTGTGGAGGATACTACAGGGGCTGATTGGTAACTTTTGCACAAGTATATTATTTCCCCCAAATCACGGATGGATCATTTATTTGATCTTCAAAACACTTCAGTTGGCGCTCACTACTAACCCTAATCACTTATCTTTGCATAATTCACAAATCCCACATCATAACAATCATTCATTACAATGGCTGAAAAGTATTCCACTTCACATAACCTTGTTGCTATTCTGACAAAGAATGATCGATCTGAAGGGTTTCATCAAATGATTGATTTCCTTGTTCACAGTTCTATTCACTATGCCTTAACTGTCACACCAACCATTTTTAAAGCCTACATACATCAGTTCTGGAGGAATGCTAAGCTTGACAAGGTTGATGGAGTTGAAGTGTTTAGCACTGTTGTGGATGAGCATGCTATTTCTGTTTCTGAGGAGATCATTAGAGATGTTTTAAAGTTTGATGATGCTGATGGTGTTGATAATCTTTCAGATGTTGAGATTGTTGCTAGTTTGGAAAGGTTAGGTTATACCCACAAAGGTGATAAGGTACAATATTTTAAGAGTTTGTTTTCAAAACAATGGAAGTTTCTTATTCATACCTTATTGATGTGTATGAGTAATAAGACCACATGGTTTAATGACTTTCCTTCCAAAATTGCTACTGCTATTATTTGTTTGTCTGATGGAAGAAAGTTCAATTGGTCTAAGATGATCTATGAGGGGCTAGTACAAAACATTAGGAAGAAGGGTAAATACTATTTATATCCTAGGTTTGTTCAACTGCTTGTGGAAAGTCAAATAGAGGAGCCTGTTGAGCATACTCAAGAGTATGAAGTACATCATGCTTTCTAAAGTTTTTGCACATATGAGGAATCAGCCACAAAATGTAAACATTATAGATGTTCCTTTATTTCCTCATATGCTTACTTTGCCTACTGATCATGAGTTTAATGAGGATTCTGCATCTCAACCTTTAGTCTCTGCACCAACTGAAACCACTGTTGATGCACCTCAAAACCCTGATAGAATACCTGTAAACGCTGATAGTGTATCTCAACCCACTTCTAGTCAACCTCAAACCACTAATACACCGATTGTTTTCACTAGGATACTGAAGGGCACTGAGCTACCTCAGGCTAGTGCTAGTGGTGTTGCTCATGAGGCTGTCACAGGTGGTGAAGGTGACATGATTGGAAGGGCTTCCACTACTGATACATGCTTAGATGCTGGTCAGGATAGTGGAAACATCAATAAGACCCAACCTTTGGCAACTCCTAATGTGGAGAGTTCCTTGGAACTTAACACTGGTGGAGGAATCCCTAGCCACTTGGCTAATACAGGGTGCATAGTTGTTCAGGCTAGGTCTGATGCTATGTTTACTATATCCAAGGATTCACCTCTCGGAGCAGTTAACATAGCTCAAAGTGATGAGGATCGTTTGGAACATGAACATGAATTGTCGGATTCTGAGTTTGTACATAATGACTTTTCCAATGAACCACCTCTCGGACCAGTTCACACAGATCGAAGTGGGGAGGATATTCTTGAACGCTTAAATGAATTGACGGCTAAATGTACCAGGATGGAGGAGACTATCTCGAATCTTAAGGAGTTGGCTGTGTTTCATGGAAAGGACATTAGACGCTTGAAGCACAGAGTTTTGGTTTTGGAGAAGATGAAAAGGCCTGGGGTTGCTGCTTTAAGGAAGCTAAGGAGACAGAGAAAGAAGGTGGATTCCTCTCCAGCTATGAATGTGGAGAATGTATCCAAACAGGGGAGGAGTGTTGGCATGAATTCAGGGGAGGCTGTTGATGTAGCTGCTAATGTATCTATGGAAGACGATGTTGATAGTGGAGATCAAACATTTTTGGTATCTGATAAAGATGGGAATGAGGCAGTTCTTGAAAATGTGAAGAAAGTTGTAGAAGATGTAGTACAGAACACAAACACTGATGGTATGTCTGAAACCACGGTTAGTACTCTTGTAACCACTGCTGCATTTTCAGATATGGCAACTATACCCACTACTATCATACCCACTGCTATCATAACCACTTCCACTGTTGTCACTACTCTCTCTGTATCACCACCTAAGTCTAAAGAAGTTGAGAAAGAAGCTGCAAGTATATTGATAAATCTAAGCAAAACTTCATCTATTTCTGCACCTGTGATTGCACCTGTTTTATCTGTTCAATCTACTGCAACTAAACCCAAATCCAAAGGAAAAAGTTTAGTTATTGGTGAACCTTTGAAGAAGAAAGTGGTTCAATCTGATATTGGAAAAGGTAAAGGGGTTGTAGTACCAGAGCTGAAGTTTATATCTAAAGCAGAACAAGAAGCTTATGATAAAGAGTATGCAAAGAACATAGTAGCTGAAGAAGAAGCAGCTTTAGAGAAAAGAAAGCAAGCTGAAGAGGAAGCTAGTCAGAGATGGTTAGCTATATGGTATAAATCACAAAACTTTCTTGAAGCTTCTCAACAAATACATGATGAATATACTGCACAAGAATGGAATTTGTTGGATGATGAGGAAAAAGCTAGGCTTTTGGGTGAATGGGCAAGGAAGGTTGGTAAAGAAAGGAAGCAAGTTATAAGAAAGAAACCTCCTTCAATGGCACAGATGAGGAATGTACTAATGAAAATTATTAAGAATTCAGGCATTCACATTTCTGAAAATCTTAGTAAATGTTCATTTGAAAGAATTCTTGAGCTTTATGAAAGATGCATGAAGATTAATCATGATGATTACTGTCCAATGAATTCTAAGAAGGATGAAGAGTGGATTAAGAAGGATGATGAGTGGATTCAAAGTAAAAGAAATAAAAAATCTGAGGTTCAAGAGACATCTGATTCTAAAAGATTGAAATTAATTGAAGATGGTAATCAAATTGTTTCTTATGAGTTTAAGCTTAAAGTTGGAAGTGAAGGAGTTTGGAAGATTCAAAGACTCAACAATGAAGTTTATGAGTATAATAACTTTTCACAGATGCTTCAGTACTTTGAAAGAGATGATTTGATGAATCTTTGGATACTTTACAAGAATAAGTTTGGTAAAGTACATCCTAATGATTATCATGAGAGACTGGTCTATTATAATTTGAACATTTTATTTGAACCAACTCATGATGAACCTGAGTGGAAAGGACGCTACAATGGTATTGTAACAAGATGGTTTTTATATCAAACTTGTGGAGTTCATGTTTTAACTGTTTCTGGAAAGATTATTCATATGCTTGTAGAAGGTGAATATCCTCAGTTGAATAAGTATCCAGGAATTATTGCTCAGATGTTGAAGCCTGGTATTATCAAGATGTTGTTACCCTATGATGGTCAAGCTTATGATTTGTTGAAGAAATATGAGACAATACTTAAATCTCATAAGTGTTTGGCTACATCCTCCAATTCAGATGTTTTGATCTTAAAGGAAACTTGAGAATTCTGTTGGAATATATCAAATTTAGGGGAGGATTGTTGGGTTTTTGGTTCCTTGACTTATGAATTACTTTAAGTACTGGAATCACGGACAGGTTTGATATAACCACGGATAGAAGAATGTAACCGCTGATGAAGACAACCACGGATAGTAGTAGTTCGTAACCACGGACACTATATTGTAACCACTGCTAGTGTCTTGTATAGTCGGTTTAGTTTATTGTATTGGATAAATATGGTAAAGATATTTATCTTGTAGGTTACGTATTGTATTATGTAAAGGACTCCTTAGTCTATAAAAGGAGGTCCTAGGTTAGATTAGATATACGTAAGTTTTATATCTAAGGTTGATACACTTCAAGGTTGCAAAACCCTAATACTGTAAGAGTATTCGTATTAATAAATAATATTGAGGTGTTGAATGTTAACTGTTCTTCTTCTTAAGATTAAGTGTTAAATTCTGCGTAATACTTAATAAGCTTTTATTCTAAGTCAGTTTCTATATAAGATCGTTTGCTCAACTGGGATCAACAACATTTTGATTGTTCAGATTTATGTGGACGACATCATCTTTGGGTCCACTAATCCGAATCTTTCAAAACATTTTGAAAATCTCATGAAAAGCAAATTTGAAATGTCCATGATGGGGGAACTAAAATTCTTTCTTGGTTTACAAATACATCAATCCCCTCGTGGAATTTTTATAAATCAAGCTAAATACACAACTGAGATTTTGAAAAATCATGGTATGGATAATTGTGATTCGGTCGGAACACCAATGGTAACTTCACCAAAAATTGGAACAGATTTGTTTGGGAAACCTATTGATCCGAAGAAATATCGGAGCATGATTGGTTCTCTCATGTACCTCACTGCTAGTCGACCAGATATTTTGCTGTTTGCTTATTAGCACGGTTTCAGGCAAAGCCTTCCGAACTGCACCTCAAAGAGGTTAAATGGATCTTTCGGTACCTGAAGACATCCATTCACATGGGACTTTGGTATCTGAAGGAATCCGGATTTGACCTAATTTCCTTTTCAGATGCAGACCACGCAGGTGATCAAGTTACAGCAAAAAGTACATCCGGAGGAGCACAATTTTTGGGTGAAAAGTTAGTAAGCTGGTCTTCAAAGAAACAAGATTGCACTGCACTTTCAACCGCTGAACCTGAGTATGTGTCTCTATCTGCGTGTTGTGCTCAAGTTCTATGGATGAGAACACAACTCACAGATTATGGCTTTACTTTCGATAAAATACCTATGTATTATGACTCGAAAAGTGCCATAGCCATATCATGCAATCCTATTCATCACTCAAAGACTAAGCATATCAGAGTCCGCTATCACTTCATCAAAGAGTACGTCGAAAATGGTTCTGTTGAATTATTCTTCGTGAAGACAGATTACCAACTCGCCGATCTATTTACTAAAGCCCTTCCAAAAGAAAGGTTTAACGATTTAGTTCGACGAATTGGAATACGAAGCCTAACCCCTGAGGAGTTAGAACGTCTTCTCGAATCTTCTTGAAAATGATTTTTCCAAAAAGCTTCGCTGTAAATATTTTCGAAAAACAAAATACAAAATTTGAAAAACCAACAAAAGCAAAATATAAAAATATAAAAATTTTCAAAAAATACAAAAACAATATAAAATCAAAAATCCAAAAACATTCTTCTCACGACATGTCTCTCGTATAATCGATATTCTGTACGTTTCTAGAAATGTCATTCAACAATGATACGGGTATGTACAGATGCTTGAGCGAGAGTTCTTTAATGTTTTTCAAAACATGTCGTTTCTCAAAACTTCTTAAACTATGGCTTTCGTATACTTCAGTACGAAACCCGGACTAAAATGATGACTTTTGATTATTTTTCAAATCAAAACTCGTGCTTTTATAGAAAAAATCAAGTGTACGCTTCAGTGCACTACATTTAAAACTGGTGAGAAATCATCATCATCTTGAGCACCTTTTTCAAGATTGTGCAAAAAGATTTTCAAAATCTTTCAAAATATTTTGTGCTCAAGATAACTCCCTCTAAAACCCTTTAATTGATTATGCTTTATTCAAGGGGGAGTATAAAACTAAAATGTTCCAAATTCATGCTTAAATCAAATCCGTTTGTCTCCCCAAAAATATTCTAAAATGTTGTTTAATCCGTTGATATAAAAAATATCACGAATATGCTATTTTTGAGGGGGAGGAGACGTGATTAAAATGTGATCAAAAATGTTTAATGATCGGTGTTTGAATCTCATAATGAGCTCGACTCAGTCGGAACCAATGAATTCACAGGAATCTAAGTCAGTATATGTACCATCTCGAGAAACTTGTGATAGATATGCACTTTCATGGGTCTAACCTCCTTTTCAAGGAGTGTTTACAACTTCAAGTTAGTTATTAGAGCTAGTTGTCACCTAAAAACTGACAATGGAACTCTTTAACTGGGCAACGTAACCGTGTCTCATGGGGAATTCTCTATCATAAGCCGATCAATTCAAAAAGTGCGAACTCTACCCTCTATGTGCAGATTTCTGTCAAAACTTATAAGCACATGTGAAGGGGGAGTGTTTCTGAAAATATAAAACTCTTCAAGTGTCTCAAGCATGTTTTCAATCACAAACACTCTGAGAGATTTTCAAGAAAAGGTTTTATGGCAACAATAGGACAGTCATGGAGTTATAAGGTGTCTAAGGATAGGAATATTCGTCCTATGATCCGCCAGAGCCGGAGGGATCTACCCAAGGACATCACAAATAGTTAGTATTAGAAGTCCTTAGGAATGATTGAAAAAAGGAGTAATGTGAGAAAGGAGAAAGAAGGGGTTGAAGAATTAAAAAGAAATGTAATAAAAAAGGGTGAAAAGAAATAGCCCTCCATATTCAACCTTAGGGCAGAAACCGGGTTCAATTCATCTGATACTGGTTGTCACTTAGATGACGCTGGTATTGAAGACAAAGACATCATGGACCCAGTGACGCACTGCACTAAACCTTCTAGCCACTCAATTCCTCTTAAAAGGATTTGTTTCATTCTCACTGGGAACCCCACATAATCTATCGACTTTCTCTTAGAGATCGTTGGTATTGAAGAAGGAGACCCTCTCCCTAGTCTCCGCTCAGGAAAACCAAAATGCACTATTGAGTCTAGAGCCACGAGATTCATCAAAAGATCTCATAGGAACACTTGACATGACATCGCTTGTTGTTCATCAATAGAAACTCCTGCCAGGGTCAACATCAAGCATCCCTGACAGCAGGTCACTTCGGTAACTCCCCGTAGATTACGCTTAGTGTGTCTCAAACGGTCTACAGTCGTGGGGTGATGCCTCGGTGTACCTCAGCGACTCATCTGAACTGTAGGTGTACTTCGGTATATCGTGTTATCTCACTTGTGGGACTCCAGTTCAGGAACGGCCCTTATGAGAATTAGAGACGTGTTTTCACACTATGCTGTTAACACCCTCGAAATTCAAACTTGTAAGTGCCGGAATCCGCTTATTACTAACCTGTTTTTATGTTTTCTTCTTATGGAAGCTCCGGAGTGGATTGATCGTGCAGATTCTCCACATGCTCATACCAACAACACATGAAAGTTCTCATCAAAATCAAAGGCTACTCAAAGTTAAAGATGATTCTTCGTCAATGTCAAAGAATCTACAAAGTTTAAAGACTCGAGAACTACATCATTGGTAACCAAAAGACAAATAGAAGTGTGAGCATGGTGGAGAAAGACGTGGAGACACCAAACCAACGAAGTTGACAACGGCAGACAACCACATTAATTGATCACAAAGCATGAAGGAACAAAGAATCAAGACTATTCTATATCTACACACAAAGTTCAAGCTCAAGGAAAATAAAGATCTTATCAAGTGGAGTATCTTTTGAATGACCACCCCTTAGGGGGAGATTGTTAGCCTTAATAGTTTTTATTAGAAGTGATGGTCATTCACATTTAGGAAATTTGTAATGTGTGTTAGATATCGTGATAGAATAGTCAACGGGCTCGTGGATTGGACTAAGCTAAATGGGTACTAGTTATGATAAGCTTGCCAAATATCCAATCTAACCCATGTCCAAGCCCACGAAGCCCATAGAAAGCCTTTTAGGGCATCATGTTACTTGTACTATATAAACCCCTCAAAGTCTCATTTGAGGGGTGTGCTTGAGTGTGTGTGTGTGTGTGTGTTTTCTTTGGAATATACAACATATTGTGTTCATCTTTTTTCTACACATATACACGGTTTTAACATCAAGTCACCATCTTTCTCATCTTTATTTCTTTCATCTTCACGCATAGTTTGTGTTTGTGTTGTTCGAGTTCTACGCATAACGTGATATTTGTGTGATAAGGTTGATAGATTTAAGGTCCTACACCTAGACCACAAAGTAAGTGGACAAAATCTCAGGACATTGAGCTTATAAACATCATTGGTGAACCCTCTGAGGGCATGCTTACAAGAAGCACGGCTGCTAAACTAACTGCAGCTTCATGATAACGCTACAAGCGTCGTTCGGGGTCAAAGGAACTTCCTTTTCGTCGAGCAAGTTTTTCAACACCCTAGGCAGTGAACCTAATCGTTGTAGTGTAGTATTAGGGTAAGCCACGGGAATTGATATCGTTTTCTAGGGGAATAGGAATGCTAGTGAGAAGTTACTACGCTAAGGTTGGGGTTGAGGAAGATTATTTTTTATCTTTTTATGTTTTTTTAGGAAATGGAAAGGTACGAATCTCGGGGTTTAGATTTGGGGGTTGGTATTTCTACCGATTACTTCTACTTATCTAATTATCTAAACTAAGGTGAGGGTAGTCTATGTCTATTGTTGTGTGCTCGTATGATAGTTAAAAATGTATTTGCTTAGGCTTTATTACTCCCTAGTTATCTCCTATTGGTGGTTGAATTGTCACGTCCTTATTCTTAATCGCGTTGTGTTTCTAAGCTCGTAGGGTATGCGTTTATCCCTAACTCTTTGAAGCTACCAAAGGTTAATGACTACAAAATCTCTAGGATTTATAAACTTTAACTCTAAGGTATTCTTTGGATGTATAGCCTACAATTACTCTAGGTGATTATAAACTAAGGTTCAACAAAGATTAATCAAGCATTATTAGCACAACGAATGACCTATCGCAATACTAGGTCATTAACAATTAAGATAAGAGACAACCAATCAATATTCAATAACTAAGTTTCATATTACATAAGCAAACACACAAGTAAATTAGCCGGACATGGGGAACATGCAAGCATACACACAATCAATTGAAGACAGAATTAAATTAATGAAGTAAAACACTTATCTTGATGTAAGATATGATATGGAACCCTAAAATACTATACAAGACAGCCTAATGCCTTAAATTACGGGTATTATTCAACCGATGTGGAAAAAGTAATTATATTACGGGTATCAAACAAGGGTTATCCTAATTCCTCTTATCATTTAGTTATTCCTAACTACAGAAGTGTAGTCTTACTAGCGATCTCGGAATGCATCACAAAACAAGTTCTAGAATCTATTATACTACCGGTTCACACGCTAAGCATTAAAGATGAATGCTTTAATTCCTACAAATCTAAGGGCGATCCTCACATTTTGGGTGGAATTTAAGTGGTAAAGGGTTTTTTGTGCTAGTCATATAACTTCCTATCCATGAGACACTTTATTAAGACTAATGGCCTACTCCTATATGTTATGAAAAATTTTAAATTTGGTGCCAAAATTACCCTAACCGATATCTCTCATGGTTTATTACACAAATGAAATTGGACAAAGCAAATAATCAAGGATAAGCATAGTTTCAAAGTTCCCGTTTTATTTTCCCTCCCTACGCTTAAACTGAACATTGTCCCCAATGTTCCCCGAAAGTATCAAAGTTATGATAATGGAAGGTAATTAAAAACGAAAGAAACTAGTACTCCCCTGATTAGCTCGGTAGGGTCCGTGTGAAGTGGTGGTTACATCTTTCTTCAAGAAGAATATTTTGCGTTAAAAGCTCCTTCTCATCTTATGTATCTTCTTCTTAATAAATTAAACCTACACACTTGAAGAAAATAAACGAAACCTTCGCGTAAAATCGGCGGTAACAATATATATAAGACTCTACTAAACTAGGATATAATGCTTGTGGAATGGATGTTTACAGATTTTCTAGAAAATTAAGACCTGGAAAATTCCAAAAATTTATAAGTAGCTCAGAAAACGAGAAAAAGTGATAAGCTGTTTCTGCTCCTCCTGACGCCGTCAGGTTGCGATCCTGACGCCGTCAGGTTATCCTGACAGAAACTGGTCTGCGATTTTCTGGAAAAAATTCTGGAAAATTTACATCTTTAGAATCTGGAAAAATTTCCTGCAAAACATCCATTATGACTCGATACAAGCATTTGACTCGAACAAACACACATGTATATCTTTTAATTAATTGTAATTCTCATGTTCACGTTTCTTTTGAAAACGTGTGTAATCCTCCCTACACTTATCCCTTATGTAAAATACCTTTATATGTAATTAAGATGAGGTTAAAGACAAAATAAAGCATTTTTACAAATTTAAACATGAGAATAAACAATAAATGAAAAGATATATGACACACAAATAAAAATGAAAAACAAATACACATGAGTTGCCTCCCAAGAAGCGATTGTTTTTGTTCGAGTCACGAGCTTGACTCTACCCTTATTTAACGGATAAAGGGGAGGTTTTCCCTACACTTAAGTTTAAGTGCGGCTGATAGTAGCAATACACACCCTTAGGGTGGAAATTTACCACGTGAGGTGAAGGCGATGGGTGATTTATATGCTCAAAGGGGTTTGTTCCATTCATTCTAAACTTGCCTAATTTTATGGGTGTAGCGGGTGAATTAAATCTCTCTCTTAAAAATGGATCATCTTCTATCAACTTCAAAAGATTCTTAGTTAAGGATCCATCTTGACCTAATAAACCCGGTTTAAACCGATAATGTTTCTTGTTATCAACCATGAATGGGTGATATAAGTGTGTAAGGTCATGGGTTACTCCTATATTAGCTTCCACTCTACATGGCCTAGAGTCTACCACCTTTATCAAGCAACTACCCGGACTATTTATTTTGATGGGTGGATTGGGGCCTAATTCAATTCCAAGATTCACATCTAAAGACGGAAAATTGGGTAAGGTTTTTGGTTGAGGCTCCGGTTCATCAAAATTAAGAACTTCCCTAGGACTAAGAGAGAGGTCATGACTGTTAGGAATTAGAAAATTCCTTAGTGAAGTATCGGTCACCCCAATTATTATCTTGCATAAGTTAGCTCGTAGACATTACGTTATTTACTAGTCATTTAGTTAATTATTTAGTTAAGTGCAACACCGTGGAGGAAGGACGGGTCTTTACCCATTGTATACCTGATCTACAAGCCGTCAGGAGGTCGTTTATTTTGTAACCTATAAATACCCTCTACCTTGCAAGGTAGAGGGTTGGATGTTCTTTGGTAATCTAACATTACATGAGTTTCTCTTTCTAGAATATCCCACTTTCTCTCTCTCTTAAATCATCTATACACCTTAAGTGTTAATGTTATGATGTGTATGTGAAATCCAATATCCTACAATTGGTATCAAGAGCCATGGTTAGATCATATCTTACATATCTTTGGATTTCTAGTGGTTTTTAGGTGGTTTTTTAGCTTGAAAAAGTTTAGTGGTTTTTGCATCATTTGGTTGATTTCTAGTGTTAAAGTGTGGATTTTGGTAGTACTTTTGTGTTTAGAATCATCACAAGTGTTTAGGTTTTGATTTAGAAGGTTTGAATCATAGTGGTTGGGTTGTTTTTGGATTGAAAAGTGGTGTTTATGTGTTTTTCATGCTAGCGACTTGAGCCACGGAAAAGTTTTCTTGGTAGCGACTTGCTTTGCAATTTGGTAGCGAGTTGTAGTTGAAAGTATTAGCGAGTTGGGTTAGCGACTTGTCTAGTGAGACAAGCCGACAAACAGTACACTTAGTGGATTCTCCACTACGGGTAGCGACTTGGTGGAAGTTAGCGACTTGTACTTGTGTTCGTTAGCGACTTGGTGTTAGCGATTTGGTGCATAGCGAGTTGCTATTTAGCGACTTGGCACATTAGCGACTTGGATCTTAGCGAATTGCTGTCAAAATTTTCCTAGCGACTTGAATCTTAGCCAGTTGTTTATATAGCGACTTGACTGTGTACTAGCGACTTGGGATTATAGCGACTTGGGTTTATAGCGACTTAGTAGTTAGCGACTTGGTTCAAGATTTTCTAGCGACTTGGGTGAATTTTAATACGGTTTTCTCTTGATTTAGTAAAATCCCGTGAAAGAATCTATTTCCCGGTTTAATCATAGAGTTATAAAATCCCGTTTAATCAGTCATCATGTCTACCAACGTTCCTACACTCATCTCCACTGTGGCTGAGGTCGTTCATGCAGAAGATACTCGTCAAAATAGAATTTCTTACATCACTGATCCTTTAATAACCAAAGTACTTGAACTCTATGATACCTCACAGAACAATGAAACTGGTGGCATTTCTGAATGTCCAACATTGATTGATTCATCAAAGGGTGATCTTAACTCCTCACCATCTGAGTCAAACCTCAA
The DNA here is from genome assembly GCA_910596185.1 of Chrysanthemum makinoi. Taxonomy (NCBI): domain Eukaryota; kingdom Viridiplantae; phylum Streptophyta; class Magnoliopsida; order Asterales; family Asteraceae; genus Chrysanthemum; species Chrysanthemum makinoi. The sequence continues at coordinate 58,188,869 of OU343217.1, read as the reverse complement.
CAAACCACATCTAATGAACAATGATGCTAAGCAAATGGAGTACAACATTGAGCCCTATCAACTACTTCATCCGCATCTCAAACTACTCTTATCTACTACTATGGATCGAACAAGCAGTGCTATCCTTCGTCAGGACTTTCCCACTTTGACCAGAACTGTGTTACTCAACTTAGAACAACTGAGGTGTCAAATTACCAATGAACAGCTCTCAACTGATAAATCTAATGCAGCTCTTCAAGTAATCTTCAATCAATTTCAGCCACTTATCAAGGGGGATTATTCCTCAGATTTTGATGATGACTTGACTGGAAACTCATTCAAAAAACACACTGGAATGGAAATCCATGAGTTCAGAAACACCTTTATTCTACTTATGGGTAATGTGGAAACATACATCAAGGAAGTTGCTAAAGAGAATGAGAAGCTGAATGAAATAAAGGGGTGTCAAGTGATGTTATGGGAAGATTTTGATAGGTCATGCAATGGATCAGGTAAACCAATGAATGATACCGAATGCAGAAGTTCAGTTGAAATTAAAAAGGATGGAGACAACTGTACTGATCTCAATGACTCAGTGTCAGAAAAGGTTTCATGTGATGAGGTATACTTAACTAATCAGAGTAATTCATATGTTAAGAAACCTGATTCTAACTCTGATCTTAATACTGTGAAATCGATCGTGGTTGAGCCTGAATCTAAAACTGTTAAAGCTGATGACATGATTGAAAAAAGGGTATATGATGAACTTTCAAATAAATACTCAATTCTTGAAAAACATTGTATTTCTTTGGAAATCGAAATGCAACAAAAAGATGAACGCTTTTATGCAAATAAAACATGCATTAATCAGGAATTTCCAGAATTTCGAGAATTTTTTGAAATTAATCAATTAAAAACCCAGATTCAGGACAAAGACTCAACCATATGCAATCTGAAATTATTACTCTCAAATGTGCAGAAGTATGACTGTCATGAGATGAGTGATACACTTGAATCTAGAAATGCTGAGCTTGCTCTTTGTGTGTCCAACCTGTTAAGAGAAAATGAATCATTAAGAAAGAACTTAGAGGAGACCAATTCCAAGTTGATCAATCAATCTAACAATTTATTGAAGGACATTGATGACCTCAAAGCCCAAATTCAGGATAAGAGCTTCAATATTGTTGCCTTAAAAAATGAGCTTAGGAAATCTATTGGAAATAGGATGAACACTAAGTTTGCAAAACCATCAAATTTGGGGAAGCCAACTGGTCAGAACCACTCTAAACGTACTGTAGTCAAGCAGCCTAATGCCTTTAGAACTGAAAGAGTTAAATCATCGAAATCTAGGCTTGCCTCCCAAATTGATGAGAATATTGTTTTGTCAAAACCAGTCACTTCATTGCTTCGTTCCGATATGATGAATCTCAAACTCCAGGGAAATGTTCAAAGCTCTAAGTTTAGAAATACTAGAAGTACGACTAGTTCTCATAAGAAAAATCATTTGGCTGATCAATCCCCTAAGAAACCATCAAAACACAAAAGGACCAATAGCCAAAACAGGGAAGTGCACACATACAAATCTACTAGTAACTGCTTCAAATGGATTCCCACTGGCAGATTATTTAAGTTCTCTGAATCCAAAAGGACTTACATACCTAAATCTTGCCTTAAGTGGATGCCCACAGGAAAACTCTTCAAGTATAGTGAGCCTAAAATGATCTCTAATATAGATACGTCTGTATTAACCAGTGTTACATCAAATAGTGAAATTATTCCTGTCACTAACCCATCCAGCTGCAATTCTACATGTGCTTCTAGTACAATGTGCTCTCAGTCTTTTTCAGGTACAATGCTCAACTCAATCAGGAACTTCATGACTTGGTTCCCATCAGAAATGAATATAGCTCATTCAGGAGCTATAGCTTGCCAAAATTGATGTACATCTTACTTTGACTCCTATTCATCTTGAATCTGGACTCGCTCTTTTATATCTGTGTACAAATCATGTTTTACTTAAAAAAAAATTATATACCTTTTCAATATTTCATGCGTTTAAATTTATATTTTTGTCATTTTTCTCAAACTAATAAAGAATACATTCTTTGTTATCGATAACATCTACGGTCCTAGAAATGTCATTCAATAATGGCACGGGATCATAGATGAAGTTCGAACAAATGATATATTCTTGTTTTATAACGGGTAAGGTTAATTCAATCAATGGTCATTGGTGACATTGATTGAGGGGGAGAATTTTTTTCAAGTTATCTTGATTGTATTTGTGCTTGTGTTTGTTATGTTTTGTGTTCAAAGGCGGGTTGCTATTGTTTATCCATTATGTTAGTGAGCTTATCTTATTATGTTATCTCGTTATGCTATCTGTGCTAGTTTGCAATCTGATAAGTTCATTAAACTAATGAATATGTAAAACATAATGTGACAAGAGAGCAACTTACTTTGAAAAGTCCTAGCAACTTGGTTTGGTAAATTTGAGGATTAGAGAATTGCTTTGAAAAGTCTTAGCGACTTTTTATGAATCTAGGATAGCGAGTTGCTAATCTCTCACATAACTATAGGGACTAAATGTGACCACCTGGGTATCTTGCTTAAACCCTCCCTATATCTTAGCGACAACCTTAGCGACTTGCCACTTTATATTTCAAAAACTCAATAAAATCTCTTTCTCTCTCGATTCTTCATAGCGACTTACGTGTGGTAAGGCATTATTAACTTGTCTATTGTCTCCAAATATGAACAATATATGCGCTCCCTAACTCGTACTCCTTAACAGATTCCACGGACTTTGATAATCATCCCTCGCTTCCCTCGTAGAGGTTTGTTGTTGGATTTATTGAATGGAACAATTGGGATATATCTTAATGGTTTAAGGGCTGTTTGGATGCACTAGGGTTGTTATAATTTTCATGAAAGTTGTGTATTAATAAATCTGTGAGCATCTTCTTTATGATTCGAGTCAGATCGTGTGCCTGTAATCGTTTGTATGAATGGATTAACTGAATAGGTTGGGTTGTGTTTCAAAAAATTATGATGATCTGATTATGTTGATTGGTTTGCAATGTTATATGAATGATATTGGTTGAGTTCTTGGTGGCGATTTTTCTGCTGAGATAATGTTCTTGGTAGCGAGTTAGTGTTCAATTTCTTCGTGGCGAGTTGTTACTTTTAGTGCTCTCAAGTTAGTGACTTAGCGTATCAAATCGTATCGACTTAGCTATAGTAATATTGATGGCGACTTGTCTTTACAAGTTAGCGACTTAGTAGTATTGCTGTTGGTGGCGACTTGTCTTTACAAGTTAGCGAGTTAGTAAAGTTAGCGACTTAGTAAAACTGATTTGTAGCGACTTAGCAGTATTGCTGTTGGTGGCGACTTGTCTTTACAAGTTAGCGAATTAGTAAAGTTAGCGACTTAGTGAAACTGATTTGTAGCGACTTAGCAGAGTTACTGTTGATGGCGACTTGTATTTAACAAGTTAGCGTCTTGGTAAGTTTTCATGTAACGACTTAGCTTGGCTTAGCGACTTGTACATCTAAGATTAGCGACTTAATTGGTTTATTTTTCATAAGGCGACTAGGGTTATTAAAATGTTTTAAGGTAACTTGTTAGGATAATCTCATGCTTACAATTCTGATTCAGGATTGCGTATAGCAACTTGTGTTGACAACTTACTTTTTGTGACATGCTATAACATTTCTGTTTGAGCAAATTGTACGAGGATTATCTTGTATCAACATAATATCACAACTTGCTTCATACAAACTATTATATCATTTCCACACTTGTATCTTGTCTCATGATGTTATTTCCTAGCAAATTTGCTTTGTAAATATTTTAATTTCTAAACAACTCGTCTTGTGTAATCTATATCAAATGGTGCCATTATCCTTTAACTCTCGCTTATGCCACTCAATCTTACTCAATATGATTATGGGAACCCTGTCTGAGCTTCTAAGGTTATGTGATTATGACACAAGGGTGTATTCAATGTTGTCTAACTAACCATCTATAATCTAACTTGGTCCCAATCATTGTTGTTGGTTGTATTTATCTTCAGATCCTCAATGGCAATCACAACCCCAGCTGAGAACATTGCATCTCCCGCTCCACCCAAAGTCCTTTCAGATGACGAAATCCTTCCTAAAAGTCAATGGGCAGAGATAGGAAAAAGTAACTGCTATGTGGACCTTCAAAAGCTGCAACAAAATCCTATCCTCAAAGTATCTATTGATATCCTTAAGAACACTAACTTCTTCGGTGCCATTACCAAGCAATGCACAATTCCCACCATTTACATACAACAATTCTGGAACACTATTCAATGGAACAGAATCACAGCTAAATACTCGTGCAAACTGGATGATAGGGAATTTGTGATAGACTCTGACATTCTCAGCAAGGATCTAGGAATCACTCCATGTAACCCCAACATACGATCTGAACCTCCACCTGGTGCTGACGATCTAATTGTCTTTCTGATTGGTTTGGGATATCAGACCGGCATATTAAGGGCTTCCGACATCATCACTGGACACATGTATCAACCCTGGAGAGCAATGACAACAGTTCTCAACTTGTGCTTATCTGGCAAAACCTCAGGGTTCGATAAAGTGAGAATTCCCATCTTGCAAATCCTATGGGGTATTGTCAATGGAGTGAATGTGAATGTCTCAGAACGTATTTGGGAAGAATTTTCGTTGTCAATGAACACATTCATATCTGATAGAACAAACTTTCAGAATAAAGCTCAGGGTCGAAAGAAACTGAACAAGCTTGTGATTCCCAGCATCAGATTTTCAAAACTTGTTATCCAGTTCTTGCAACAGACTCACAACTTCAACCCCAGGATTGACTCAGATCTACATAAAGCAGAAGATGAATTCGTTCTGGGTAATCTTAAATATGTTCCTAGAGGAATGGACAAAGAAATTTTTGGATTGACAATTCCTGATACTCTACTCACGGACGATATCAAGAAGAAGGACTACTTCAAACAATACAAGAAAAGAGCTACCAGATCCTCTGCTGATGTCACACCCACTCCTCCACAACCCAATGCTCCCAAGTCCACTTCAGCCTCACAAGCATCCTATGCCTCTCTTCCTAAAAAGAGACGTGAAAGGTCACAACATTCAGACACCGCATCCAAGAAGCAGAAAGAAAAAAGGAAGAAAGTGGAAAAGGAAATTGGTGAAAATACTGAGGTTTCAAGGGATAATACAAGGTTAACTGATGAAGATGATGCTGCTCTGCAACTTGGAATCCAGCAAAGCCTAGAAAGTCTGAATGTGAAAGCACCAGTAGGTGGAATAGTGCTAAGAGAACCTGATCAAGTGCCTCAACAAACAACACCAATCACACAAGACAAGGGAAAAAGAATTGTTGGAGTAGAACAAGCTGCTCACACGCTCCTTACCTTTTCTTCCTCACCATCAAGAACTACCACTCAAGTTGATCTGAAGAAGAGAAGTGTTGAATCGTCATCAGTTCAAGAACCATCTGGATTGAAAAAGGAAGCATCTGTAGCACCAGAAGTGAATCCTGATACAAGTGGTATCCAGTGTGAACAAAATGTTGAAGATATGTTACATCAAGCCTCACAGGAGAATCCGGAGTCAAGATCCGATGAGACCATGCCCTTGGAAGAACCAAATCTTTCTACCAGTTCTCTATCATCATTTAAGAACCTAGATACTGAATTCACTTTCGGCGATCAATTCTTAAATGACAAACCCATTGATTCTGAGCCTTCCAAGCAAGATAATGACAAGGAGGATGCACAATCCATGTTTAATGTCAATATTCAGCAAGACACATCATCCGTTCCACCTATGACAGCACCCTTACTCACAACTGCACTTCCACCTCCCAAACCTGACCAAGTAACCGCACGTTCACCACCTGAATCTGCAAAGACTCTATCCCTTGAACCAGTGGTCATAGTTGCTGATGTAGAAACTCCACCTGCTTCACCACCTCAAATTCTTACCTCAGATCAACTGCTTGACAAAGCAGTGAAAAGAATTGAAGCTCTTGAAAGACAACTACCGAAATCCGTAGATTCCCTTGTGGATCGTGTCTATAGGCTGGAGCACCTCAACTTTGATGAAGGGGTGGCAGACGCCATTGAAGGCGAAGTTAAAGATGCTGTGGAATGGGCAATGGAGGCTCCTCTACTTAGACGATTCAAGGATCTTCCTATTGCTGATATGAGAGTTGTACTTTCAGATAAGATGTTTGAAGCTGGCGAAGATAAGCATGAGGTCCATAAGAAGCTTTATGAGGCTCTCGAAGAATCAATCAAGTACGACAATCATGTACAGTTCTTGATAGACGCTGGAGAAAGAAAAGCTAAGAAGAAAAGAAGAACCATAGTGTTAGAAACATTGCGTAAAGGTCATAAAGATCCTCCTCCTCCTCCACCTCCAACTGGGGGTGCTGGAACATCTGGAGTTGGTGGATCTTCTAAAACAACCTCCACACCTCCACCACAACCACCATCATCACCACCAAAGCCTGCCAATCAACCCAGTTCATCTGAAAATCAAGGAACGCAAAATAAATCTGCAGCTTGGTCCACGGTTGACTCAAGGTTCACGTCTACAGTCTCCTCTATCCCTGAAGATCAAGTCGTTAATGAAGAATCGCTTGTCATAGCAGGGTCAGAATCAGATGAAGATGATGCATCCACCAGGTTTATTCCCAAGTCAACTGAAGATGATTGGTTTGATACTTATATGTCAGGTGAACCATCTAATCCATCCAGAGCTGCACCTTCAAAAGACACCATTCGAAGTTGGCTCTCTGAAGAAAGACCACAAACTCCTGAGCCCTCATGGTTTATTGTCATTTCAGGCAGTAACCCGCTTTTCAAAGAAAGAACAGAGCCATTATTTATCATGTTTTTCAAAATTCCATGCTCTGATTCTTTAAACATTTATCTGCTGAAAACTAACTGTTTTTGAAAAATAACTCGGACTCTATTTTTGATAATCATCTGGACTTATTTGTCAAAATATCTATCTCTCAAACAACAACCTATGTCATTGTTTGAGGGGGAGAATGATTTCAATTAAATTAAAAAGTTATTTGTCATTCAATTGTTTTCAAAAAGATATTCATGCATGTTTTATCAATGGAGTTTAAAGTCTTAAAAACCGATCCTTATCAGTTAAAACGCTTTCATAATCAAGTCACAATTCTCCTTAAAAGCTTTCAAAATCAATTTAAATCTATAAGAGATCACAAATCTCAAATGATTTGATAATTGTGATAGGGGGAGAATGTGTGATTTAAATTGGATTTAAACTGATAATTCGGTAAATGGTTTTATAAGGATGTACAAGCTCTCCTTCCCACATGTGACAAACGATTTCAAATTTTCCATGCACATGTTGAGGGGGAGCATCTATCTTAAACCTATGATTTAAAACGTGATCACTTATCTCAATGTGCAGGTTCCCTCTAGTATGTGCAAAACTCTTTTCAAATCTCGAGGCACATATTGAGGGGGAGCAAAATCATGAAAACCTCATCCTTCCCCAAAATGCTTTATCTACTTGATTCGATTAGGGAAGTGATGTTGATATTTTTTAGAAATTGGTAATCAAAGAAGTTAAATCTTTCTCTTGCCTCCGTGTGGAAAACTATTTCAAATACTTGATTCACATGTTGAGGGGGAGTTCTTCTTCTAAAAATATCAAAAACAATTCAGGTACAAAATGCTTTGATAATATATCACAAGTATCTGGATTGATTTTCAAATGGTTTTCAATTGGTTCCTATGGCAGATGAACAATACCAAATAGACCGACCAACTTTACTTTATGTACGGTGATATAAGGATGATAAGGTTAGGTATTGGTTCCCATGATCCCGCCAGAGCCGGAGGGATCTACCCACGGGCAATCCACTAGATAGTGTAGAGTCCTTAGGTATATTGAAAAAAGGAGAAAAGTGAGATACGGGAAGAGTGCGGACTGAGACAGAGCTAGTACTGGAATAAACCCAACAAGGTTCTTGCTATGAAGTCTCGGTAAGCACTGAAGGGGTTGAAGAATGAAAAAGAATTGAATGAGAAAAGGGTGAAAAGAAATAGCCCTCCATTTATTCAACTATAGGGCAGAAACCGGGTACAATTCATATGCTACTGATGGTAACATCGGTATTGAAGACAAGACGTAATGGACCCAGTGACGCTCTGCACTACAACTTCCCAAACCACTCAAGTTCCTCTTAAAAGGGCTTGTTTCATTCTCACGGGGAACCAACATAATCTATCGACTTTCTCTTAGAGATTGTTGATATTGAAGAAGGAGACCCTCTCCCTAGTCTCCGGCACAGGAACCAAATATGCACATATTGAGTCTAGAGCCACGAGATCATCTATAAATCTCATTAGGACACTCTCATTGAAGACTCTCTGTTTCACACAATGTGGAAAGAGAGATTTTATCTTGAGTCCTACGCATTATCCTTGTGGTATTGCCAGAACATCTGAGTGATGTGTTTACATATTCATTATGAAGATGGAAAGCCTTCTGGAGCCAACATCTAACAAGCTCCTGGTAGGTGGCTGATAACGTCTAAAATGAACATGTTTTTATTAGCGTTATTGTCAGTTTTGTGCATGATATTCGGCTATATTTATTCATAACTGTTGCAAAAGTGCAAAGATGCATATTGTGTACGTATATGTAGCCAGGTATCGCGAATAATGAAGAAATGAAGTTTTTATGCACATTTGGAAGATTCTAAAGGAAGGAAGTTGAGATTGGAAGCTTGTGGACTCAATGATATGGAAGCGTTGTGATTTCGAAGCATCTACAGCAAGGAAAGATCAAGTTTGGCTTTGGAAATCATCAACGTAAGCAAAGAATGAAGCGTAAAGGGAAAAGTCAGCAAAAAGTCAAAAGGAGCAAGAGCCCAGCCGATCGGTCGCAACCCGCAACCGGATCCGGCTAGGCAGATGGTCAATACTGATGCCGATTCGGTCGACCTAGAAACCGATCCGGTTTCTGGCACTGCAGTTACACAATTCGCATTTATTGTTGTCTTAACTCCCCATAATCATTAGAGTCCGATCATTTCTTGATATTAACTTGGAGAGAACGTTTTTTGGGCAGTTAAGCAAGTGCTTTGGCTATTTAAAGGACCTAGTACTTGTATACTAAGTGTGACACAACCAAAAGAGTTTTAGTTTACACCAAAACTAATACTTACCTTATTATTTCAACCCAAAAGCTTAGTAGTTACTGGAAAACGTCCAGAAGCAAGGAAGGAATCATTCTTGTCCATTGTTTCGGTAGTTTGGAGTTGTGCGGTGATCCTAGGTGATTGGAGGCACGTGGTTGCTACATTCCACGATTTCTAATTCTTGTAATCACAAAAGTTTAGGTATTCTATGAACTTTGTTATGGAAATCTATTCTCTTGAATTGTTTGAATTACCTTGTTACGACTTGTGTTTAGATATGATTGTTTTCATGGAGTAGTTTGTGAAATACTTGTGTGTTGGAATGTGATTAATCATAATAATGTTCTCAAAATGTGATGCATGTATATATGATCTTGTTTAAATGAGTTTGTTGGAAAAATACTAGTCTTGGATTGATTTGTCAATAAAACATGTTTTAAGAAAAAGGACCGAAAGGATTTCTCTTGTGTTTTATTCCAAAAAGTGTAGTGACAAACTAGTATGGGGATATGGTGATTGACAACCACCATGTTTTGCTTATTAAAACAAGACTAGAAACGTTTTCATCACGAAGGGTCGAAAGATTCGTAAGAACAAATTTAATGAGAACATGTTGCAAACAAATGGAACTTTTATAGGATAATCATTGGATAAGGACCGAAAGGATTACCTAAATGTTTTTGTTCTTAGAATGATTTTTACAAACAAATACCATGGTTGGGGAATCATTTGCTTATGATTTGTGCATCATACTAAGAGTATACACCAAACCTTTATGAACATTATCTATGGTTGATTATGAGACTTCACACAAGTATATATTTATATTCTTGATTCATATTTTCACTAGAACACTTATTCGAGGAGGCCTTGACAAGCTTTCTTGTTAGAAACTTTTTAATAAGATCTATTTCAAAACAAAAATCCCTTGGGACGATCTCGACTTACCAAACTTTGCTATTGCGGACGAGTATACTTGCTCGTATGTGTTAATAGGTTATACGGTTAATTCGTGATTATAAATTTTTAAAACTTGCACCAACCGGAGCACATCAAGTTTTTGGCGCCGCTGCCGGGGATTTTTCTGTAATTTTCTTTGAAATTAGTAAAAAAAAAAAAAAAAAAGTTTTGTTACAAACTAACCGATTCGGTTGGTTAGCCAACCGAATCCGGTTAGACATTCTGTGAAATTTTTTTTTGTTTCGAATTTAGCATCTATCTTCTTAGTTTATTTGTGTTTTGATTTCTAGAGTAAATTTTGTGGTTTAATCATCTCTTAGATTTATTGTTTTTACTTATTTTATTTTTTTTTACATTTTGTCATTATTTAGTTAATCTAGTTTTATTAATTTTAATTTTTAATAGTTAATGGTAATGGTTAGGAGTAATTTTATTTTCAGTTATAGTTTATTTCATGATAGAATTTATTGGTAGTTTATTTAGTTTTAGTTTTAGTTTTAATTTTGGTTTTAATTAGATTTAATAAGTTATTTAATTATTAGTTTATGTAGAGTTTTATTTAATTAACTGGAGTTAGTACATCCTTAATGACATTTAATTTGCTTTTATTATTATTTTTCTTCTTTTAAAAAAAAAATAATAATAATAATATATATTTTCGATCAAGCCGATCGGTCGCAACCGGCAACCTGATCCGGTTCGTATTTCTGTCTAGAATTTTCAACCAACCGATTCGGTTGGTGATTCAACCGAATCCGGTTGGAGTTTCTGAGTTGAGTTTTATCATTTTTAGGTTTTGAGTTTTTTATTTGAGTTCTTAATTTTGTTAGATGTCTTAGATGTTTTATTATATATAGTTTATAGTTTATTCTTGTTTTACTAACTTTAACGCTAATCATTCGGGATTTGTTTTGTTTTGCTTTGTTAAGTTGTCTAGTAACATGGATAGTTTGAGCGGAATCTCGGAATACCTTCGTACTTTGGATGACATGTTCAAGGATACGGGAAGTTCATTAGAAAAGATTGGAGGAATTTTGGAGGAAAGCAAGAAAGAATTGGGAATTGACACGGGTGATATGGAAGAAGTATGTGAAAACAAGGTTCAACTACCCAAAAACAAAAGAGTGGTAGTGTTTACACAAGCACCGTCAACGGTGTATGATTCACCGATGATGAGATTTGGAACACCTTGTGAAGTGGAAGGAGTACGTGCTTGGGATGCACAACTTAATATGGCTTATGGAGAGAATTATATATTGGAAGAGGTTCTTGACGAAATCGGTCATGTTCGTATGGACTATGAAGCATATGGAAGGAAGATGGTCAAAAATCTGAAGGTCAATATTCATGGACATATCTTTGAAACTGATTTTGTTGTTTTAGAAGAAGGAAATGCGGATGAACCTAATGTGTGTTTTGGTCGAGATTTTCTTGTCACGACCAAGTGTCAAGTAGATTTTGGTATGGGAGAAATGCGGATTAATATAACCGAGTTGGAAGAAGGAAAAGGAATCAACGAGATGCTAGTGGAAGTTTGTGCAAACATGGAAGAGAAAAATGTGGAAGTGATTAAAATGGGAAAAGCAAACCGAAAGAAACCATCATCAAACAAATTAACCCCAACAACAACCTCCACCACCAAAAATGATTACACACCATCGTCACCTACCACTACTATCAAACCCTTAACCGAAAGCCAAAAAGAAGCTATCTTAGAAAATCTAGAACAAAAATTTCTAGAGCTCAATGAAAAGAAACCGGTTATTGAAGTTCTCCAAGATTATGTGCTTTACCGAAAGAAGTTGGATGCATTGATGCTAGCGAGGGGTAGGTTGGAAGATAAGAATCTCACGGATGAGGATCGAGATCGAATTTTGTTTAAAGGCATGCCAAGGAAAGAAAAGGATCCGGGTAATTTTGTGTTGCCAATCAAAGTAAATGGAACTACACCAGTTTATGCTTTAGCTGATACGGGGTCGAGTGTTAACGTGATGCCGTATCCATTGTTCAAAACTTTGGGACTAAGTAATCCGCAACCTAATCATTCTAAGCTCACTATGGCGGATAACACTCAAGCAAAGGCAATGGGAGAAGTTAAGAATGTAAGAGTGCAAATTGGCTATCAACCGTATTTGGCAGATTTTCTTGTCCTGGATATTCCGGTGGACAAGAGTTTACCGCTATTGTTGGGGAGGCCATTTTTACGAACTTGTGGAGCAATTATAGACATGGGAAGAGGCACCATGACTATTGACGTTGGGATTTCGAGGCAAACATACTACCCAAAACCAAGAGGACCAATTTTGGAATGTATGGAAGATTTGGAATGGATGGATGCAAATGATGATTTAACTTGTTTTGAAGTAGGACGTGATGTCCACGGTAATCCAATGTACGGACCTTTAACTCCACCTTATTTCGATATAGAGGACGAAATGGAACGCGCATTCGCGATAGAAGCTTTCTATAACCCATTCAAAAACATATTGGTTTACAAGAAGTTGACCGACTTTTTAGGATCTTTACCGGTGCAACTTAAGAATTTGGAGTGGAAACCCGAAGGGTTGGGGACTTACAAGAGACAAACCGGAGATGGAGCATGGCATGTTAAGTTTGATATATTATGCCCGGACGGACGAAGATTTATGAGAAAATTCAAAACTTTTGAAACATTCCGTGAGTTGACCGGAAAATTTCAAAGCGAGGATATTCTTAGACAAGAGTATTTTGAGGAATTTTGAGGAAAGGCAAAGACCGTAATAACAAGCAATCAATTGCTTGAATTTCATGAACTATTTTATTTTGATTTGATGCATTAGGATTTTTTTTTTATTTATTTTTCATGTTATGATTGAGGTAATTTGGTTTAATGCATTATGACTATGAGTTTTTGAGTTAAGTTTGGATTAGTTCATTTATATGATGAGTTGAGTTTTTTTTTTTTTTGATTGAATGATTGTTCAAAATTTCATTTGGTGAATGAATGTTGTGTGAATCTTTAGCAGGAATTTTTGAGTAAAAAAAAAAAATATGTTGCTTGGAGGGTAAATGCCTAAGTAACATGTTAAGCAAGTAAAAAAGCAAATTTGGTAAAAAGCATACCGAAACGGTTGTGTCCTTGACTGAACCGGTTGCACCAAAGTATAAAAATTTCATTTTTCCAAAAACACACACACACACTAATTTTCCAGGTGGGTTTTGCAAAAATTCATCCAAGAGAGCAGATTGGAAGTTGTTTGAATTGTAGGATAACATCATGGCACCCAAGCAAGTAAGCATTTACATTCAATTAACTCAATTAAGGTTTTATTAGAACATTTGATTCGAATTGAATATTAGGTCACCAATTTGGGGGTTTTTGTTATAATTCGAATTAAGTGGTAATATTTTAGGATTGAGTGAGTAATTGATATAGGAGTGCATTACAACAAGCGATTGATTGATTGATTCACCATAGAATGGATTTTAGATGATACGATTTTTCGGAATTAGTTGGGTTGTGCTTATGAGATGAGATAAGTTACAATTGGTGATTCATTTTGATGGATGATATGTTTTTAAGAGTGATGGATGCTACACTATTAGAACTAATGACTTTAAAATATAGAATGAGTTCTAAGATGTTAGATGTTTGATGATTTGGAAGCAAGATAGAGTAATTCTAGGATGTGGGAATCATTGAGGATGATAGAATGCGATCTAAGAGTGGTTTGAGCGTTAGAAATTCGAGATTATAAGGATTTGAAGGCAAAATGCCTTATGCAGTCTGCACAACCGATTCGGTTGCGCATTGCAACCGAACGGTTGGTGCCTGACAGATGGAAACCGATTCGGTTGGTGATCCAACCGAATCCGGTTGTGGTTTCTGTGTGGATTTTTTGTGAAATTTTGAAATGTATCTTAGAGGGTTCTCTAACCTTCTTGTTTGTTCTAACACTCTTATATGATCTTATTTTTGTGATTTCTACAGAGAATTATTGTAGGAAGCTCGAGTGGGGAGGAAATTCCAATTAACCCGCTTGTTACGAAGTTTTATGAAAGAAACGAGAAGAAGAAGGTTAAGTATAGTGTGAAGAAGGAAGCAAATGCTAATTTAAAATTCAAAAATCTCACCGATGGAGAGAAACATGCTTTTCGGGAAAGATTGTCGAAGTTACAACATAGGCAATGTTTGGTTCCAAGGGTGATTGATTGGGATTTATTTAACGAATGTGAGTGTGAAGATGAGTTAAGAAGGATGATGCGAACGTCTTATGTATATCCAGGAGATGGAGATTCGTTCAATGATTTGTCATGGGAAAGAGCATTCAGTGTTAATGAAGAAGTCTATCGAGAATGGTGTATGGAATTCTTCTCAACCATGTATTTTGAAAGAAAGGTGGATGTTCGGAGTTTGATGACGGAGATTTGTATTTGGTTTAGACTTTGTGGAAGGGATCATGCTTACACGTTGCCAGCTTTTGGTGTAGCTCTTGGTTTGTATGAGCCACATGAGGTTAATCATCGATTATTTGAAACTCACTTTTCTAGACTTTGGAGGTTTGAAAAAGATTACCCTAGTATTCCCGCTTATTGGAATCAAGTGGGAGATCCTACTTGTGCTAGGAGGAATGCTTCAACCATCAGGATTCCGTTGATGAGGATACTTCACAAGTTGATTGTGACCGGGCCATTTAATAGATTTGGAAGCAGGGACAAATGTCAGAAACCGGACTTATGGATTATGAAGTTGCTGGAAGAAACTAAGGACGGTAATGCCATTTGGCAGATAGCCGAATATTTGTCTAGGAGAGCCCCGGGAATCAAGAGCAACAGTAACATTTGTGGAGGACATTTTGTGACAAGATTGGCGAAGAATCTTGGGTATTATGTTGATGAGGAATTGGCTAAGTGTGGAGAGCCAAAGTATAGTGAAACGTGGACTGCGAAAGGTTTTGGTAATGCTTTGAACAGGAGATTGGGAACCGTAGGATTATGGATTGAACCAAGACCACAACAGCAACCACCACAACAGCAAGGGAATATACCAATGGAGAACGTGCAAATGGGTACGTCCAGTAGTTTTGATTCAGGATGGGGAGAGTGGAACCAACATCTAGATGAGATTCAATGTAGGGATGTGTGGAGAGACTCGATGATGTTAAGGAATAACTACATCAATGATTATTCGATGCCTATCTTTCAACACATGGCTCGAGAAGCCAATTATGAGTTGCCACCCTACAATCCACCAAATGTTCCACCATATCCTTTTCCTTACACTTCTTATCCTGGACCCTATCCGTATCCATATCCTGGGTATGCACCGTTTCCTGATCCAATACCCCCATATGGTCGATTACCTGAAGCTGGAGGAACAAATTATGAAGTTGGAGGATCATCATCAGGAGTTGGAGGCAAGAAGAAAAAGAGGAGAGTTCGTTCAGAAATCATAGACGAAAACTACGTAACCGAAAGTGATGATGAGTTTGATGATGAAGAAGGAGAAGAAATGAGCGAGGATGACGAGTGATTATGGATCATTCGTGAATTATGGTTTCAAAAACAATGGTCATGATGTGTTTTAAACTATTTCTATCTTTTGTTCGATTTTCTTTAGGATATTTGGCGTATTTGTTTGGTTTTATCTAGTTTTTAGTAGTTTTGTTTTGTTTTGTGCATTTCGTGTTGCAGTTTTTGTTTGCAGGATGGATATGTTGGAAGCTTATTGATGGTCAAATATTTCGAGTTGGATAACTCACAGGCTTGCTAATGACCCAATGTGCTTATTGCATATTTTATCCCGTGGTATCGTTTTACTATCTTTTTCCCATTTTCTTTACTTTGAAGTTCATTTTTCATTACATTGAGGACAATGCAAAACTTAAGTATGGGGGAGGGAAGAAAATAGGAAAATGATATGCATTTTTATTTTTTTTAGATAACTTTTGGATGCAAGTGATTAGAAGAAATTCGCCCTTGATGGTCTAATGGTTTTCGCGCGTTATTGATAATTAAAATACATAATTTGGATTTTCAATGGTAAAATGAGGTTTTTGAAATTTTTTTAGATTTGAACCAAATTACTGAAGTAATTCATTTTGGATTCGATAGCATTTCTAGCATGCATAATAGCCCTTTTTCCCACATTTTTGTGAGGTTTCTTTTTGTATAAAACACATCTTTTGTTTTATATTTGCTATGAGTGTGCCGGTGATTATGTCGATTCTAGAACTTGTACTAGTTATGCATTACGGTTAAAATCACTTTCGAGTGATCTAAATATTTTCAAGTGATAAGAGGCACCTTAGGAATAACCCAAATGGCCTTCCATTTTTACATCTAATGATATATTAGCTAACCACACCGGTTAGTTAACCACCCACATGGACCCATTTTGTTAGTGCTCATTTTTAGCACTAGATACCCCTAGTTACACATTCTGAGCCATTCCCTTTCGTTTTTGTTAAATCCAGAAAAATACAAAAAATATTTTACACCTTTAAACTTTAGCCAACCCTTATCAAGTCTAATGGTTTGTTGCTAGTTGTTTGGAATGATTGGATTGTTTTTGATGATTATGAGTTAGCTACACTTTGCTATTCGTGTGTGCCATTTCGACAAAGACGAAGGATGCATACTTCTTATTTGTATTTTTTTTTGTGGTGATACTTATACGAAGTGTGGGGGAGTTGTGATATATGAAGAAGGAGAAGCTTAAAAAAAAAAAAAAAAAAATTATTTTTTTAGCCAAGGAGCTAAATGAGGGATATTGATTAGCCAATGAGCTAAATTGAGTTATACATATTTACGGAGAATCGATATGAGAAGAGGAGTAATAATCATTTTTCGGGATCGTGGTTTGTATGATGACTAGCACCATGGAGGTTTGGACTTGATTTTATTTTTATTTTAAACCAATTTCATAAACTATCCCATGCCTTATCCATACCTATTATGAACCCTTAGCCTTATCATTATAACCCGAATAAAAGACCTCTTTGATGAATTTATTTTCTTTGTTTTGATACTTGTACAAGCTTATGGTAAAAAGCATTGATCATGACTAGGCGTTGAGTGATATACATATACCCACCAATATATGAGTGTTGAGTGAAATCTTAAAGCCATTTGTGAGGTATCCTAGTTATGTTATCTAAAGTGTTTGGTTCATTTTTAGAAGATTTTCACATATTATAAGCAAAATAATAATTATCTTTTATGGTAATTGTTACATTTTTCTGGAACCATGGTGTTATGGACCATTGAAATCAATCTTTGCA
Source organism: Chrysanthemum makinoi (assembly GCA_910596185.1). Lineage (NCBI taxonomy): Eukaryota > Viridiplantae > Streptophyta > Magnoliopsida > Asterales > Asteraceae > Chrysanthemum > Chrysanthemum makinoi. Next base: position 58,171,454 of record OU343217.1, on the reverse strand, counting down.
AATGTTTGACCTACTCGAGGACGAGTAGAGCTTAAGTGTGGGGGAATTTGATAACGTCTAAAATGAACATGTTTTTAGTAGCGTTATTGTCAGTTTTGTGCATGATATTCGGCTATATTTATTCATAACTGTTGCAAAAGTGCAAAGATGCATATTGTGTACGTATATGTAGCCAGGTATCGCGAATAATGAAGAAATGAAGTTTTTATGCACATTTGGAAGATTCTAAAGGAAGGAAGTTGAGATTGGAAGCTTGTGGACTCAATGATATGGAAGCGTTGTGATTTCGAAGCATCTACAGCAAGGAAAGATCAAGTTTGGCTTTGGAAATCATCAACGTAAGCAAAGAATGAAGCGTAAAGGGAAAAGTCAGCAAAAAGTCAAAAGGAGCAAAACCCAGCCGATCGGTCGCAACCCGCAACCGGATCCGGCTGGGCAGATGGTCAATACTGATGCCGATTCGGTCGACCTAGAAACCGATCCGGTTTCTGGCACTGCAGTTACACAATTCGCATTTATTGTTGTCTTAACTCCCCATAATCATTAGAGTCCGATCATTTCTTGATATTAACTTGGAGAGAACGTTTTTTGGGCAGTTAAGCAAGTGCTTTGGCTATTTAAAGGACCTAGTACTTGTATACTAAGTGTGACACAACCAAAAGAGTTTTAGTTTACACCAAAACTAATACTTACCTTATTATTTCAACCCAAAAGCTTAGTAGTTACTGGAAAACGTCCAGAAGCAAGGAAGGAATCATTCTTGTCCATTGTTTCGGTAGTTTGGAGTTGTGCGGTGATCCTAGGTGATTGGAGGCACGTGGTTGCTACATTCCACGATTTCTAATTCTTGTAATCACAAAAGTTTAGGTATTCTATGAACTTTGTTATGGAAATCTATTCTCTTGAATTGTTTGAATTACCTTGTTACGACTTGTGTTTAGATATGATTGTTTTCATGGAGTAGTTTGTGAAATACTTGTGTGTTGGAATGTGATTAATCATAATAATGTTCTCAAAATGTGATGCATGTATATATGATCTTGTTTAAATGAGTTTGTTGGAAAAATACTAGTCTTGGATTGATTTGTCAATAAAACATGTTTTAAGAAAAATGACCGAAAGGATTTCTCTTGTGTTTTATTCCAAAAAGTGTAGTGACAAACTAGTATGGGGATATGGTGATTGACAACCACCATGTTTTGCTTATTAAAACAAGACTAGAAACGTTTTCATCACGAAGGGTCGAAAGATTCGTAAGAACAAATTTAATGAGAACATGTTGCAAACAAATGGAACTTTTATAGGATAATCATTGGGATAAGGACCGAAAGGATTACCTAAATGTTTTTGTTCTTAGAATGATTTTTACAAACAAATACCATGGTTGGGGAATCATTTGCTTATGATTTGTGCATCATACTAAGAGTATACACCAAACCTTTATGAACATTATCTATGGTTGATTATGAGACTTCACACAAGTATATATTTATATTCTTGATTCATATTTTCACTAGAACACTTATTCGAGGAGGCCTTGACAAGCTTTCTTGTTAGAAACTTTTTTTAATAAGATCTATTTCAAAACAAAAATCCCTTGGGACGATCTCGACTTACCAAACTTTGCTATTGCGGACGAGTATACTTGCTCGTATGTGTTAATAGGTTATACGGTTAATTCGTGATTATAAATTTTTAAAACTTGCACCAACCGGAGCACATCAGTGGCATGTGAGATCTATTATACAGATCAACCATGTGACAACTGAACAGAAACAATGGGGCGATTCAATCTTTTGAATCAATCCTGGTTCAGGTTATGGATTGACGGATACCTTTGAAAAACCGGTCTTTGTGCTTTAAAACTCTTTTCATTAGCACGTCGACCGTGTACTAATTTTTTCAAATCAAAAGGTGTTTTATGATTGATAATTGATTTTCATTAAAACCTTCGTTATATTGCAAAAACAATTTCTATTGAGCAATACACGATTGTTTTTCAAATCTCTTTTCATCAATCAGTGGACTTAAATTCGTTGGTTCACTCACTCCGTGTTGTCTTCTTTGAGACGTTCCGGTTTGAGAACAGCTAGAGCAGCTGCGAAACCCTGTCAAGAAAATTCTTCGGAATTATACCTGATCACAGGCAGTACTTGTACTGATCAACGGGGAACCGTGGGCCGTGTACCTCAATTCATTGAAAGTGATCAAAGACACTTTCGTGCGCTTTATTGCTAACTGTCTTATGCAGGAACACCCCGACGTTTGCAGCTGATCAGAATGGAGCGGTCAATCCATAGCCGCATGCTTACACAACACATTCATATCGAAACAAAAAAATGATTGGTGCATCAATGACTCTGATATTCTAACTCCATGCTCCTGCTACACTGCTGCCAATATCATGAATCAACTAAAGCTTCCGCTACTCTGATAAGAAGAAATCATGATC
>OU343217.1:58110306-58168902 GCA_910596185.1 Chrysanthemum makinoi | reverse complement strand
TAAAAACTTTAACAACGTAACATACGTAAACAACCCACAGATCACCACTCCACACACAAAGAGACTCACAAACAAGCGAAAGTTTTAGATCTACAAATTTTAACAACGAAGCAATTTTTTAAAGAAAATCAAAAAATTTAGAGTTTTTTTACAAACCTCATGATTTTTCAACGCAGTAATGCGTTTCAAGGTCTAAAAAGTTTTAGATCTAAAACTTTAATAACGTAACATACGTAAACCACCACGCCTCACCAAGTACCACCACATCATCACCACAACATCAGTTTCAATATTTTAGATCTAATTATTTTTTAAGATAATAAACAAAGTTAACCTTTTTTTACAAAGGTTTAGATCTAAAAAAAGTTTTAGATCTAAAAAAGTTTTAGATCTAAAAAGTTTTAGATCTAAAAACTTTAACAACGAACATACGTAAACCACCACAGATCACCACTACCAACACAAAAGAGGACTCAAAAAAGTTTTAGATCTAAAAAAAGTTTTAGATCTAAAAAATATGTTAAACATGCTCAGAGGTATATACGCTCCTGAATCCGTACCTACTATTAAAGAAAAGTAATCGTGGACGTCCGAAAGAAAGGACAACAAATCCAAGTCTAAACCAAATATCCCGGATTGAACGAAACCCCACAAGGCACCGCAGAAGCTACACAAAACCTAAAAAGTCCTGAAGTAAATAAAGAATATGCGAGACACGTTCTTATGTGGGAGAGCCTTCTAACGCCCAGACTTAAACGAAGGACCTAGCGAGGCGACTTAAGACACCACTTGCGTTCCAGACTTTTAGCGAATATTGTATGGCTGAAATTCCAGCTTTTTTCTCGATTTGGATCCTAGGATCTTTAACGTGGAGGGTGATGGAAATTGTGGCTATCGAGCTCTTGTTTAGGTCTTGGCCATCGCACAAGAAATGTGGCCTGGAATGAGATCTTGCCAGGGAAGGTAGACATAACGGGAAGTTTACAGGGAAATGTGGGGTGATTCTTTTACATCTATACGTAACTCGATGAATTGGTTTAGGGGTGCAAAGACCCTGGCGTTATGGATGGCTATGCCAGTAAATGGGAGTGGTTATTGCTACATCTCTTAACCGTCCTATTGTATGTATAACCAATTCACAATATCTTTTGTGTCTTCCAGAGAGGTTCTCCGATTCTGCAGAAATATTGTCTCCGTTGTGATTCTTCGTGTGGGAACAACGGTGCCTCACTTCGTTTTGCGTTTCTTGATGAAGACTCACCACACCGTATAATCACCCACAATGGAGACATTTTAGAAATGCCGAGGTCGCGCCATGGGAACATGTGTTTGCTCAACGACAGAGGATGTTTAGATATATCGAAAACAATTATTGATTTATATTGTAAATGACACAACATGTATAGACGACATCGATTTATATTGTAAATGACACAACATGTAATTAGACATCGATTATATTGTAAATGACAAAACACGTATAGATCGACATCGATTTATAGCAAACGCATCATCTTTTTGTTACAGCTACCCTCACGGTTCTTCCTCATCTGTTACCGAATCGGATGACATTCAGTGGAGGGACATTCATTGTGTCAACCATACACCCGCTCGTGTTGAGAGTCCAGATTATGTGCTTTCTTCACAATCTTAGGTGCCTCCCTCTCCAAAGCTATATCTCCAAATGAGATGAGGACAATTTTATACACCGTCCTCCGGTTTTTCCTCATCTTTTGTTACATTCGCCTCGCGGACTAGTACAACAGCGAGATTAACGGATTGAGGAGACGATTTCAGAGTTAGAGTCTCGTGGGACAGATGGCGATCATTGAGGCGACTACGCCTCGGGTGTGATTGATCTTAGTTTCTAGTTATATTGTTATTTTGTGAACCATGTATCAACTATTAATCTATAACAAGATTGGTTATTTATGTATTCGAAGCTTCTAATTTGTGAACCATGATATTACTGATTTATGTTGTGAATAATTATACAAATTCTTTTGGCTAGATGCAACAACAAAATCCACTTGTGTCGTTGTTACGTGGATTAATAATTGAAAGAACATTCCACAAGCCCAAAACTTGTGGTCTGAAGTATTATGCATGTCCTTTCTCAAAGGTAAATAATTAAACGTTTGCTTATTTGCGTAAATATATCAATAACTTTTTTGTTTAGAATACATTTTCTTATAATTGTTTCACATGTAAAGCCAGGGACTAAAGACTGTGGGTGTCGATACTTCATGTGGAAGGAAATATTTCAACAAAAGTACTTTGGTGAAGCATCTTCTTCAACGCAGTGCTCAAACTGCGAAACTAAAGATACAACGATCAACATGCTATTGGTGAAAATAATTTGTTGCGTGCAAAAATAAAGGCGTTGGAGGGCATCAATGGAATTGGCAAGAAATCCAGCTTGATCATCATGCCACCCGAAGTGGAATACTCTATGAGCTATAGATACATTAATAATCTTCAAGTAGATTTCGTTGTAATATTGAAAACATTATTGTTTTACTTGTTTAATGTTTTATTGTTATTGTTTAATTAATTAAATGGAAACAAACACACAATTGAAAAGCATAACGACAAATAAATACTCTACATATAAAAACACTACACCATTAAATACACTATACATATAAAAACAATACACAAATTAAATACACTATACAATATACCTAAATTAAACACTACACACAATTTAAAAAAAAAAAAAAAAATGATGTACCACCGCATTTAGGGAGGGACCCACACTATTAGGCGTGTCTCAAAGTGAACGCGTGCTCGTGATAGGCTTGCCCTTGATAAAAGGTTTAGAAGTACATATATAGTGTTGTTTCTTGTTTGTGCATATATTTCATGTGGGCATCATTATTAGCTTATAAGAATCAAATCACCTTTCCACCAATGAAATTGGCATTATTAGTTCATAAAGTTTTAACAAAAGTTTAATTTTAGTTGGTTCATTGAGTGGATGTCTTAAAGCACAATTTTGATATTTGCTAACTTTTATATAAACCGACACGCCCAAAGGGTTGAATGCACCAGGACACCAAGCACTTTCAGTGATGCTCCAACAATCTATAATAAGTCGCGATGTCAAGCATATCTTTTCCTCTAATCCATTTTACGGCATTAGCAACCAAATGATCCAGTTACATTCCAGTATATAGAAAATGTATGTACTATATGTCAACAAATTTTAGTTGACATTAGGAACATCATTCTTCCTTGCTTATAAAATTCTTTAGGGAGTATTTGATGGCAACAATAATGCTTAGCTTTTGACTTTCATAAAAAAACCTCCATGGATGACTTCTGCATCATGTAGATAGCTAATATTTACCAAATGATCTTTATACCAAATCCTTACTTCAGCATTGCTAAAGAGTCTATCTTCTTTAATTTGACAAATAAGAAAAACTGAATGGCAAATGATATTTCTGTTTTTTTGGTTAGCTACTTTGTTTGTAATGGGGTAGAAAGAATGAAAAAAATATCATACTTACCATTTTTGTGGATACGAACAAGGTGTTGTTTTTTCAAATTCATCATTTTGGGTAGTATGTGACATTTTACCTTTGAAAAAAAATTCTATTAGCTAAAAGCAAAAATGTCCAAAAAATTTCGCAAAATACCCTAAAAAGGATGAATTTGAAAGAAAAGTAGCCACAAAAGCAAAAAAAATTGTTCGCTGCCCACAAAAGCAAATGGTGGCAAGTATGATACTTTTTTCAATCATTTGCCCAAATTATTAATATGTTTTTTAAGAGCATTAATTGTCATGCATATTTTATGTGCCTATATGTCTAATCTTATGTGGCATCATTTTATTTGTGACAGTAGATGGACCAACTTCATCACACACCAATAAAGACTTGAGATCAATATAGAACTCATATTTGTCATAGAACAAATGAACCAATCATAACCCTACATTTTTTATCTAAATTAATACAAAATCATTTTCCACATTTTTTTGAAAACAACATATCTTACAAACGGTAAATCTTCAAAATATAAAAAATACACCATCGTGACGAGAATTAAATTATCTTTCTATAGATATGCACTTTTACATATTTTTTACAAACATTTTTTTTCAAAAATTCTCGTCTAAAAATCATATATGATTTTTATGAATCATATATGATTTTAAAAATCATGTATGATTCAATTTTACGAATCATATATGATTTTTAAAATCATATGTGATTCGGAAAAATCGAATCATATATGATTTTCACAAATCATATATGATTTTTGTTGACCGAAATTTTGAAAAAAAAAAGTTGTTAAAATATATAAGTAGTGTATATCTATGAAAGATAATTTAATTTCGCCACGATGAGTATAATTTTTATCGCTAGAACGATTAGCGGTTTTGTAGATATTTAATTTTTTAAAAAGGGTGAAAGTTTATCATAATAAAAAAATGAATGTCTATTATTGGTTGATTGGATCTATGGTAAATTTTGGTTCTATATTGAACTTTTGCCCACCAATAAAACACTTCCAGATCCTTTTAGACATAAAATTAGGCACATATTTAGGTTTCCTAATCATTTTCATTTTTTTTAATGTAAACTAAATTATGTTAAGATAAAAAGCACTGTAAGTGGACTGAAAATGGTAGAAAAATGTAAATTTCCAAGGGAGAAAACTAGAAAAGAGTAGTACAAGAGAGACTTAAAAAGGCACAGGTTTTTCTCCTAAAGGCCGGCCAGCCAGTCAGGTCCCCTATGCTCTGATGGTTACCGTTATTCATTTTTTTTTTTTTTTCTTTTGCTTTGAATATGTATTACTTCTATAACTATGGAATAATGGAATTGTATATATGTATCTTTTTTATATTGAAAAACAAATATTTCGTACATATTATATAGACAATCAGAGCAGCAAGTAGTTAGAATTACAACGACATTACAATATCTACCGATCGGGGACGGACCTATATATAGATGCATGACACGGGTCACACCTGATTTGGGTCACAAAGCGTAATATTTTTCAAAAAGTGTCATTTTTAAAGACGCAAGAATCCCCAATGTTCGCTATTTTTTTATAGTGCAATTTTACATTAGCTCAAGAATACTTTATGGTGCGAATTGTAGCACCTATTAAAAGAAAGAGTTTGTGCAACACCCTTCTAAAAGTCCAAGTCTGTCCTCAACGTGATTCTATAATTATACTAAAACTTACGCCACGACCAAACAATAAAATGAGATAATGAACATCGAACAAAACTAATTGATTAATATATTTTACCGGATAACCCTTTACAAAAAAAAATAATAATAAATAAATCCAACAAAACTAATTGATATAAGTTTTATTTAATTATCTTATTGATATAAGTTTTATTCTCTTAATAAAGTCCTTAAATAGAGGAATAAAACCAAGTATATGATTAGGAAAATCTCCTGTCTAATTATTTGCTTTGGTGGTTTACAATGTTGTGGTCCCTTGTTGTGTTCAGGCTCAGGGTGTTTGGATTTGTTTTTATTTTGTATGTCTTGCTGTGTACTTTGGTTTTTGTTTCATTTTTTTTGTTCTGCTCTTTTTTCTTCAATCGCCTGTTTGGAGATATAAACGCCGTTTGTTTGTATCTTTTTGTGTTCCTTTTTATATATTACTATGCTTCAAAAAAGATAATGTGTGTAATTTGTTTTAAGATTGAAAGGTATATTTTAACCATCAAGATTAAATTAAACAACTTCTTTTTTACAGTTTTAGAAAACCAAATAATGCTTTAGTGATTACTTCTTTCTTTATTCATGGTAAAGTTACTAGAGTAGATAAAAAGTTATACATTTATTTTCTTAGCAACATTAAAATAGAAAAAGATTTTATCAGCATAAACTTATTCTCACAAGTCACAATCATCTCCATTATTTCATGTTTATTGAATGACCAAACAATCAAACATCATACATTTTTGACAGCTATTAATATTTTCTTTGGTAGTTTTTTTTGTTTTTTGTTTTTTTTTTTCACATCACAAATCTTAACTTGATTTCCTACTATATTATTTAATCTGATTAAGGTACACAAAACTTATATCCTGTTCACTGAGAGCCAAAGTCAGTTTCAATTTACTGAAATTTCTTTTTAAAATGTTTTTGTTAACATATAATCCTTCTCAGGGTGGACCAAAGGGTTCCGAAATTACCGTTCAAAAAAAAAAAAGGGTTCCGAAATTGACCAACGATTTTTCTTGCGCATTATAAAATATTGTATTTATTTTTTTTTTTTTATATATAAGACGTATCGAGTCTTAATTAAATGTGTAGGTAACACATCTCAAATAAGACTAAAGAGATGCACCACATGACTTTTAATCCTAAATGCACCATTGTTTTTGCTTTTTCTTGACTGTTGGTGGTGTAACAGCCCAAGACATGGTTAAGATAATCAGTAGCAACTGCAAATACCACTAGGTGGTTACCGGATATCACTTGAAAACGTGTAATCACTTTTCAAAGTAAACTATTCGACCCTAATGCTGGGTTACCTATCTACTTGGGATAAGACCAAATGTTAGTTATAGAATTAGGCACAATTCAATAACATTTGTGCTTATAAGTGTTTATGTTATCTGTTTGTTTCTCCTAATATCGTAAGATGTTTATCAAGATATCTTCAAGTGAAGATGTCACTCTTATTTATAGTAGAGAATACTCACTTCTAGTTAATGGACATTATGGATGATTAACGGCCAATTAATCACTCATAATAAGCCTCCGTTATCATAGGAATAGTGTTATACGACCAATTAAACGTGGTCATAAGCGGTCATAAATGACCAATTGAATGAGTCAAAGTTTACAAAATAATCACTGCAACACTACCAAGAGGGAACCATTACACTAGCAGCAGGAACCATACACTACCAGCAGGAACCATCAGCAGGAGCCATTACACTAGCAGCAGGAACCATAACACTACCAAGTAGGAACCATCGCTACTACACTAGCAAGTAGTAACCAATACACTAGCAGTACAAACCACTATGAGTTGAGTGGGGTGTTCAAGGACCTCATGGGTGTACACTCCGTACCTCCTAACCCAAAACCAGGTGTGAACTAATCCCACAAGTGCACTAAATTTACCAACATTCCTCCCCAAATTTAGTTCACTTCCTTTTCAAGAAAAACAAACATCAAACAAAACATGTGCATAAATGAAAATATCCCGAGGATTGAATTTCCATCTTAGTACATTACACGTTCAAATATTCGAGAATCAGGGTGTTCTAAGAATTGAACCCTTCAACCCATTTGAATACCTCAAGATAAAATACACACAAGTTTTCAAACACTTACAGATCCGACACTATACAAGCCATGTGTCCATATCCAAATTCATAAATGTTGTAAAAGCTAAAAGTCCAAAGCTCCCTTGAAGCCAAAACTTCAACATTTACATAAGTGGTTCCTCTTTATTCATGCTCCTGCCAAGCACTTTTTCAAAGAAAATTAACCATTAAGAAGTAAAGACTTCATCCTCCTTTCAGCAAGTACTGAGCACAACCTTGAGATGTAATAAAACATGTGCTCTAGTCCACTGAATGTTCAGCTTTCCACATTGAACTTAGCTCTCAAGTTTTCTCATGAGGGAGTTGGGTGTCTTAGCATTCAGTGACTAAGTTGGACTTAAACCCATCCCTTTAGCAGACTTTATAACCAAGTCTCTAGCCAAACCCTTCGTCAAGTGATCAGCTAAATTTTGTTGAGATATAACAAACTCTATAGATACCACCCCATTCATGATAAGCTCACGAATCATGCTATGTCTGACACTTAAATGTCTAAACTTCCCATTGTACATCTGGCTATAAGCCTTAGCCAATGTAGCTGCACTATCACAACTTAAGAAATAGGTGCTATAGGTTTAGGCCACAATGAAATCTTAAGAAGCAAGTTTTTCAACCATGCAGCTTCTTTACCGCCAGAACTGCTAAGGCTACAAATTCAGATTCCATTGTTGAACTGGTGATGCAAGTTTACTTCTTGGATGCCCAAGAAATTGCACCTCCACCAAGTAGGAATACCCACCACGGTAGACTAATTGTCTTCGCAGTTACCGATCCAACTTGCATCACGTATCCTTCCAACACTGAAGGATAGCCAATATATGAGAGACTATAATCCATAGTTCTCTTCAAATACTTCAGCATTCCTGAATCGCTTGCCGGTGATGAGCACTAGGATTACTAGTATACCCGCTCAATTTTCTCATTGCAAAACCAATATCGTGTCTTGTACAAGTCATGGCATACATCAAGCGACCAATTACCCTAGAATACTTTTGAGATACAACCTTGCCATTATTAGGCATTAGCTCACAAGTATCCATAGGTGTACTCATCGAGTATAATCAAAGTAATTGAATTTCCTCAACACCTTCTCAATAATGATACCGAGAGATAGAAATTCTTTACTTTCATGTTTAATCCTTATCAAGGATAACATCACTCTCCCCATGTCCTTCATGGAGAACCTTGATGACAAAAATTCATTTGTCGATCAACCTCGATTTTGATCAGGCCAAAGATCAACATGTCATCAACATATAGACAAATGATGACTCCTTTACCAGATTCATCAAATTTGCTATACACACATTTGTCAAATTGGTTAAGAACATAACCACTAGACAAAACCACCCCATTAAATTTTTGATGCCATTGCTTAGTGCTCTTTAGTCCATAAAGGACTTAATCAGTTTATACACCTTGTTTTCATTGCCGTGCAAGATGAAGCCTCGAGGTTGGTTCATATAAACCTCCTCTTCCAATTCACCATTCAATAAAGCTGTTTTCACATCCATCCATGAATGATCAGATTGTGAATAGATGCCAACGCAATCGCCAGCCTTATGGTAATCGACACGAGCCACAGGCATAAGTATCAAAATAGTCTATTCCCGACTTTTGTTTAAAGCCCCAATGACTAGTCTAGCCTTGAAATTTTCAATAGTTCCATCTACCTTCATTTTCTTTTTGAAAATCCATTTGCAACCCGAGGTTTGCAACTGGTGCTAGATCAACCAACACCCAAGTGTTGTTGCCCATGATAGAATCCATCTCATCATTTATTGCTTCTTTCCGTAAGGCAATATCTCGACTTCATTGCTTCTTCAAATGTCTTGGGATCATCGTCAACAAAGAAGCAATAGGAGTATTGGTCAGAGACCTTGTTGGAATCACTCCTAAACTATATTTCAAGTGTTTGTAATTAACATGTAATAGGTTTCTTAATTAGGCTTTTATGTTAGTATTAATGGCAAGGCTTATGTAGAAAGCCCATAAGCCTTGGCCCAAGCCCATAAGGAAGGAAGGGAACTCCTAGTGTTGCCCTAGTCCCTTCCCCTATAAATAATGTTGTAAATCTTCATTTGAAGGTTGGTTGTTCACTTTGCTTAATATCACACTAAACATTTCACATACTCATTCGTGTATATTGGTCTTAGTGTTCATCCCCACCTTATCTATATTTCTTAATCATTGATGCTTGTGTTACAATATGGTGACCTAACATTGGTATCAAGAGCAAGGTCGGATTTTTAGTTATGGTTGATTTTGTGATGTTTTCTTGTCAAAAATCTTGTGTTAAACTCGTTTTTCTAACAAAGTTTTCAACTTTTCACATATTTTTGTGTTTAAATAGATTTTTTTTACAAGTTGGTGTATCCTTTTATTCGTAAAAATGTCATGGTCCCAACAAAGTTTATATATGTTATGTGTTACAATATGTCCCAACAAAGATCTTGTATGACGCTTTTTGTACCATTCACGTGTAAGAATATGTGATAATCTTGTGGTCAATCGGGGTCAAACGGGTCAAATTAGATGTCTTTCGTGCTATTCTTTCCGGGTTTATATCAAGTTGGTCAAAATCTTTGATCGGAAAAAAGGCCGAAAAGTCAACAAGGGTCAAAACCCTATTTTTACCAAGGATCTATTGGACTTGTTACGAGTAACTTGGAAAGTTACTCGTATGGACCATCTTTAAGCGTATACTTGCTTACGCCTATGTATATGTTACGAGTAATAGACCAAGTTTACGCTTAAGATGTTATGCGTAAAAATGTTTACACATAAGGTTTTCAACCTACGATAAGATCCGTTAAGAAGAATACAAAATTTTTTTACGCATAAAGTAACTTACGATAAGCAATGACTTTACATAGGATATTTTTACTTAATAACCTTATGCGTAAAACCTGATAAGTAAGAAGATGAAGAGACCAGAGTTGACCACTTTAACCAAACCAAAATACCAAGCATCATCAGCCAAACAAAACAACCTCAGTTTATTACAAACATCATTGGTCCATGGTTTTAAAACGAGAAGGCTAGAAGCTGTTACAACAGACACAAAACAAAAATCCATCTCCAACAACCTCAAATCCCAATACTATCCCAACAAATCCTCCTCATCTCACTTCAATTCATTGACTCGACTCAGAAATTAAAAATGATCTCAGTTTTATCTCTTTTGATAATCAAATCGTACAAAGTCATAAGAAAAAGAGATTGTCATCATTGATCTATTTTTTTGAAGATGAACTTCAATTAATATCCGACACACTAAAGACAAGATTAATAACAACTTCGTTATCAACTTTTCTTTGGTTCGATTTTATGCAAACACAAGACAAGTTGGTACCTACCCGTGTCCATGAATCGTTCAACTTATCTTCTGAGGGTATACTAGGGGTAGCATCTTGTGTATCTCATTTGGGTCAATTGATAATCTGAGATTTGGATGGTGATTGTGATTATGTTGCTCGGATTGATAGATAGATGATAGAGATGATTAGATTGAGATGAGTTTTTCTTGTGTTGTGATGATCAAGATTTTTTTATTTTGATCGGTTTTCATGTGAAGAGATCGGTAAGTGACTAAGATGTTGAGAGAAAATAAAGGGGGCGAATGTGCTAAAGCTTTTAGGTTATCATTTAGGGTTGTGATTAGTAGTTGAGTAAGTGTTTTATACGGATAATCTAGGGTTTAGATATGGGCCAAGGAGTTATCTGTGTTGGACTTGGATCGGGTTAAGTGAATCTTGGGCTGAACACATTATCAAACACAAACTATGGATTGGACTTAAGGTGTGAGGTGATGGATTTGGATTGTATTGGGCCAATATGAAATGTGACTATCTTTTATCATGTGGTTTGGGCTGCGAGAGTTATCAAGTTGGATCCGGACTTGAAAAATTTATCATAAGCAATTTATTGTGGAACAATGGACTATGCTTATATTATTTTTGATCCGAAACTTATATCAACATAATTGGACTTCAAAATTTATTATTCATTTGTATTTTAATACAAAGTGTTAATGTTGGTATAATATTTCATGAGGATACATTGTTTTTGACAAGATCGGGAAACCATTATCAAAATTCATTTCAACAGTTAATGAAGGCTAGTTTTGGGCGTTTAACCGCAAGATGTGATTATGGTGCGAATTCATTATTATTTATTTGAGGTTGAAGTGGGATATCACGGGTGTGTGTACTTAGTATCTGAAGATATCAGGGTTGGTTGGATGCATTTTTTTTGACGAGGATACATTTTTTGACAAGATCGGAAACCATTATCAAAATTCATTTCAACAGTTAATGAAGGCTAGTTTTGGGCGTTTAACCGCAAGATGTGATTACGGTGCGAATTCATTATTATTTATTTGAGGTTGAAGTGGGATATTACGGGTGCGTGTACTTAGTATCTGAAGATATCGGGGTTGGTTGGATGCATGATTCTTCGAGATCCTTGTTGCAGCTTTAACCGTTATGAATGACAAAGACTTGAGTTGTCTAGTTATACCTGATGTAAGGAGTTACGTTGTTGTGCTCATAGCGTATAGCTATCACTTTTAAGGAGTTACGTTGTTGTGCTCAAGTGTCACATTAAGGTGTGGATAATTTGAGAAACTTTAAGTTTACCTTTTTTCGATGGGGGTAAGAAAAAGGGTTTTTCGTTTGACAATAGTGCAAGTTTAAGTGACAAGTTCGGGTTATTTTACTTCTGTCTCAAGTTCATCATATTGGATTTTCTCCATCAGTAGTCACTACAAAAAGCCGTCAGAATGATAATGGGGTCGGTAAAGAGTTAGCCGAGAAGAGTATACACAAGTAGAGAAGTCTTATCAGCAATTGATTCTCACATGATATTTATGGTACTTCACAATTGTTCGATTACTTGGACATACATGGTTTCATTGTCTCCAATTCATCATCAACATACGTGGTGTATGATTCGATTCATGAAAACATCGGAAGAGAGTATAGGTGTTCATTGCCTCTTTGATGTTTTTGGATTTTTTTTCGAAAACCCGTTTCCCTTCATGAATTTCTTCAATCAGGGGGAAGAAATGAGACAATCTGTGGTGCAAATTTCTCAAGTTGGTGTTATCGTCTCACTTTCTCAAGTTGGTGTTATACATACTTTTTATTAACTTTTTTTTTATAAATACATGTTTTTATAAATATTTTTATAAATACTTTTATTAACTTTTTTTATAAATACATTTTCTTATAAATACTTTAAAAAAAATGTTTTATTTACTTTTTTTATAAATACTTAAAAAAAAACGTTTTATTATAAATACTTTAAAAAAAAACGTTTTCTTATAAATACTTTAAAAAAAAAGCGTGTGTGTGTGTTTTTATGGTGATCGTGTGTGTGGTTCTCGTTGTGTTTACGCGTTTTCTTGTGAGACCGTGTGTGTTTCTGGCGTTTTTTCTCTCTCTGTTGATAACTTGTCTAATCTACTTTTCCACTCGGTACTCTCTCTCACCGTATCTCACACTGTTACTCTCTCTCTCTAAAATTTTAGATCTAAAATCTTGATCTTGTGGTGGTGTTTGTGGTATCTTGTTATGTTGGTGATGATGTGTATCGTTTGTGGTATCTTTTTCGGTTAAGTTTTTAGATCTAAAAAAGTTTAGATCTTTAGATGTTGGTGATCTTTGTGGTGTATCGTTTGTGGTATCTTTTCGGTAAAGTTTTTAGATCTAAAAAGTTTAGATCTTTAGATGGTGGTGATCTTGTGGTGTATCTGTTTGTGGTATCTTTTTCGGTAAAGTTTTTAGATCTAAAAAAGTTTAAATCTTTAGATGGTGTTGATCTTTGTGATGTATATGTTTGTGGTATCTTTTTTTGGTAAAGTTTTAGATCTAAAAATATTTTAGATCTTGAAATATTTTAGATCTAAACAAAAAATTGAAGGTTGGTTTTAAAAAAAAAACGGTTTTCTTTATGATATAAAAAAGTTTAGACCTTTAAATGGTGGTGGTCTTTGTGGTGTATATGTTTGTGGTATCTTTTTTGGTTAAGTTTTAGATCTAAAAAAGTTTAGATCTTTAGATGTTGGTGATCTTTGTGGTGTATCACAGTTTGTGGTATCTTTTTTTTAGGTAAAGTTTTTAGATCTAAAATGGTTTAGATCTTTAGATGGTGGTGATCCTTTGTGGTGTATCGTTTTGTGGTATCTTTTTTACGTAAAGTTTTAGATCTAAAAATATTTTAGATCTTGAAATATTTTTAGATCTAAACAAAAATTGAAGGTGTTTGGGAACTAATTCATGGGGTGTTGGGGTAACTTCGTTTAAAAAAAAAGCGGTTTCTTTTTATAATATAAAAAAGTTTAGATCTTTAAATGGTGGTGATCTTTGTGGTGTATCTATTTGTGGTATTTTTTTTCGGTTAAGTTTTTAGATCTAAAAAAAGTTTGATTATTTCTGGGTTGGTTTGATTATTTGTGGGTTGGTGCTTACTAGACTTTGTTATGTTTTACAGGTTTGAGGTGCCTCCAGTAGCATGACCCACGGAGATATTCCAACACCCATGAATTAGTTCCCAAACACCTCATATTATTCATTCTTGGATGGTAAAGTGATCTTTTTAGCTCACATTGCAACTTTAATGATAAAAACTTTGTGTTTTAGACTAAAAGCGTTTCATTCTGGATGGTAAAGTGACCATTTTAGGTCACTTTGCAACTTTAATGAAATAAAAAAAGGCAATGATGATTTTTTTTTTTAAAAACTTAAGAGTTTTGGCATGGCAAAACTTATTTTGCGACCAACATGAGCTAAAAGCTAATAATGAGCCTTAAACGATAAGTTACCTCTTGTGTGTCAAATGGTGAACTAGACATGGTGAATTGAATGTGGTCTTGTTGCTTGTCTGCAGTTGCTTGTGGTGCTATTGCTTGTGCGGTTGTTGTTGCTTGTGGTCCACATTTATTGTGGTTAATGGAGATATTGCTTGTTGTTTGTTGTGGTTTTAGTGGTCCTGGGTAATGTTGTTGCTTATAAGGAGAATGCGCACTTGTTTTTTCTTGTGAACCTTTGCGAGAAGGGAATCATTACCCTCTTGTGCAGTTGCTTGTGCGATTGCTTTTGGTGCTATTTCTTTTGCGTGTTTGTGCAGTTTTTAGACATGTTTACTGTTGTGACATGGTTAGACTAGTCTGATTTGAGACAATAGGCTGCACCTGATTCTTGCTTGTCTTGCTATGCTTTTGATGTTTTTGCGTTTTAGACCTGTTGACTGTTGTGACATGGTTTTGACTTGTGCGATTTTGAGACATGTATTGGTGCCGTTTTGAGACTTGGGTGACGTGCAGGTTTGACTAGGCTTTGTTGTGAACTTTTAAGCCTGTCTGATTTTGAGACCTGTTTGTGACTTAAATTTTTCGAGGTGATGATGATTTTGAGCCTTAAAATTTTTCGAGGCGATGATGATAATCGAATGGACGGTAAAGTGAGATAAAATCTCATTTTGTTTCAAACTGAGCCTCAAATATTTTCCGACTAAGTTGTTTTTTTAAAAAGTTATAAAAAAAAACTTGTAAAAATAAAAGTTAATAAAAACTTGTACAAAACATAAAAACTTGTAAAAAAATAAAAACTTTTACAAAACTAGACTTAAAAAAACTTATAAAAAAAAATAAAAACTTGTAAAACAATAACTAGACTTAAAAATTTGTTTTTATACTTTGCGCAAATCGAAAAAAGCATTAACACCAATGATTAGCCACCAACAATCATTAGCCAAACACACCAGCCCCCTATGGGGTGCACTTGAATAGACATGAACCCTTTCTTATTTGTACTCTCGAACTTCTTACAAATTTAAAAGTCGCATGACTATCTTTTCATATCAAAATAACTTCGTTACAATCATATGTTTTCTATTGAGTCAATGAAATTTGAGGCAGTTGATATTATGAGGGCTTCGAATAAGAGAGGAGACATGAGGAGGCAGGGTGCTTCTAGCGAATAAAATTGTAATGTGAAGTTTTTAAAATATGTTACTATTTTTGTAATTTGACTTCTAACGAATCGAATTGTAATGTAGTTTTAAAAATTCTTGTTAAAGTTTTCCCCTTGTCATGAAACAATAATAAATGATATTAGATGTTTGTTCTATCATTTTATAGGTGTTCTCTCCCAAAAAAAGGTACGCAATGTAATATATTTGAGCTCGCTCAAATAAACATGTATATTAAGCTCTTAATAATTATTGCATACTTGTGTTCCTTTAAATGGGCTTGGCCCATTAAAAAGTTAGTTCAGAACTAAAAAATACTAAAAAATAATATTTGATACTGTTTATCCATGAAATATAATGATAAATTTCAACTAGATGACCGTTTTATGCTATATGAATAAATGATGCCACTTTTTCTACAAAAAATAAAAATAAAAATGAGGCCACTGAACTCAATGCTACAAATGGAAGTTTATTTTTGATGGGCATGAAAAATGATTTCTTTCGGTACATTTTGAAAACTACGTATTAATACGTTTAACAGTTGAACTTTTGACATAGAATGCATTTTCATTCTGTTTTTAAAGGAAGTAGCTGTAGTTGATGCAATCATATACTAGTTGCTTTGTGATGTTCGACTAAAGCATATGCTCCACATCATTTTGTTTCTCACATTTTGTTCCACATTGAATGCGAAATGAAATTTGGATGTACTTATAATTAAGTTATAAGGTTTTTTTTTTTCAATATACTAATAAGTTATAAGTTTTTGTTAATGTTTATGTAACGTCCTTAAAGGCCGAAAAAATATGGACTGCTATGATACCCTCCATATTTACCAGTAACTCACTACTTGTAAGGGATTAAATGCTTATCTCATACTTATAGAATTGCTGGTTACAGTTTCAATAATAGTTATTCAAAACGAACATAGAGTTATTCCACTAACTTGCTACTAATAATTAGAATAAATTTATGATAATTTATTAGTATAAACCTAAAATGATACGAGACCAGAGTCTTAGTCACGACAGTGTATCCTACTCTTAGTTGACTCGTGTATGTATTTCTAAAGAAGAAAGTCTGTTTACCTCATATGAATGAAATAGTAGACTTGAAAGCACAATGTATACCATGACACACATATAAAGTAAATAAAAAACAAGAACCACAGACTGGCATATTCTGTGTAATACTTTTAGTAGTGTGTGTATGGGTTTTAGTTTTGTTTTGACACTTATCTTTAGTAAGCCTGAGTCCTTTAGGCCAAGCAGGCTCTTAAAACTGGGCCACATATCTCAGTGGGTTTTATATGGTAAATGCCTTTTAGGCCCCATGGTCATCTTTTCATTAATATCATCATTTAAGTTATTGTAGTACTGATCGAAAGTTCAGTTATTACATTTCTATGATTTAGTTAGGAGTTATCTGCGTTGAATCGATGTTTTGAAGTTTGATTCATTCAACTGGGTAAGAAGCTAGCAAAACTAAAAGACGCATAGCTGAATTAAAGGTTAACCTTGTTTGTGCATATGTCATTTAGGTCCGGATTTGAGTCCACAACTGAATCCTACTTGGCACAAGCCTCATCTTGATCGATTTGAGTAGAGAACATTGACTACTGAAACTAACATTTCATAAACTTCGAGAGATGGGGGCCAAAGAGACTTGAGGTCCAAACTTTCTTAGATATTACTTAGGAAAAGATGAACGATATAACATTGATATTAAATGAATGACTGTTATCATCGCTATATCTATAACAACTTTTATTGGTGTATGCTTGCAAGTCGATGATAATCAAATGAAGAGGTGAACAAGAATAATTGTGTGCCACGGCATCAGGAGAACCCCTCCCCTTAGTCACCCATCCAGTATGCACACAAGAGAATCCACTGTTGGTTTGTGGGAGTTAAAAACAGCGTAAGCGACTAAGTGTGTGAGCCTATGAGGGACGCATACGTTAAACCGAGTCGCATTGACGAACGTTTATTATTTGAATACATTTGACCCGTTATGCATGCATACAACCCCATCCATATTCACGACCCATTGGACTTGTTCCAATTACAAAGTGGAGTCGAGTTTAGTGTTTGCCAGGCCTTGACATATCCGATCGAGGGTGTTTGGTTTTGTAGCTGTGCGCATCAAGCATCAAGCCCAAGCAGTCGGTTCAAGAAACTATATAAACAAAACACCGCATCTAACCTAACACATAACAATCCCAAACTCGACTAAGTAATCGATCTATCCAACTAGTTCCCCTACCCGATCGGTTTTCATCAATTCGATTAGGGTTTATTTTGGTTTTGATCAATCCCTAAACTTGCATCGACCTATTGATCCAAGTAGTTTTAGGTAAGTGGTTCTTGTTCTTGTTTCTAGGTCGAAAGTGGTATAGCAACAAGAGTTTCTGGGTTTCTGTCGTGGTGGTTCTCGGACAGCGAAGGGAAAGAAATCGGACATCATTGTCCGATATCGGGTGTTTGATAAAAGCTTCTCGGACAGAAGCTGGTTCTCGGGCAGAATTATAAGAAGGTGTTCTTGGGGTTTTCTTGTTCGTGGTATTCAAGTATTCAAGGTGTTGATTGGGTTAAACGTTCCCGACTAGCGTTTATTCGAACGTACTTGCTTTAAGTGTTTGTGTGTGGGCTCGTAGAGGTATCTACTTTAGATACTTGGTTTCTTGTTCGTGTTTTAGCGTGCAGTTGACATCGAGAGTTAGTTTTCTATTTACCTTTTAATTATTATTGTTTATTAAATACATGTTTACCTAATTGCATTTACTAGATCCAATTCCGCGTCCTCGTTTGCATTACTTGGCTAACTAGATTCTAAAATCCCAACACTGGTATCACGAGTCAACTCGTTTTTGCGGTTATGGGTTACACGCTTTAATAAACATGTTTAAAAATTTGCATGAAATCTAATTAGTTATTCGTTTTATTTTGTTTTGACAACTATATGCAATACTTGTCAATTATTAATAAAAATAACAAGACACACACAAATTAAATTAAATTGTTAATTAGAATTAATTTGTTAATTAGAATTATATTGATAATTAGAATTACATATTGTTTATTAAATACATAAATAGCGTAATTAATTGTTAATTAAGTTTTCCATGCTTTTTATGTGTTTTTCTGGCCACAAGACCCACTCAATTGCTTTTTGAGATGTATGAGGCGATCTAGGTATTGCACCTAGTGACGGTCTTATGGTTCTCCTTTTGGGGAAGACTCGCAAGAGAACTCGGAACAATATGTGTTTATATATTGATGTTTATCTTTATATGTTTGTGATTCCTTATGTACATTATTGTTAATTGTTTTTGACACCTAATTATATGCAATATGGAATAATACATATCGTAACCATAACATTAATATTGTTCTTTATTTACACGCCTAGATATCATGCTCATTGTGACCTGCTATTTGATTCATGGAAAATTGTTTTTCTAAAATAAAGTGACCTAAACTATTGAAACAAGTTTTCATGAATTTAAAACTAGACGAGTATGAACACTTGGGATGTACGGCTCACGCTTACTAGAACAGAACTATAAAGGGGTTTAAGGAGGTCGCTGATACGCGTTACACCTAAAGGATTTTCGGTTATTGCCTAGCTGACCTCATCCTCCGCCTCCCACGAGTTCGATTGAGCTACCGTGAACCATGATGATCACTGTCATTACCAAAGTTTTAAAATAAGTGTTACAAGTTGTTTTGCATGCTTCTTTGTACACGATTTTACCACATTTATGTGCATACCCTATATGTTAATTTTAAGTCTATGCCATCCAACTATGAACACGTGCATTTGGCTTGACTTCTTTGGAAGACCTTAGGGCCATTCCAACCCATGGTGATTATTTCTCTTAGGTCCAGACCTTTGGTTATTTTTGCAAGTTCTTACTTGGTGGAAGGCTTATTTCGAGTTTGCTTGGTGGGACCTTGAACCCAGGGCATAAGATAAGAACTAAACCGCGCTTTTGACATTATTACTTGTTTACTAATGCCTTAAGCATCTCATAAATTCTATGAGTTGCATGCGCAATGCCTTCGTCGACTTTACCTCTTGTCCTACTTAGTTACTCCTTGGTCAGGACCTCACGGTAAATAAGTGGGAGTGCAAGATGGATCTTAGTCTTATTAGTAATTAATTGGGAAGTCAATTCTTTTAATAATGTAATTATCGAAAATACTAATTATTTGAACTTTTCAAAATTGTAGATGACTACTTGGTCGGAAACAGGTTCGGTACTCGGGAGGTTTCTTTGAGAAACAAAACTCAACTTGGACCTAACTTCATTGATTGGTATCGCCCGACTTAGCATTATACTATTAGGGAAGATAAGGAAATTTATTTGGAGCATCTATACTGCTTTTTGTTGTTGCAACTCGGCCACTATCCTTCCGAGGCTCTTGCATTTCACACTGCTTGGGTCAAAGGCTCAAAGGATATAGCTGCCTTCATGCTCATTACCATGGAGTTAGAGATCCAACGAAATCTAACTCATCTTGGTGCTTATGACATGCTCAGGAGTTGAAGTCTATGTTCTCCTACCCGAGTGAAAAAGAGCTTCTACAAGCTACCGCGTGAATTTCAGCTTGTAGCGAGGAAGAGGGTCAATCGGTTAGCTCATATGTTCTAAAGATGAAGAGCTACATTGACAATTTGGGCCTTGGTCACCAGTTACTCGAACTATAGAGTTAGTTTGATCCTAAGGTCTCTCTAAAAAGTACATTTAGTTTGTGAGAACTTTAATATGAACAACATGGGAATCTTGTAAATGAATTACATGCTATGCTTAAGCAACATGATCAGGCGTTGCCAAAGAAAGATGTTACAGCACCGCACTACATAACATACGTGCGGGGAAGGTCTAGAAAAACTAAAAGAAGAATAAATCGTTTAAAAGGTACGCTAAAAGGGAATCATGGAAATGGAAAGCCAAGTTTGGTTATGCTCGCGAGTATAAACCATACAATGCTTCCAAACCTAAGATTCCTCCACCATAAGAAGGATAATCCAGTGAAGGATGCTACACTGTCACGAGTGTGGTGAGATGGGTCATTGGAGAAGGAATTGTCCCCAGTATCTCGCCGAGTTGATGAAAAGAAGAAAGCAGTCTCTTGCGGCTAGTTCTTTAAGTATTTTCACTATAGAACTCTACTCTTTTCCTAATACATCCTTAGTATTTGATACGGGTTGTGGTACTCACATCTGTAATAATACTCAGGGTCTTAGGGGAAGTAGGAAGCTGAAACCAGGAGCTTTAAGTCTGTATGTGGGTAGTGGTCAACGGGCAGGAGTTGAAGCTATTGGTGTTTTTCATTTACGTCTCCCTAGCGGATTAGTAATTGTTTTAAATGATTGTCATTATGCTCCCTCTAGTACTAGAGGGATTATTTCAGTTTCCCGTTTGTATGACGATGGTTTTATTAACCGTTTTGAATCAAATAACGTTGTTTATTTTACTGCTATTCCTCGTAATGGTATTTATGAAATTGATATGTCTTGTTCAAATACAAATGATAGTTCTATGTTTGCTGTAAGCAATAAAAGCGCCAAGTCTAACTTGGACTTTGCTCTCTTGTGGCATGGTCGTCTTGGACACATTAGCAAAGAAGCATGGAGAAGTTGCAACACGATGGACTTCTCAAAGTGACATTAAGTCACTTGAAAATTGTGTTTTGTGCATTTACGGTAAGATGGCAAGAAAACCTTATACACATCAAATGGAAAGGGCTAAAGATCTACTTGGACTAATACACTCAGATGTATGTGGCCCATTTAGAATTACGTCAAGACAAAGAGCAAGTTACTTTGACTTTCATTGACGACCATAGTGGTATGGTTATGTTTACTTTGAAACATAAACATGAAGTGTTTGAAACATTTAGGGACGCGTTTGGTAGAGAAATCCAGAGATTTAAAATATAGTAGAGATTAGAAATTCAGAGAATAGAAATGAGTAGAGAATTTTGATGGATTCTCATGTTTGGTAACAAAAGAGACTTGACCCGAGAAATAAGCAATAATTTTTTTATTTGATATTTTTTTTATTTGACAATATTTTTTTTATGAGAAAATCATAAAACAAAAACAAAAAATGGAAAAACTACTAATGAACTACCATAACTTCAGATTGATGATAATGGATAAATAAGCTTTATATTGTGATAGGTCACAAGGTTTACCACACAAGCTTATATGAGAGATAGAGAGGCGATTGAACAAGTAAACTAAACACACACACACGTTAAAGCTAAGACCGGTTATGCGTAGGTGATATGTGAAAGAAAAACTTGAACAACCAACCTTCAAATGAAGGTTTACATAAGGTATTTATAGGCAAGGAGCTAGGGCAACACACCTACTCCTTCCCTTTCTCCTATGGGCTTGGGCCTAAGCTCATGGGCCTTCTACATAAGCTTAAGGCTAATAACAAACATAAAGGCCATAATAAGCTAACTATTACATATGTGTAACTAACACTTGAATAAGGTTTAGGAGTGATTCCAACAATCTCCCCCTCAAGTGTTATTACATATGAGTAACAAACACTCAAGTGTTGGTGATGAAAAGCGGTGAAGGCGTTGATGTAATAGTAGCTTTGGCGTCTTCGACATTCTTCTTTCTTGTGAGAAGAATTGCCTTGATTTGAACAATCTCCCGGTGTAGAGATAGTTTACTTTGAGCGGTTATGCTTTGGCGTCATCTTTAACTTTGCTCTTTGATCATTGTTCTTTGTGATGAAAGTGATAGTATGTTGTTGTTGTCGCATCAAGTCCGCTCTCAGTGTACGCCGCCTTCTGTGTCTCGCGTCATTCTTCAACATGCTCACACGCTCTTTGGCGTTGGAATTGATCTTGATGAAGTTCTTTAAGTCTTTAACTTTATAGATTCTTTGATTTGATGAAGAATCATTATTTGTTGTGTTGCTCTTGGATAGAACTTCCATTAGTAATGATGTTGGCGTGAGCATGAGAAGAATCTGCACGATCATCCCGCTCCGGAGCTTCCATAAGAAGAAAACATTTAAGCGGTTAGTAATAAGCGGATTCCGGCACTTACAAGTTTGAACTTCGAGAGTGTTAACGGCATAGTGTGAAAACACTACTCTAATTCTTACAAAGGCGTTCACGAATGAGTCCCACAAGTGAGATAACACGATGTACGAAGTACACCTACGATTGAGATGAGTCGAGGTACACGAAGCATCACCTCCACGCGTAGAGCCGTTTGAGACCACTAAGCGCAATCCACGGGGAGTTACCGAAGGCGACTTTGTTAGGTCGTTTGATGTTGACCACGGCGGGGAGTTTCCATTCAATCAGCGAGGATCACAAATGTGAACCTCTCATAAATGTTCTCGCATTGCTAAGATATGTGAAGGACTCGATAATGTATCACTGAAATTCTTATTGTTGAATATCAAGTGTACCTAAGAGATCTTTTGATGAATCTCGTGGCTCTAGACTCAATAGTGCATTTTGGTTTTCTGAGCGGAGACTAGGGAGAGGGTCTCCTTCTTCAATACCGGCAATCTCTAAGAGAAAGCCGATAGTTTACGTAGGGTTCCCAGTGGGAATGAAACAAGCTTACGTTAAAGAAACTTGAGTGGATAAGAAGGTTTAGTGCATGCGTCTTTGGGTCCATGGCGACTTTTAATCTTCAATAACGGCGTCACTAAGTGACAACCAGTAGCATATGAATTGAACCCGGTGTCTTCCCTAAGTTGAATAATCTTGAGGGCTATTTCTTTTCACCATTTTCTTTGCATTTCTTTTTAATTCTTCAACTCCTTCTTTCTCCAATTCTCATTTTCTCCTTTTTATAATCATACCTAAGGACTTCTAAATACTAACTATTTGTGGTGTCCTTGGGTAGATCCCTCCGGCTCTGGCGGATCATAGGATGGTTATTCCTAACCTTAGTCACCTTATAACTCCATGACTAACCTATGTTGCCATTAAAACCATTGTTGTGAAAAATCTCTCAAAGTGTTTGTGAATGAAAAACATTTTAGTACCACTTTTGAGATAAGATTTTGCATAAACACTCCCCCTCCACATGTGCTTAAGAGTTTTAACGGTTAAAATGCACAGTGAGGAAAGAGCACGCACATTTTGAATTGATTCACTCAAGATAAACAATCCCATGAGAACCGGTTCACGTGGCATAGTTAAGAGTTGCATTGTCGGCTTTTAGGTGACAACTAGCTCTAATAACTACCTTGAAGGTGTAGACAAACCTCGAAAGGTTGACAAACCTCGAAGGTTGTCAAACCCGTCAGAGTTCATGTTTATCAAGAGTTTCTCGAATGGTACATTCTACTGAGACAAGTCCTTTGCGAGACACGTTTACATCACTAGCGAACTATCTTGAAATTATTACCGTCGGGACAAGTCTTTTCGAGTTACTAACAGTTAAGCATCGTCAATTCGTTGGTTAAGTCTAAGCACACGATTCATTTGCATTTTACACAACATATTTCTTATCATACATTTTCTCCCCCTCAAAAATGGCATATAAAATGTTATTTTTGAAGCGTTTGAGAATAAATATGACCATTTCGAGTGTTGCGGGAAGAATGACCACGGTGAACAATTTTTGAACAAAGTTTTAATTCAAGTACTCCCCTCAACGAGTGATATAAACGGTTGAGGTTTTGAAAATCATAAGGAAAGTACTTGTTCTTTTGAGCAAAACCTTGAAAAATGAAAGGTTTGATAGGTTTTACTTAAAAGTAAGAAGCTTTACTCATTTCTAAGGATTGTGGCAGCGAGGTGTACCACGGGGTCCTTTATTTACAAGCGGGTTGTACATGTAATGTGTGCACAAGCCATAGACATAATCAATCAAACATCCAAAATTATATGAAGGAAGCAATTCAAGGGGTACCAGGAAGTGCGGTGATGTTCCGGGGTGTGCAAGGCGTTGAAATCGGTTATGTTAATCACAGGTGCGACCACCGACATAACTCTCCAATGCGTCGCGATCCCTTGAAACAACCGTTCATCAATCATTGTGATGATCCGTCTCACATCCCTCCTTTCACGAGAATTCCGGTAGCTTAGGAGACCCAATTTTTACGGCGTATATCCTTCAACACGTATGCCATTCCATCCTAACCACTTCAAAGTATGATCCCGAACTTGTGGAGTTAAGCTACACGCCATTAGCGGTTTCTTTGAAGTTCACTATGGTAAACAACTCCGAAAGGTTTCTTGATGAGTGTATATTGAGATAGGCTGGTTGATATCGGAAGATCAAGCTTTGGAGGAGTGAAGTTGACAGCGTCGATAAGATTCAAGCCGGTGGAGATCTTCTACACGTTCCTTGATGACAATGCGTCTTATGAAGATGAGAAGTGACTTGATAAATTTGCGTTGTACTTGGTTGAGAATTGTCTCATGCGACCCTGTACTTTGGCAAGGTACATGTCTTCGATGTCATTGAGATACAAATTCTCAAAGTCGACCGGAGAAAGCATAGTCCCATTCATCTTGTCGTTTGACTACGATCTTCTTTAGGAATGTGTAGTCCCACTTAGACGAAAGGTCAACGTGTATGATGGCAACGATATCCTTAGAACTATACATAGCATGTTGAGACTTACGAACGGCGGCTTACGTAGTAGATTCGTGCGGTTCTAGCGCGATGATGAATCCCATACAATGCATCTCGATCGTATGCTTCCCTTGTGTTGGAGAACAAGTGATTGGCACGTTCCTCAATGGCTATGCAGTTTGAGTAGACAGTTGCTGGGAATGGAAGTGTCAACGATGTAGCATATTTTCTTGAATCATCCGCACCGTGTAGAAGAAAATCCAAGTCTTTGTTGAAGAAATATCTGAAAGGAATCCTTGGTTCAGCTAGTTGGCCAATTGTTGGTAGAGGTTTGGTCCAATCGGTGTAGTATGGAGGGTTGTCCCTTTGTGTGAAGTCAATGTTTGCTTTCGGGTTGAGCCAATCCATGTTGTTAGACATAGCTCGAGCAATGTTTTCAAGGTGATATTCGACCTCGAGGGCACTTTCTGAGCTGTCTTTTAGAAGTTGAAACGCTTCATTCTTGATTCGCTTCAACTTAGATTTCGTCATTTTCTTCACATGGAACTTTTCTTGCAAAATTTTAGCATGCTCCAATGTAAAACCGTCTACCAAATCGACCTTCTTGAGGTAGGAAGTGTTGTTAACAAGAGTAGCAAACCATTCAAATTCCTTTGTTTTTATCGTCATCTAGCCATGATCGACGTCGGTCTGGCGTCTTCTTCTTTTCTTTTGAAGGCCTAGATGATGATTCGGTTTCGAACTTGTTTGGGAGAGGTGGGTTGTTGTTGGGGCTCAAGGACCTCTTCATCGTCACCACCTGTATACACAAAGTGATCATCGGTTTTACGAGTCGGGGTGGTAACTTCGGAATCGTCCTAAGGTTTTTCAGTAGAAGAGCGAGGAGGAGATTTTTGTTGAACAGGAGGCCGTTGTGGAGGAGGTTGCATCGAAGAAGATTCACCAGGCTTCGGCGTTTAGGTGCGAGTCTTTATCCTTATCCTTGTCTTCATCGTCTCTAGGGCGTTTAGACTTTTCGACTTGAATCTACAAGCTTCTTGAAGTTGGTAGTCGGCAATGCTTGAAGCGGACTTTCCTTCATCGAGTAAATGTCCCGGATCGTCGTGCGGACATTTGTGTGACAAGCTTGGCCACCAATTCATTATCCGAGAAAACTACCGGATCGGTTGGATTGATTGTGACGGTTAAGGGCGTTGATCGAATAGTTTGCTTGGCGATCCGCATAAGATTTGGATAAAGTTGTTTGGTGAACAACTCCTTTGTGACTTTAGGAGCATACTCGAGAAGGTACTTTTACGTGTATCCTTGATCATTTCGTTCAGTTCCTCTTGGCGGTGATTTTTCATGAATTCCTGAACAAACTTCCTTTCTCCTTGCATCTTGTCATTCTCGTCATACATATCTTTGTATGTGATCGACAAAGAAATTCAACTTCTTGTTGAGCGCGTCTTTCTTTCGACTTGTTTGACTTTCACAATTCTTTTATGAGTTGAGAAATCCAAGATCGAGGTGGCTTCTTCACCGATTTGGATGATGATTTGGTTGATCTTTTTGATGGTGGTGGTGAAGAGTGAGAGGCGAATCGATGATGAAGAGATATGAGGAGACTCCGGATCCTTGAAGGTTGAGAGGTTTCTTCCTTTGATCATGCGGGACTATCTAGAAGAAGCGTATCATAATCAACATCTTTATCTTTTTCGGACTTCTCAGTTTCCGGTTCCTCAAACTCATATTTGATAGTATCCTCCACAAGCTTTTGTTGTTGCACAAGAGTGGTGGCACCAGCTCCCTTATCGGGTTGATTAACCACATCGGGAGATGGTTGAGTGGCAAAGACACCACTTGATCCTCGGGACCACCCATTTGGTCTTTAGCAAATTCTTGACTTTGTGTTGGTGTCTAAGGAATTTGATCGTCTTCTTGTAAACATTTTCGGTGGCTCTTTATCACTCTCCGAGCTTTCATCATAAGGTACAAGTCTGAGTCTTCCCTTTTCTTTGTCGGTGGTGGACTTGGAGGTTTAGGCTGCTGAAGGAGGTGATTACGGTTGCGGATTCGAGTAGGTAATCTCTTCATCGTGTCGGTACCTTCGAGCTTTCGTCCACAAGCTTTCTTTGCGGTTCGGTGTGGGAATAGGTTCAGCTTCCTTCTACGGGAACAATCCTTTTCGAGGAGGATTCCTTTGGGAAGCTTCCTATAAATATCTGTACTTGTGACACTTCCAATTTGCCTCTTACGGTCCTCCAGTAGGTGTACCGAAGATTTTTCATCAAGATGACCAACTTTGCCTTCTTTTACGGCTAATCGATACCTTTTATATGTTTCAAGCTTTTTGATTTCGGTAGTTAGAAGGTGATCGGTAATCCGTACCTGTTTCTTTGTTGACGATTCTTTGATTCCGGATAATATGGGTTTAGTCAATATGTCGTGATTATCCGGGTCATTGAGCCTCTTGGGGATATCAGGATGAAGTCCAAGTGCTCTGGATCAACAATTTGGTGTATCGACATAGGGAATCTTGGAGCCAAGCTTCTTGTGAAATAGCATCATGTCCTCCCATATCGATTGCTTGATTTCAATGTCCTTCTTGTTGATCAACGACCATAAATTTGCGAGTTCCATGAGCTTGGGATGCTCATAGCCACTGTCGCGACCGAGACCGATTTGGTGATGATCATGTAGAGTGTTCTCCATGGTTGAGGAATATACTTGAGCTCCACGTGAGAGTGCTTAGTAATGATTCCGGAAGCTTCATCATAACCAATATCTATCAAGAATTTCAGAACTGTCTCTTCATGGGGGTAGCAAAGAAGTTGGTTGGGCGATGTCGGGAATGATGAGAACAGTTAAGTCGGCGGGAGTGATAGTGACTTGTTTGTGATTAAGTGTCACATTCTTTGCACTTTGACCGGTGATCCTCTGCATAGAATCCCAAAATTGTTGAATGTAGACCTGGGCTGTGGCGAGTGTGAGAGCATGTTACGGTAGGGATGATTCACGAGAATATCCACGCAATGAGACAAGAAGATTCCGAGCATGTGAGGGTGTCAAAGTCAACCCTAAGGTTGTTCTTTCCAATCTTTCTCGGATAACCCTTTGGAAAGATATTAGCAATTGTAAGAACTTCTGATGCATCCACATTCATTTGTTCGACCATGTCGTGATGCGAAATAACATTAGCCAAAAAACCAACATATCGAAAGACATAGTGTTAGTCAACAGAAGGTCTTATTGTCTAGTTATTGAATGTACAATGTCAATGATTGTTACGAGTCCTAAGTCACTTGTTTGTCCAATAGTCCAATGACGTCGTGAAATGTTTTGTGAGTTAGTTAACTTTAAGTTTTAAAGTTTATGTTATCACTTATTGTTCACAACATATCAAGCGTTTAAGTTTATTAGTGACATTATTGGTTTCGTGACGATATGATTATTTTATTAACAAGTTTGTACACGTAACAATTCATTATGAAGGTCAATCAAGGCATAGGCGTAGAATTGGCAAAGTTAAGCGTAAGCAGTAGTTACATGCGTGGCGTGAAAAGCTTATCGCGTAGGATCCTAACTACAGCGTAAGAAATGTTACAGCGTAGGAAAAGGGGACCTTATGCGTGGAGCTTACGGCGTCGGCGTATATACCTTACGCGTAAGGCTTACTCGCAAAGAGTAGACCTTATGCGTAGAGGTCCTTTGTTCGCATATCCTTCACATGATGCGTAGTCCCATTGTAGAACCTTGCGTAATAGTTATGCGTAGATTATTCTTACGCATAACTTGACTACGGCGTAGGGTAATCCTTATCGTAGAGTAA
Organism: Chrysanthemum makinoi; assembly: GCA_910596185.1. Classification (NCBI taxonomy): domain Eukaryota; kingdom Viridiplantae; phylum Streptophyta; class Magnoliopsida; order Asterales; family Asteraceae; genus Chrysanthemum; species Chrysanthemum makinoi. The sequence continues at coordinate 58,140,208 of OU343217.1, read as the reverse complement.
CAATGACCTTGATTACGAATTTTACGAGTAGCAAGCATGAAATAAAACCATCATATCATCAATCTTAACATGTATAGTCATATTAAACACACATCATGGCATGAAAGCTTGTTAAACATTTATGCGTAGAAAGTCATACGTGTAGGTCAAAACACTAAGGGTTAAGAATTACGCGTAAGTTTTCTAGCCATAGGATTTGCACCAAACTTATTTTGGTAGTTCTAAGATGTTGTGTGAGTTTATAAACCAAGTATTAACATCTAGTTCGTGATGAATCAAAAATACCCAAACTCAAGAACATTAAACCCTAATTCCTAATTCTGATTAAATTAGTGTTTTTGGGTTGTTATAGGGCCTGGAAATCATCAATACATCAACATATGAACATAACACAACAATCTTTATAACCAAAACCCTTCACATTTGAAAATACCCAATTCGACTCAAGAACCCTAATTTTCAAAAATCATCAATTCGTGTTTAAGGTGGGTTTTGATGGTTAAAATGTTATCATTTATGTATTAGGAAGCGTTTTGACACTATCCATTTAACCACAAACACACACACAATGATTGTGTGTTCATACAGCTTATCGTAGAACACATAATCACGCGTAACTAAAGTTTTAGCCGTAGGATTTACTAGAAATTCAAAACCTTAGCTTGTATTACTGTTAAGATCATGAAAACACTTACAAAATGATGATCTAAAGCACGGATTTCTTGAATGAATTCTAGGCGTAGGATGTTTAAGTTAAGAGTAATAAATGTAAAGAGATTGTTAGGTGGAGAGGTGTTTTATTAATAACTTTAACATTTTGACATTTATGGTCCTTCCACCTTTTCCATTTTCATACAAAGCCATTTAACTTCCATTTTGGTTACCAAACAAAGATTTTAAGAAAGAAACTTTGACGACACTCCCCTCGACTTAAGAAAAATAATGAAAGGTTATAATTTTTAGTCAGAGGAGTGTCATTGAACGAAAAATTTACCACCTTTGATAAAAGAAACAACCGGGATATGATAACATGCAAGTACACGGATGATTTGAAAGCGGTTAAGTATTAAACTTTCTCCCCTCAACACTTGATCGAAAAAAATCTTGAATTTTGAAAGATTAGAGTGTTGTGAAAAACGTACTTGCCATGTTGAAAGAAAGTAAGATTAGAAGAATATTTTTGTTGTTTTATCGGGTTTTATATTTTTGTATTTTGTTTTTGAAAAATTATTTACAAAAGAGATTTTGGTGTTTGGCAGGTTTTAAGGACTGTTTTAGGAGGTCATCCAATTCCTCTTGAGTCAAACACCTCATACCAATCCGGTGGACCAACTCATTAAACCTAGCGGGAGGCAAGGCTTTGGTGAGAAGATCGCCAATTGGTATTCTGTACCCACAAAATATAATTCAACGATTACCACTGTTCCACGTGGTCCTTGATGAAATGATAGCGAAGATCGATGTGCTTTGATTTTGAGTCTTGGCGAGTTGCTTGCGAGATGCAATGGCACTCCGATTGTCGCATGATACATCGGGATTCGTCAAATACGTAACCATAGTCTTTGAGTTGTGTTCTCATCCAGATGACTTGAGCACAACACACGGACATGGCTACATATTGCCGGTTGAGGCGGCGATGTACAATCCTCGCTTCTTTGATTGCCATGACACCGGTTTATCACCAAGAAATTGTAAAGCTCCTGAAGTACTTTTCCGTGAGTCTATGCATCCTGCGTGGTCGTACGGCGATTAGTTCAAAACCGAGAATCCTTCGGATACGGATCCCCAAGTTAATGGTTCCCTTTATGTATCGGAGGATTCTTTTAGCCTCAGAGGTGGGTTTCAGTTGGTCGCGACCGATAAGCGGGAGCATAGATAAAGCGGCAAAGACAATATCGGAGTCACGCTAGGTTAGATACATGAGAGACCCAATAATACTACGGTATTTTGTAGGGTCCACCAATTTCCCATGTAAATCGGCGTCTAGCTTCTTGGTATGAGCCATTGGTGTGGCATAGGTGTCCCAGGTTTTCATTCCAAATTTGTTTAACAATTCAAGGGCATATTGGACTGACTCAAGAAAATACCACGGGGTGATTGATGAACTTGCGGTCCAGAAAGAGCGTGAGTTCACCCATCATGGACATTTCAAAATTTTTCTTCATTAGTTTTGCAAAAGCGATTGAAAACTTTTATGTGTAGACCCAAAAATGATGTCATCCACGTAAATTTGAACAATTAAGATATGTGCCCGTGATATTGTATAAAAAGAGTTGGGTCAACCGAACCTTTGGTGAAATTATTAGCAATGAGGATAGATGATAGCTTATCGCATACCATGCGAGGAGCTTGTTTGAGACCATCTGAGCTTTGTTCGGTTTGTAGGCGTGATTGAACTTCGGGATCAACGAATCCATCGGTTGGTGACATAAACCGTTTCTTTAAGTTGTCCATTGAGAAGCGCAGTTTTGACATCCATCGATAGAACCGTCATATTCATATGAGCCGCGAGCGCTAGAAATATCGAACAACCTCAAGGCGAGCAAGCGGAGCAAAAGATTCTTCAAAGTCAATACCCTCTTCGGACGATAACCCTTAGCCACGGGCGTGACTTATTTGGATAACATTTCCTTGACATCAATTTGTTTTCCAAATCCATTTGAGACCAATGACGTAGACCCCTGTTGGTCTTTCAACCAGTTCCCATACTTCAAGGCGTTTGAATTGGTTGAGTTCTTCTTGCATGGATTCAATCCGGTTGTCTTTTGTCATTGCGTCTTTGATGTTTTTAGGTTCGGATTGGCGGACGGTGAGTGCATAAATGCAATGTTCACCGTCGTGTGAAGACGTTGTCTCGTAACGACTGGTTGATTCGGGTTGCCAATAATGTTTTCGAGAGGATGGTCTTTTGTCCATCTATGTGTGGAGGGTTGATGTTGGTATACATTGTGCGGATTTTGAGGATTCAAATGGCTTGTTGAAGATTCAGCGACATCCGTGCATCGGTCTCATTAGCAAAGCGGGTTAAAGAACGCATTTGGATCAAAATCTGCGGTGGGGTACTTCATTGAGAACATCATCGGTAGATTCATCATTGTTGGAAGCGTTTGTTCAAGCTGTTGTGTTGGAGTCAATTGGTGTAGGTGCATCTTCAACGGTAGTTGTTGTAGCGGTGTATCGGGTATAAAGTATTATCGGGTTGGCGGTAGAAACAGCGGATACACACGAGCACGTTCATCAATATCGTCACTGAACAGTGGAGCAAATAACCTTTCCATTTGTTGACGAGTAAGCCGGGGGCTTTGTTCGGTGATGATGGGGTTTGGGGAAGTTTAAGCGGTTGTGTCCGGGTTCCAAGCTAGTATACTCGAAGCCATTTCCGTAAGTTCATCAAAATGAGCATGAATCGTTTCCATCACCTGTTTTGTACGAGCGATTCCGTTCGGAAACCTTTTGAATTATCACGATTATCCGATAAAGACTCCAATGTCAACTTTGGCTTTGAGCTTTCCAAAGTCATCACGATCATTATTCGGATAGCAAAGAGATCCAAATACATGAAAGTGTTTTAGATTCGGTTTTCTGTTATGGACGAGCTCGAAAGGTGTTTTGTTGTGGCGTTTTGTAATCATAGAATTGTTTTGAGTATAGCATCGCGAGATACGCCCATAAGTAATATGGAAGTTTAGCATTGATTAACATTGTTCTTGCGGCTTCCACTAGCGTTGGTTTAGTCTTTCGACAACTCCGTTTTGTTACGGTGTGCGTGCAATAGATGTCGATCTTTGAATTCCCACTTTCTCATAGAATTCACGAAGAGTTTGATTAACAAATTCTGCCTCTATCTGTCTACGATTAGTCGAAGCGGTGTTTATTGGTAGTTGAACTTGTATTTTCGTGAGAAGGTGATGATCATCTGTGGAGCTTGATCTTTGCTTTGAAGAAAGTAGACCCAAGTCCAGAGTGAATAGTCATCAACAATTACTAAGATGTAGCGTTTGCCATTGATCGTTTGCAGCGCGCCGGGCCACACAAATCCATGTGAAGAAGATGAAGCACATCTTTGAGACGTGTTCCACCTTTGAAGGAAAATGAGCACGAGTGCTTTTGCCTTGTTCACAAGGTGAGCAAAGGTGATCTTTAGAATAACGAAACCGTGGGAGTCCTTCAACTAGTTTGTGTCGAGCAAGGTTGGTGATGGTTTGAAAGTTTAGATGTGAGAGACGACGGTGCCATAGCCAGGATTTTGTTGATGTTGCCTTTGAAAGTAAACAGATGGGAGATGAAGCAACCATGTCTTTCATAGAGATAGTGTAGAGACTAGAATTACGCGATCTAGACATAAGGTCATTTCCTTGTAGATCACAAATGAAACAAGTTTTCTCCCGGAAAGCAACCTCCAAATCTCCATCACAAAACTGACCTACTAAAAATAGATTATGACCGAGGCCTTCCACATAGTAAACCCTGCTGATTTCGATGTTCCCATTGACATAGTCTCCGTAGCCCATGATAGGTGTGAAGTGATCATTCCCGAACGGACATGATGCCAATGAACTTTGCAATAAAGTTTGATAACAGTTTAAGATTGCTGTCATGTGTCGGGAACATCCGCTATCAACAATCCAGAGAATGATCAGTATCACACGCATTACACTGAGGCGACACGGATGGAATAGAAGTAGATGTGGAACCCGAAATGTTAGAGGGTTCCGTAGCAAGGATAGTAGATATACACACATCAATAGCTTTAGGTATCCACTTAAATCCTAGTGTGTTATATATCCATTTCCGCCATCTATAACTACTCTTTGCTTTAGTCTTAGTGAATGCACTAGGTGGTACTACGTTCTTAGGAGGTGAAAGCTGGAGCTACGAGGGACAATGCGTTTCTTAGAATCTAAAGAGGGCGGTCTACCAAGCCCAGACTTAGAAAGATTAGTGGGCCTAGAGGTATTCCGGTTCTTAGGATTCCTTAAGCGAGAGATGATAGCTTTAGCAACACATTTATCATGACAATCAGAATTCATACTTTTACGACAATTATCACAAGGTGCATCGGTGAATATCAAAAGTACTTAACGGTTTAGCATTCGTTACATCACTATTTCTATTACATTTGCCGGCGCTTAATATCTATAGTGGAGGCAACGTGAGTCTTATTCATAGTCCTAGGGTGTTCTTCTACTTTAGCATTCTGTATTGATCTTTTCTTAGGTCGCAACTTCCTATTCTTGATTGAGTGCTCCTAGGTCGTGAAGTGCGGACGTTTGGAAAAGGCTCAACTATTCATGTTTCGATAGAAGGAAGCGTTAGCTACTTGTGATTTGGCAGTAGAGATTCTAGGTTCATGAGTACTAAGTGTTATTGGGGCTAATCTCTTAATGATGGTTGGCGGAAGTTGTTCATACTTTCCTAACATTTCTCTTAACTTGAGGATAGTGTGAATCGGATCTTGATTTTCAGACCGAACATTTCCAACAAAATGCATAACTTCTTTAGTGTGTGCAAGATAATGATCAAGTTCATTTGATGCTTCATCACAAGTCTTTTTGAGTAAATCAAATATGACACCATATTCCTTTTTAACTTTTACAAGTTCTTGTTCATATTTTGAGATTTGACACTTAAAAGACACGTTTTGATCATCCAGTTGCTCAATTTTAGAATTAGAAGATTTTGCATGCGCCAGGCGATTTTATGTTGAAAAGCAAGTTGTTGATCGTGAATATCTTTTTGACACCAATTAAGCGGACGTATTGCATTTGAAAGTTCGTTTGACAATCGTTTGTTTTCAACTTTTGGGACTCGATCGAAGCACATTATCGGTGTTCTCAACATTTATCCACAGAATCAACAAGTATCGTGAGAGGTATGATCAAATGCATATGACAAAGAATTCAATAACACAACATTATGGACATCAGCAGAGATGACATCTTCCAAGAGTCGATCAACATCTTTTCTCAACATTTTCTTTTTACGTTTAGTTTTAGAAATAGATGTTTACGTTTTCTCAAAACGACCTTCATCACTCCAAGTTCCTTATGAAAATCCTTTTCCCAAGCTAATGCACAATTTTTCAAATTTTTAACATTAGGTAAAAGATTTTTCTGAAAAATGTCTTTTTGTTCTCGCCGAGGCGATTGAAAATGATCAATTTTGATTTCAGAGCGATATTCTATCTCATGTTGTAAAATTTTGAGGTCAGCCATGAAAATGTCAAAATATCTAAGAATTTTTCGATTTTCTGGTTTTGAGTTTACTTCAGCGATGGAAGGTAAAGGACCATAAATTTGTGCATAATCTGGTTGGGGATTAACATTAGAAGACTCCGGTGTTTTGATGATAACCCTTGGTGTGTTAGAAGAATCCGTTGGTGTGACGAAAGTGACCGCTTTTGAATAGTTAAAAGGTTTGTTGTAAACAACTTTTTCTAATTTTGATCGACTCTCGTCTTCTGCATCTAATTCCTCTTGGCGATTATATTCAACAACACTCATATGAAATTATCAACTTTATATTACGCACTGGAAACTTCGGATTTGGTTTGAATGCTTTGGTTGAAAGCTTAGGTTTGTAATCGGCAAGATTTGGTCCATATCCATTTGGATTGGGTTTTAAAGTAAACTTTTCAATGGCGTGACCGACTTCGCCATGTTTGTAAACAACAATTTTAAACTCTTTAAGTTTGTTTTGCAAGCCGATGATTTCTTCAAGATGATCATCTATTCGTTTCGTTGAATGCTTTTTGTATGCAGAGAAGTGTTTTTGACAAGTTAACAACTTCGGCCTTAGCTTTTGATTTTCCAAGGTGAGGCGTTAATTTGCTTTTTATGTTCATGTTTGATTGTTCTATTTCGGACAACAAAGCATTCTTTGGAGCGGCTAGATCACGCATCTGTCTTTCTAAATATTTTTCGTTTTGATAAGATTTGGCAAAGGCTGCTTCAAAACCGTTTTCGCGTTTTTCTTGAGTTTTGAAAAAGTTGAGTTGCTTTTGTAAACAATCAAAATCCTTGGTTAACGATTGCATTTTGCATTTCAAGTCTGATTAATGGCATGACATTTTTCCACTATGGTCTGTTGGTCTTGTATTAACGAGCAAAATCTGGATGAGGCAAAAGTTCGGCGTGTTCAACGTGAGTCTCAACATGATCATTCCTGAGATCCTCAAGTATAACCACCGAGTCAATTTGATTATCAAGGGAAACCGGTTGGTCATCTTGATCGTCAAATATAACTACGGGTCTAGTTGAAAATCGTCGGAATGAGATGTGGATGGCGCATTTTGAACATTCTAAGCCTGCGGATTGGATGTTGGCGTAGATATGAGATCGAGAGATGAAATGGTTTGTTTGGGTACCTGAGACAAGCCATCGGTGTCATACACTGGGCCTGTGTCACTCATGTGTAACTCATGCATATTAGCCATCAACATACTTGGTGCATTGGCCGCAAGTCCTCCATATCATCATCCAGTGCGCATTTGCCATAAAACTCGTTCTTTGTGCGTGAGATCCACCGCTTCATCCTTAAGAGCCAAAGAAGAGCCTCTTTGAAATAAGCACCATCCGGCGACCATAACCACGATTACGAACTTCAACTCGTCCATTGTTCTACTTGACATGATTCCTAAGGTGTGTTAGATGAGGAACAAATACGGTTGTTGGATTTGTTGGTATAACGGCTAAAAGCATTAGCAATCATAACACATCCTTGTTGCAATGCCTTGAGCGGATCATTCCTCATTAGCTTCGACGAGCATTGTTGTTGTTGTATGGAACCAATTGAGTTTGTTGAGATGGAGGTTGTGAAGGATCATATGGTGTGATTGTAGCGATTGGTTGAGTTCTGGTTGAGGAGAATAAGCGTTTTGAGCATATAAGGCAAGTTGTTGATTTTCGGATGTGTCGGTGGAGCAATTTGAGCCGCGGAGAATCCTTTCCTATCAACTTCCTTTTCATGAGGCTTCAAGTAATCGTACAACAATCCGTAGGTCGACTGATGCATGTTTTTTAAGCGGCGGAGAAAAATGACATACTTCTCCCATTCAGGACCAAGACTACTTAGGAACTTAGTATTCATTGCAATTCTTGGCATGTTGATGTTGTGTTTATCCAAATCATTGATGATGTCTGAAAATCGGTGATGATAGGACTCGAGTGTCTCTCGAGGTTCAATCATGAAGTGTTCATAAGCCAAGTAAATTTTGGATTCCAAATCTTCACGATTGAGTCTGAGATCCTTCCATAAGAAGACGAATATGATCCCACATTTTCTTTGCGGTCTTTTGAGCATCAACACTACGAAGAATTAGGTTTGGTAATCCTAGGAGGATATATTCCATTGCAAGCTCATCAGCTTCATAGTGTAGAAGTTCTGCAGGATTCAAGTCTGCTTAGATAGCAATGTTCGTTTGTTCATCTCTTGGTGGAATTGCATTTGGATCTCGGGTACAATGCGGTAGGCATCTCAAATGGACCTTCCAAGATAACCTTTAAGAACTTTCCATGTGGCTTCTTTAGATCACAAAACCTAAAGAACCTTATCACCCATTGATCGTAGTTTCCTGGAGTGAGCATTGGAGGTCTATCAAGTGATCCAGCCTCATGAATTGATTGTTTGCTGCTTAAAGTTTCAAACATCTTTGCAAACCAAGTGGGTTCCTTCATAGTGATCCTTGATGGATGTTGATTAAAGTCATTTGTGTGCGGTTGAGCTTGAAGACTTGGTGGTGGTTGAACCATTTGAGGTTGTGGATTCGCAGCAAGTTGTGGAGTATGTTGTTGGTTAAATTGTTGTTGATAAATTGCTTGTTGTTGATTCCATTGTTGATGTTGTGGAGTTAGTTGTTGTTGGCGTTGAGGATGAGGATAAGTGTAAGGGAAATAGTTAGAGTATGGTGGTTGTGACATGTTGATAAACTTGTGTTGGTAAAATGGATCTTTGTAGTCGAATGAACCTTTGTTGATGAAGTATCCTTAGGAGTAGAAATCACAATAGACAAGTAGCACTTATGCGTAAAAACACCAAAGTTACAGCGTACAATTAGAGGTTACGCGTAGAATTTAGCTTCTGGCGTAAGTGAGGAAAAAACGCTAAAGTTATGCATAGACAAAAGTTAGGCGTAGAAAGTTAGGCGTAGGATTATCTTAGGCGTAAGACAAGGCTTATGCGTAAGAAAAATCTTATCGTAGGATTTCTGGCGTAAATATGCTTATGAGTAATTTTAGGGTTTTATCCCAAGTGATCTTTACACTTCCGCGATTGCAAAAGATATCCAAAGTCGACGTATTTTCGGACTTATCCAAGTAAGAAAACACGGAATAAACCACGAAAATGAAGATCAAACCAAGGGATGCTTACGCAGCGTAGTTTTAGGGTTTTACTACAGCGTAGTCCTACTATAAATTTGATATTGCTCAAAGATGTTTCTAAACTAGTTTTTGTGTGACAAAATAGCTTCAATAACACCAAAAGACACAAAAGTGTGAAACTTGAAGAACCAAAACTCTTAAAAGCGATTACGCGTAGAACTATACCCACGAACAAAAACAAGCTTAAAATCTTAGATTCCACGTAAAGTTGAAACTTTTGCCAAAAACAATATTTTAACACCTTAAAGCGTTGAAAGTACAAGAATCTTGGATTCAAAAGTGTTAAAAAACGTTTTTTAATCGAACCAAAGTATCACCCACTTTTACGCGTAAAACCAAGAACAAAAACTTCAAAAAAACAAAACGTTTCACCCAACTATTTGGCGATTGATACCACTGATAGGTCACAAGGTTTACCTCACAAGCTTATATGAGAGATAGAGAGGCGATTGAACAAGTAAACCAAACACACACACACACGTTAAAGCTAAGACCGGTTATGCGTAGGTGATATGTGAAAGAAGAACTTGAACAACCAACCTTCAAATGAAGGTTTACATAAGGTATTTATAGGCAAGGAGCTAGGGCAACACACCTACTCCTTCCCTTTCTCCTATGGGCTTAGGCCTAAGCTCATGGGCCTTCTACATAAGCTTAAGGCTAATAACAAACATAAAGGCCATAATAAGCTAACTATTACATATGTGTAACTAACACTTGAATAAGGTTTAGGAGTGATTCCAACATATTGAAAATTGCTTAGTAAATTAGCCATCCTAAATTTTTTGAACTTTGTGACCTCGTTCAACCAAGAAAAACAAGATCTAACTTAATTTAAAAAACAAGAATTTGTAAAGTGATAGATTGGTTTTGTAGTAAGGATTCAAAATTAAATTAATTTGTAAATTAGAAAAAATCATAGGATGAATCAACTATTGTGGAATGCTCAATTTACTTTTGTACCAGGTTTTATAAATACAATATATCATTTGCCAAAATCCAATTAAGTTAAAACATGATGAATATTAAGGGGCAAAACTATAGTGATCAAAAGGAGAAACACATGACAGTGGAGGAAAAATGACGGGGAAGAGATGGCTTGCTCTTACCGACAACGAGGGGCAGCGTCATTCAATTGGGAAGAACGTCAATGGGGGAATAGGTGGCCAAGAAAAATAAAGTGGAGAAGGAGGTTTAGATGTGGAATGTGAGAAGCACGAGATGTGTTTTATTTGTACATTATTTTTTACTAACTCCCAAGTCCATTTCTCTAGTTTCTCCACCATATAGGTTGGAAATCAAATTACAAAGAAGGGGTATCTCGAGAATTCTCATTTCTCCCTTTTTTTTATTTATTTGTGTACCAAACAAGAGAAATGAGTTGAATTCTTTTTCTTTGGCTTCTTTTCTCTCTACCAAACACACCCTTAAGGTGTTTCAAAAGGAAGTAGAAAAGCGAACTTCGTGGAGGTGAATATATAAGTCAAGAGTTTTTGGATCGTCTAAAAGAGCATGGGATTATTGCCCATCAAACTCCTATTTATACTCCACAACATAATGGTGTGTAATAGAGGAGAAATCGAACCACAGCGACATAGTGCGTTCTCGATGAGTCAAACTACTCTTCAAAGTCCTTTTGGGATTATGCCCTTGAGTCGATGCCTTGGCATTCTCAATATGTTTCCAACTAAGAAGGTTTATGGCATGGGCAAGCCCCTAAGCTGTCTTACTTAAAAGTGCAGGGTTGTGTGCACTTGTTAAGCATGATACACTTACCAAACCTGACAAACTTGAACCCAGATTTGTTAAGTGTATCTTTGTAGGATACCCTAAGGAGCGTGGGATATTCTTTCTACCTTCCACCAGAGAACAAAGTAATTGTTGCTCGAAATCTCTGAGTTCTTTGAGAGCAATATCATGGATCAAGAAGCAAGTGGGAGTCTAGAAGATCTTGAAATAATTCAAGATGAAGATACAAATCCTTCTTTAGACACTAGCATTCATCATGAGGAGGATGATCAAGAAATTGAAGAACCTCAAAGTGAAATTGTTCCAATTCGTAAGTCCACAAGGATACGCCGTGCTCTTGATCGAATGTGTTTATACATTGACGCTGAGGAACATGAGTTAGGGGATCTTGGTGAACCCAATAACTATAAAGTTGCATTGTTGGATCCACGAATCAAGAAATGGCTTGATGCGATGAATGTGGAATGCAATCCATGAAAGACAATGACGTATAGGTTTTAGTTGAGCTTCCTCCTAACTGCAAGACAGTTGGTAGCAAGTGGCTTTTCAAGAAGAAAACCGACATGGATGGTAAGGTATACACCTTTAAAGCTCGTCTCGTAGCAAAGGGCTTCACTCAAACCTACGGGATTGATTATGAATAAACCTTTTCTCCTGTAGCAAACATTAGAGCTATAAGGATTCTTATAGCCATAGATGTCAAAACCGCCTTCCTCAATGGACATCTTTATGAAGAGGTCTATATGGAGCAACCTGAGGGTTTTGTTGATCAAAAATATCCTAACCGTGCATAATGCAAGCTCAAGCATTACATTTATGGACTTAAGCAAATATCTAGGCAATGAAATAAGTGTTTTGATGATGAGATAAAGAAATTAGATTTTCTCAAAATCAAGATGAGCCATGTGTATATCAGAAAGCTAGTGGGAGTTTCGTCACTTTCCTAGTTCTATATTTTGATGACATATTGCTTATGAAACAACATTCCAATGTTACAAGATGTAAAATCCTATCTTAGAAGATGTTTAAGCCATGAAAGATTTAGAGAAGCTGCATATATTCTTGGAATCAAGATCTATCAAGACAAATCTAAACGATTGATTAGTTTATGTCAAAGTGCTTACATTGAGAAAATATTGAAGAGATTTTGTTTAGAGAATTCCAAACGTGGAGCTATCCCAATGCAAGAGGAGCCTAAGTTGAGTAAGTCGGAAGGTCTTTGAGACACTGCTGCGAAAAGAACATGCAAAGAGTTCCTTATGCTTGACTATAGGATCTATTATGTATCTTTGTGAGATGTACTCATCTGTTGGGAATTAAATTTTGTAATGATTAAGTCTTGTTAGAAAGTCCGGTAGTATTAATAGTTAAGTCACGGTAGAGCGAGACTTAAGTCCATTAATAGTTAAGGGGAAAATGACGCAAATAGACCGCGTGGCATACGGGCTTATCACTTCGGACCACTTTATTTTATATTTGAAAATAGACCGAGAGGCAACCGCGTCATTGGGTAACTCAACCACATTGCGACAAGTGTCCATTATGTGTAAGGTATTATTTTTTGGGCAACCAACGTTCATTTGGCAACATTATATATTTTAAAAGGGTTTTATCGTCATTTTACGTTACATAAAAGTACACATTTGAATAGTGAAAGTACAGTGAATTTATATTCAAAATCCAATACTCACTCGTCTTCATCATTCGTCTTCTTCCTCTCTATGTTTTTGCTTCTCGCATAAAAACATTCTTTGTTACTTTTTTCACAAATCAAACCGTCTGATGCGTCCGCACCTCTGTTGCTCCTAACGTACATTGTTCATAGCAACCGAATATTTCCGTTCGTTACATTTTTTTACAACAAGAAAACCACCTTCGATTGCTCAATCTTTTTATTCCAATAATTTGGCAAAGTATGGTACGTAAATATTTTTATTCTTGTTTATTACATATGATTTATTTCCAATTTGTTCTATGTTATAATGAATCGTTGTTGTTATTCGATTATTGCCTATGGTACCGCGTTTAATTCCATTTTACAATCCATTTCTCTTTTTATGTCCGTCGATTCGTAATTATGTAGTCTATAATACATTAGATGTAGTTAGTTAAGTATCTAACATGTAGTGCCAGTTTGTAGACCAATAAGGAGCTGTTGAAATGGGTCCAGTCCACTATTGCATTTTTCGATATGAGTATGCTATTGTTTATGATGTTGGTATACATTCCTTCTATGGTAGAATTAATTTTTCATTTTGTTGACCGTTTTTAGTACTATGAATCTAAGTTAATCACTCGAGTATCTTGAACCACTTTCCGTTGATAAAGCAAAAGTTAAGCCCAAAAGCGCATCTTGTTTACGAATACATTTTGGAAGAGTGATTGATCTCTTGTTTGTTGAACTGAAACACGATCATTGATGGTGACGATGCTCATTATGATATGCCCTTCATTTTTTTCAATCAAGGACATGCTTTACATTTTGGTTGGTAGTGCATTTTTAACTAATGGCAGTCTTTGCGGCTTGGATCTGTAAGTTTATGTTTCTTTGTCTTAATTTTGTTTATTGTTATAAAAAATGTCCTTTTAAAAATATCATGTTTGGTGGGTTAAACATCCAAAGCGTGAACCTTTTCAAAGGTAAACAATTAAACTTTGTGGTTATTTATTACTTGTTTATAGGTAAAAAGTAAACATACACAGAAAAGTAGATGTTCCATTTCCACCTATTTAACTCAAGGCATATGCATAAATACTAAAAAGATGTGCACAAATAGTCACAGCAGATTTCCGGTGCACATATTATAGATTAAACATATAACAACCATTCCAGTTGTTTTAGTACATCAACAAACTAGTAGATAAGGTAAACAGATGTTACTTGTAAGCCATTTTTCTTTTCCCTTTGCCTTTGCCTTTGTCGACCGCTCCTCCGTGTGGAGGGATTATTTATGCCAAATTTCTTCTCTTTAATATCAGCCTATGTTTGTTTATTTGCAAGTCCTATTACGAATCCTTTTACCGGGAGGTTTCGACTTTCGGCATCACTAAGCTGAAGGCTTTTTTCCTCAAAACTCATAAACATTGCCCTTTTCAACAGGCTATGCATGCGCGGTAGCTACCACATGGTCTGTCGGAATAGTCACTTGGTAGTAGTTAGACAAATAGATGGATATAGAGCTTGAATCACTTTCAGAGGTTTCAGCGTTTGGGAAGTATGTAGCCCATGGATTACATGGTATTGTAGGCGAAGTGCTTGAGGACATTGTTATGCTTGAATCGGAAGAGATTGTTATGATATCTGCAAAATAAACAAACTCTTTAAAGATGCGTGAAACCAAGCTTAGCATTAGCAAAATAAGATTCTGAAACAAAAACCCACTACCTTTATTTTTAGTCATTTTTTATTAGGGTTTTGCTTATGTGTGTGTAAAACCGGTGTTAATGTGCATCTGTTTATCGCCTGTGACTATAAATCTCACTATAAAAGAAAGCCTCTACCTAACCGCATTTAAAAGCATTAACATCCTAATAAATGCTAGGTTGTTGACCTTATACCTTAACTTTGAAGTTATAACTAAAAGTTATGCTATAACTTAGTTTTGCACCATCCTATACATCCTAACACAATTACAATAAAACTTTTGTGACCGTTATACATGCATTTGTAACCATTGGGATTGTTTACTTAAAATCAACCTTTGTACATGCATCACGTGTACGTTTATTACTTGGTATTCATGACTGGCGGTATTAACTTCCACTTTCGGTTTATGACTTTAATTACATATCCCTTATAAAATGGTGTCTTATCTCACTATGTATTGTTTTTTTTATGATGCATATTTTAAATACCACACGATCGTATTTAAAGCGTTTTATTTTTAAACACATTATCGACCAATGTTGCATCCTTATATGTTTACGGTTATTTTTTTTCTTTTCTTTTATCAATACAATCTACTAAAACATAAGCATCAGTTACAAATAACTGTAGTATTTGTCAAACTCCGATAGTATTCTAGATGATCCTAACAACCATCACTAGTTCTAGAATATTACAACTTAAACCGACCTCTGAGAATAGTAGCGGTTGTTCAAACATAGTAGCGATAGTTCCAATCTTATACTAGCGATTGGTATATCTTGGCAGTCACTCTATCCTCATAACCATAACCAAAAACCCAACAATCCTCCTAAACTTGTATTTTCATTCAAAAATCATCGGTTTGTATTTAGATTACAACTTGTCTTCAACTCGAGGATGTATCCAAACACCGGTGACCTTTGAACTATTTTTTTTATGGCTACAGGACCTTGGAGATTAGCAATCTTCACAATCTTAGAAAACAACTGGTCAATCATTGGATTTGTAGGCTTGGTACCTATGGATCTAGCTTAGCTTCCAACATCTTTCTTGCAACATTCTTTGTCAGTGGATAATCTTTATCTATGAACATGAATATCTTCTCCTGTGTCGTCTGAATAGCATGCAATCTACAAGTCGATAAAGCATCCATGTACACTTCAGTCTTCCCAAAACTTGTCTTGAGTTGGGTTGAAACATATTCTTCACAAACTGTCACATAGACCTTGCTAATGACAGTTGGACCAAGATTTCCATATATGAAATCCATGACCTTCCGCAATTTGTTCTAGATCTTTCATCGAACTAGACCACAACATACACCCAAAATTGAAGTGTTTTTGTTTACATCCATCTTCTCTTGTGATTTCAATGACTTCTCATCATTCTTTGTAACAATTTTCCAATCTAGAATTGGATGTACGCAGATCTTAATGGTGTAGGATTAATAGGCTCTTGGGTTGATCACACACCATAAGATATTGTTTCAATCTTTCTTCCTTCTCCATCTCATCATCCATCTTACGTTTCTTGGAACTAGACTCCTCCTGATTAGGTCCTTTTCTCTTTTGATGGTTGTTCCCTCACAACTCATATTCTCTCTCAGAATTCATATCATGAAATCATCATTGATTCTTACGCACCTATTAAAATCTCCTCAACCCTCTCATAGGCGCATTTCCTCAAATTTTGAAACATGTATCCCGTATGCTGATATATTTCATCATATAATTCCTCATTTCTTTCTTGGTTGGAGTTTTATTCTTCGTTGTTTGATAATCTCTAAATTGTCTTTCTTGTCTCATCACATCTCACACTCGGAAGCTTGGAACACTTGTTGTTCATTTTTCCATGTTTCAAGCGGTTTAGAAGCTTTCTCATCTTTTGCTTTTTCTTTTCCTAGCAATTACATCAACATTTAGTTCGGATGTACTCTTAGAGCTTCTTCTTCATCATAAGCCTCCTGCTCATGTCTACTTTTAAACTTCAAAAGTGGTTCTGCAATTCCTTTACCCTTTCCAATATCGGTTGACCAACAACCGACTTCACAGAGCTAACCAATCTTCAAACTTCCCAAGGGTTTAGGTGCAGAAGGTTTAATTGTAGCAGGAATGGGTGCAATGATAGGTTCAGGGATTGGTAAAGATTGCTTTAGGTTTAGCAGTTGAATGGCAACCTCCTTTTAAACTTCTTTTGACTTTGGTGGTGATGTAGCATTAGTTGTGATTGTAGTAGCGATTGGTTGTGATAGCAATGGGAATATATGAAGTAACAGTTGTTATAATTACCTTAGAGGTGGTTCCATCGGTGGCTTCTTCTTTAGAAGCGGTGGATCTGCAACAACATAGGCGTGGTTGTTGCTGCACCATTTCCTTATCTTTTACGCACAAGTAGCTTTCAAAGCATCATTTATCGCTATGGACTTTTCCGTCCATGTCAATCACGGATAACAATCCGATTAGCCGACTATCCAAGTCCAAAACCACATCCAAATTCACATCCTCCCCTGAATCTATGCTTTTACTCCTCCCCTGTTTGGATGCATCCTCAAAACTCTGATCCTTTGATGAGCTAGCCTTCTTTCCCATCCTTTTGACTCTTCTATATGTAGCAATCCACGGTCTCCTCATTCGCGTCAAACGTTCACTGTGCATCAACCTTTTAATAGTTCCGGCTTGAGAGGTTGTCAATTCACGAAGACCATATATTTTAGACTCCATCTTGTCACATTTATCCGTCAATTCCTTTAAAAGTTCCATTATATCCTCACCACTTGACCGGTGTTAAGCTGGTCCAAGAAGGTATCAGAATTGTCATTATGCACAAAAGTATCATTACCATTCAATTCATGTTCGTTTCATATCTATCCTCATCACTCCATTTTGTGTGACTGCTCGAGAAGTGAATCATAGGATGTGAGTACCATGGCATCCGACCGAGCCTCAGCATACATGGACCCCAAGTTAGCTTGTTGGGGATTCCTCCACACAATGTTGAGCTTTCAGTGAACTCTCCACATTAGGAGTTGCCGGTGGTTGGGTCTTACTTAGGTTTTCACTTACAGTGGGTGGCGCTGAAGCTTGATGAGTGAAACCCCTTCCACTCATGTCACCTCCCACACACCCATTTACACCTTCATGTCCTTCACCACTACCACCAGACCTCGGTAGGCGGAGGTGCCCTTCTTCCTCCTTCTAGTAACTAAAATACGTTGGGGTTCAGATCTTGAAGGTAAGGGTTTGGCAGTGGGTTGGGAAGTGGAAGCAGGGGGTTCATCAGTGGATAGATTGGGTTGTGGATTTTCCTCCCCTATAAGTTTTGGCAGATTTAGCATGTGAGGAAACAAAGGTTTTATGGTTCCTGAAAAATTTGGACTCTTTTTCCTCATATGGGCAAACACCTTAGGAACCATATGTAAAACGTCATACTTTCTCTTATGGGGAATGAGTTCTATTATTTGACTTTTACGCTATCAATTGAACAAACCTAGGATAGAGGTAGTATTTGCCCTGTTCTTTAATGTTCTTCTAAAAACCCTCAAAATCATTGAGACCGTTAAAAACCCTTTCTTGAGATAAAGCAGGATGGCAGATTTGCAATCTTTGAAACTCATCAAATCCAGTTGTTTTTGCTTACACACACGAGCAAGGTATGGATTAAAACTTCCATTGCGGAGAAAACATACCTTTGTGAAACTTTATACGATCCCCATTTCTCTCATAACCCATTCTTTCTAAACCTTCAAACATTTCAGCATCAGATAGATTAACAACTCCTTCATCACGAAGCTTCAAAACACCTCTAATCACCTCCTCGTGATCGGAATCTCCGTTTCATCAACAACCGCCCTAATAACCTCTTCTCCACCTCTTTATTGAATTTGTGATCCACCAAAGCTGATGTATATAAGCTTTAACAATGACGGGTTCTACAGTTAATGCATAGTGTATGGGACTATGTTTGATGAAATCAAACATCTCATGAAAACCCGAATGGTGCGATTTCTTGACTAGGTATGCGACTAAGTTGTGGGTTGTGGAATATTCAATTGCCATTGTATGTTGAAAGTGAATGTGATGTGGGATTTGTGAAAATTATAGTTGGGAGTGGTTAGAGTTTGTGCTCACCGCCAATTGGGAGTGTTTAAAAGATCAATTAATTGATCAAAGCAGTGAATTGGGGAATAAGTGCGGTACCGAAAATGTTTCTCAAAAGCCCTGTTGTTTCCATATTCGCATTGATTACGCACTAGCGGTGTATTTACCATAACTGGCGGTGGATAGAGCAAACCAAGAGTGGAAACATCTGAATATCCCATCCTTTGACCAAGGCTCGGCTGCAAAGTAGTTGTAAACAGAATGTGATGATGCATAGATTTTAAGGATTACAAACTTACACTAAAGCAATGTTACGTGTAGATGATGATGAACACCGCAATTTCTTTTTGAGACTCATAGACCTTCAAGTTGTTGTAGAGACTATCAAGGTCATCTTTGTTTCTCAAAAAGATTATTGCATAGCCCATTTAGGTGACAAGCTTGTAATGAACTTAAGATTGATGTCTTCTAGAGCAACTTTATAGTCCGCCGATTTCAATTTATTCTCTATGGCACCATCGACCAGTATAATTAATACACTAGCACCATTTTTGCTAACACATGCACTTGTTCGTGTTAGGGTGCTTCTGGTATGTTGTTATTATAACACAATCATTATGTTATGTGTTCTTCTTAATTTTCTTTTTTTGGGGGGGTGGTTTAATTTTCATTATTATAACCAAACAAATATTATCTGATTATGGAAAACATTAACAAGTTTACTATCGTATGTAGAAATGGATCTAAAATTTTCCTTCTTCCCCTCAGAATACATATGATTACAATTATGGACAACACATACATAAATAAACTTATAATTTCTTATAGTTTGTGACCATACACCATGCTTGTGACTAGTTGCCCATTATTTGTGTCAAGTTGCCCCATAACAAATTTATTGTTGGCCAAAGTTTTTTGGGTGTTGTGTTGTAGCAGCAGTTTAACTTTCAGTTTTGAAGACACTAGTTCCCTTCAAGTACATGACACTATTTAGGACCTTCCTTTTCTTTACAACTATTCACCATTAATAAACTTTCCTACTTTTTTTAAACCCCTTTTTTTGTTTACCACATAAAGGAATACATAGCGTGCACCTAAGAATAAACTGTGTTGGTTAAATAGAAGCACCCCAAAATAAACAACATAAATCTGCTTGCTTCCCTATTTAAACAATTTTTTTTCATGATTTTAATTTAGAGTAAATTGCATGGATGGTCCTTGTGGTATGTCAAAAGTAACAACTTTCGTCCCTGAAAGTTTGAAGTTGCACTGGTAGTCCCTAAGTTGGTAAACAAATAACACCACCGATCCTTTGGTTTAACTGGCGTTAAGTAAGTTCGTTATAATTTACACGTTAGCCCCTTTGGTTAAAGATCGTTGCATCGTCTATCCTTAATAATAACGGTTGTTTATTATTTAAAGTTTTCATATGTTTTTATCCGTTTTCGTCAATTTTATACATTTTCCCCTATCCGTTTTCTTACGTTTTATCTTGATTGAGTTTATTTCGTTTTCATACATTATGATATGTTTTTGTCCCTTTTTTTTTACGTTTCTCCCGTTTTCTTACATTCTCATATGTTTTTTGTCTTTTTTTTACATTTTCGCCCTTTTTCTTACGTTTTCGACTATTTTCTTACATTTTCATACGTTTTTATCCCTTTTTTTACGTTTTCGCTCGTTTTCTCATTTTCTTACGGTTTTGTCCTTTTTTTTTAACGTTTTCGCATGTTTTCTTAAAACGTATGAAAACTGTAAGTTATAAACAACCGTTACTATTAAGGATAGACGATGCAACGATATTCAACCAAAGGGGCTAACGTGTAAATTATAACGAACTTATAGCGCCAGGTTAAACCAAAGGACCGGTAGTGTTATTTGTTTACCAACTTAGGACTACCGGTGCAACTTCAAACTTATAGGGACGAAAGTTGTTACTTTTGACATACCACAGGGACCATCCATGTAATTTACTCTTTAATTTACATTCTGTCTCTCCCACACCACCGTATCTATGTGGTTGCCCAAAATATTACGTTCTAGTAACTTGTTAGACACATGTTTCATTCCACCTTTTATGGGAATACGTAAACTTTTAAATTAATGGATATAAACAGTTCAAGTACATGACTCTAGGCAACACCATCATTTGATGCGTCTTTTCCTCATTATTAAAGTTTGTCCTACTTTTGTGCATCCCGATTTGGGTTATTTCAAAATATCCATGCAATCTTGAAGAAACCACAGCAATGCACACATACTCGGATTTTATGACATAAATTGCTAGTTATATTATAGTTGTATATTGTTACAGAAAAATATAAAGTAAATGTACACCTAATAATACCATTTCAATGTTAACAACAAAAGGTAAATAATATTTTTCCTAAGCCATACACATCATAATGTTATGGACCACGCATACGACTAAAACATTTGTTTGAATTGCAAGTAAACAACAAGGCTAAACTGGTTTAGTTGCCTAATGGTTTAGTTGCCCAAAATTGTTATCTTTGGGCCGGAGGCGTAAGAGTACTAGAGAAGCTTCATTAATTGCATTTGGCCTAATGTGCATTTTTAATTACTTGACAAGAAGCAACTATTGACCACTTGACTATCCACATTTACTTATATTGACTTTAATTGAAAATAAATTTCATGTCACCCCTCACACCCCATTTTGGTTATATAAATGGACACCATCTAATTTATTTTCAAACTACTTTTGTCAAGTGACACACACTACCCACAACAGCATTTACTACAACAGAAATGGATAACGATATTTACGACATGGCTAACACTGTGTTTGTGCGTGACAATGGATGTGACTTAAAGTTCATAAGTGACATGCATGCAAAGGTGATGGAGCTAACTTCGTCGATCACGAAGTGCGCGGTGAAATGGCGAGATCAAGCGGTTGGAGTGTATGCTTGGGTCCACTTTGGCGGTGCTTGTATGGAAATCTGTGTGAAATCCAGATGAGGAGCTAGAGAAAACAGGGGCCGATGAGGCTCATCGGTGAGGCACTTGCTACAAGTTCTCAAGAAAAGCTCCTTTACGGCCATGATGCTAAAAATATTAAACCTCTACTCCTAGCTTGTTATGTGCTCTCTCTCAAGATTTGTCATTGTCATCTTTTTTTGTTTTGGACTCATCATCAATGTTGTTGCCGTTACTCTCTTTTTATTTATCTCTTAATGTAATGAAATGAAATCTATTATAAAAATTAAATTCACGCAATTGGAAAATGGTCGAATTTATACGAATCACGCATAACAAACATATAATACTTTTGGACAAATCTTGAATTAAGAACACTATACTATGTATTATTTATAATCCTTCTTGAACAATCAACTTTAATTTATGAATAACTTGGTTATTTCGAGTATACAATAGTAACATTTTTGACAACCTTCAACAAGATCACCCCTGTATGTAATTTAACAATCTCAGTAATTGTATAGGCCAAACTACCAGTTGTTCTAGAGCAAGCAAACGTTTTTTGATAAGAGTGGAATACGTCCGAACGACTATAAGATTACATGTAGGCAATCCGAAATCGATCTTAAGCAAGGGGATTTTTGTGATTGTAGTGTGTGGGTTTGTATATTTTTATATCGATTGGCACATGGTCAATGGTTGCAAGTTGATGATCTCGCTAACGTTGTCGGCGCTAGCTTATTGCGGAGAAGATGATTCGGTTTTTATATAGAGTTAGATTTTATCCTTTGTATCAACAGTTTTTAACTTATCTCCAACAACACTTTCGTTGTTTTATCATGCACTATCGGTTTTCAATATACGATATTGTATCAAATACATTTTACAATCAAACATATACCATGCCTCATCCATTAATATATTCATTCACATTAATTCATATTATTACACAAATACACTACACATAAAAACGTTAAACAAAATAAAGTATCATTTACCCCATTACTATTTCCATATCAAAATCAATGGATCATAAGTCTCATATAATATATAAGTACATTGTTAATAGTAAAATAATACTACCTTTGCTAATATATAGCAATTGTTCATCAAGATCACATTTGTACACAAGTCAGGATGCCTATCTCCAAACAATCTCTTTCATCAAAAAATGCTTCTAAGCCTTCAGTTGCCTTATTTGATCTCAAACTAAGGTATGCATGCCATTACCCTTCCTTAAAATGTTTATATGTTACCGCGTGGTTCTCACTTTCCTTGACTATATTTTTTTACCATACTTGCTATTCTTATTTGTGTACATTTATATACCTTTATTACAGGACGCCTTGGTCGTAGGCTGCGTATCTGTATTTGAGATTCACTACGATGGTACCTTCATTCGGTTTCCCAATTTAAGTTATGAGTTTGGCCGAACCCTTGCACTAAGGTTTAGTAACTCCACAAGGATGAACTTTAATCAAATGCTTGACTTGTTGGCCTACAAGCTTGAGTGTGAGATAAGGGCTTTGTATTTTTGCAGGCCAAGAATAGTTCTTTCAACTGGTTTGACAATTATTGAATGTGATAATGATATTAAAAGGATGTATGAACTTCTTAGGAATATGGATTAATCGGCTTGTGCGTTGCACACATAAACCTGCTAACTTATCATGTTTCTACTATCCTAACCTAACTTTTAATCTTCTTGATAAGGAAACACATGCAAAGCTTGCGATACATGATAAACTTGTGCAAAGCGCTACATCTAAATCTTACTCTGATATTCTTGCATGGGAGGAGGAAGAAGGGCGTTCACCTACCCTAAGAACCCCTCCTTCCCAACCTAGACGTAAAGGAATTGAATTCCAAGGAAAGAATCTTTTCATGGATTTTTTGCATAGTGAAAGTGTTGATGATGCCATTGAGTTCAGTGACGATGAATGGTACTATGGGGGATTTGTGGGTTGTGTAGCAATGGATGTTGGGTGGTCTACTTCCCCACCATATAAACGGGTGCAACGGGTTATCGAATACGATGATGCCACTTGAACGAATGTACCGACAAATTCTCTTCCAAATCGGTTTTGTTGGATCACGGGATCTTCTTCCGTTTCCACATCAAGTAGGGACTTGTGTCAAGGCCAAGTACGACCATAAGGTTTTGAGGAAACCATATGCAAGGAGGCTATGCTTTAAAACACCAAGAGCGGGTTTACGGAAGTTCAAGATGTTGAGGCATTTCAAGGCTCTAACAAGAGATTGGCGTCGAGGAGGTTCGGGATTAAAACCAACTTGGAGTGTGGGTATTGTTATGCAGCATGCTAATGGTGTTGTTAACGTTTACAGCCAATTGTGTTAACATTACTTTAAAGTCACAAAATATTGTCTAGTCTAGGCATTTTTTGTAAGGTAACGTGTATGCATTGGCCAGACTTGTTTGTGTTTAGCCACTTTGACTTTAAAGAAAGGTACCCAAAAAATGTATTTGACAGTTTTACAACTTGATTATACATTTTTTTTTCATATTGTTTCTCAAGTGTTTGCATTTACCCACTATTTACTAACAACATGTTTATGTTACTTGGTCTTGACACTAGCAATACTAACGTGCAATAACGAGTTTTAGTATTCATTCTCCAATATCGTAATATACGTGTCATGTTTTGCATTATATTGCATCACCATGACTACCTTTAGAAAGCGACAACAACCAACGAGAAGCGGCGTTTACAACATTATCATGAATTTGTCCTATTCGCAACAGTCGTTATCATATTCAATGAAACCCTTTGTATACTTACAGAAAAAAACTATAACACATCACAAAATTCAGGAAACTAGTTTAAGATTGTTTCTACTTTATGAAATGCAACATGGTATAATGTTGATTATGTATTCAAAAGATCTAAACCTGAATCTGTTACTCTAGGGTATCCTATTTATGTGATCTATGTTGTTGCTTACGTTATGTAAAGGTAATTTATGCAGTATATATTTTTCTTTCCGGTGCACATTACAATTTAACACTAAACATAAAACTTGCAACTTCTCCAAAAGTAAATTACATATAGAATTAAACATTTATATCTATTCCATGACATTACTTGCCTATTAACATACCAAGTCCAACACAAGTAACCGACAAAGATCCTAACATAATGAAAAACAACCTATCATACAACTTCAACTTTGACTTTGCATCAGTCAACTCTTTGTCCAAGATTGACTTGTCCAAAGCAAGAGTATCAACCAAGTGTTCAATATCCACTGACTTCTTCGATCTTTTATCCTTTTCAAAGAACCTATACACGGATCTTTATAGTATTCACTTGGCGGATCATCATCCAAAAGCTGATATACATCACAAATAGAGCATTTTACGAAACGCTTCCCAGGATTTGCCCTTGTGGTTGACGTCTTGACTGGTAGATGAAGATTGCATCTGCAAAAGTATTCAACTTTGCCACCAATTAGTCGGGTAGTAGCTAAAGTTCTGGAAGTCATGATAAATAGGTTTTTAATTAACAAGTTTGTGGAAATGTAGGAAAATGTTGACCGACAAATTGGGTGGTGGGGAGTTTATAAAAGTTGCAAAAAGGTACCTTTTAGGCTTCGTTTTTGGCCCAAATAAAACTTTATTTAGACATACATACAGCTTAATTTTGTTGTAAAAAGTAGAGGGACCTAGCATGACAAACACTTAAACTTTTTACCCACACATCACTTATCCTTATGGTCCCAACCATCAACATCCCAACATTCACCTCTTTATACCCTAGGTCACTTTCATTGAAGATTACAAAAAATAATCGGTGTCCTTTTCATCTTTTTTTTAAGGAAAAGTCCGGGTTTGTTGTACTATCCCGTATGTACTTTGTTACCTTATTCGTTGATACTCGTTGATATATTTATATATGAATATAAATAACTGTAAAATTTTATATTTTATATTCTATTATTAAATTATTATTTAATTCAAAGTTATTGAATTTGTTATTAGGGTTTATGTTTTATAGGTATGGTCAGTATACCCCTTTAAGTCTTGTGGTTGCTTCTAATTGTTATTAGTATTTATGTTCTATAGGACATGGCGGAAACCAAAGAAGTCATATTCAAAGTTCACCACAACGGGAAGTTTCAATTTGAGCACTCCGCTATGTTGGTGGTCGCCTTTGCGATGTCCGGTGTTTTAGCTCCAGCAGTGCATTACAAGGGTGCTGATCATGTTTTCAATAATATTTGAGGGAAAAATGGGCTTTATTTTATGATGCACCAAACAAGTCACTCGAAGATGGTTTAACTTTGTTGCACCAGAGATAATGGCGTTCGCGAATGTATGACATTGCGGATGAGGCTGGATCAATGGGCGTCTCGTTACGCACAAGCAACGCCTTTGTCACAATTTTATTTAAAAACATGGTTTGGCAAGAAGAGGGCGGGCATGCGTTGTGGTAGTGCAACACCATTCAAAAGAAGGAAGCTAACAACCCGTGTGTCTATATAGCCCGATAGAGGGTTCGAGATCGGAGAAAAAGGGGTAGTGCACAACGAATGGCGAAAAGCGGTTGCAAGAGGAGGGTGTGGAACTCGAACTGGAAATGCCATGAGAAGGGAAAAGATATACGCTTTATGAGGATGTACATGAAAGCAAGCAGGTCATGGGACGCCTAGGGAAAAGAACCAGTTATTAAGCAAGAGGGTGTGTCAAGAAGTGGAAAAAGGGTTTCTCTAACCACTTACAGGCGGGCCATACAGAACGGGAAAGCGATTATGATGGAGGTCATGGATGCCTGAATGATGGTTTGGTGCGTTTATATCACTGCGTTTTTATATGCAATGAACATGTTCATACCACATGCGATGCACGGCCCTATTAGCTAGCAACCGCATGACACAAATAAGAAATAGTTTTTTTTATCCATCCGTTATTACAAATCCAACTACACACAAACGTTTACCTTACACAAAACACACTATAGTAGGACTTAGGCAGTGAATGCATTATTAGAAACCATGTTCCCGCTTACTTTAAAAAAATTTGTTTGGAGTAGGGAAATCGATAGAAGAGGCTGATGTGTGGGCGGACGAGCTTGGTTGTTCATGGTTTGACTTGAGCTGATGTGATTCGCGCATTAATCACCCTATTATTATTATGGTCTCCGTTTGCCTTGCTTTGGTTGTTACTAGTTAACGAGATGATTCCCCATCTTACGAGCCTTTATTTTGCACCGATGTACCTGGCTTAGCCTTCGTTTGTAACCAACCACTCTCTTGCAAGTGTGCCAATCTGAGTTAGTTGCCGATTAACAACAAAACCTTAAATTTTTTGTAAATTTGAACAAATACTTACTTTTCTTTTCACCAAAGGTACTCTACATGTTAGGCGGTTGTGGTCTTTTTGCCACACCTTCCACAATAGTTGCTCTTAGGCGCCTCACCTTGAGATGGTATGCGGTCTTTATTTTTAGGCACTTTGAATTACGCTTACCGATAACAGCAGCAACACATCTTCTCGTTCATTGGTGTCCTGGCTTGTCATATCTTGTTGGGAATCATCCGTTACCACGGATAGTAGTGGTTTACACTGCTTGGTTTAACACTAGCGATTGGAAGCGTATTCCCAACTGCAAGTTCTTTATTACAACTACTATCGGTTTATGATAAGGTTAACGCGTTTTGATAAGTATAGAATAGATCTTTTGTATATTCTATTATGTTAGCTTTATACTTATCTTGTAAAAGACTCCTTGTTGTATAAAAGGAGATCCTAGGTCATTGTCTTAGGTACATATCATAGTGCAATATTACCTACGAGAGCTTCAAAGTGTAACCCTAGTGATAAGTTAAGAACACTCATTATTATTCATTAATAATATTGGAGCTTGAGTTTTTTGTTAACTTGTGTTTATTCTCATACATCATATAATTAGATCTTCTAAGTATTACTTAAGTAAATTTCGCTTGCTTGATAATATTATACAAAATATCATTGACACAAGGAGAGTGTCCTAGATCCATCAAGTAGTATCAGAGCTGAGTTCGATATTTTGTTTTAGAAGATCCAAAGAATTAGCTTGACTCACTCACTCAAGACAATGGAGATGGAAAACAACCAAGCAAACTCTTCTTCTACCCCGGACTCCCTAAGCTTAAGCTTAATGAGTTTGAGATGTGTAGGATCTTGATTGAGCAATACTTCCTCATACAGGACTATGCTCTATGGGAGATTATTCAACTTGGTGATTCTTTCAAGTCTGTGACCACTACTTCCAAAGTAGGTGACACATATGTTGTGAAAGTTTACATTGCACTGAATCAAATCTTGAAAAGCTCAAAGAAGAATGATCTTAAAGCTAGAACTCTTTTCGATGACTCTTCCTAGAGATCAGATTATTGCATTCAACAAATTCAAAGACTGCTAAAGAATTTGTTTGAAGAGATTTGCTCAGTGTTTGGTGGTAATGATGCAACAAAGAAGACTTAGAAGACATTGTTAAAGCAAAGTTATGAAAACTTCTCTACTTCAAGCAATGACTCACTTGATAGCATTTTACCAAACTTCAGAAGATTGTTACACGACTAAGCGTGTTTGGCATTGAGGTAGAAAAGGAAGACCTAAATTTGAAGTTTCTAAGAAGTTTGCCTTCAGTGTTTCAAACCAATGTTCTTATGCAGGGAAAACAAAGCGGACATTAAAACAATGAAGCTCAATGATCTTTACAACAACTTCAAACTTATTGAGCAAATGTTGAAGAAGCGAGGAAACTTGGTACAAGCTCTAGTAGCTTGGCATTGTTGTCAAATTCTGTTGTGATGATGATTCGAAGATGAAAGTGATGATGATATTGCCACTGTAGGTTCTAAAGTTTCCACTGGTAATTTTAATGTTACCACTGCGAGGTTCCAAAGAAGGTTGCTAGTATTGGAGATCCTACCTTTTATGCTTTTATCTCCCACAGTTGATGGCTCTGTCTTAACTCATGAAGACATAGAGCAAATTGATGAAGATGACTTGGAGGAGATGGATATAAAATGAAAGATAGCTCTTCTTAGCATGAGGGCTAAGAAATTCTACAAGAAAACTGGCAAGCCTATCCACATTAATGGTGATGATACTGCAGGCTTTGATAAGAAGAAAGTGGAGTGCTTTAAGTGCCACAAGTTTGGACATTTTGCTAGAGAATGTAGAAGACCAAAGACAAAGGACAACAGGTCTATATGGTACAAGCAAAAGAAGGGACCAACCGTGGAAGAACCAAAGGCAATGTTGGCTATTGATGGTGTGAGCTATGATTGGAGTTTCATGGTTGATGATCAAGAAGAAGAACATTAGGATCTTTGCTTTGTTGCTCTTGAATTTGCACTCATGGCTTTCTCTGACTCTGAGGTACGAAACTTTGAAAGTTGTTCTAAAACATGTAGGAACGCTAAAGAAGTTGAAAGACTTAATGATTTGTACTCTAATGAAAGGCAAGAATTATATACTTCTAATTATCTGTGGCTAATCTTGGAGAGCTATGGTAGTATTAGAAAAGCAAATAGAGCACTATCAGGAAAATGAGTCAAATTATAATGATGATATGATTCTTTTTAGGAGAGAGGTAGAACATACAAGCTAGTGAATGAAGCATACCAAAAGGAGCTTGAAAAACTCCAAAAGAAAATTGAAAATGTCAATTTAACTGTAGACACATGTTATCATCAGTCTAAGTCAATTGATAAAATTTGGAATGCTCAAGCATTTAATAAAGCTAAGTCCGTATGGGTTATAATATCTCATTACCACCACTAAGAGGTGTTCCATCACCTCCTGGTGTAGATTTAGCTCATACAGGTTTAGAAGACTTTAAGGAACTTGAAAGAGAATA
This sequence comes from Chrysanthemum makinoi, assembly GCA_910596185.1. NCBI lineage: Eukaryota > Viridiplantae > Streptophyta > Magnoliopsida > Asterales > Asteraceae > Chrysanthemum > Chrysanthemum makinoi. The sequence continues at coordinate 58,110,801 of OU343217.1, read as the reverse complement.
TGGTCCTTTAAAGGACACAATGGTGAAGAGTGAGGAAGAGAGTAAGCTTAATAATGATGTTTTTGAGAGTGCTAGTGACTCATCAGTTGTTGATGAGGATGTTAAAAAGAATGTAGAGACTTCTATCCCAAAAGTTTTTATCTTTGTTACAAAGGAACCTAGGAAAACTGTTAATAAACCTAGACCAAGCATGGGTATGCTTTGAGATGTATAGGAACAAGCCTCTGACTCCTAGGGGTAACGGAGGAGTTGGAATCATGTTAAATCTCAACAAGGTAGTGATTTTGTTTATATGAACAATAAGGCATGCTATATACGTGGTAGTTTTGATCATTTACATGCTTATTTGTGACTATCATGTTGGGAGAGAGAGTCTATAGGTATAAAGGGTGGAGACTAACAAGTATCAACATCAAATTACACCTAATTCCCATTGCAAAATGGTCCAGGCGAGTTCAACAGAAGTGGCCTCAAAACACTTGCCACTTTGCAAAA